>CM055878.1:9019877-9619877 GCA_029582165.1 Portulaca oleracea | reverse complement strand
AGGAGTACCTTCAGCAACCAAACCAGTATTGGCGTGACTCGGGGTATTATCACTACTCCATTGCAAACCATCCCCCGGCACCACCAGAGTATATAAACCACCACTACCCCACCTGCTTTCCATATTATCCATATCCTCCCCCGGAAGGATCCGAGAAATAATTTGTAAGTGTCCCCACTCCCACTTTACTCTCTTCATTGATTTTATTTGCACTGTTAGTGTTCGATAAGTGTGGGGGATGCTTTATGGAAAAGTTGGGAGGTGTGTTGGTTAGTTGGTTTTGTTGAGTTCGTTGTCCCCATGGTTTGAGTTATTTTGCTTTCATTGTTTCATCATTGGTTAGGCCGGTTATGAGAGTTGATTCACACTCAATTCCCGCCTCAAACTAGTTAGATTTTGGGTTGAGGCTAGCTAGTGTCAATGTAAATATTGTGAATAGTTTGTCTTTTCTTTTGTTCTTTAGCTAGTGTCTTGTTTTTGTTTTTGTTCTTTTTTCTTTATGCATGCCAACACTCACACTTATTATGTTTTTCTTGTTTATTCCTAACCCAAGTGTGATGTTTTCCTGGATCGCGGATTGGTTCGCTATTTATTTGAAGACCCCGAGGTAACCTCTTTCTGCACTCTTTGAATGTGTATATATTGATCCTTGTTGCATGCTTGATTTTTCTTTTGGGTGGCGAGCCGCTTTGAGTGTTTGTGTTGGGATTATATTGCTGTTGGAGCCGTGTGGGCTCAGGTCGCCACCATTTGCTTGCTAATTGTTTTTGGTTGTTTGTCTTTGTAGGTTCTCTACCCTTTTCTTGTGACACCTTCCCACAATGAGGACATTGTGGCGTTTTAAGTGTGGGGGGGGGGGGGGAGATATTCTGTTTTAAGGGTAGATCACCTAGTAGTTTTGATCTATGTTTTCTTAGTTTTTGCTTAAAATTTGAAAAATTTTCGTGTGAAAAAGGAGAAAAAAAGGGAGTGAAAACCTTAAAAGTTTTTCTTTCCGTTTTATTTTCGCTTTGTTTTGCTTTGTTTCTTGGATCTTGTTATCGAAATTGAGAAGCCGTTCTTAAACTTCTTTAAAAGAAACCGGTCTGAGCGTTTTCGACCCTGTCTCGGGTACTAGTCATGACTTATTACTTTAGATGTCCTTCATTGAGTGTCTAGTGAAACCCCCGTTTCCTTTCACGTTTTGGTTGAAGTCGGGAGATTCTTGGGGTTTGTGTCCGAGCTTGTTTTGTTTCCCTTTTTATCAATTGTAAAGTCAAAAAGAAAGAAAAAGAAAGAAAAGCTACAATAACCGAATTAAGCGGAGCGTGTCGCTGAATGACATCAACCACAATACACTTAGCCAACCTACACGGGCCCGGTATTAGCGGTACGGCGCTATTAACCCTTAAGCTCCTCCCATATTGAATTCTCGGCGAAGGTGTGTATGGAAAAGACTGTGTTGGGAGGGTAAACCCCATATTTGGGCCGTCCAATTCCCGAAAGTAAGGCTAATACCGACCTATAAAAAGGAAAAAAAAAAGAGAAAAAGAAAAAGCAA
Organism: Portulaca oleracea; assembly: GCA_029582165.1. Taxonomy (NCBI): domain Eukaryota; kingdom Viridiplantae; phylum Streptophyta; class Magnoliopsida; order Caryophyllales; family Portulacaceae; genus Portulaca; species Portulaca oleracea. The sequence goes on along the minus strand of CM055878.1, from coordinate 9,618,337 downwards.
TTTTGTTGGGATTACCCTACCTGAAAAGAAAAGTTTAAGCGTTAATAAAGTGTGGGGCCTCTCCTTGCATCATCTACGACCCTCACCAAGCCAAGGGAGACCAAATGCGAGGAAAGGCAACACTTCTCTTGTTCGTTTCGTTGTTTTTGAGCTCGGGCATGAGTCCTTGGAGTCTTTTCGATTCGGTTGGAACCCACTAGCACTTACGCACATGGGGTTTTGCTTGACATTAGGTGTAGGACATCGAAAATCTCAAAGACTGACTTTTGCTTAAGATAGGTGTTTATGAGACGCTCATAACGGTTCCTTTTGGAGGTTTAATAACGTTTTCCTGATTTTAGATTTCGAGATCTTTTGAAGCGAAGCTTTCGTTTTTCTTTTCCTTTATTTTCTTCGGTTTTGTTTTCACTTTCCCTCTCTCCTTTTTCTTTGGCTGTTGTGGGTATAGCCGCTACAAACCCTCACGAGTCCATCTCGTCGACCCGGGCTGCCGGGGGGTTCAAAGGGCTTGGTGCATACGCTAAATGCACTCGTTTCCTCCCACGACAGAGGAGTTGGTCTTTAGTTTTCTTATTTGTCTTGTGTTGTTTTGCTCGGGACGAGCAAAAGTTTAAGCGTGGGGGGGTGTTTAGACCCAATTCTGTGTCTAAATACCGCCTAAATCCTTAGGCTTTTAACTCGTTTCGTGGTTTAATTTCAAAAGTTTTCAATGCGTTTTGGTTATTTTTGTAGATTTTGGAGCTTTCGCCGAAAACGTAGCAAAACAGGCCTTTTTATAGAATTTTTGGTGATTTCCCGAGACGAGCCGGACCAGAAACCGAGGCGGAGTCGACCCGGGACCACACTCCCAACCTTTGGTACCAATTAGTGAAGTAACGCATGCTACGACCCTCGGATCGAGCGTTACATGCTTCGGAAAGAAGGAAGAAACAAAGGGACGAAAAGAGTAGGGTAGCCCCGCCACCCTGAGCGTAGCACCCGCTACCATAGGGGGTAGCGCCCGCCACCATAGAGGTAGCACCCGCGACCTGTGCTCAAGTTCAGCTTTGAATTGTCATCTGAAGAAGGTAGCGCCCGCTACCATATGGGTCACGCCCGCGACGTCCTGATCCCGAGTAAGACTGTGCCCATGGTCTCCAGGACCGTACCTACGGTCTCTCGAAGCTCGAAATTGCCCGCCTTTTTCGCTGGACAGAACATGACCGTGGCCACGGTCTTCTAGACCGTGACCACGGTCTCCCTATGTCCTGCGCGTGTTTTCGGCTTGAAGTGCTGCGTTTTGGCCAACAACTTTTACTTGTATATATATATCTCTTTCACGTTTTCCTAGGGAGCTATCTAAAGATAGACTTAGACATTTGAGAGCTTTGTAATTAAGGGTTTTAGAGAGAGATTAGTGAGAGATTAATCTAGGGTTTTGGAGATTTGTGTTTGTTATTGAAGATTTGGAGATTCAAACAATTGAAAGATTGTTGGGTCATCTTTTTATTGTTTTCCTTTGTTCATCTACAACATTTTGATAAGTATTCTCTTCCCTTAACTCTTTTATTAATTACCTTGCTAATTACTTTGCTTGTTGTTAATTGCTTTGCTTGCTATTTCATTGTTCGTGCTTGTTTATGGTTGTTTGATGTTAGAAATCATGTTTAGGTTTAGTTTGGATGTTGTTCGCATAGTTAGTGTCATGATTAGTGGCTAGAAACCCTATGGGTTAGGGGGTAATTAAGGGTGTGAATGGGTGATTAGGTTTGGGTTAGCAATATTAGTGAGTAATTAGTTGAGAAATCAACTTCCTAATCCTATCCTTCCCTCAAGTGGGATGTATTTGGGTGCGAAAGCATCCCGAATACATCCAACACTTGTCGGAAGGCAGGAATTAGGATAGTTAGTATTCTAGTTCGCGAAAGCGAATAAAAACTAACTAGGAAATTCCGTTCCTTGAACTCCCCCGGGTCTGTCGATAGACTTTGGGGAAGTTAATCCGGAATATCCTTGAAAGAGGATGCCCGGTGGGTATTTTCTAACGGAGTTACCATTTGATCTCCCTTCTCGCTACTCTCTTGTTGCAAAACCCATTTCCTCATCCCCGTTTGCATCCCGAAAAGCCTCCGAAGCCCTTTTTCCATTCCTTGACCGACCTTAGCTTTGTTTCTTACGTTATGATCCTTTCAAACCGATATCCTTACCTTAGCAATCTCATCCCGACCATTGACTTAGTTTTTTTGACCAAGGCCGCCAGCTCCCTGAGAGAGAACGACAATACCGAGGTTTGTCAAACCACTGTACATTGATGTGGTCAATAGGATTTTCATGCTCTCCTCCATGGTACGGGGTGTTCTCAAATATCTCCAACAAATAAGGCTTGAACTCGAACGATGATCGGATCGCCTCCCGTACCCGACGATGGTAAGGAATATGATGCTAAGGTAAGGGGTGGAACTTGCTCTCCTTCACCCATTGGAATTTCGATCGTCTCTCGCTCCCTTTGTTGTCTTCTTCGTCTCGAGCCAGCGTTAGCTTGGCAAATAATGCTCTCCTGATTCGAATTCGGTGGAGTTATAGGAGTTTGGCCTCGTCGAGGGCGATTCCGCATGCACAAAAGGAACAAATAGAAGAATCAAATTTCCAGTAACCAAGGATAACAAAATCTCTAGCAGTAACGTGGTTTGTAAAACCTCGGTTTTATCGTTCTTCCACAGGGAGCTAGGGGCCTTAGCTGCAACTAGTTGACTCTAGGTATGGTTTACGATCATGAAAGGATGATAGAATTCAGGGTAAAAACAGCACGAACACACCAAGTTCAGTCTAAAAGGTGAAACAATGGGTGTCGGGAGACTTTCGGGATGCAAACGGGAATGAGAAAATGGATTTCGCAACAAGAGAGTAACGAGAAGGGGAAATCAAATGGTAACTCCGTTAGAAAATACCCACCGGACTTCCTCTTTCAAGGATAGTCCGGATTAACTCCCCCAAAGTCCATCGACAGATCCGGGAGAGTTAATGGAACGGAATTTCCTAGTTAGTTTCTATTCACTTTCACGAACTAGAATACTAACTATCCTAATTCCTACCGTCCAACAAGCGTTGGATGTATTCGGGATGCTTTCGCACCCAAATACATCCCACTTGAGGGAAGGATAGGATTAGGAAGTTGATTTCTTAGACTCACTAATATTGCTAACCCAAACCTAATCACCCATTCACACCCTTAATATCTCTCTAACCCATTAAGGTTCTAGCAACTAAACATCCTAACTATCATGATAATAACATCAACAACTTCATTCATGCTTAAAAGAGTAGACAAGATGACAATAAACATTCAACAATACCAAAAATGCCAATAATAACAAAAACAGAGATTAATAAATAAGCAATAAATTAAAGAAAGGAAGGTTAAGAAATGCTCATTGATTGTGATGACAAGGGAGAAAACTTCAGAATAATAAAGCTCCAATGCTCCAAAGTTGAGAATAATCTTCAGACTTCCAATAAAAATCAAGAGAATCCAATACAAGAACCAATAATCTCAGCAAAGATCTTCCTTAATCACTCTAATCTAAAGCTTAAAATGTGATAAAGTGTGCTAAAGTATCATAAAAGATAGATAAAAGCTGCTGCGTAGATGATGTTTAGCTAAAATAACCTAAATACATTAAATAGTAATCAAGGTTGTTACTCAAAACTCATTATTTTACGCAACAGACAAAACTGTCCCGTAGGGGACCGTGGGCACGGTCAAGGTGACCGTGGCCACGGTCCTATGTAAGGCAAGCGATTCTTCTCTTCGCTTCGCATCACCGTGGGCACGGTTCCCATGCACCGTGGGCACGGTCTAGGCGATTAGGGCTGACAACTTTTCGCTCCTTCGCACCGCCGTGGCTATGGTCATGGGAGACCGTGGCCACGGTCTTGTTCGGCCAGCTTCTTCCTTGGGCAGGGTAGTGATCTCACCGTGGCTACGGGGACCACGGTCTATCTCGGGTGGCAAGGTCTCTTCCTTAGTCATTCGCTCAATCACACCGTGGGTACGGTCAATTTTACCGTGGCTACGGTCTCTCTCGGCCACAGGTTTCTTCAGGGTGCTCTTCCAACCGTTGCTTCCGCTTCCGCTGCCTTTCGACGTGACCGACCCTTCTAATCCGCTGCCTTTGACATGACCAGGGCTCGGGGAATCTTAGGGAATCTCGAGATTACCGAGATTGGTGCAAAATTGGCCCATTTAGAATCGTTTTGAGTAGAAACTTCTGAAACTACAAAAGCAACCAAAACGCATTAGAAGTTTTTAAAACAAGCTACGAAACAAGTCAAAAGCCTCAGGATTTAGATGGTATTTAAACATGAAATCGGGTCTAAACAGCTTGGTACTGGGCCTTTGGACGTCACTTTTCTCTTGGACGAAATGATGAGCTTAGTTCCAATTTAGGATGTTTGAACATCCTCTTGAAACAAGGAGCATGTGATATGGATCGGCCTTTGGGCCTCTACCTTGAACTGAATCTCCTTTATTGGGCCGAGGCTAGCTGGACTTTCTTCTTGAAGGACCCTATCTTTATTCTTTTGTTTCATTTGGGCCTTCTTGAATTGGCTTAGGGGAGTAGACATGGGCTGATTTACATCAGGAAAGTTCAGAAAGATCGAAACTTTGGATAGTTCAAGGGAATCAAACTTGAAAAAGAGACACCAGAAGTTGAATCCCTAGGGCTTCTTATTGATCTACTTAGTTATTGAAACACCTTCGAAGTATTAGAATAAGCTCTACCTCACCACTTGAATAACCAATTCAAGATACAATAGTAGAAAAGGAAAGAGAAAGACTCAAAAGGATGAGTAAAAACTCGATTTGTATTCATAACTCAAAAATTATGTCTAAACGATTACAAACCTCACTATTTATACTAGGCTAAGTCGTAATCCTACTAGGACTAATAACTTGACGGCTAAGCAGCCTAAATCCTTCTAGGATTTGGCTTTCCTAATCCTAATTGGATTAGTTACAATTGAATGAATCCTTCTAGGATTTGGCTTTCCTAATCCTAATTGGATTAGTTACAAAATTAGCCATCCAAGACTAATTTTGATCCGTTGCATGCTTGGTTTTCTTTTGGGTGGAGAACCCCTTTGAATATCTGTGTTGGGTTTATCTTATTGTTGGAGTCGTGTGGGCTCGGGTTGCCACCATTTGTTGGATAATTATTTTGTTTGTTTGTTTCTCTAGGTTCTCTACCCTTTTTCTTGTGACACCTTCCGACAATGAGGACATTGTGGAGTTTTAAGTGGGGGGGGGGGGGAGAGATATTTGCTTATTTGCTTCAAGGGTAGATCACCTAGCTTTTTGTTTTTGTTTTCTTAGTTTTTGCCTAAATTTTGAAAAAATTGTGTGAAAAAGGAGAAAAAAGGGAGTGAAAACCTTAAAAGTGTTCTTTCAGTTTTCGCTTTGTTGCTTGGGTCTTGTTGTCGAAATTGAGAAGTCGTTCTTAAACTTCTTTAAAAGAAACCGGTCTGAGCGTTTTCAACCCTGTCTCGGGTGCTAGTCATGACATATCTCTTTAGATGTCCTCCATTGAGTGTCTAGTGAGACCCCCGGTTCCTTTCACGTTCTGGTTGAAACAGGGAGATTCTAGGGGTTTGTGTCTGAGCTTGTTCTTTTTGCCTGTTTAGCAAAAGCAAAGTCAAAAAGAAAGAAAAAGAAAGAAAAAAAAACTAAATAATCGGATTAAGTGGGGCGTGTCGGCTGAATGACATTAACCACCATACACTTAACCAACCTACACGGGCCCGGTATTAGTGGTACGATGCTATTACCCCTTAAGCTCTTCCTATATCGAATTCTCGACGGAGGTGTGTATGGAAAAGACTGTGTTGGGAGGGTAAACCTCGAATTATGGGGCGTCCAATTCCCGAAAGTAAGGCTAATACCGACCTTTAAAAAGCAAAAAAAAAAAAAAAAAAGAGAGAATTTTGTTCGGATTACCCAACCCCAAAAAGAAAGGTTTAAGCGTTATTAAAGTGTGGGGCCTCTCCCTGCATCACCTACGGCCCTCACCAAGCCAAGGGCGACCAAATGCGGGGAAGGGCAACTCTTTTCTTTCCTTGTTCGTTTCGTTGTTTTCGAGCTCGGTCATGAGTCTTTGGAGTCTTTCGGAATCGGTTAGAACCCACTAGCACTTATGCACATGGGGTTTTGCTTGGCATTCGGTGTAGGACATCAAAAATCTCAATGACTGACTTTTATTTAAGATAGGTGCTCGTGAGACGCTCATAACGGTTCCTTTTGGAGGTTTAATAATGTTTCCTAATTTTAGATTTCAAGATCCTTTGAAGCGAAGTTTTTGGTTTTCTTTCCTTTTGTTTTCTTTGGTTTTGTTTTCACTTTCCCTCTTTCCTTTTTCTTTGGCTTTTGTGGGTACAACCGCTACAAACCCTCACGAGCCCATCTCGTCCACCCGGGCTGCCGGGGGGTTCAAAGGGCTTGGTGCATACGCTAAATAGTGGGGTTTGTGTTAGTCTAGGTAGTTTCTTGTTTTGCTTTGCTCGGGACGAGCAAAAGTTTAAGTGTGGGGGGTGTTTAGACCCAATTTTGTTTCTAAATAGCGCCTTAATTCTTACGCTTTTGACTCGTTTCGTGTTTTAATTTCGTAACTTTTAATACGTTTTTAGTTATTTTGTAGATTTTGGAGTTTTTACTCAAAACGTGGTAAAAAGAGCTATTTTAGAGCTATTTTGGGACTCCCGAAGTTTCCCAGGTCAAAAGCGAAGTAAAGAAGAAGATCCAAGCCAGCCGAGGAGCACCGCAGCTGCGGTCCCATAGACAGCAGCTGCGGTAGTCGACCAAGGCTGGGGTAAGGAGCAAGTAACCTGAGAGGGACCGCACCTACGGTCCCCTAGACTGCACCCGCGGTCTTACAAAGGGAGAAGAGAAGAATCGCCTGAGCTTCGGAGGACCGCACCTGCGGTCCCCGAGACCGCACCTGTGGTCTCCTGCGGGTTCAGAAATTTTGTTATACAAAGTGCTGTGTTTTTAGTAACCACCTTGAGTTGTATATATTACCTCTTGAACTATTAGGTTAAGGAGGCAGCTATCTATGATAATATCAACATTTTAGCTTTCAATTAGAGAGAGATTAGAGTGATTTCTTAGAGATTAGTGAGTAATTACACTTGGTTTATTGCATTTGCTCTAGATTTTATTGGAATTCCATTGAAGTTTTGAAGATTTATCTTATTTTGGAGTTTGGATTACTTATTATTCAGGAGCATCCTTCCATTGGCATCAAATTAATGAGCATTTCTTACCCTTACTCTCTTTAATTCATCTATTTACTTTACAATCTCTGTTTTTGTTGTTTCGTGTTTGTTGTTACTAGATTGTTGCTTTCATTATCTATATTCTCTGTTTTAAGCATGAATAGTGAAGTTATTATTGTTGCTAGTATGTTAGTTAAGATGATTTGAGGATAGAATCCTTATGGGTTAGGGAGAAACTAAGGATGTGAATGGTTGATTTGGATTGGGTTAACAATTTTAGGAGGTAATTCGCTGTGGAATCAATTTCCTAACCATATCCTTCCCTCAAGTGGGATGTATTCGAGATCGAAAGCTCTTGAATACATCCAACACTCATTAGAAGATGGGAATTGGGATAGTCAACGCTCGCCAACGAGAGTGGAAAGAGGTTAACTAGAGAGTCCCGTTCCTCAAACCCTCCGGGTCCGTGGAGGACTTGTAGGAAGTTAGTCCGGATTGCCTTGAAAAAGGAAATCCGGTGGGTTGTTTTAACGGGACTGTCATTTGATTCTATTGATTTATTGCTTCCTGATTGCGAAACCCTCGTTCTAATTACTGTTTGCATCCCGAAATCTCCCGACACCCATAGTTTCTTTCCTGATCGAACCTTAGTTGTGTTGCGTTTTGTTGTGCAGTCCTTTACCTGAAAACCTCTTGTTGTCTTGTGATCCTTAAACCTCACCTAAAGTCAGATTGACCTAGCCAACTGTAACGTGGTTTGTAAGACCTCGATTTTTTCGTTTTCTCTCAGGGAGCTGGCGGCCTTGGTCACAACGCAAGAAACAAAGCTAAGGTCGGTCAAGGAATGGACAATGGGCTTCGGAGGCTTTTTGAGATGCAAACGGGGATGAGGAAATAGGTTTTGCAACAAGAGAGTAACGAGAAGGGGAAATCAAATGGTAACTCCGTTAGAAAATACCCACCGGGCTTCCTCTTTAAAGGATAGTCCTGATTAACTTCGCCAAAGTCCATCGACAGACCCGAGGGAGTTCAAGGAACGGAATTTCTTAGTTAGTTTCTATTCGCTTTCGCGAACTAGAATACTAACTATCCTAATTCCTACCTTCCAACGAGCGTTGGATGTATTTGGGATGCTTTCGCACCCAAACACATCCACTTGAGGGAAGGATAGGATTGGGAAATTGATTTCCTAACTAATTACTCACTAATATTGCTAACCCAAACCTAATCACCCATTCACACCCTTAATTACCCCCTAACCCATACGGTTTCTAGCCACTAATCATGACACTAACTATGCTAACAACATCCAAACCAAACCTAAACATGATTTCTAACATCAAACAACCATAAACAAGCAAGATAATCAAATAACAAGCAAGAACAATTAAAGAACAAGCAAAGTAATTAGCAAAGTAATTAATAAAGGAGTTGAGGGAAGAGAAAACTTATCAAAGTGCTGTAGAAGAATAAGAGAAAGCAATAAAAAGATGACCCAACAATCTTTCAATTGTTTGAATCTCCAAATCTTCAATAACAAACACAAATCTCCAAAACCCTAGATTAATCTCTCACTAATCTCTCTCTAAAACCCTTAATTACAAAGCTCCCAAATGTCCAAGTCTCTCCTTCTAGATCCCCCTTTAGGAATCGTCCACAAGGAGTATATATATAAGTGAAAATCATTGGCCAAAACGCAGCACTTCAAGCCGAAAACACGCGCAAGACATAGGGAGACCGTGGTCACGGTCTAGGAGACCGTGGCCACGGTATCGTTCTGTCCAGTGAAATCTATATGGCGATTTAGGGCAGGCAAGTTTTCGCTCCTTCGCACCGTCGTGGCTACGGTCTCCCAAGACTGTGGCCACGGTCTTGCTCGGCCACATCTTCCCTTAGACAAGTCATGAACTCACCACGTGGCTCACGATCGACTTGGCCAGTGGCCCGATTCGGCTTTCCTTCCCTTTGTTCTTCCTTCTTTCCAAAGCATGTAACGCTCGATCCGAAGATCGTAGCATGCGTTACTTCACTAATTGGCACCAAAGGTCGGGAGTGTGGTCCCGGGTCGATTCCGTCTCGGTTTCCAGTCCGGCTCGGCTCGGGAAATCGCCAAGAATGCTATAAAAAGGCTCGTTTTGCTACATTTTTGTTGAAAACTCCAAAATCTACAAAATAATAAAAAACACATTAAAAGCTACGAAATTAAACCACGAAATGAGTTAAAAGCCTAAGGATTTAGGCGGTATTTAGACACAAAATTGGGTCTAAACACCAAGGCCCCCAGCTCCCTGAGAGAGAACGACAAAACCGGGGTACAAAAACCACGTTACACACTACTGTCAAAACCAAAGGAGGACTCTATGAATGGTTAGTCACACCTCCTGGTCTAACTGATGCTCTCTTTATTGTTATGGGACTAATGAATCAGGTTTTGAAGCCCCTTATTAGCAAGTGTATTGTTATCTACTTCAGTGATATACTTGTGAATAGTAAGAGTTAGAATGGTAACATCTTTCACCTCCAATCTGTTTTGGAGACCTTAGCTCACGTGAATCTACATCAAAATCTACCCAAGTATGGTGTCTTCATCAACAACATAGTCTCTCTTGGCTATGCTCTTTCGAATGAAGTGATCAAGGTTGATGTAGAAAGAGTCAAAGCTATCAAGGAGTGGTCTACTCTAACTAGTATTCATGATTTTCAAAGCTTCCCCAGCTTGGCCTCTTTCTGTAGGAGGTTTGTGAAGAATTTCAGTACTATTCTACCTCCCACAACCAAGCTATTGAAATCCAAGGACTTCTCATGCACTCACACACTACAACAAGCTTTCGACACCACCAAGAAACGACTCTCCAATGCATCTGTCCCAACCCTACCAAGCTTTGATAAGAAGTTTGAAGTAGAGTGTGATGCTTCTAGAGTTGGTATTGGAGTCGTTCTATCTCAAGATGGTTGTCCATAGCTGATTCACCTAGCCTCGGTCCCACTTTTGGGGATCCTAGATTCATGGAAGATAATGGAGGCCAGCCCTGCTCAACCCATAAGAAGATCTCATTCCTCCGATCAAGTTTGAGGACAAACTTTTTTCAAAAAGAGGGGAATAATGTATTTCGGCCCACGCCTGAAATACATCTATCTAGCCTAGGTCTCACTTTTGGGGACCCTAGGTTTGTGGAAGGAAATGGAGGCTCACAAAGCCATGGGCTTACCATTGGAGAATCAAGAATCATAGAGGATGATGGAAACCTATCCACGCCAAGTCCAAAGAAGAAGGCCCAATTCATAGAGGTGAAGTTCACATTTCTGACCATTTCAAGATGAGGTTCACATTTCTCACTATTTCAACATGAAGTTCACGGTTTTGGCCTTTTGATGTATTTCATTACATTTCTAGGGTTTTATTTACATTTCTAGTTGTGTGAGGTGCAAAGTAATATATATAAACTTGGACACCAAGTCTTAGGAGTCTAGATTAGTCTAGAATGATCTAGAATGTTCTAGAGTGATCTAGAAGTGTGTTGTGTGTTAGATTTTGGCGCTAAATTATAGTCCTAGATAAGGTTGGCTTATTTTGTAACAAATTCATCTTGGATTAGGAAAGCCAAGTCCTAGAAGGATTAATATCTTTTGTAACTAACTCCCCTTAGGATAAGGAGTCCTAATCCAAGGAGGAGATAGCTATTATAGGCGTCTAGTATTAGGAGTATTTGGCTTGCACACCAAGTAATAGAGTCCTAGTAAGAGAAGATGGCTAACACGCCAATCTTGATAGTCCTAGGAGGTTTAGGAGTTAGTATAAATAGCTAGGCTTGTAGCCAGTCAAAGGCACCCCGTTTTGAATTATGAATACAATCAAGCTTTTAGCTTACCCCTGAGTGTTTCATGGGAACCTCGTTGATCTCTTCTATTATATCTTGGTTTGGAAACCATGTGGTGAGGAAGAGCTTGTTTCTGAAACCTAGAAGGTGTTTCTGTAACTAGGTGGAAGAAAAAGTAGCCCTAGGGTTTCATCTTGTGGTGTTTCTGTATCAAGTTTGATCCCTTGATCTATCCCGGTTACTTTTTATCTAGCTATCTTAGTTAGATAAACCCTAAGGCTATCAACTCTCTCAAATCCCTCTATCCCAAACGCCTCTCCCTCTTTCCCAAACCCTGATCACGCCATCTCCCCCTCTTCTCCACAATTCAACACCCATCCTTCTTTTCTCTCTCAAATCTCTCTCAAACAAACCTTCCCTCCACAAAAAGCCTCACGCCATCCTCCCTAAATCGCCTCCCTATTTCATCCTTCTCTCTCTCTCTCAAACTCCACAAAGATTCCATCTTTCCAAACCCTAATCCATATTCCCTCACCTTTCATCCAAACTCCACTAAATTCCCTCCCAATTCACGTGAGCCATACCTTCTTTTGCCCTAATTCTCGTGAAGCACCATATACTTAGATTGGTTGCACATCACCCCTTTGATGTGTAATTGATCAATCCTATTCTTTGATCCCATTATACATCAACCACCACCTGGGTTGTTTCGTAGAGCTTGTGGCAGGCTGGGCTATATCGCCAGGGAATGCAGGACTAACCTGAGGGCAAGCTGCTACCGGTGTGGCAGCCCACATCATACCATGGAAGGACCAACAATCAAGAAGCCCCACCCTCCACATACCAGGTTCGAGGAGGTTACAATAGGATTCCAAGGAAACAACACCTGAATCTGGATGACTTAAATGACAACCAAGCCAATCGTGACAGGCCACCTCGTCAACACTACCAAGCACCTCGCAACCAGGGAGGCCGAGTGTATGTAATGCGGGGCAAAGAAGCAAAAAATTTTGACGACAATGTGACTGGTACTCATAACTCTTTCCCTCGTAAGTTATAATATGATTAAGTTTTGGATCCTATGCAGGTAGCATGTTGAGTTTCTAGGACGAAACTTTTTTGAAGAAGGTAATGATGTAAAATCCCGAGTTTTAGTTGAGGTAACCATTGGTTCCGTCTGAAGAATCGTTAAGTATGAGTTGAAGTTTTGAGGACGAAACTTCTTTTAAGCGGGTAATGATGTAAAACCCCGAAAAATGCTAATGTGGTTACCGTTAAATTACCTAACGTACGTTTTAATCTGTTATTTGTTTGTCTATTTGCCACACGGAGCTTTTAGGACCACGAGTGAGTTCGTTGAAATTTTTAGAGTCTTAAAAAAATCAGTTAGGAATTTTTTTGGGCTTCAGGTAGAATTTATTTTGATCAGTTGTGAAAAAAAGGGTTTTTGGACATCAATAATACCAACTTTGGGGGTATTGGATATTAATAATACAAATTATTTACTTGGACACTAGTAGTACGAACTATTGACCTATTTTACTCTAACAGTATATCGTCGAATTGTTATGGTTTTAACTCATCGAAAAGATGATGTGACTCCATAATATGTGACATGGAAGACATGTTACTGTCCACGTCAACATTTTATACCCAACCTCCGCCTTCCACATCACACGTCATGGAGCCAAGTCATCTTTCCGATGAGTTAAAACTATAACAATTCGGTCGTGTACTGTTGGAGGAAAATAGGTCGATAGTTGGTACTACTAATGTCCAAGAAAATAGTTTGTATTATTAGTGTCCAGTACACCCAAAGTTGGTATTATTAGCATCCAATAATCCAATTTTTTTTATCTAATTCTTATTGTATTTTTCTGTTAATAATTTTGGGGGATATATTTTATAATTTTATGGGTGTTGATGCTGATGTGTTATTTTCCTACGGATGATGTCATGGGGATGTTGTCATCACACTCATCCATTTCTTCCCATTTTCTTCTGATTTTACCAAAACTTTTGTCCAAGGAATAGAATTAACGATTTTGTACTGCAAATGGTTCCTCCCACTACCCATGCATACATTTTCCTTGTCGAACCCCCGTGTGACACGTGTCCCTTCTCTCCTCTCTCACTCCCTTACTTTCTCTCTTCTCTTCACTGATATAGTACTATTGTTGCTACCTGTTGCGCTGCATGTTGGTCGACGAAAAGCCACCACCCTCCCCATTTTCTCCTCTTCTTCTTTCTCCTACATTTCCTCTTCCTCCATTCTTCTTCCATCCTTCCACCTCCCTCCACCTTCCGTCTGTTTTCCGACCACCACACCTGTCGCCGCCGACCACCTAGCCACCCCACTCACCTGAATCGACCCCCCAAAAACCCCTCTTACTCGGTTTCTCTTCCGCCCACACCAGCCAACACCACCCCACGCAACCACCACCTTTCTTCTCATCGACGACCGACACCCCACCATTTTCCGACCACCGCTGCATCACCTCCGCCCATCTTTGACGCCAAAAACCCCACCAAAAACCCACCCGAGCTCCTCCATTCTACCCAAAGCATGTGAGCTCCAGTCCCTCAACACCACCATTTTCCGACAACCCGCACCAGCTCCCGACGACTCCCAGCGCCGACAACCACCCACACCGATGCCGGAGGACCCACCCACGACGCTAGCTCCTCCCTCCCTCCTCCTATGCTTGGTTGCTCATTTTGGTTGCTGACCACCTGCCGCCACCGACACCGGGGACCACCGGGCTGCCACAATGAAGACCAACGATGATGTATTTTGGCCCACGCCAAATACACTCCAAGAGGCCCAATACATTTTCAAGGAAGAGAAGCGAGCTATGGAGGAAAGAATGAGCACAGAGGCCCATAAGCCCAACCATATTGTGTGCTCCTTATCGCAAGAAGATGTCCAAACATCCTAAGTTCTACAAGGCCACGCCAATTCATATTAGGATAAGGTTGTTGTAACCAAATCCCATTAGGATAAGGAGTCATAATCAAAAGAGGAGTTTGGAATAGATGGCGCCTAGGCTTGATTCTTCTTGGCTTGCACGCCAAGTTAGGATTCCTAATAGTTCTAGGATTGAGTCTATTATAAATAGCTAGGCCTGTAGTCTATCAAAGGCATCCAACTTTGAATCATGAATATATCCAAGCTTTTAGCTTACCCCTTGAGTGTTTTGTGAAGAACCTCGTCCAATCTCTTCTATTTTATCTTGGTTAACCAAATCCCATTAGGATAAGGAGTCATAATCAAAAGAGGAGTTTGGAATAGATGGCGCCTAGGATTGATTCTTCTTGGCTTGCACGCCAAGTTAGGATTCCTAATAGTTCTAGGATTGAGTCTATTACAAATAGCTAGGCCTGTAGCCTATCAAAGGCATCCAACTTTGAATCATGAATATATCCAAGCTTTTAGCTTACCCCTTGAGTGTTTTGTGAAGAACCTCGTCCAATCTCTTCTATTTTATCTTGGTTAGGCAACCATTAGGAGGAGCTTAATCCTAAACCTAGAAGGTGTTTCTGTAACTTGGTTGAAGGTTAAGTTAGCCCTAGTGTTTCTTTCTTGTGGTGTTTCTATATCAAGATAGATCCCTTGAACTATCTTGTTATTATCTTTCTAACAATATAGTTAAGATAATTACTTTCTTTATCTTTCTATCAATATAGAAGATAAAACCCTACTCTCAACCCTCTCCCTCCCCCCAAACATCACCCTCTCTCTCCCTCTAACCCTAGTCCATGCCATCCCGTCTCTCTCTAACAAAATAGCCTCAAAAACTTCTTCTTTTTGCATAACAAACTGCCAACAACCTTTTCTCTCTCATCCAACAACTCTCTACCTTCAACCAATTCTCAACCTAGCTCCACAAAGGCCTCACGCCACCCTCTCATACTTCCCCCTTGATTTCGTCCACCCCTCTCCCACAATCTCCATCAAGACTCCATCTTTCCTAAACCATAGTTCTCAATCAGTCACTAAACAACCTAATCTCTCAAATCCCTCTCCTCTCTCACGTGAACTACCCTAACCCTTGCCCTAAGTTCACGTGAAGCATCCCACTTTTTAGATTGGTTGTATGTCATCTTGATGTATAATTGATCAGGGTTCAATCTTTGATCCCATTATACATCATAATTTTGGTAACGGAGCTCTAGGTTATTGTTGAGTGCAACCCTGAACTCCACAGAGTTAACCTAAACACGTAACCTTCAAACCATCAAGTCCAAAAGCCAAACCTGCAATACCAAACATATAACCTACAAGTCCAAACACTTAACCTTCAAATCTTCAATGTCAACCTGACATTCCAAATTCCATCCTATGGCGTCTGGAAGCAAAAGCAATGAAGGTGAAGATCCTAATGAGCAATTGAAGCAGGAAAAGGATGAACTGGAAGCAAGAGCAGCCTATCTTTCTCAACGAGTGAGCATATGAACTGCAGCTGTAACACTACAGGGACTTGAAGAAGAAGAGGTCATCCCCAACAGCCCCAGCGAAACTGAGCACTCTACTAGCTCAAGCAGGAGGTCACGTCAATCTAGGTATCCTCCAAGGGAAGAAAGACTCGACTTTAAAGTTGACATCCCTGAATTCGACGGTAATCTTGATCCTGAAATCTTTCTTGATTGGATTCAAACTGTCGAACGAGTCTTTGATTTGAAAGACATTGCTGATGATAAAAAAGTTAAGTATATTACTCTTAAACTGCGAAAGCATGCTAGCAAATGGTGGACTAACGTACAGAAGAAGCGACAACACGCCGAGAAAGGAAAAATTCACACTTGGGAAAAGATGAAGAAGAAACTCCACTCCAAGTTTCTTCTAGTGAGTTATTTCAAGGACAACTACTTCAAACTGCAACAACTCTCCCAAGGGACGAAATTTGTTGAGACTATACTAAAGAATTCGAACACCAACTCTGGAAGTCTGATCTGAAAGAAGATGAAGCTCAAACTCTTGTAAGGTATGTTGCTGGCTTAAACGACAACATAAGGTATGTGGTGGAACTTCAACCTTATGAAACTCTTGATTAATTGAGTACTTTGGCTAACAAAGTAGAACAGCAAAAGAAAAGAAAAGGCAAAGAGGCGTCATACAAAACCCCTAGCTCTCAAAGAGCCACATACGCGCCTCAAACATATACTCCACTAAAAAGCCAAACCACCTCCCAATCGATCACCATAAAAACGTCCACTCCTACGCCCCAAACCATGACAAAACCCACACAAGTCACGCCTATGGACAAGAGGAGGTGCTTCAGGTGTCAAGGGCTTGGTCATATTGCTTTTAAGTGCCCTAACAAGAAAGCCATCACACTTATGGAGTTTCAAAATGCTCTCTTTGAACCTGAACGGAAGAAGTAGATAAAGAAACATGTGCTGATCATGGGGAACCTACTGATGAGGTTGTTGAAGAACCAGATGAAGGAGAGATGTTGGTCATGAGGAGAGTTCTCACTAATTCTCCCATTCCTGAAGATCAACAACAACGGGAAGCCATCTTCCATTCTCGTTGTACTGTGCAAGGGAAAGTCTGTTCTTTGATCATTGATGGTGGAATTTATACCAACGCAACTTCCCTTAATATGGTGAACAAGCTTCAACTCCCAACATGTCCTCATCCCTTGCCATACACTGTTCAATGGCTCAATCAGGGTAAAGGATTAAAAGTGGATTAATGTTGCTTGGTAAGCATTGCTATTGGGAAGTCTTATCAAGATTCAATATGGTGCGATGTACTGCCTATGGATGCTTGTCATATTCTGCTTGGAAGACCGTGGTTATTTGACAGGAGCGTTATGCATGATGGAAGAGCAAACAGATATTCTCTCATGGTGAAAAACAAGGTGACCTTAGCTCCTCTAAAAGCATCCAAACTTAAAGAAGGTGATCCAAAGCTCATCACTTTTATGATCACTGGACGCCATAGGATGGAATCTGGAATGTCATGTTGATACTGAAGATTTGAAGGTTAAGTGTTTGGATTTGCACGTTATGTGTTTGGTATTGCAGGTTTTCCTTTTGGACTTGAAAGTTTGAAGGTTATGTGTTTAGGTTAACTCTGTGGAGCAATTGAAGCAGGAAAAGGCAGAGTTGGAAGCAAGAGCATCCTATCTTTCTGAACAGCTGAAGCGGCAAATGAACCTACAGTTCAGAACACTACAGGGACTTGAAGAAGAAGAGGTCGTCCCCAACAGCCCCAGCGAAACTGAGCACTCTACTAGCTCAAGTAGGAGGTCACGTCAATCTAGGCGTCCTCCAAGGGAAGAAAGACTCGACTTCAAAGTTGACATCCTTGAATTCGACGGTAATCTTGATCCTGAAATCTTTCTTGATTGGATTCAAACTGTCGAACGAGTTTTTGATTTAAAAGACATTGCTGATGATAAGAAAACCAAATATATTGCTCTTAAAATGCAAAAGCATGCTTGCATATGGTTGACTAACATACAGAAGAAGTGATAGCATGCCGGGAAAGGAAAAATACGCACTTGGGAAAAGATATAGAAGAAACTCCACTCCAAGTTTCTTCCAGTGAGATATTTCAAGGACAACTACTTCAAACTCCACTCTTGTGAGGTATCTTGCTGGCTTAAACGACAACATAAGGTATGTGGTGGAACTTCAACCTTATGAAACTCTTGATGAATTGAGTACTTTGGCTAACAAAGTGGAACAGTAAAAGAAAAGAAGACGCAAAGAGGCGTCATACAAAACCCCTAGCTCTCAAAGAGCCACATACTTGCCTCAAACTTACACTCCATGAAAAAGCCAAACCACCTCCCAATCGATCGCCACAAAAATGTCCAACCCTATGCCCCAAACCGTGACAAAACCTACACAAGTCATGCCTATGGACAAGAGGAGGTGATTTAGGTGTTAAGGCCTTGGTCATATTGCTTCTAAGTGCCCTAACAAGAGAGCCATCACACTTTGAACCTGAACCGGAAGAAGTAGATGAAGAACCATGCGCTGATCATGGGGAACCTACTGATGAGGTTATAGAGGAACCACATGAAGGAGAGATGTTGGTCAAGAGGAGAGTTCTCACTAATTCTCCCGTTCTTGAAGATCAACAACAACGGGAAGCCATCATCCATTCCCGTTGTACTGTGCAAGGGAAAGTTTGTTCTTTGATCATTGATGATGGAAGTTGTACCAACGCAGCTTCCCTTACTATGGTGAACAAGCTTCAACTCCCAACACGTCTTCATCCCTCGCCATATACTATAGTGAACAAGTCCATATAGGATTGTAGTAGTATAAATAGCTAGGCTTGTTGCCTTTTAATGGCACACTGTTTATCAACCATGAATAGAATCAAGCTTTTAGCTTACCCCTTTAGTGTTTTGTGAAGAACCTCATTTGATCTCTTCTATTGTATCTTGGTTAGGCAACCAAGTGGTTTATGAAGAGTTTGAACCCTGATCCTAGAAGGTGTTTCTATATCTAGGATAAAGGTCAAGTTAGCCTTAGGTTTTCTTTCTTGTGGTGTTTTTGTATCAAGATAGAATCCCTTGAACTATCTCGGTTACTTTTATCTTTCTATCTTAGTTAGATAAACCCTAGCCTAATTCAAGAATCTCTCTTATTCTCACAAAACCCTCACTAACGTCACCCTCCTTCTCTCTAATCCCTTTCAAACGTTCACCATCTCTCTCCCACAACCAACTCTCAACAAACTCTCTCTTTCCTCCAACAAACTTTCTACTCTCTTTCTCTCACAAAGGCCTCACGCCACAAACTACTTCCCTCTCTATTCTCTCTCACGTCATCCCCTCCCTTATTCCATCAAGAAACAATCTTCCTTGTTTCTTTCTTCCACAAAAGACCTCACGTCAAAAGAACCTCCATAGATCCTGGTTATTCACGTGAATCTTTCCCCTCTTTTCTCCATTATCACATGAAGCATCCCCTACTCTTCAGTTTGGTTGCATGTGTATTGATTATTAATGGATCAAGATTCATTCTTTGATCTGATAATACATCAAACACCTCCTCCTTGTGTCCAAAGGCTTATACACAACAGGGGGTGGGTTTTTTTAGTGAGGTATGGGCTACTTGGTCATATAGTCCTTTGAGTTTGGAAAATCTGAAGGGGTATGCTGCTCTTGTGAGGGATATGGCATGGGATGAGGGTTAGGCTGAGATTTAAGTTTAGATGTTGCCTCCTTGCTTCTACTCCTCCTTTTCATCTCAACTTTGTGAGCTAAAGAACTTAACTCATCTAAAGTTGTGTGATGTATTATTGATCAAGCTAAGGTTTAGATTAATTACACATCAAAGTGCCGGGGGCGGGGGGGACGTGAACAAACCTAGGGTATAAGGTAGTTCACGAAAAAACTAGGGTTTTGTAGGGAAAGATCAGAAAGATCGAAACTTTGGATAGTTCAAGGGAATCAAACTTGATACAGAGACACCAGAAGTTGAATCCCTCGGGCTTCTTATTCTTCTACTTAGTTATAGAAACACCTTCCAAGTATTAGAATAAGCTCTACCTCAGCACTTGAATTAGCTAATTCAAGATATAATAGCAGAAAAGGAAAGAGAAAGATTCTCACGGATGAGTAAAAACTCGATTTGTATTCATAACTAAAAACTTGTGTCTAAAACGATTACAAACCTCCTTATTTATACTAGAATATGTCCTAATCCTACAAGGACTAATAACTTGACGCCTAAGCAGCCTAAATCCATCTAGGATTTGGCTTTCCTAATCCTAATTGGACTAGTTAAAATTGGATGAATCCTTCTAAGATTTGGCTTTCCTAATCCTAATTGGATTAGTTACAAAATTAGCCATCCAAGACAAGCACTCCTAATATTGACGTCTATCCTTCTCCTAATTGACGTCCACACCTACTAAATACTACTTGACCTTATGCCTTACAATTTAATTAATAATAAGGAAAATATCTATAACTAACTTACCTACTAAATAAGGAAAATACGAATACTACTATAACAAAATTATCTAATAATAAGGAAATACACAAATACTATTAAAACCTTCTTAAGACTTCTTTTTTTTCACGTGACTTGTAGGATTTCTTTCACGTGACTATGCTCCCCTCTAGCTTGCTTGGACATCATGTACCCTCCATGAACCTAGGGTCCCCAAAGGTAAAACCAAGGTTAGGTGAATCTCCATCATTCTTTGTGAACCTTGGGTCCCCAAACGTGAGGTCAAGGCTAGGCAAATCTCCTTCATTCTTCCCTTGTTGCAAAGAGTTTGTCCTCAAACTCGGTTGAATGAATTGGGCATTCTTATTGGGTGACTGGGTCTGGTTTCCATTATTCTCCCCTGAATGCAAAGAGTTTGCCCTCAAACTCGGTTGGATGATTTGACTCTTATATGGGCATAGAGGTGGTTTCCTTCCGGTTGAGCAGGAAGTTGTAAATATTTGTTCGCCCATCATGAGGTATGGCTCGATCAAACATCCATGGCATGTCATGTAAGACGTTACAAGCATCTATAGGTACAATTTCCCAGCAGATTGAATCATGATACATGTTACCTATAGGGGATTGCTCCAAACATCTTATGGTCTCATGAATGTCGTCACTTTGATGAACAATGACCTTTCTTGGATCTTCTTGTTGTTCTTCTAACTCCACAAGATTTTCCTCGTCATAATACTCATCAAAGAATGAAGGTTGGTCAAAACAATTGTAGCTTTCATCAAATCTTCGAGGAAGATTAAAATTGAACTCTAGCTCATCTTTTAAACATTGAACTTCTAAAGGATCAAAAGGGATATTACCAACTTCTGCAACATCATCAACTTCTAGAGGGAGATTAATCTCCGGTTCCTCTTGAGCTTGATGTTTCCCTTAATGAACTAGGGGTGGTTCACGTGACTTCTTGGAACTATATTCTGCCCAAGCCATCTCGAATTGTAGCACCGCTAGTTCAAGGAGGGTAAACTCACATCTCAATCTCCTCAATCTCCTTTCCTCGTTCGAAATCTGACAAATCTCTTAAGATGAAGGTTTGCTGAACAACATGGCTAAAGTTCTTTTGGAAAGGTGGGGGGAAAAGATTGTGTTTGGGCTGAAGCGGAATCAAGGTTTAACCGACCAAGAGGGTAGGCTAGCTCTGATACTAATTTTGATGTATTATTGATCAATTTAGGGTTTAGATCAATGACACATCAAAGTGGCCGGGAGGGGGGTGGGACGTGAAGAAACATAGGCTTTAGGGTAGTTCATGAAAAATCTAGGGTTTTGTATGGAAATGATGTATAATGGGATCAAAGATTGGATCTTGACAATTACACATCAATGACACGTGCAACCAATCTAGGAAGAGGGGATGCTTCACGTGAATTTGGAAGAAAAGGGAGGGAAATCACGTTAGAAACCAGGATCTATGGAGGCTTTTGTGACATGAGATCTTTGTGGGAGAAAGGAATATGAAAGATTGATACTTGGATGGAATTGAGACAGAGACAGTGATGTGAGAATGAGAGAGAGACGGAGGGAATTTGGCATGAGGCCTTTGTGAGAGAGAAATTGTGAGAGAGAAAGATTGAATGGAGAGAAAGTACGGAATAAGTTAGAGGAGAGAGAGAGTTTGTTGGAGATATTTTGTGAGAGAGAGAGGGAGAAAGGGACGTTTGTGAGGGAGACAGGAGGGGGACGTTGGTTTTGAATTAGCCTTAGGGTTGATATTATCTAACTATATTAATAGAAAGATAAGGAGTAACAAGATAGTTCAAGGGATCCATATAGATACAAAAACACCACAAGAAAGAAACCCTAGGGCTAACTCTGCCTTTAACCTAGATACAGAAACACCTTCTAGGTTCAGGGACCAAGCTCCTCCTAACCACTTGGTTGCAAAACCAAGATACAATAGAAGAGATCAACGAGGTTCTCACGAAACACTCAGGGGGTAAGCTAAAAGCTTGATTGTATTCATATTTCAAAGCGGGGTGCCTTTGAAAGGCTACAAGCCTAGCTATTTATACTACTACAATCCTATATAGACTGGGACACTCAGACTTGGCGTGCAAGCCAATCAAATAAGACTAGGATTCTCCCACTTGGCACGCAAGCCAAGGGATCCTAGATCTAGAACCCTAATAACAACCTCCTCCTCCTTGGATTAGGACTCCTTATCCTAAGGAGAGTTAGTTATAACAACCTTATCCTAATAGGACTTGGCTTCCCTAATCCAATATGGATTAGTTACAAAATAAGCCAACCTTATCTAGGATAATAACAACTACTCGGGGCCTAATCTATCTAAACCACACGCCACACATACACTCACAATCCTTCTAGAACATTCTAGACTAATATAGACTCTTGTGACTTGATGCTCAAGTTTATATAACTTACTTGGCATCTTACATGACTCAAAATAATAAGACAATAATATAAATCATACTAAAAATAACTAAAGACTAACAATGTGAAGTATACATCCAAAAGACCAAAACTGTGAAATTCAAACTGAAATGATCAAAAATGTGAAATTCACTTTCGGCTTGGTACTGGGCCTTTGGACGTCACTTTTCTCTTGGACGAAATGATGAGCTTAGTTCCACTTTAGGATGTTTGAACATTCTCTTGAAACAAGGAGCATGTGATATGGATCGGCCTTTGGGCCTCTACCTTGAACTGAATCTCCTTTATTGGGCCGAGGCTAGCTAGACTTTCTTCTTGAAGGACCCTATCTTTATTCTTTTATTTCATTTGGGCCTTCTTTAATGGGCTTAGGGGAGTAGACATGGGCTGATTTACATCAGGAAAGTTCAGAAAGATCGAAACTTTGGATAGTTCAAAGGAATCAAACTTGATAAAGAGACACCACAAGTTGAATCCCTAGTGCTTCTTATTGTTCTACTTAGTTACTGAAACACCTTCGAAGTATTAGAATAAGCTCTACCTCACCACTTGAATAACCAATTCAAGATACAATAGTAGAAAAGGAAAGCGAAAGACGCTCAAGGATGAGTAAAAACTCGATTTGTATTCATAACTCAAAAATTGTGTCTGAACGATTACAAACCTCACTATTTATACTAGGCTAAGTCGTAATCCTACTAGGACTAATAACTTGACGGCTAAGCAGCCTAAATCCTTCTAGGATTTGGCCTTCCTAATCCTAATTGGATTAGTTACAATTGGATGAATCCTTCGAGGATTTGACTTTCCTAATCCTAATTGGATTAGTTACAAAATTAGCCATCCAAGACTAGGACTCCTAATATTGATGTCTATCCTTCTCCTAATTGACGTCCACACCTACTAAATACTACTTGGAATTATGCCTTACAACTTAATTAATAATAAGGAAAATATCAATAACTAACTTTCTTATGTGAATTGTTGTTTTGATCCGTTGCATGCTTGGTTTTCTTTTGGGTGGAAAACTCCTTTGAATATCTGTGTTGGGTTTATCTTATTGTTGGAGTCGTGTGGGCTCGGGTCGCCACCATTTGTTGGATAATTATTTTGTTTGTTTGTTTGTCTAGGTTCTCTACCCTTTTTCTTGTGAAACCTTCCCACAATGAGGACATTGTGGAGTTTTAAGTGGGGGGGGGGGGGGAGATATTTGTTTATTTGCTTCAAGGGTAGATCACCTAGCTCTTTGTTTTTGTTTTCTTTGTTTTTGCCTAAATTTTGAAAAAATTTTGTGTGAAAAAGGAGAAAAAAGGGAGTGAAAACCATAAAAGTGTTCTTTCGGTTTTCGTTTTCGCTTTGGTTTTGCTTTGTTGCTTGGGTCTTGTTGTCGAAATTGAGAAGCCGTTCTTGAACTTCTTTAAAAGAAACCGGTCTGAGCGTTTTCGACCCTGTCTCAGGTGCTAGTCATGACTTATCTCTTTAGATGTCCTTCATTGAGTCTCTAGTGAGACCCCCGATTCCTTTCACGTTCTGGTTGAAACCAGGAGATTCTAGGGGTTTGTGTCCGAGTTTGTTCTTTTTCCCTGTTTAGCAAAAGCCAAAGCAAAAGCAAAGTTAAAAAGAAAGAAAAAGAACGAAAAAAAACTAAATAATCGGATTAAGTGGGGCGTGTCGGCTGAATGACATTAACCACCATACACTTAGCCAACCTACCCGGGCCCGGTATTAGCGATACGACACTATTACCTCTTAAGCTCTTCCTATATTGAATTCTCGACGGAGGTGTGTATTGAAAAGACTGTGTTGGGAGGGTAAACCTCGAATTATGGGTCGTCCAATTCCCGAAAGTAAGGCTAATACCGACCTTTAAAAAGCAAAAGAAAAAAAAATAAAGAGAATTTTGTTCGGATTACCCAACCCCGAAAAGAAAGGTTTAAGCGTTATTAAAGTGTGGGTCCTCTCCTAGCATCACCTACGGTCCTCACCAAGACAAGGGCGACCAAATGCGGGGAAGGGTAACTCTTTTCTTTCCTTGTTCGTTTCGTTGTTTTTAAGCTCGGGCATGAGTCTTTGGAGTCTTTTGGAATCGGTTAGAACCCACTAGCACTTATGCACATGGGGTTTTGCTTTGCATTTGGTGTAGGACATCGAAAATCTCAAAGACTGACTTTTATTTAAGATAGGTGCTCTTGAGACGCTCATAACGGTTCCTTTTGGAGGTTTAATAACGTTTTCCTAATTTTAGATTTCAAGATCCTTTGAAGCGAAGTTTTTTTTCTTTCTTTTTGTTTTCTTTGGTTTTGTTTTCACTTACCCTCTTTCCTTTTTCTTTGGCTTTTGTGGGTACAACCGCTACAAACCCTCACGAGTCCATCTCGTCCACCCGGGCTGCCGGGCGGTTCAAAGGGCTTGGTGCATACGCTAAATGCACTTGTTTCTCTCCCACGACAGAGGAGTTTGTGTTAGTCTAGGTAGTTCCTTGTTTTACTTTGCTCGAGACGAGCAAAAGTTTAAGTGTGGGGGGGTGTTTAGACCCAATTTTGTGTCTAAATAGCGCCTTATATCTTAGGCTTCTGACTCGTTTCGTGTTTTAATTTCGTAACTTTTAATACGTTTTTGGTTATTTTGTAGATTTTGGAGTTTTTACTCAAAACGTGGTGAAAAGGGCTACTTTAGAGCTATTTTGGGACTCCCGAAGTTTCCCGGGTCAAAAGCGAAGTAAAGAAGAAGGTCCAAGCCAGCCGAGGAGGAACGTAGCTGCGGTCCCAGACACAGCAGCTGCGGTGGTCGACCAAGGCTGGGGCAAGGAGCAAGTAACCCGAGAGGGACCGCACCTGCGGTCCCCTAGACCGCACCCGCGGTCTTTCGAAGGGAGAAGAGAAGAATCGCCTGAGCTTCGGAGGACCGCACCTGCGGTCCCCGAGACCGCACCTGCGTTCTCCTGCGGGTTCAGAAATTCTATTATACAAAGTGCTGTGTTTGAATAACCACGTTGAGTTGTATATATTACCTCTTGAACGATTAGGTTAAGCAGGCAGCTATCTTTGGTAATATCAACATTTTAGCTTTCAATTAGAGAGAGATTACAGTGATTTCTTAGTGATTAGTTAGTAATTACACTTGGTTTATTGCATTTGCTGTGGATTTTATTGGAATTCCATTGAAGTTATGAAGATTTATCTTATTTTGGAGTTTGGATTACTTATTATTCAGGAGCATCCTTCCATTGGCATCAAATTAATGAGCATTTCTTACCCTTACTCTCTTTAATTCATCTATTTACTTTACAATCTCTGTTTTTGTTGTTTCGTGTTTGTTGTTACTAGATTGTTGCTTTGATTATCTATATTCTCTATTTTAAGCATGAATAGTGAAGTTATTATTGTTGCTAGTATGTTAGTTAAGATGATTTGAGGCTAGAATCCTTATGCGTTAGGGAGAAACTAAGGATGTGAATGGTTGATTTGGATTGGGTTAACAATTTTAGGAGGTAATTCGCTATGGAGTCAATTTCCTAACCATATCCTTCCCTCAAGTGGGATGTATTCGAGATCGAAAGCTCTTGAATACATCCAACACTCGTTG
The DNA here is from genome assembly GCA_029582165.1 of Portulaca oleracea. Taxonomy (NCBI): domain Eukaryota; kingdom Viridiplantae; phylum Streptophyta; class Magnoliopsida; order Caryophyllales; family Portulacaceae; genus Portulaca; species Portulaca oleracea. The sequence goes on along the minus strand of CM055878.1, from coordinate 9,592,310 downwards.
GAAGATGGGAATTGGGATAGTTAACGCTTGCCTACGAGAGTGGAAAGAGGTTAACTAAAGAGTCCCGCTCCTCAAACCCTCCGGGTCCGTGGAGGACTTGTAGGAAGTTAATCCAGATTGCCTTGAAAAAGGAAATCCGGTGGGTTATTTTAACGGGACTGTCATTTGATTCTATTGATTTATTGCTTCTTGATTGTGAAACCCTCGTCCTAATTACTGTTTGCATCCCGAAATCTCCCGACACCAATAGTTTCGTTCATGACCGAACCTTAGCTGTGTTGCGTTTTGTTGTGCAGTCCTTTACCTGAAAACCTCTTGTTGTCTGGTGATCCTTAAACCTCACCTAAAGTCAGATTGACCTAGCCAAGGCCTCCAGCTCCTTGAGAGAGAACGACAAAACCGGGGTACAAAAAGCACGTTACACACTACTGTGAAAACCAAAGGAGGACTCTATGAATGGTTAGTCACACATCGTGGTCTAAGTAATGCTCTCTTTACTGTTATGGGACTAATGAATCAGGTTTGAAGCCCCTTATTAGCAAGTGTATTGTTATCTACTTCGGTGATATACTTGTGAATAGCAAGAGTTAGAAAGGTCACATCTTTCACCTCCAATCAATTTTGGAGACCTTAGCTCACGTGAATCTACACCAGAATCTACCCAAGTATGGTGTCTTCATCAATAACAGTGTCTCTTGGTTATGCTCTTTCGAATGAAGTGATCAAGGTTGATGAAGAAAAAGTCAAAGCTATCAAGGAGTGGTCTACTCCAACTAGTATTCATGATTTTCGAAGCTTCCCCAGCTTGGCCTCTTTCTGTAGGAGGTTTGTGAAGAATTTTAGTACTATTCTACCTCCTACAACCAAGCTATTCAAATCCAAGGAGTTCTCATGGACTCACTCACTACAACAAGCTTTCGACACCACCAAGAAACGACTCTCCAATACATCTGTCCCAACCCTACCAAGCTTTGATAAGAAGTTTGAAGTAGAGTGCGATGCTTCTAGAGTTGGTATTGAAGTCGTTCTATCTCAAGAGGGTTGTGCCTTAGCTGATTCACCTAGCCTCGGTCCCACTTTTGGGGATCCTAGATTCATGGAAGATAATGGAGGCCAGCCCCGCTCAACCCATAAGAAGATCTCATTCCTCCGATCAAGTTTGAGGATAAACTTTTTCCAACAAGAGGGGAATGATGTATTTCAGCCCACGCCTGAAATACATCTGTCTAGCCTAGGTCTCTCTTTTGGGGACCCTAGGTTCGTGGAAGGAAATGGAGGCTCACAAAGCCATGGGCTTACCTTTATAGACTCAAGATTCATAGAGGATGATGGAAACCTATCCATGCCAAGTCCAAAGAAGAAGGCCAATTCAATTACAAGGAGGTAGAACGGGCTAAAGGAGAAGAATACATTGTGCAGGCCCAAAGACCGACCCATATCATGTGCTCCTTGTTCCAAGAGGACGTCCAAACGTCCTAGGAAGAGTCCATGTCCACGTCTAAAGGCCAAAGTACAAAGCCCAAGATGAACTTCACAGTATTGACCATTTCAAGGAGAAGTTCACATTTCTGACCATTTCAAGATGAGGTTCACATTTCTCACCATTTCAAGATGAAGTTCACGGTTTTGGCCTTTTGATGTATTTCATTACATTTCTAGGGTTTTATTTACATTTCTAGTTGTGTGAGGTGCCAAGTAATATATACAAACTTGGACACCAAGTCTTAGGAGTCTAGATTAGTCTAGAATGATCTAGAATGTTCTAGAGTGATCTAGAAGTGTGTGGTGTGTTAGATTTTAGCGCCACATTATAGTCCTAGATAAGGTTGGCTTATTTTGTAACTAATTCATCCTTGATTAGGAAAGCCAAGTCCTTGAAGGATTAATATCTTTTGTAACTACCTCCCCTTGGGATAAGGAGTCCTAATCCAAGGAGGAGATAGCAATTATAAGCGTCTAGTATTAGGAGTCTTTGGCTTGCACGCCAAGTAATAGAGTCCTAGTAAGAGAAGATGGCTTACACGCCAATCTTGATAGTCCTAGGAGGTTTAGGACTTAGTTAGTATAAATACTAGGCTTGTAGCCTTTCAAAGGCACCCCGTTTTGAATTATGAATACGATCAAGCTTTTAGCTTACCCCTGAGTGTTTCGTGAGAACCTCGTTGATCTCTTATATTGTATCTTGGTTTAGAAACCAAGTGGTGAGGAAGAGCTTATTTCTGAAACCTAGAAGGTGTTTCTGTAACTAGGTGGAAGAAAAAGTAGCCCTAGGGTTTCATCTTGTGGTGTTTCTGTATCAAGTTTGATCCCTTGATCTATCCCGGTTACTTTTTATCTAGCTATCTTAGATAGATATACCCTAAGGCTATGAACTCTCTCAAATCCCTCTCTCCCAAACGCCTCTCCCTCTTTCCTAAACGCTAGTCACGCCATCTCCCCCTCTCCTCCACAATTCAACGCCTATTTTTATTTTCTCTCTCAAACAAACCTTCCCTCCACAAAAAGCCTCACGCCATCCTCCCTCAATCGCCTCCATATTTCATCCTTCTCTCTCTCTCTCAAACTCCACAAAGATTCCATCTTTCCAAACCATAATCCATATTCCCTCACCTTTCATCCAAACTCCAAAAAATTCCCTCCCAATTCACGTAAGCCATACCTTCTTTTGCCCTAATTCTCGTGAAGCACCATATACTTAGATTTGTTGCACATCACCCCTTTGATGTGTAATTGATCAATCCTATTCTTTGATCCCATTATACATCAACCACCACCTGGGTTGTTTTGTAGAGCTTGTGGCAGGCTGGGCTATATCGCCAGGGAATGCAGGACTACCCTGAGGGCAAGCAGCTACCGGTGTGGCAACAACTAGGTTCGAGGAGGTTACAATAGGAATCCAAGGCAACAACACCTGAATTGGGATGGCTTAAATGACAACCAAGCCAATCGTGACAGGCCACCTCGTCAACAATACCAGGCACCTCGCAACCAGGGAGGCCGAGTGTATGTAATGCGGGGCAAAGAAGCAGAATAGTTTGACGACAATGTGACCAGTACTCATATCTCTTTCCCTTGTAAGTTACAATATGATTAAGTTTTGGATCCTATGCAGGTAGCATGTTGAGTTTCGAGGACGAAACTCTTTTGAAGAAGGTAATGATGTAAAATCCCGAGTTTTAGTTAAGGTAACCATTGGTTCCGTCTGAAGAATCGTTAAGTATGAGCTTAAGTTTTGAGGACGAAACTTCTTTTAAGTGGGTAATGATGTAAAACCCCGAAAAATGCTAATCTGGCTACCGTTAAATTACCTAACGTACGTTTTAATATGTTGTTTGTCTATTTTCCACACGGAGCTTTTAGGACCGCGAGTGAGTTCATTGGAATTTTTAGAGTCTCAAAAAAATCAGTTAGGAATTTTTTTGGGCTTCGGGTAGAATTTATTTTGATCATTGTGAAAAAATGGGTTTTTGGACATCAATAATACCAACTTTGGGGGTATTGGATATTAATAATATTATTTTCTTGGACACTAGTAGTACGAACTATTGACCTATTTTCCTCTAACATTATATTGTCGAATTGTTATGGTTTTAACTCATCGAAAAGATGATGTGACTCCATAATATGTGACATGGAAGACATGTTAGTGTCCACGTCAACATTTTATACCCAACCTCCGCCTTCCACATCACACGTCATGGGACCAAGTCATCTTTCCGATGAGTTAAAACTATAACAATTCGGTCGTGTACTGTTGGAGGAAAATAGGTCGATAGTTGGTACTACTAATGTTCAAGAAAATAGTTTGTATTATTAGTGTCCAATACCCCCAAAGTTGGTATTATTAGCGTCCAATAATCCAATTTTTTATCTAAATCTTATTGTATTTTTCTGTTAATAATTTTGAGGGATATATTTTATAATTTTATGGGTGTTGATGCTGATGTGTTATTTGCTTCAAGGGTAGATCACCTAGCTCTTTGTTTTTGTTTTCTTAGTTTTTGCCTAAATTTTGAAAAAATTTTGTTTGAAAAAGGAGAAAAAAGGGAGTGAAAACCTTAAAAGTGTTATTTCGGTTTTCGTTTTCGCTTTGGTTTTGCTCTGTTGCTTGGGTCTTGTTGTCGAAATTGAGAAGTCGTTCTTGAACTTCTTAAAAAGAAACCGGTCTGAGCGTTTTCGACCCTGTCTCAGGTGCTAGTCATGACTTATCTCTTTAGATGTCCTTCATTGAGTGTCTAGTGAGACCCTCGATTCCTTTCACGTTCTGGTTGAAACCGGGAGATTCTAGGGGTTTGTGTCCGAGTTTGTTCTTTTTCGCTGTTTAGCAAAAGCCAAAGCAAAAGCAAAGTTAAAAAGAAAGAAAAAGAAAGAAAAAAAAATAAATAATCGGATTAAGTGGGGCGTGTCGGCTGAATGACATTAACCACCATACACTTAGCCAACCTACACGGGCCTAGTATTAGCGATACGGCGCTATTACCTCTTAAGCTCTTCCTATATTGAATTCTCGACGGAGGTGTGTATGGAAAAGACTGTGTTAGGAGGGTAAACCTCGAATTATGGGCCGTCCAATTCCCAAAAGTAAGGCTAATACCGACCTTTAAAAAGCAAAAGAAAAAAAAATACAGAGAATTTTGTTCGGATTTCCCTACCCCGAAAAAAAAGGTTTAAGCGTTATTAAAGTGTGGGTCCTCTCCTTGCATAACCTACGACCCTCACCAAGACAAGGGCGACCAAATGCGGGGAAGGGCAACTCTTTTCTTTCATTGTTCGTTTCGTTGTTTTTGAGCTCGTGCATGAGTCTTTGGAGTCTTTTGGAATCGGTTAGAACCCACTAGTACATATGCACATGGGGTTTTGCTTGGCATTCGGTGTAGGACATCGAAATTCTCAAAGACTGACTTTTATTTAAGATAGGTGCTCCTGAGACGCTCATAACGGTTCCTTTTGGAGGTTTAATAACGTTTTCCTAATTTTAGATTTCAAGATCCTTTGAAGCGAAGTTTTTGTTTTTCTTTCCTTTTGTTTTCTTTTGTTTTGTTTTCACTTACCCTCTTTCCTTTTTCTTTGGCTTTTGTGGGTACAACCGCTACAAACCCTCACGAGTCCATCTCGTCCACCCGGGCTGCCGGGGGGTTCAAATTGCTTGGTGCATACGCTAAATGCACTTGTTTCTCTCCCACGACAAAGGAGTTTGTGTTAGTCTAGGTAGTTTCTTGTTTTGCTTTGCTCGGGACGAGCAAAAGTTTAAGTGTGGGGGGGGAGGGTGTTTAGACCTAATTTTGTGTCTAAATAGCGCCTTAATTCTTAGGCTTTTGACACGTTTCATGATTTAATTTGGTAACTTTTAATACGTTTTTGGATATTTTGTAGATTTTGGAGTTTTTACTCAAAACATGGTGAAAAGGGCTATTTTAGAGCTATTTTGGGACTCCCGAAGTTTCCCGGGTCAAAAGCGAAGTAAAGAAGAAGATTCAAGTCAACCGAGGAGGAACGCAGCTGCGGTCCAAGACACAGCAACTGTGGTGGTCGACCAAGGCTGGGGCAAGGAGCAAGTAACCCGAGAGGGACCGCACCTGCGGTCCCCTAGACCGTACCCGCGGTCTTTCGAAGGGAGAAGAGAAGAATCGCCTGAGCTTCGGAGGACCGCACCTGCGGTTTCCTGTGGGTTCATAAATTCTGTTATACAAAGTGTTGTGTCTGAGTAACCACGTTGAGTTGTATATATTACCTCTTGAACGATTAGGTTAAGCAGGCAGCTATCTATGGTAATATCAACATTTTAGCTTTCAATTAGAGAGAGATTACAGTGATTTCTTAGTGATTAGTGAGTAATTACACTTGGTTTATTGCATTTGTTGTGGATTTTATTGGAATTCCATTGAAGTTATGAAGATTTATCTTATTTTGGAGTTTGGATTACTTATTATTCAGGAGCATCCTTCCATTGGCATCAAATTAATGAGCATTTCTTACCCTTACTCTCTTTAATTCATCTATTTACTTTACAATCTCTGTTTTTGTTGTTTCGTGTTTGTTGTTACTAGATTGTTGCTTTGATTATCTATATTCTCTATTTTAAGCATGAATAGTGAAGTTATTATTGTTGCTAGTATGTTAGTTAAGATGATTTGAGGCTAGAATCCTTATGGGTTAGGGAGAAACTAAGGATGTGAATGGTTGATTTGGATTTGGTTAACAATTTTAGGAGGTAATTCGCTATGGAGTCAATTTCCTAACCATATCCTTCCCTCAAGTGGGATGTATTCAAGATCGAAAGCTCTTGAATACATCCAACACTCGTTGGAAGATGGGAATTGGGATAGTTAACGCTTGCCTACGAGAGTGGAAAGAGGTTAACTAAGGAGTCCCGCTCCTCAAACCCTTCGGGTCCGTGGAGGACTTGTAGGAAGTTAATCCAGATTGCCTTGAAAAAGGAAATCCGATGGGTTATTTTAACGGGACTGTCATTTGATTCTATTGATTTATTGCTTCTTGATTGTGAAACCCTCGTCCTAATTACTGTTTGCATCCCGAAATCTCCCGACACCAATAGTTTCGTTCCTGACCGAACCTTAGCTGTGTTGCGTTTTGTTATGCAGTCCTTTACCTGAAAACCTCTTGTTGTCTTGTGATCCTTAAACCTCACCTAAAGTCAGATTGACCTAGCCAAGGCCTCCAGCTCCTTGAGAGAGAACGACAAAACCGGGGTACAAAAAGCACGTTACACACTACTGTGAAAACCAAAGGAGGACTCTATGAATGGCTAGTCACACATCGTGGTCTAAGTAATGCTCTCTTTACTGTTATGTGACTAATGAATCAGGTTTTGAAGCCCCTTATTAGCAAGTGTATTGTTATCTACTTCGGTGATATACTTGTGAATAGCAAGAGTTAGAAAGGTCACATCTTTCACCTCCAATCTGTTTTGGAGACCTTAGCTCACGTGAATCTACATCAGAATCTACCCAAGTATGGTTTCTTAATCAACAACATAGTCTCTCTTGGTTATGCTCTTTCGAATGGAGTGATCAAGGTTGATGAAGAAAGAGTCAAAGCTATCAAGGGGTGGTCTACTCCAACTAGTATTCATGATTTTCGAAGCTTCCCCAGCTTGGCCTCTTTCTGTAGGAGGTTTGTGAAGAATTTCACTACTATTCTACCTCCTACAACCAAGCTATTGAAATCCAAGGACTTCTCATGCACTCACTCACTACAACAAACTTTCGACACCACCAACAAACGACTCTCCAATGCATCTGTCCCAACCCTACCAAGCTTTGATAAGAAGTTTGAAGTAGAGTGCGATGCTTCTAGAGTTGGTATTGGAGTCGTTCTATCTCAAGAGGGTTGTGCCTTAGCTGATTCACCTAGCCTCGGTCCCACTTTTGGGGATCCTAGATTCATGGAAGATAATGGAGGCCAGCCCCGCTCAACCCATAAGAAGATCTCATTCCTCCGATCAAGTTTGAGGACAAACTTTTTCCAACAAGGGGGGAATGATTTCGGCCCACGCCTAAAATATATCTGTCTAGCCTAGGTTCGTGGAAGGAAATGGAGGCTCACAAGGCCATGGGCTTACCTTTAGAGACTCAAGATTCATAGAGGATGACGGAAACCTATCCATGCCAAGTCCAAAGAAGAAGGCGAATTCAATTACAAGGAGGTAGAACGGGCTAAAGGAGAAGAATACATTGTGGAGGCCCAAATACCGACCCATATCTTGTGCTCCTTGTTCCAAGAGGACGTCCAAACGTCCTAGGAAGAGTCCAAGTCCACGTCCAAAGGCCTAAGTACAAAGCCCAAGTTGAACTTCACAGTTTTGATCATTTCAAGGTGAAGTTCACATTTCTGACCATTTCAAGATGAGGTTCACATTTCTCACCATTTCAAGATGAAGTTCACGGTTTTGGCCTTTTGATGTATTTCATCACATTTCTACAGTTTTATTTACATTTCTAGTTGTGTGAGGTGCCAAGTAATATATATAAACTTGGACACCAAGTCTTAGGAGTCTAGATTAGTCTAGAATGATCTAGAATGTTCTAGAGTGATCTAGAAGTGTGTGGTGTGTTAGTTTTTAGCGCCACATTATAGTCCTAGATAAGGTTGGCTTATTTTGTAACTAATTCATCCTTGATTAGGAAAGCCAAGTCCTTGATGGATTAATATCTTTTGTAACTACCTCCCCTTAGGATAAGGAGTCCTAATCCAAGGAGGAGATAGCAATTATAAGCGTCTAGTATTAGGCATCTTTGGCTTGCACGCCAAGTAATAGAGTCCTAGTAAGAGAAGATGGCTTACACGCCAATCTTGATAGTCCTAGGAGGTTTAGGACTTAGTTAGTATAAATACTAGGCTTGTAGCCTTTCAAAGGCACCCCGTTTTGAATTATGAATACAATCAAGCTTTTAGCTTACCCCTGAGTGTTTCGTGAGAACCTCGTTGATCTCTTATATTGTATCTTGGTTTGGAAACCAAGTGGTGAGGAAGAGCTTGTTTCTGAAACCTAGAAGGTGTTTCTGTAACTAGGTGGAACAAAAGTAGCCCTAGGGTTTCATCTTGTGGTGTTTCTGTATCAAGTTTGATCCCTTGATCTATCCCGGTTACTTTTTATCTAGCTATCTTAGATAGATAAACCCTAAGGCTATGAACTCTCTCAAATCCCTCTCTCCCAAACGCCTCTCCCTCTTTCCCAAACCCTAGTCACGCTATCTCCCCCTCTCCTCCACAATTCAACGCCTATTTTTATTTTCTCTCTCAAACAAACCTTCCCTCCACAAAAAGCCTCACGCCGTCCTCCCTAAATCGCCTCCATATTTCATCCTTCTCTCTCTCTCTCAAACTCCACAAAGATTCCATCTTTCCAAACCCTAATCCATATTCCCTCACCTTTCATCCAAACTCCACAAAATTCCCTCCCAATACACGTAAGCCATACCTTCTTTTGCCCTAATTCACGTGAAGCACTATATACTTAGATTGGTTGCACATCACCCCTTTGATGTGTAATTGATCAATCCTATTCTTTGATCCCATTATACATCAACCACCACCTGGGTTGTTTTGTAGAGCATGTGGCAGGCTGGGCTATATCACCAGGGAATGCAGGACTACCCTGAGGGCAAGCAGCTACTGGTGTGGCAGCCCACATCATACCATGGAAGGACCAACAATCAAGGAGCTCCACCCTCCACATACCAGGTTCGAGGAGGTTACAATAGGAATCCAAGGCAACAACACTTGAATTGGGATGGCTTAAATGACAACCAAGCCAATCGGGACAGGCCACCTCGTCAACAATACCAGGCACCTCGTAACCAGGGAGGCCGAGTGTATGTAATGCGGGGCAAAGAAGCAGAAAATTTTGACGACGATGTGACTGGTACTCATATCTCTTTCCCTCGTAAGTTACAATATGATTAAGTTTTGGATCCTATGCAGGTAGCATGTTGAGTTTCGAGGACGAAACTCTTTTGAAGAAGGTAATGATGTAAAATCCCGAGTTTTAGTTAAGGTAACCATTGGTTCCGTCTGAAGAATCGTTAAGTATGAGCTTAAGTTTTGAGGACGAAACTTCTTTTAGGCGGGTAATGATGTAAAACCCCGAAAACTGCTAATCTGGTTACCGTTAAATTACCTAACGTACATTTTAATCTGTTATTTGTTTGTCTATTTTCCACACGGAGCTTTTAGGATCGTGAGTGAGTTCATTGAAATTTTTAGGTTCTTAAAAAAATCCGTTAGGAATTTTTTTGGGCTTCTAGTAGAATTTATTTTGATCAGTTGTGAAAAAATGGGTTTTTGAACATGAATAATACCAACTTTGGGGGTATTGGATATTAATAATACAAATAATTTTCTTGGACACTAGTAGTACGAACTATTGACCTATTTTCCTCTAATATAATATCGTCGAATTGTTATGGTTTTAACTCATCGAAAAGATGATGTGACTCCATAATATGTGACATGGAAGACATGTTAGTGTCCACGTCAACATTTTATACCCAACCTCCGCCTTCCACATCACACGTCATGGAGCCAAGTCATCTTTCCAATGAGTTAAAACTATAACAATTCGATCGTGTACTGTTGGAGGAAAATAGGTCGATAATTGGTACTACTAATGTCCAAGAAAATAGTTTGTATTATTAGTGTCCAATACCCCCAAAGTTGGGATTATTAGCGTGCAATAATTCAATTTTTTAATCTAATTCTTATTGTATTTTTCTGTTAATAATTTTGAGGGATATATTTTATAATTTTATGGGTGTTGATGCTGATGTGTTATTTTCCTACGGATGATGTCATGGGGATGTTGTCATCACACTCATCCATTTCTTCCCATTTTCTTCTGATTTTACCAAAACTTTTGGCCAAGGAATAGAATTAACGGTTTTGTACTGGAAATGGTTCCTCCCACTACCCATGCATACATTTTCCTTGTCGAACCTCCGTGTGACACGTGTCCCTTCTCTCCTCTCTCACTCTCTCACTCCCACACTTTCTCTCTTCTCTTCACTGATATAGTACTATTGTTGCTACCTGTTGCGCTGCATGTTGCTCGACGAAAAGCCACCACCCTCCCCATTTTCTCCTCTTCTTCTTTCTCCTACATTTCCTCTTCCTCCATTCTTCTTCCATCCTTCCACCTCCCTCCACCTTCCGTCTGTTTTCCGACCACCACACCTGTCGCCGCCGACCACCTAGCCGCCCCATTCACCTCAACCGACCCCCCAAAAACCCCTCTTACTCGGTTTCTCTTCCGCCCACACCAACCAACACCACCCCACGCAACCACCACCTTTCTTCTCATCACCGACCGCCACCCCACAATTTTCCGACCACCGCTGCATCACCTCCGCCCATCTTTGACGCCAAAAACCCCACCAAAAACCCACTCGAGCTCCTCCATTCTTCCTAAAGCGTGTGAGCTCCAGTCCCTCATCAACGCCATTTTCCGACAACCCGCACCAGCTTCCGACGACTCCCAGCGCCGACAACCACCCACACCGACGCCGGAGGACCCACCCACGGCGCCAGCTCCTCCCTCCCTCCTCCTATGCTTGGTTGCTCGTTTTGGTTGCTGACCACTGTTGCTACTACTGCTGCCTGCCGCCGCCGACACCGAGGACCACCGGGCTGCCACAATGACGACCACCGATGATGTATTTTGGCCCACGCCAAATACATTCCAAGAGGCCCAATACATTTTCAAGGAAGAGAAGCGAGCAATGGAGGAAAGAATGAGCATAGAGGCCCATAGGCGCATCCATATTGGGTGCTCCTTATGGCAAGAAGATGTCCAAACATCCCAAGTTCTACAAGGCCACGCCAATTCATATTAGGATAAGGTTGTTGTAACCAAATCCCCTTAGGATAAGGAGTCCTAATCCAAATAGGAGTTTGGAATAGATGGCGCCTAGGATTGATTCTTCTTGGCTTGCACGACAAGTTAGGATTCCTAGTAGTTCTAGGATTGAGTCTATTAAATAGCTAGGCTTGTAGCCACTCAAAGGCATCAAACTTTGAATGATGAATATATCCAAGCTTTTAGCTTACCCCTTGAGTGTTTTATGAAGAACCTCATCCAATCTCTTCTATTGTATCTTTGTTAGGCAACCAAGTGGTTAGGAGGAGCTTAATCCTAAACCTAGAAGGTGTTTCTGTAACTAGGTTGAAGGTTAAGTTAGCCCTAGTGATTCTTTCTTATGGTGTTTCTGTATCAAGATCCTTGAACTATCTTGTTATTATCTTTCTATCAATATAGTTAAGATAATTACTTTCTTTATCCTTCTGTCAATATAGAAGATAAAACCCTACTCTAAACCCCCTCCCTCCCCCCAAACATCACCTGTCTCTCCCTGTAACCCTAATCCACGCCATCCCGTCTCTCTCTCACAAAATAGCATCAACAAACTCCTTCTTTGTCCATAACAAACTGCCAACAACCTTTTCTTTCTCATCCAAAAACTCTCTACCTTCAACCAATTCCACAAAGACCTCACGCCACCCTCCCATACTTCCCCCTTGATTTCGTCCACCCCTCTCCCACAATCTCCATCAAGACTCCATCTTTCCTAAACCATAGTTCTCAATCAGTCACTAAACAACCTAATCTCTCAAATCCCTCTCCTCTCTCACGTTAACTACCCTAACCCTTGCCCTAAGTTCACGTGAAGCATCCCACTTTTTAGATTGGTTGTACGTCATCTTGATGTGTAATTAATCAGGGTTCAATCTTTGATCCCATTATACATCATAATTTTGATATCAGAGCTGTAGGTTATTGTTGAGTGCAACCCTGAACTCCACAGAGTTAACCTAAACACATAACCTTCAAACCTTCAAGTCCAAAAGGCAAACATGCAATACCAAACACATAACCTTCAAATCTTCAGTTTCAACCTGACAATCCTAATTCCATCCTATGGCGTCTGGAAGCAAAAGCAATGAAGGTGAAGATCATAATGAGCAATTGAAGCAGGAAAAGGCTGAACTGGAAGCAAGAGCAGCCTATCTTTCTGAACAGCTGAAGCGGCACATGAACCTGCAGTTCAGAACACTACAAGGACTTGAAGAAGAAGAGGTCGTCCCCAACAGCCCCAGCGAAACTGAGTAATCTACTAGCTCAAGCAGGAGGTCACATCAATCTAGGCGTCCTCCAAGGGAAGAAAGACTCGACTTCAAAGTTGACATCCCTGAATTCGACGGTAATCTTGATCCTGAAATCTTTCTTGATTGGATTCAAACTTTCGAACGAGTCTTTAATTTGAAAGACATTGCTGATGATAAGAAAGTGAAGTATATTGCTCTTAAACTGCGAAAGCATGCTAGCATATGGTGGACTAACGTACAGAAGAAGCGACAACATGCCGAGAAAGGAAAAATTCGCACTTGGGAAAAGATGAAGAAGAAACTCCACTCCAAGTTTCTTCCAGTGAGTTATTTCAAGGACAACTACTTCAAACTGCAACAACTCTCCCAAGGGACGAAATTTGTTGAGAGTATACTAAAGAATTCGAACACCTACTCTGGAAGTCTGATCTAAAAGAAGATGAACCTCAAACTCTTGTGAGGTATCTTGCTGGCTTAAACGACAACATAAGGTATGTTGTGGAACTTCAACCTTATGAAACTCTTGATGAATTGAGTAATTTGGCTAACAAAGTGGAACAGCAAAAGAAAAGAAGAGGCAAAGAGGCGTCATACAAAACACCTAGCTCTCAAAGAGCCACATACTCGCCTCAAACATACACTCCACTAAAAAACCAAACCACCTTCCAATCGATCACCATAAAAACGTCCAATCCTATGCCCCAAACCATGACAAAACCCTCACAAGTCACGTTTATGGACAAGAGGAAGTGCTTCAGGTGTAAAAGGCTTGGTCATATTGCTTCTAAGTTCCCTAAAAAGAAAGCCATCACACTTATGGAGTTTCAAAACACTCTCTTTGAACCTGAAGGGAAGAAGTAGATGAAGAACCATGCGCTGATCATGGGGAACCTACTGATGAGGTTGTCAAAGAACCAGATGAAGGAGAGATGTTGGTCATGAGGAGAGTTCTCACTAATTCTCCCGTTCTTGAAGATCAACAACAACGGGAAGCCATCATCCATTCTCGTTGTACTGTGCAAGGGAAAGTTTGTTCTTTGATCATTGATGATGGAAGATTTACCAACGCAACTTCCCTTACTATGGTGAACAACCTTCAACTCCCAACACGTCTTCATCCCTCGCCATATACTGTTCAATGGCTCAATCACTAAAGGATTAAAAGTGGATCAACGCTGTTTGGTAAGCTTTACTATTCGGAAGTCTTATCAAGATTCAATATTGGTGCGATGTACTGCCTATGGATGCTTGTCATATTCTGCTTGGAAGACCATGGTTATTTGACAGAAGCATTATGCACGATGGAAGAGCAAACACCTATTCTCTAATGGTGAAAAACAAGAAGGTGACCTTAGCTCCTCTAAAAGCATCCAAACTTAAAGAAGGTTATCCAAAGCTCATCACTTTTATGACCATTAGATGCCCTGAGTCTAGTGAACAACAGGAGGTCATCACCACAAGACCTAACCACGATCAGCCCACAAACGAGCATATTCTCGTCGTCCCTCACGAGAATACTCAAACTACGCTAACCCCATGTGAAGTCCATCATCACGTGATCCCTAGTGCTGTTCCAAGGGTTCAAGATCTAGTTGGCAATCTCCAAACCAAGGGCATGATCAAGAAAGCCCTCACTCGAAACGCCCTATTGATCTCAAAGAAGAAGGAAAGTTCACACATGAGAGCCAAGAAGATCAGATACAGGGTTCCTATCCCTAGAGTTGGACATATTCGAAGTTGGTACTACATGGTTCGAATCAAAGAAAGGACTGCTGAATTCAAAACTAAAGGAGGTCTCTTTGAAAGGTTAGCCATGCCTTGTGGTCTAACTAACACTCCTTCTCTTTTTATGAGGCTTATAAAGCAGGTTTAAAAGTCTCTTAGAAGCAAGTGTGTTGTTGCCGACTTTGACAAGAAGAGAAAGAAAGTGTGGGTCCAAGTGAAGAAGAAAGTACACCCTCCAAGTTTGAGGACAAACTTCTTCCAACAAGGGGGGGGGGGGAATGTTGTATTTTTGCCCACGCCAAATACATTCCAAGAGGCCCAATACATTTTCAAGGAAGAGAAGCGAGCTATAGAGGAAAGAATGAGCATTGAGGCCCATAGGTCCATCCGTATTTTGTGCTCCTTATGGCAAGAGGATGTCCAAACATCCTAAGTTCTACAGAGGCCACGCGAAACAAGCCTAAGAAAGGCTCCTAGTTCAAGTCCAAAGGCCCAATTCAAGATTCAAGTGCATTTCACATTTGTTACCATTTCAGATTTGAATTTCACTTTTTTGGTCTTTTGGATGTAACTCTATCATTTATAGCTTTTAAGTGTGTTTAGTGTGATTTATATTACCTCTATAGTATTTAGAGTTATGTAAGATGACATGTATGTTATAAACTTGAGCATCAAGTTATAGGAGTCAAGTAGGAGTCTAAATAAGTCAAGAATGTTCTAGGATGTTCTAGAATGTTCTAGAAGGAGTGGTGTGTGTGTGTTTGGTAGGCGTGTGGTAGATTAGATTAGGCGCCAAGATATTATATCCTAGATAAGGTTGGCTTTTGTTGTAACTAATCCATCTTGGATTAGGAATTCCAATTCATATTAGGATAAGGTTGTTGTAACCAACTCCCCTTAGGATAAGGAGTCCTAATCCAAGAGGAGTTTGGAATAGATGGCGCCTAGGATTGATTCTTCTTGGCTTTCATGCCAAGTTAGGATTCCTAGTAGGTCTAGGATCGAGTCTATTATAAATAGCTAGGCTTGTAGTCTCTCAAAGGCATCCAACTTTGACTCATGAATATATCCAAGCTAGCTTTTAGCTTACCCCTTAAGTGTTTTGTGAAGAACATCGTCCAATCTCTTCTATTGTATCCTGGTTTGGCAACCAAGTGGTTAGGAGGAGCTTAATCCGAAACCTAGAAGGTGTTTCTGTAACTAGGTTGAAGGTTAAGTTAGCCCTAGTGTTTCTTTCTTGTGGTGTTTTTGTATCAAGATAGATCCCTTGAACTATCTTGTTATTATTTGTCTATCAATATAGTTAAGATAATTACTTTCTTTATCTTTTTATCAATATAGAAGATAAAACCCTACTCTCAACGCCTTCCCTCCCCTCAAACGTCACCCTCTCTCTCCCTCAAACCCTAGTCCACGCCATCCCCTCTCTCTCTCACAAAATAGCCTCAACAAACTCCCTCTCTTTCCATAACAAACTGCCAACAACCTTTTCTCTCTCATCCAACAACTTTCTACCTTCAACAAATTCTCAACCTAGCTCCACAAAGGCCTCACGCCACCCTCCCATATTTCCCCCTTGATTTCGTCCACCCCTCTCCCACAATCTCCATCAAGACTCCATCTTTCCTAAACCATAATTCTCAATAAGTCACTAAACAACCTAATCTCTCAAATCCCTCTCCTCTCTCACTTGAACTACCCTAACCCTTGCCCTAAGTTCACGTGAAGCATCCCACTTTTTAGATTGGTTGTACGTCATCTTGATGTGTAATTAATCAGGGTTCAATCTTTGATCCCATTATACATCATAATTTTGATATCAGAGCTCTAGGTTATTGTTGAGTGCAACCTGAACTCCACAGAGTTAACCTAAACATATAACCTTCAAACCTTCAAGTCCAAAAGGCAAACCTGCAATACCAAACACATAACCTGCAAGTCCAAACACTTAACCTTTAAATCTTCAGTATCAACATGACATTCCAAACTCCATCCTATGGCGTCTGGAAGCAAAAGCAATGAAGGTGAAGATCCTAATGAGCAATTGAAGCGAATCGGAAGCAAGCGACCTATCTTTACGAGCAGTGAGCGGCACATGAACTGCGATTGAGAACACTACAGGGACGCCTATCTTTCTGAATAGCTGAAGCGGCACATGAACCTACTATTCAGAACACTACAAGGACTTGAAGAAGAAGAGGTCGTCCCTAACAGCCCCAGCGAAACTGAGTAATCTACTAGCTCAAGCAGGAGGTCACGTCAATCTAGGCGTCCTCCAAGGGAAGAAAGACTCGACTTCAAAGTTGACATCCCTGAATTCGACGGCAATCTTGATCCTGAAATCTTTCTTGATTGGATTCAAACTGTCGAACGAGTCTTTGATTTGAAAGACATTGCTGATGATAAGAAAGACAAGTATATTGCTCTTAAACTGCGAAACTGTGCTAGCATATGGTGAATAACACACAGAAGAAGCGACAGTATGCCGGGAAAGGAAAAATTCGCACTTGGGAAAAGATGAAGAAGAAACTCCACTCCAAGTTTCTTCTAGTGAGATATTTCGAGGAAAACTGCAACAACTCTCCAAGGGACAAAATCTCTTGAAGAGTATACTAAAGAATTCGAGCACCTACTCTAGAGGTCTAATTTGAAAGAAGATGAACCTTAAACTCTTGTGAGGTATCTTGCTGGCTTAAACGACAACATAAGGTAAGTGGTGGAACTTCAACTTTATGAAACTCTAGATGAATTGAGTACTTTGGCTAACAAAGTGGAACAGCAAAAGAAAAGAACAGGCAAAGAGGCATCATACAAAACCCCTTGCTCTCAAAAATCCACATACTCGCCTCAAACTTACACTCCACTAAAAAGCCAAACCACCTCCCAATTGATCGCCACAAAAATGTCCAACCCTACGCCCCAAACCATGACAAAACCTACACAAGTCATGCCTATGGACAAGAGGAGGTGCTTCAGGTGTCAAGGCCTTGGTCATATTGCTTCTAAGTGCCCTAACAAGAGAGCCATCACACTTATGGAGTTTCAAAACGCTCTCTTTGAACCTAAACCGGAAGAAGGATGAAGAACCATGCGCTGATCATGGGGAACCTACTGATGAGGTTGTTATAGAACCAGATGAAGGAGAGATGTTGGTCATGAGGAGAGTTCTCACTAATTCTCCCGTTCTTGAAGATCAACAACAACGGGAAGCCATCATCCATTCTCGTTGTACTGTGCAAGGGAAAGTTTGTTCTTTGATCATTGATGATGGAAGATTTACCAACGCAGCTTCCCTTACTATAGTGAACAACCTTCAACTCCCAACACGTCTTCATCCCTCGCCATATACTGTTCAATGGCTCAATCACTAAAGGATTAAAAGTGGATCAACGTTGTTTGGTAAGCTTTGCTATTCGGAAGTCTTATCAAGATTCAATATTGGTGCGATGTACTGCCTATGGATGCTTGTCATATTCTGCTTGGAAGACCATGGTTATTTGACGAGAATACTCAAACTACGCCAACCCCATGTGAAGTCCATCATCACGTGAACCCTAGTGCTATTCCAAGGGTTCAAGATCCAGTTGGCAATCTCCAAACCAAGGGCATGATCAAGAAAGCCCTCACTCGAAACGCCCTATTGATCTCAAAGAAGAAGGAAAGTTCACACATGAGAGCCAAGAAGATCAGATACAGGGTTCCTATCCCTAGAGTTGGACATATTCGAAGTTGGTACTACATGGTTCGAATCAAAGAAAGGACTGCTGAATTCAAAACTAAAGGAGGTCTCTTTGAAAGGTTAGCCATGCCTTGTTGTCTAACTAACACTCCTTCTCTTTTTATGAGGCTTATAAAGCAGGTTTAAAAGTCTCTTAGAAGCAAGTGTGTTGTTGCCGACTTTGACAAGAAGAGAAAGAAAGTATGGGTCCAAGTGAAGAAGAAAGTACACCCTCCAAGTTTGAGGACAAACTTCTTCCAACAAGGGGGGGGGGGAATGATGTATTTTTGCCCACGCCAAATACATTCCAAGAGGCCCAATACATTTTCAAGGAAGAGAAGCGAGCTATAGAGGAAAGAATGAGCATTGAGGCCCATAGGTCCATCCGTATTTTGTGCTCCTTATGGCAAGAGGATGTCCAAACATCCTAAGTTCTACAGAGGCCACGCCAAACAAGCCTAAGAAAGGCTCCTAGTTCACGTCCAAAGGCCCAATTCAAGATTCAAGTGCATTTCACATTTGTGACTATTTCTGATCTGAATTTCACATTTTTGGTCTTTTGGATGTAACTCTATCATTAGAGATTTTAAGTGTGTGTAGTGTGATTTATATTATCTCTATATTTTTTAGAGTCATGTAACTAACTCATCTTAGGATAAGGAGTCCTAATCCATTGAAGAGATAGTACTCTTAGGCCTCTAATATTAGAACTCCTTGGCTTGCACGCCAAGTAGGAGAGTTCAAGTCCATCTAGGACTGTAGTAGTATAAATAGCTAGGCTTGTAGCCTTTTAAAGGCGCCCAGTTTATCAACCATGAATAGAATCAAGCTTTTAGCTTACCCCTTTAGTGTTTTGTAAAGAACCTCATTTGATCTCTTCTATTGTATCTTGGTTTGGCAACCAAGTGGTTTAGAAAGAGCTTAAACCTTGATCCTAGAAGGTGTTTCTGTATCTAGGATAAAGGTCAAGTTAGCCCTAAGGTTTTCTTTCTTGTGGCGTTTCTGTATCAAGATAGAATCCCTTGAACTATCTCGGTTACTTTTATCTTCCTATCTTAGTTAGATAAACCCTAGGCTAATTCAAGAATCTCTCTTATTCTCACAAAACCCTCACAAACGTCACCCTTCTCTCTCTAATCCCTTTCAAACGTTCACCATCTCTCTCCCACAACAAACTCTCAACAAACTCCAACAAACTTTCTACTCTCTTTCTCTCACAAAGGCCTCACGCCACAAACTACTTCCCCCTCTATTCTCTCTCACGTCATCCCCTCCCTTATTCCATCAAGAAACAATCTTCCTTGTTTCATTCATCCACAAAAGACCTCACGTCAATAGAACCTCCATAGATCCTGGTTATTCATGTGAATCTTTCCCCTCTTTTCTCCATTATCACATGAAGCATCCCCTACGCTTTAGTTTGGTTGCATGTGTATTGATTATTACTGAATTAAGATTCATTCTTTGATCTTGTAATACATCAAACACCTCCTCCTTGTGTCCAAAGGCTTATACACAACAGGGGTTGGTTTTTTTAGTGAGGTATGGGCTACTGGGTCATATAGTACTTTGAGTTTGGAAATTATGAAGGGGTATGCTGCTCTTGTGAGGGATATGGCATGGGATGAGGGTTGGGCTGAGATTTAAGTTTAGATGTTGCAAACCTCCTTATTTATACTAGACTATATCCTAATCCTACTAGGACTAATAACTTGACACCTAAGCATCCTAAATCCATCTAGGATTTGGCTTTCCTAATCCTAATTGGACTAGTTAAAATTGGATGAATCCTTTTAGGATTTGGCTTTCCTAATCTTAATTGGATTATTTACAAAATAAGCCATCCAAGACTAGCACTCGTAATATTGACGTCTATCGTTCTCCTGACATTATGCCTTACAATTTAATTAATAATAAGGAAAATATCTATAACAAACTTACCTACTAAATAAGGAAAATATGAATACTACTATAACAAACTTATCTAATAATAAGGAAATACACAAATACTATTAAAAACTTCTTAAGACTTCTTTTTTTTCACGTGACTTGTAGGACTTCTTTCACCCCTTGTTAGGTGAATCTCCATCATTCTCTATGAACCTTGGGTCCCCAAACGTGAGGCCAAGGCTAGGCAAATCTCCTTCATTCTCCCCTTGTTGCAAAGAGTTTGTCCTCAAACTCGGTTGAATGAATTGGGCATTCTTATTGGGTGACTGGGGCTGGTTTGCATCATTCTCCCCTGGTTGCAAAGAGTTTGCCCTCAAACTTGGTTGGATGATTTGACTCTTATATGGGCATAGAGGTGGTTTCCTTCCGGTTGGGCAGAAAGGTGTAAATATTTGTTCGCCCATCATGAGGTATGGCTCGATCGAACATCAATGGCATGTCACGTAAGACGTTGCAAGCATCTATAGGTACAATTTCCCAGGAGATTGAATCATGATACATGTTACCTATAGGGGATTGCTCCAAACATCTTATGGTCTCATGAATGCCATCACTTTGATGAACAATGGCCTTTCTTGGATCTTCTTGTTGTTCTTCTAACTCCACAAGATTTTCCTCGTCATCATACTCATCAAAGTATGGAGGTTGGTCAAAATAATTGTAGCTTTCATCAAATTTTGGAGGAAGATTAAAATTGACCTCTGGCTCATCTTTTAAACATTGAACTTCAAAAGGCTCAAAAGGGATATTGCCAACTTCTGCAACATCATCAACTTCTAGAGGGAGATTAATCTCTGGTTCCTCTTGAACTTGATGTTTCCCTTCATGAACTAGGGGTGGTTCACGTGACTTCCTGGAATTATATTTTGTCCAAGCCATCTCAAATTGTAGCACCGCGAGATCAAGGAGGGTAAACTCACGTCTCAATCTCTTTTCCTTGTTCGAAATCTGACCACTCTCTTTAGATGAAGGTTTGCTGAACAACATGGCTAAGGTTCTTTTGGAGGGGTGGGGGGGGGGGGGAAGATTGTGTTTGGGCTGAAGCGGAATCAAGGCTTAACCGACTAGAAGAGTAGGCTAGCTTTGATACCAATTTTGATGTATTATTGATCAAGCTAGGGTTTAGATCAATTACACATCAAAGTGGTCGGGAGGGGGTGGGACGTGAAGAAATATAGGGTATAGGGTAGTTCATGAAAAATCAAGGGTTTTGTACGGAAATGATGTATAATGGGATCAAAGATTGGATCTTGATCAATTACACATCAATGACACGTGCAACCAATCTAGGAAGAGGGGATGCTTCACGTGAATATGGAAGAAAAGGGAGGGAAATCACGTGAGAAACCAGGATCTATGGAGGCTTTTGTAACATGAGATCTTTGTGGGAGAAAGGAATATGAAAGATTGATACTTGGATGGAATTGAGACAGAGAGAGTGACGTAGAGAGAGACGAAGGGAATTTGGCATGAGGCCTTTGTGAGAGAGAAAGATTGAATGGAGAGAAAGTACGGAATTAGTTAGAGGAGAGAGAGAGTTTGTTGGAGATATTTTGTGAGAGAGAGGGGGAGAAAGGGACGTTTGTGAGGGAAACAGGAGGGGGACGTTGGTTTTGAATTAGCCTTAGGGTTGATATTATCTAACTATATTGATAGAAAGATAAGGAGTAACAAGATAGTTCAAGGGATCCATATAGATGCAGAAACACCACAAGAAAGAAACACTAGGGCTAACTCTACCTGTAACCTAGTTACAGAAACACCTCCTAGGTTCAGGGACCAATCTCTTCCTAACCACTTGGTTTCCAAACCAAGATACAATAGAAGAGATCAACGAGGTTCTCACGAAACACTCAGGGGGTAAGCTAAAAGCTTGATTGTATTCATATTTCAAAACGGGGTGCCTTTGAAAGGCTATAAGCCTAGCTATATATACTACTACAGTCCTATATGGACTGAGACACTCAGACTTCGCGTGCAAGCCAAGGAATCCTAGATCTAGAAGCCTAATAACAACCTCCTCCTCCTTGGATTAGGACTCCTTATCCTAAGGAGAGTTAGTTATAACAACCTTATCCTAATAGGACTTGGCTTTCCTAATCCAATATGGATTAGTTACAAAATAAGCCAACCTTATCTAGGATAATAACAACTACTTGGGGCATAATCTATCTAAACCACACGCCACACATACACGCACAATCCTTCTAGAACATTCTAGACTAATATAAACTCTTGTGACTTGATGCTCAAGTTTATATAACTTACTTGGCATCTTACATGACTCAAAATAATAAGACAATAATATAAATCATACTAAAAATAACTAAAGACTAACAATGTCAAGTATACATCCAATAGACCAAAACTGTGAAATTCAAACTGAAATGTTCAAAAATGTGAAATTCACTTTCGGCTTGGTATTGGGCCTTTGGACGTCACTTTTCTCTTAGACGAAATGATGAGCTTAGTTCCACTTTAGGATGTTTGAACATCCTCTTGAAACAAGGAGCATGTGATATGGATCGGCCTTTGGGCCTCTACCTTGAACTGAATCTCCTTTATTGGGCCGAGGATAGCTGGACTTTCTTCTTGAAGGACCCTATCTTTATTCTTATGTTTCATTTGGGCCTTCTTGAATGGGCTTAGGGGAGTAGACATGGGCTGATTTACATCAGGAAAGATCAGAAAGATCGAAACTTTGGATAGTTCAAGGGAATCAAACTTGATACAGAGACACCAGTAGTTGAATCCCTCGGGCTTCTTATTCTTCTACTTAGTTACAGAAACACCTTACAAGTATTAGAATAAGCTCTACCTTACCACTTGAATTAGCCAATTCAAGATACAATAGTAGAAAAGGAAAGAGAAAGACTCTTAAGGATGAGTAAAAACTCGATTTGTATTCATAACTCAAAAATTGTGTCTAAATGATTACAAACCTCACTATTTATACTAGGCTAAGTCGTAATCCTACTAGGACTAATAACTTGACGGCTAAGAAGCCTAAATCCTTCTAGGATTTGGCTTTCCTAATCCTAATTGGATTAATTACAAAATTAGCCATCCAAGACTAGGACTCCTAATATTGATGTCTATCCTTCTCCTAATTGACGTCCACACCTACTAAATACTACTTGGAATTATGCCTTACAACTTAATTAATAATAAGGAAAATATCTATAACTAACTTTCCTACTAATAAGGAAAATACGAATATTACTATAACAAACTTATCTAATAATAAGGAAATACACAAATACTTTTCACAACTTCTTAAGACTTCTTTTTTTTTCACGTGACTTGTAGGACTTCTTTCACGTGACATGTAGGACTTGTTTCACGTGACTGTGTTCCCCTCTAGCTTGCTTGGACGTCATGCACCCTCTATGAACCTAGCGTTCCCAAAGGTAAGACCAAGGTTAGGTGAATCTCCATCATGCTCTATGAATCTTGGGTCCCCAAACATGAGACCAAGCTAGGCAAATCTCCATCATTGTGTATGGATGCAATTCCACAACATGTACCTCACGTGTGTTTGAGGATCAATCCAGCAAGGTACCTCACGTGTGTTTGAGGTTCAACCTCCTTTCAATCACACCTCCAAAATAAATGCTCAAACTCTTTGCTATACTCTTCTACTAATTTAGTTCCTTGAACTAAGTGTTGGAGTTTGAAGTAGTTATCCTTAACATAACTAGAGAGCAGAAACTTAGCTTGAACTTTGTTGAAGATTAAGTTAGTTACGTTAGTTATTCATTAGCTTTCTTTAGATTTTTCTTGTTTCGTTATT
Source organism: Portulaca oleracea (assembly GCA_029582165.1). NCBI lineage: Eukaryota > Viridiplantae > Streptophyta > Magnoliopsida > Caryophyllales > Portulacaceae > Portulaca > Portulaca oleracea. Next base: position 9,568,503 of record CM055878.1, on the reverse strand, counting down.
TTGTTCTTTCTCTTTCTGTTTTGTATTATAAGGTCGGACTATATATATATATATATATATATATATATATATATATATATATATATATATATAGCCTTACCTGTTTATTCTCGATGATGAATATACAATCTTAAGCCTTCATCCCCTTCTCCTCTCCTATTTCTTCCTCTCTTCTCTGGTCAGTTTGTCTTTGATCCAACAGTTGGTTTGGATCTTTTCATGGTATTAGAGCCTGAACGACTACTGATCCTATTTATTTTCCTTCTTCCCTTCCCTCTTACCTTCCATTGCTCGAATACCATGTCAGAAGAACCAGTCAGGAAGTCCACGAAAATTCTTCCAATTACAGATCCTTGCGATCCTCTATTCATTCACTCATCAGAACAACCTGGGATGTCTCTGGAGAATATTTTGATACATGGAAAAGGTCAGCTACAATGTCCCTCAATGCAAAATTTAAGATAGGTTTTGTTGATGTTCCTTTTAAAATTGCAGCTGAGAGTGATCCTTTTTTTCCATATTGGAAGAGAGGAAATGACATTGTTTTGTCATGGATTTTGAGTTCTTTACACAAAGATATTCGTGAAAGTGTCCATTATTCCACCGGTGCTCAAGGTCCTTGGAAAGAACTCTAATAAGGCAAGTTGTGTTCTGTTCAACAAGATATTTCTAAACTGTCTCTAGGTTCCTTAGATATAGCTAGCTATTATACCAAGGCAAAAAAACTATGGAATGAAATAGGTTCTGTCACAAATTTCGAAGGAGCACTTGTGGAAAGTGCAAATGCTTACCTTAGAACATTTTCAATCAGCAGATTGATGCACATTTTGAAGAACAAAGACTCCTACAGTTTTTGATGGGATTAAATGGTAGCTATACTGCAATATCTGGCAACATCTTAACGATGTCCCCTCCTCCTTCCCTGGTACAAGTATATGCCTTGCTTTCACTAGAAGAAAAGCAAAGGCAAGTGAGACACAATACACAATTCTTGACAGAATATGCATCTCTATATGCTAATAAGAAGAACCAAAAGAGTGATCAAAGGAAACAAGAAACCAAGAAGTCAGCATTATTCTGTGATTATTGTAAGAGGCCTGGTCACACCATTGACAAATTTTTCAAGATCCATGGCTATCCTCCAAAGAATCAAAATAAGCAATTTCCACCAAGGCAACAACGTCAAAATGAACATCAAGGAACAAAAAGAAATGCAAATGCTGTTTTAGAAGGAGTAGAACATCAAACGCACAATGGAGAAGGATTACTTCCTACACCAACTTTTAATTTCAGTCATGATCAAACCAAGCATCTTCTGCAACAGATCCTGAGCAATCTTACACCACAAGAGAACAATCCTTGCATAGACAATAGTGATAATATGTCTGATAATGTGCCTCTCCCCATTGTCAGTTTACTTTCAAATGTTGCCAGTTTGACTTGTTTTTTGCCTAAGGATTCTTGGATTTTGGATTCTGGAGCGTCAGATCACATGTGCAATAATAAGGGGTTCTTGCATTCTTGGAAAACATTGCCTAAACCCATTAAAGTTGTTCTGCCAGATGGGAATAACATGACCATAATTATTTGTGGAAAATGGCGAATTTCATAGAAAGTAATATAGGATGAACTTTATGTCCTTACTTCACATTTAATTTGATTTCAATTAGGAAGCTTTCTGACCAATTGAATTGCCATGCATTTTTCACTAAAGATGACTATGTTTTGCAGGATCTTCCTATGCGAACGGTTCTTGGTTAGGAAGCAAATGGCCTCTATGTAATGGCCTCTATGTCTTAGAAGATAGCTTTTATCAAAAAATTGTTAGAACACAGTCTTTTGATTTTGAGATTGATGTTACTACATGTAATAACGTTTCTACATCAGATGTAAATACAAACCTTTGGCACAAAAGACTTGGTTATTGTTGACATTTTTCCTCGTCGTTCGGGCTTCCGAACGTCCACGTTGGATTAGGGTGTGATTTGATGATTTGAGATGGGGTTTAACCTTTGAAAACTCTTTAAGAAAATCAACCTTACATTTCATGAATAATATTTTGTAAAATCACTTTCCCTTTACTTGTGCATTTTATGAGTCATCGGACTAAACTTTTAAGAGCGAACATCCACTTGTTCCAAACTCTTCTAAATTTAACCCAATTTGCTCATTTAAATGTTAGGCTCAGCGGAGAGTGATTTATGCAAGTATTATTTAGAAATATAAGAAAAAGTACCCTTAAAGTTCCATCGATAAATTGTAAAACCACGTTAACCATAGTTTATGCAATCCTCGATGTGTTTTGGTTCGAAATGGGAGCCGCCACCTGACTTTTTAAGGGAAAAGCCAAGTCAAAACCAAAAATTAAGAAAGAAAGACTCCGCCTGCGAAACCCAAGAATGGATTCGAGGGTAAGGCTACGAACTCGAAAAGTAAAGTTTAAGAGTTCGCCTCTCACAAAAGGAAAGACTCTACTAAAAGTTTAAAATGTGCTTTTGATAAATTTTGGAAGGGAAATGAAGGAATACTTTATAGGATTATTTCATTGAATCATGCAACATGAATAAAAGATACAAGATACAAAAGGTACAAATATACAATTATATACAAACAGAAGAACACTTAAAACTTACATTGCTACTTTGTTGGGAAAAAGCCTTGCCTAGCCTTAAAATGCTTGTTGACTCCTCCTTGATGCCTTGAAACCTTCCTGTCCAAGTGCCAAAATGATGATAGAAAATGTGGTAAAAAGATGATAAGAAAAGGGAGTAGAAAGGGGATAATAAGAGGGCTTCTTTTGTGATTATGAATGTGTTTAGGCTAGGTTTTTTGTGGAGTTTTAGGGTGAAGGAGATAGGATATGTGTTTAGGGTTTTGTAAGGATAGAAGATGAAGCTTATTAAGAGGGGATAAGATACATTGGAGAGTGGATACACTACAAGAAATAATGTTTCCACCCACACTTATATTACAACATTTGAGTAAGTGTGGAGAGAAAAATTAGACTTATACCCACTATGACATTTATATAAGTGGGGAATGTATAAAATCCCCCTCCACACTTATAAAGTGGGCATGAACATAAATTATTAGATTTAATTATACTTTAAAAAACAATTTTTTTATAATATTATTAAGTTGCATTATAGTTTTGGAATGGATCCATGACATTTAATTATACTTTAAAAAAAATTTTATAATATTATTAAGTTGCGTTGTAGTTTTGGAATGGATCCATGACAATATTTTTCCTTTGTATTTTTTGAACTCAGTCAGGAGGCTTTTTTTAATAAGAAATTTAGATTATATGTTAAGCAACAATAGTTATTGAGATATAGCGCAATTTTGATGGGTTTTTGATGTAAATCAGCCCACGCTAAGTCCCCCAAGCCCAATCAAGGAGGCCCAATGGAAACGCCAAGCTACAGATAGGGTCCTTCATGAAAAGACTCCAATCTACACAGGCCCAACAAAGAAGATTCAGCCCTTTTACATGGAGATAAGATGGGCTAAGAAGGAAGGATACAAGGTGGAGATTCAAAGGCCCACTCACATGGTGTGCTTCTTGTTTCAAGAGGATGCCCAAACATCCTAGAGTGAACCAAAGCCACGCCAATCAGATCCAAGAGGCCCATCACACGTCCAAGGCCCAAAACTGCAGAAGCAAAATTCAAATTGAATTTCAAAGTTTTGATCTTTTGGATGTAACTTTATTATTATTAGCTTTTAATTATTTTTAGTGTGATTTATATTATCTTTATAGTATTTTGAGTCATGTAAGATGCCAAGTAAGTTATAAAGTTGAGCATCATGTCATAGGAATCTAGATTAGTCTAGAATATTTTTAAATGTTCTAGAATGTTCTAGAAGGTCTAGTGTGTGTGTGTGTCACGTGTGGTAGAGTAGTTTAGGCGCCAATTTTGATTGTTATTATCCTAGATAAGGTTGGCTATCTTATAACTAATCCATATTGGATTAGGAAAGCCAATTTCAATTAGGATAAGGTTGTTGTAATCAACTCCCCTTTGGATAAGGAGTCCTAATCCAAGAGGAGATTGGGGTAGGAAGGCGTCTAGGAGTAGAACTAGATGGCCTGCACGCCAAGCCCTAAAGTCCTAAGGTGTGTGGGACTTTGTTAGTATAAATAGCTAGGCTTGTAGCCTTTCAAAGGCAACCCCTTTTGAAATATGAATACAATCAAGCTTTTAACTTACTCCTTGAGTGTTTTGTGAGAACCTCGTTGATCTCTTCTATTGTATCTTGGTTTGGCAACCAAGTGGTTAGGAAGAGCTTGATTCTAAACCTAGGTTGAAGGTCAAGTTAGCCCTAGGGTTTCTTTCTTGTTGATTCAAGTTAGATCCCTTGATCTATCACGTCATTATCTTTCTATCAATATAGTTAAGATAATCACACATTTATCTTTCTATAAATATAGTTAAGATAAACCCTAGCATCTTATTCCCCCCCACCATACGTCACCCTTCCCTTTTCTTTCTCTCAAATTCTTCCACCTCCCTGTCTCTCTCCATAACAAACTTCCAACAAACTTCTTCTCTCTCCTCCCAACAACCTTCTACTCTCCTCTTCCTCACCAAAGCCACACACCATCATCAAACCCCTTTCCCTCATCAAACCTCACGTCACCCACCTCTCTTTCCCATTCAAGATTCAATCTTTCTTTTTTCTTGAAATCACAAAGTCCTCACGAAAAAATAGCCTCCATTAGAACTAGTCTCACGAGAATTTCCCCCTTTTCTTTCCTCCATAATCTCGTGATTCACCCCACCTTTCTGTTTTGGTTGTACGTGTATTGATTATTACTGGATCAAGAATCTTTCTTTGTCCCGTAATACATCAATTTTAGCGGCAATGAAGAAAAATAGGGAGTTGTACATATAAACCCTAAAATGTGGGAGAAACGAAATTGTAAATCCAATGTCAGTTTCATTGTTGACGCTCGCACGTTCGCACAAACTATACATGGATTCATTTCAATTCATCAATGCCTTGATAACCCTCGAAGTCATCTTTATCTTAGTGGTAAGCCTTTCAATTTGTTCATTTGGCCTATATTTCGGTAATAAACCCTTAATTTCGATCAGTTTTTCTTGTGTGTATTGCTGCATTGGGCTCGAAATCCAGTAACTTCAATCAATAAACCCTATATTTCAATCTGTTTTTCTTGAATGTACCCTATAATTTGGATCAAAATCCCAAAACTTCTTTGTTCCAGTTGAATCTAACACAACTGGATTGGTGCATTGGGCTCAAAATCAAGTAATTGAATCTATGTGTGTATCTCTTCCAAACTGAATACATCAATCCGCCCAGGGATTAGGTATGTAGTTTTCTGCATTCATTCAATTTGGTGTTGGTTTATGGTTTACTTTTTGAGTTCTTGGTAAACTGATGTAAATCAACCCACGCCAAGTCCCCTAAGCCCAATCAAAAGGGCCCAATGGAAACTCCAAGTTATAAACAGGGTCCTTCATGAAAGAAATCCATCCAACCCCTGCCCAACAATGGAGATTCAACTCAACTACAAGGAGATAAAGAGGGCCAATGAAGAAGGATACAAGGTAGAGGCCCAAAGGACCATTCACAATGTGTTCCCCTTATGGCAAGCGGATGTCCAAACAACCTAAGAGGACCAAGTCCATGCCAATCTCATCCAAAAGGGAGTCCAAGTACACGTCAAAGGCCCAGTTCCAAGCCCAAAGTGAATTTCACAGTTTTGACCTTTTGGATGTAAACTTCACATTTTTAGCATTTAGTTATTATTTGTGAGTTTTATATTGTATTTTTATTATTTCTAGTCATGTAAGATGCCAAGTAATATATATAAACTTGGACATCAAGTCGTAGGAGTCTAGATTAGTCTAGAATGTTCTAGAATGTTCTAGAAGTGTGTGTGTGTGGCGTGTGGTGTCCTAGCTTTGGCGCCAAATTTGTTATTTCCTAGATAAGGTTGGATTATTTTGTAACTAACCCATCTTGGATTAGGAAAGCCAATTCCTATTAGGATTAATATTGTTATAACTAACTCCCCTTAGGGTAAGGAATCCTAATCCAAGGTAGAGATGGTTATTATAGGCGTCTAGGATAAGGAATCCTTGGCTTGCACGCCAAGTTAAGATTCCCAATGTGATTCGGACTAGTCTAGTATAAATAGCTTATGCTTGTAATCATTTTACTCAACCTTTTTGAATTATGGATACAATTAAGCATTTAGCTTACTCCTTGAGTGTTTCGTGAGAACCTCGTTGATCTCTTCTATTGTATCTTGATTTGGCAACCAAGTGGTTAGGAAGAGCTTGAACCCTGAACCTAGATGGTGTTTTTGTAACTACGTTAAAGGTCAAGTAGCCCTAGGGTTTCTTCTTGTGGTGTTTCTGTACCAAGATAGATCCCCTTGAACTATCCCAGTTACTTTTTATCTTTCTATCCTTTTAGTTAGATAAAACAAACCCTAATGCAATCAACTTTCATTCTTTTTCCTCCCCTCAACGTCCTCTTTCTCTCTCCCTCAACTAATTCCCTACTTTCAAACAATTCTCTCCCTCTCTCTCACAAAGGCCTCATGCCAAACCCTCCCCCTCTCCCTCACGTCACTCTCTCTCTCAAATCTCTTCCATACTCTCCCACAAAAGACCTCACGTCACAAATAGCCTTCCAAGATCCTGTCTTTTCACGTGATACTCTCTCCCATAACCGTAATTCACGTGAAACATCCCATATCCAGATTAGTTGCACGTCTTTCATTGATGTGTAATTGGTCAAGATCTAATTTTTGATCCCATTATACATCAAAATTAGTATCAGAGCTTAGGTTTGTCTAGTGCAACCCTAAACCCCACAAAATAGCCCAAACACATTCCCCTCCATTCCCAAGTGCACTAAATCTTTAACCGGCCATAATTGTGGCGTTTGGAAGCAAAAGCAATAATGGCAATGCTACAAATGAATAACTACTGTAGGAGAAAGTTTAATTGGAAGCAAGAGTGACTTATCTCATCGATCAGTTGAAGCGGTACATGAACATTCAATTCAGGACACCTAGAGATCTTGATGGAGGTCCATCCACATCAGCATTGCTTTTGGACACTCCAAGGGACCTAAGGAGGATTTTCTGCCGTGAGGATTTCAGCAGGTCTTACATACACCTTGATCTAGCTGGAAACTCAGGAGGGATTAAGTCCTTCCTACAGCAAGAATGAAGGCAGTAAGAGAGACAGGTCCTAGGGGAATTTTGAAGCATTCAAAGGCAGCAAGGTGCTCACCCCAGGAGCCTGTGCAAAATGTAGCTTTAGCCTTAGAACATAAGTCCAATTGAAGCAATTGGACCTTGGCAAAATCCCAACCTGTGAAATCAGGGTTCAGATTATTTCAAGGTCTATTACAAGCTGCAGCAGGATAAGGCAATGACATTTGGTGGGTTCTATATGTTCCATGGGTCATCAATGGCCTTCGGTCTAGGAGTGCAGGTGATTGATGTCCTTGGACATTTTCTACAGCATGTTTAGCCCAGGGAATATTAGCTACATCAAGCAGCTGGACAGTGTTGGCATTTTCAGCATTAATTAGGTCATTTGGTCATTTTACCCTTTAATGATCGAGTGTCCTTAATTGCTAATACAACCAGCCACCTTTAGCAGCAAAGGGAAGATTATAATAAGCTCAATGGAAGCATGACTAAGGCGATGAAGCATTCTTGGCGATTCAATTCGACCCTTTTTATTTTCTTTTGCAATTTTTCTTCATTCAAACTGATGTAATTATGTAATATATTAGTTGTAAGTAGCTTACTTATGTATCTTAAGTTAGCTTAGACATAGATTAGAGGTTTCCTAATGCCTAGGAAAGCCTTAATCTCTCGATTACAGCCAGCTACTTGCTCAAAGTAGCAAATATAAGTAGCTCCTGTTGTAATAGAATTCATTATGAGTGAATGAATGAAAACCAGTCAAACTTGCTCCTGTGTGTTTGTGAGTATCTCTAAAACTCTCAATTCTTCTACTTGTCTGTAACTAAGCTTTGGCAAGCTTAGAAGGTGCTAAGTAGGGCTTGGTTTGTGCTCTGGTGGTGTGGACTGTATCCAGAACATAGGCTGAGTTTTGCCCCTGTGTTTTCTACTGAGGTGTGGTCTGTATCAGTTGAATTACACAGGTTTCTATCTTTTCTTATTTGTTTTTCGTTCCTTGATGCTTTTCCATCCCTAGGAAAAGCTTTGGTTTGAACAATCAAGGTCAGGGAGGGCCTTTGGTGTTGTCCAGGCAAGTGCACTCTGATTAGATTGCCTGCACATACATCAGCTTTGGTATCAGAGCTTTGTGTGACCTTCTTGGTGAAGCTTCTTGCTGGATATAAGATGTATGCTAATAAGACTGTCGCAGAAGTGGCTGAACAAGCTCTTAGGGAGAAAGCTGAGTTGGAGAAACATGTCCAATATTTAACTGATCAGCTCAAGAATTACCTGTATTTGAAGAAACAGAACTTGAAAGATGAGTCTGAATATGAAGAAGAAGGAAGTACTTATTCCAGTAATCCTTTTGCTGAAGGAGAGGGTCTTAGTGGAAGTAAAAAAGTCAGGACTAGGCAAAGGAAGGTTGAACTGGACGACAAACTAGATTTCAAAGTGGAGATTCCTGAATTTGAAGGTCAGTTGGACACTGAAGTGTTCTTGGACTGGCTGCAGATAGTGGAGAGGATTTTTGATCTGAAGGAGGTTTTTGAAGAAAAGAAGGTCAAGCTTATTGCTCTAAAGCTAAAGAAACATGCTTCAATCTGGTGGTCTAATCTATAGAAAAGAAGAGTAGAGAAGGGAAAAGATAAAGTTAAGACTTGGGAACAGATGAGGGAAAAGCTGAAGTCTAAGTTCTTGCCTGTGAACTACCTTAGGGAGAACTATGGCAAATTGCAACAGCTAGTGCAAGGCAATAGGTTTGTGGAGGAATATACAAAGGAGTTTGAGCATCTTTTATGGAGGTGTGACCTCAAGGAGAATGAAACTCAAGTCCTGGTGAGATTTCTGGCAGGATTGAATGAGAATATAAGGCATGTGTTGAACTGCATCCATATACTACTTTGGATGAGCTCAGTTCCCTGGCACACAAGGTAGAACTGCAAAAGAGGTCTAAAGGGAAGGAGGTTGTGACAAGAACCCCCTATAAACCTCAAGTCAAGCCTTTTACCTACCCCAAAACCTATCCCACATCCCAAAGAACCCCCTTTACCCCAAGTTATCCCACAAAACAACCTACTCCCCCACAGAAACAACCCCCAGCTCCTCAAAAAAGCCTAACCCCTATTCCTACTGATAATAGAAGGTGTTTTAGATGACAAGGACTAGGGCACATAGCCTTAGAATGTCTTAACAAGAGAGTGGTAACTTTAGATGACTAGGACACCTTGACCAGGCCCTGATTAAATTTTGAGGTGCCCGAGAGGCCATGCTGATGAGGACATCAGAGATCCAGGCATGCAATGAGTTGACGAACCTGAGAGGAGGAGAGAGACCACATGTAGGGAGGACTAATGATAGGACTCCCCCTCAATTTGACAGCTTGTGCATAGGTTGAGGTCCTCATAGTAGACGACTCCCCCTCAAATAGTGTGGGTGGTGTTGTTTCACGACCTTCCCAATGTCTAGGATCTTGTCTTGGATTTTGTCTCCAAAGGTCACTCTTGCAATCTTGTTGATTTTGAGTTTGAAGAGCTTTGTTGGATCTCTGTGTGTGAGGCATACCTGTAATAGAAGACACTATACCTTCCTTGGTCTCTGACCAAGGATGAGATCATTGTAATGAGGTCTTTGGGACCCAAATTTTAGTAAAGCACGGAGGTCTAGTTCCTTTAGACAGGGAATTTGATGACGTCCTTATTTTATTTTCTGTAGGAGGTCCTCTATGATGATTTTCTCTGAGAGGCGGAATGTTTGGGATAGGAAGGAGAGGTCCTTTGTTGGTATGGAGAGGAGGACTTTTGGACCGATAGTTTTTGAGAGGTGGTGTATTGGGTATGGGAAGGAGAGGTCCTCTGGAAGGATGATTTGTAGGAATTTTGGTTCGAGGTTGAGAAGAGGGGGTTGTGGAGACTGGTTTGCTTTGGTAAGGATGGGAATTAGTGACTGCCTCATTGGATAGTTGAGTGATGGTTTTATAGCAGTCTTTGACCTCAAGAGACAGTCTATTGCTTTCTATGAACAGGAGGTCATTTTGAGAGTTCAGGCTTTCTATGGCCTTACTGAGACTTTGAACGTGGTTGGTAAGGTGCTTGATTCTTTCTATCAAGGACTTAGAGTATTTAAACAGATGCATGCACCTATGAGCAAGATGTAATGGTGAAAGATTAAGGAGGTCATCAATGTTTACCTCGTCATGAGATGAGGTTGGATCTTGATCCTCACTTGTGTTTGCCGTCTAACATACATGTGTTATTTCTTCTACCTCACTGTGGCCTTCAGTAGAATCACTATCACTCCATGTTGCCATCATTGCCTCATGATTATGCCGTTGAGGTCGACTGTTTCTCTTGTCTTTGTATCTTCTGGCATGAGGGCAGTCCTTCATAAGGTGTTTTGAGCTGCCACAAACAAAACAAGTAAATGGGTCACCATCTTTTCCTAATGAAGACTTACCTTTTGAGGTTGCTTTTCTATTTTTTCCATCCTTGATGTATCCTCGAAAGGTTGGATTTTTCTTATATAATCTTCTGAACCCTCTAGCCATCATTGCCATTGTATCTTCCTCCTCATCATCTTCTGACTCACTGTCAGATTTGCATACTGCCTTGAGGGCAATTTCCTTGGGTTCTGAGAGGTCATTCAATTGGATCTCATAGGCCAATAGTTTTTCAATGAGTTCCTCTAGTTTGAGGGCCTTGAGATCTTGAGCTTCTTCAATGGTTGTGACTTTTGGACCCCATTTTCTTCTAGGCAGGCATCGGAGGACCTTTCTGACTTGTTCCTCATTTGGGTAGGTTTTTCCTAGAGATATGAGGTGGTTAATGATGTTGCTGAATCTTTTAAACATCTCTTCAATAGTCTCATTTTCTTCCATTTTGAACGCCTCATACTTCTGGATGAGAATGTCCAACTTGATGTCCTTAACTTGGCTTGTGCCTTCGTATGAGGTGATCAAATAGTCCCAAATCTGTTTGGCATTTTCACAGTTAGAAACACGTTCGAAGTCATTTGAATTTAAACTGCAATATAGTAAATTTAGAGCGTGAATATTTTTTCCCAAAGTTTTGAGCTCTTCAGTTGTCATTTCAGATCTTTCTTTTGGGACATCCTGGTTTGCAATGTTCTTCTTTGTGGGAGTGGGGAAATTTCCTTCAGTGACTATGACCCAGAGGTCCTCATCCTGATCTATGAGGAATATTTCCATCTGCCTCATCCACATTCTATAATTTTCACCAGTGAGGAATGGAGCTCTTGTCCATGAGCGTCCTTGAGGAGTTGTGCTGAGGCCGGCCATGATCTTTACCACGAGTTGTTAGACTCTTTAGATCTGTGGACCTGCTCTGATACCAATTGAAACAACCCTAGAAGGGGGGTTATTAGGGTTATGTAAATAATTATGCACTTTGATCAACACAACCAAGTTAGTAGCACTTTTATATGAAAAATAACTTCTTTATTGAACGATTAAAGGTGCTTAAAAGGAGAAGGTTACAACTCAGCTCAACATAGAACTTATGAGGTCCTCAATTGGCCTACCAGAATAGAAGACTCAGCAAATGTCTTCTGGATTAGAGGCCTCACAGTGGAGGCGTTTACAACCAGTGACCTCACTTAGTAGAGAGGCACTTATCTAACTTCAAACTCACGATCTTACAGGTCCTCACCAGTTTGACCACTAGTTACACAAAAACTCACAACTACAACAATGGTTACACTCAGAATATTCACTCAATATTTCTACACTCAGAACTTTCTTTCACAAAGATCCTACTACAGATTTTCTTGCTTGGAAATCAATAATCTTCAAGGGAGGTATTCAGCCGTATAAATAGTTGGGAGTTAGAGGCAGCAACGGCTTCTATCTTTTGGAAAAGATAGTGTCCATTCTTGAGTTCTATTCACAATCTTCTTGATATCCTTGATTCTATTTCCAAAAGTGTGATATCTGGAAATAAGGAAGGCAACGGTTATTGTATCAAATCAGGACACATATGAGAGATTATAATTCAGGGATTTTAGAAGATACTTCCCTAAATTAATGTTTGTCAATCTTTCAAACAAAACTCTAACACTGGAGCTGGAGCTATAGGTCCTCGGAGCTTGTTGCGATGAGGTCCTCAATCTGGCTTGAGTTTCTTCACACTCGAACCGTATGTGCTTGCATATAGTGCCTTAACTTTTGCACAACAAACATGAGGGCCCTGCAAATCTTTTCAATTGGGGAGTGGTTCAACTCAGCCCCAACCAAGGTCCGACTTAAGTAGTAGAGAGCCCTTTCCTTGCCATCTTCATTCTCTTGAGCACACAATGCACCCAACGACTTTTCTCGCACAACAATGTACAAGATTAGAGGTTTGCCTGGAATCGGTGCTCCCAAAATGTGCGGACTTGAAAAATATTTCTTGATACTCTCGAAGGCCATTCGACAAGATTCATCCCATTCAAATGGTGCACCCTTCTTCATCAAGTGACTGAATGGATGACAACGACCCGCCAGGTTGGATATGAACCGCCTGGTATATGCCAATCTACCTTGTAGACCACGCAACTCCTTATGATTCTTGGGTTCGGGCATTTCTTGGATAGCTTTGACTTTCGCCTGATCAATCTCGATGCCCTTGTGTCGCACGACAAAGCCCAAGAATTTTCCAAAAGTAACACCGAACACGCACTTCAATGGGTTCATTTTCAGCTGGCACTTTCAAAGTCTCTCGAAAATTCCACGAAGATCATTCAAGTGGTCATTCCTTCTTCTTGATTTAACCACTAAATCATCAACATAACACTCAACTGTCTTATGCAACATGTCATCAAAGATGCGTTGCATCGCCCTTTGATACGTTGCTCCCGCATTCTTCAATCCAAAGGGCATTACTTTGTAACAAAAAATGCCTTTTCGTGTGCGAAAAGCAGTGGCCTCTTGGTCTTCGGGCACCATGTTAATTTGGTTGTACCCTGCCGTACAATCCATGAAGGATAAGGCCTCATGTCCGGTTGTAGAATCGATCATGAGCTCAGTGACGGGCAATGGGAAGTCATCTTTCGGGCATGCCTCATTTAGGTCCCAAAAATCCACACAAACACGGAGTTGGCCATTCTTCTTTCTCACCAGGACGATGTTGGCGATCCATGTAGGATACTTCACCTCCCGAATAAACCCAGCCTGGATGAGTTTGTTCACTTCCTTTTCAATTTCAGGCACTAACTCTGGACAAAAGCGTCGTTGAGGTTGCTTCTTAAGGGATATTCCCCTCTTGATGGATAAGCGATGAACAACCACTTTCGGGTCCAACCGAGCCATTTCTTGAAAACTCCATGCGAATACATCCTTGTACTTAGATACAAGTTCAAAGTATGCCTCTTCCTCTTTGGGTGAGAGTAAAGAGCTGACATATCTGGGTCTTGGGTATTCCATGGTTCCGAGATTCAACTCTTTTAGCTCGTCCACTGTAGCTTGCCCCCCATCTTCCAGGTTTCGCGGAGTTTCTGCAAGCTCTATCTCTGCGCCTGAGTCGTCACGCTCATGGACCGTGACATGGTTTGAGGAAACCTGCCCTTCTTGCTCATCATCCGTGTTTGCACCCCTTTAGGTAACGTGACCTATGAGTACCACTGTATGTCTCTTCCCTCTCAGTGTACCATCGGTCTTTACATCCACAGTAGATATGCGTTTCATGCGAGAAGGGACAGTACTTTGGATCTCATTTATCTCACCTAGGCGACTGAAAATAGGGCCTTTTTCTTTTTGTTGAGGCAAAGATGATGTTGCCTTATTTACCTTGATCCTAGAGAAAACCGAAGGTTTAGACTTCACACTTGCCTCCAACCTTTGTGAGGCAAAGGGCTTCGGAGTCTCTCGTACTCCAATCCTAGCGAACACAGAAGGACGCTCCATATGGGCAGATGGTTGGAGTCTATCAAAAACATACCGTCTCAGGCTACTCTCAGGCTCATCCTTATCACTTTGGGTGCTCTCTTCTGCTGCAATGTGTTGCCCATCTGCTTGTTTGCTTTTACGCCTTCCTGAGATTCGGATAGGCTTTGGTGGTGTATAACCAAGTCCCACCTTGGACACCGCCAATTCACCGCACTGCTCGATCATGTATCTTCTTTTGTTTCTCATTGACACCATAGGGCTTGGCTTCAACCACTTTGCCTAAAGCGTCTGGCTTGTCGAAGTCATAACCTGACCTTTTCATTAATCTGTAAGCGTTTGGATCAAACCCCTCATTTGTGCGCACCTTAGGCAAGTCACCTTCTTCTTGAGATGATCTCTCAGAAGAAGGAACAAAACCCACCATAGGCGCCTTGGCGACTGTGTTTTCCTGCTTTGTGGATGGGAAGAAACCTTTCTCTTCGAGGATACATTGACCACCGCCCTCGAGCCTTATCTCATCCTTGATCACGTCCTTGGGGTTTATGCATTCACTAAACGGTGAGTCCCCCTCTTTTCGTCGAGATTTGGGAACGTACCTAAGGACTGGCACAATCGACTTAGATGCTCCCATCGTTTTTGCGACGGTAAGTGGAGCACTCTTTGGCTCAGCGATCCCTTTACCATATGGCTTCTTCTCAGTGCCTATGTTAACATTTTCTCTAGACGACGCAAAAGTATCTTTTATCTTACCCTTGCCGGTCGAGGACATGGTGTTGGACATTGTCTCCTTAGGTGTCGTGCCTTCTTCAAAGAACTTCGCATCTGCGTAGTGTGATTCAGCTTAATTAAACGGCTAAGTGTCGTCATTTATCTTCTTCTCCCCATCACGGTAGTACTTAAGACATTGGTGCAATGTTGATGCTACTATTCCATTTTCGTGCAACCAAGGTCGGCCAAGGAGCAACTTGTAGGAGGTTTTAGAGTCTATGACATGGAAAAGTGCTGACGTCGATAGGTCTCCGATCGTTAGCTCCAAACGAATCATCCCCATCGCGCGCTGACCCTCTAAGTTGAAACCGTGGATCATCATGCGACTCTTGGACAACTCTTCGACAGTAATGCCCAAGTCATTCATAGTATACTTAGGCATAATGTTGACTGATGAACCTCCATCTACCAACACGCGCTTGACCTTTTCCTCCCTAATGTATCCACTAACGAACAACGAACGATTATGTGGGTTGGACCCGAGCAACAATTCATCATCAGAAAATGTAACTGCCGTGTTACACATAGTGCATTGAGCTAAACCCTTGTCGAGTTCGTCACTACATTGCACTTTGTTAGTGTATAACTTTGTATGTTGTAGAGCAACAACCATTTGCTCACGCATCTCTTTAGGTAGATGAAAGACTTGTTTCCAGCTCATGCGCTCTAGTAAAGCTTCTAGGAAGTTGACAACTTTATCTTCTCTTCTTTTGGTGTTGCCCTCCCCAACGCTCAACCTTTCATCTTCTTCCACATCCTCAACTTCGGAGCACGAGGACATGTTGACAATGGCGGTGGTAGGGAAATCCTCAAGGAAGGCAACCGTACAATTAACTTTTGTCGCATCATCCAAGTCCAACACGATGGCTCCCTCCTTAGCTAGCTGCATTATGCGCTCCTTAAGGGTGATGCATTTTTCTAGAGGGTGACAAATGACCCTATGATATGGACAATACCTCGGATCATTAACCTTCCCAACTTCTTTAGGACGTTTTGAGGGAGGTAGCTCAATAACCCCCTTCTCTAACAAATCATCCAACATCCCCGCCAAGTCTGAGTCAGGAAATGGATATTTCTTTTCTTGTAGCTCCTTTAATGTATGACGCTTCTTTCCAATGTCTCACGCTACAAAACTCCTCTTTTCTTCCACCTTTGACTTCGCTGAAATCCGTACTGGTTCATTTGTTGAGACTGTCATGGATTCCCTAGTCGAGTTCTTGGAAGGCTTGACACTCTTCTTTAAATCACTCCTATCAATCTTTGGCTCAAAGGAGGAGGATGTAGACTTACTGCGTCGGTTGGCTATTGTGATTTCTATGTCTTGAGCCTTAGTTGCCAACTCCCGGAAGGTTCTTGGCTTACTCATTTGCAAGACATAGAGCAAGTCCCAATTTATACCATTGGCACACATCTCAACGCCTGAACCTTCAGACAAGCGGTCTTTGCACTCGAGGCTGAGCGCGCGCCACCGGTTGATGTAGTCAAGTATTGGTTCATCTGTCCATTGCTTAGTGTTTGTCAACTCAATCATGCTGACAATTCTTTGAGTACTATAGAACCTGTTCAGGAATTCCTGTTCCATCTGTTCCCAACTATCAATGGATTTGGGCTCCAAGTCAGTATACCAACCAAAAGCGGTACCTTTCAATGTGCGGACGAATTGTTTCACTAGCAAATCACCATTGGTACCCGCATTGTTGCATGTCTCGATGAAGTGTGCAACATGTTGCTTCGGGTTCCCTTTTCCTTCCAACTGGATAAACTTTGGGGGTTAGTATCCACGAGGCATGCGAAGGATGTCAATCCTCTTCGTGTATGATTTGGTGTATAGATGAGTTCGTGTCACGCCTCCCCCTAGTTGAGCCTTGATTGCATTCGCCACCAAGTTCTGAATTTGCTCTACAGATAAAGAACCGGAGCTAGAGTCTTCCTTCTTCTCTTCTTCTTCATCGGAATCTCCGTGATTGGATCCCTTGTCAGAATCTTCATCTTCTGAGCTAATGACATAGTTGCTAGCAGGTCGCTTCTCTAACTTTTTTGTTAGCTTCTTAATCTGTTCATCTTGGAGCATGATATGCTCAGTTTTCTCCTCGCTTTCTCTCTCGAGTCTAGCTAGGACAGCCTTCATGGTTTTGAACTCTTCTTCATAGTTAATGGCTCCAGTGGTCATAACCGGTATAACAACAGTGTCAACAGCTTCAGTGTCAGAATGTGAGAGCATATCATTTGGAGACTTCAGCATTTCTCCGTCGCTTTCATAATCTTCAGTTTCTTCATCGAATGGTTGCGCCACAAATTCCATGTGACGGTGAAAGTTCGTCCATCCACTGAGCCGATGCTTCCTTTGGAGGGACTTGAACAGATTTCTCTCTAAGCAGATGAAACATGATGTGACTTGTCCCCGGCAAGTCGGCATCAGTGATATGTGACAGCGCGATCACATCAGTTTGTTTTTGGGCCTCCATAGCAGCGATCTTGGCCATCCTTCTTGTGACAACTCCGTTAGACGTCATGCTAGTGGTTGCCGACCCTTGGGATTTGGACGGAATAGCTTTCTTTGAAAAAGGAGGATTGTTACTGCTAGGAGCCATACCTTCTTTTATTGCTGAGTGATTTGCTTCTGGAGAAAGAGATGAGAGGTAGAGAAGTCCCACCGGGCATGCCAAAATTTGTACCACAAATTTTCGAGTCTAAAATAAATAAAGACAAGAAAATAATGGACAAATGTAATTTTTGTATTATATTCAAAGAATGGGTGCAATCTCTATATTTTGTTACAACGCAACAAAAATAAAATCCTCTGATTCGATCTCCGAATTTATGGCTTGATGGTAGACTGGAACAACTTCAATCTTCACCGCGCCTTCTATGTTGAATCTCTAGATCAACGACACTTTTATCTGTTTGTTGTTGGAGTCTAGAGAGAGGGTGTTTGAATGATTAATTTTTCCAACCCCTCTAATGAAGGAATACCTCTATATTTATAGAGAATATTATCTTGTAGTTGGGCCTTTGACTTGTTAGTTTTCTTGGGCCATTGACCGAGCCTTCAGCTAAAGTTTATTTGATAGTCCATTTGAGTTGGTAAATTTGAAAGTTGACTTGAGAGTTCATTTGTCGGCTTTTGATTTGGTCTGTTGACTTGCTAGTCACTTGGGTCCATTAAATTTAATTAATTAATCGAGCTAACCCAAATTAATTAAATTAAATTAATATTATTGGTTTCGGCACATTGTTATCATTATTATTATTTTTTTAGCGCCTACAACCACATCTTTGATGTTGAATTATGGGAATAATTTAAAAAGTGACAATTTTGGTTATGGTAGTCGCGTGATCAATGCTTCTTAGATTTTTTGGATGCAATCTTCATAGTTGGTGTGACTGACACTAGAAAAAATGTGGCGTATGCCAACAGATTGCTAGTGACAGATATTTTATCTGTTGGTAAAAGTTGTTTTTTGCATCAGATGAATTATATGTTGGTATTATTACTAATTTACCAACACTTATAATATCTGTTGGTAAAATAATTTAAGTACCAACAGATAGAAATGAAATTGTTGCTATTAGGTTTACAGTACCAACAATAAAAATATTTGTTGGTATTGTAGTATTTTATACCAACAATTAACTTAAGATAAAAATTTCTGTTGGTATTACTCTAAAACCTAAGCGCCATTCTGATTGAAAAACTAATAACTGACGACTTGAAATAGTTGCTCTCTAACCCTAATTCTCCCAAACTCTCAATACTTTGCCTCATTCAATTTGGAAATGAGTGTGCAAGCTTCTCCCCTTCGTTTTACCATCAATCTCCCTAATCATACTCTCATTGCTCGATTTCCGCCATTGTTGCTTGTTTTGTCGTCATCATAGTTGATTTGCGAACATCGCCTCTAATTGGAATGTACACGTTTCTCGTCTCTCTCTCTCTCTCTCTCTAGCCTCTACTTCTGTACACATTTGTTTCTTGGGCGTCGGCGAGAACTTTGTTTTCTCGATCTCAAACATCGCCTATGACTAGGAGGTTTGCAACAGGTATTCCTCTCTTTCTGGTCAATTTCAATTTTCACTTACAGACCATAAAGGGTCATTGTATGACTGCCTCTATACATCATTGAAGCCGAGCGTGTGCTAGAGTCGTCAAACACCCTCCATCGTCGGTATACTCGTATTAATCATGGCGCTTTCGCTGTTTATAAATTTTCAAACTCAGATTTTACAACTCTTAAGAGATTGTGGTTGTATTCTGTTTTTGTTAATACATACTTGAATTCTTACTTTTGTCGATCTTTAGGGCTATGACTCCAAATCTACCTCCGCTATATCAAAGTGCAAGTTTTCCAATAGTTTTTCAAAAATCAGATTATATACTCTTGGATTATGTTTTGTTGTTCTTATTAATAGACACTTTAATTGGATTATTGTGGGGTACTTTTGTGACAGGTTCGATCTTTTACCTTTAAGTTCGGAGACAGTAAAAGGAAGTAAGGAACAAATTGTTTTGGTTATCTTTTTGAGTGATTGAACTAGGGATTTGTTTGAACTTTAAAGATAATTACTAATTATATTGAATCTAGAAACCTTTGGTTAGTAGATAAGAGGATTTTGATATTTAGTATGAAAAAAAAACCCCTAGAATTGGATCTGAATATTAGTTATCTTAGTGAATTTCATGATTTCTGGTGGGTAGGTAAGTTTCTGAATATTATTTGGTTTTGTGTATTCAGCTTCGGGTGCCGCAACTTCAATGTTTGATAGTGCTCAGATTCTTTGTCTGATTCAGTGTAAAATGTAGTCACTTTTACAAAGGCATTTCTGACTTGGCTAATTTTGATAGTAAAATGGTTGATGCACTTTTAGTATCTTTTTTTGCATGATATGAAGTAGAACTCATGGACGGACCCCTGATGTTGTTAAATTTCATCGAAGCCCCAGCTTTGTCATTGTAGACAGCGGAATTTGTACCGGTATAAACCCGACTCATCAAAAAATATATACAAGACGGATGGGCAAGTGAAACGGGTCAACGGGCCCAAAAAGTTCAATAAACCGAGCCCAAAGAAAATAAATCAAGCCGGGAATAATTAAAACCCAAAGGGGTTTTATTTTTTTATTCACCAACCCACACAGGAAGCTGGCCAGTCGCGCGCCCCGGCCCAGAGCAAATAAAACCCGCCTAGAGTTTGATCCGACCTAGAAAATAATCAAACCCCGCCTAGGGTTTGAGCGAAGTTGCACGCGACGTCGTTTTGTGCCAAGTCAACGATCCGTGTGATGAAATTATCGAAGCCCGCCTAGGCTTTGATGAATCTGGCGCCAAAAAATCGTTGCATGCATGCAATCCCCTGATTTTTGCCCACGTGATTTGACTTTGCCCTTGACTGCCTATAACCCGCCTAGGCTTTGGTGTGAAATGGCATGATTTTTGGGGTATGTTCCCCATCATTTCCCTCCGAATCACTCACTCCCTCACCTATAAATACCCCCTCCATTCCACCTTCATTTTCATCAACTCTCATCAACAACTCTCACAACCAACAATGATCATCTAATACACTTACTCTACTCTTCCACCATACTATACTCTCTCAAATTCTCCTCATCTCCTATCATTATTCTATCCTCCTATTATCTCCATATTATACTTCCATCATCCTCCATCACAAAGTCACCTTCCCACACCACATCCATATTATACTACTTTTTCTCCCATAATCCCTTTCTCAAATCATATTCTTCACAACGATACAATCATCCATACACCACTTGTCCTAAACCATCCACATTTTCTCATCCGGGCTTCAAGTCAAGGGGCAACTCAAGGGATCAAAGTCGTCATCGCTACATCTTAAGCAAGGTTCGATTTCTTTATTTTTATTATTGTAATTAATCATGTAATTCCTTCTTTAATTCTGTGCTTGTACATATTTTGTAAAATAAAACCGCATTGTTTTATATTGCATGATTCGAATAATAATTCCGCGAAATTAATCAAACTTCTCCCCGCTCTCTTTCTTTTCAATGTTGATTTTAGTAGAGTCTGTTTTATAACAGGCGGATTCGAGAGTTCTTATAACTCTCGAATTCGTAACCTTACCCCCGAATCTAGAAATCGGGTTCGTAGACCGGAGTCTTTCTTTTTCTTATTTTATGGTTTGTCGATTTCCTTAAATCGGTTGGCGACTCTTTTACAATTTTATAAACTCGTTTAATTATTTAAAGTATTCGATTTCTTACACAAAATTAATTTAAGAAAATAATTTAATTCATGTCCAACATTTATCCAAGGAGGGTCCCGAGAGAAATGGACCAGAAAATGATAAAATCTAGGTGGGTTTTATCATTTTCAACCCAATTTCCGTTTGGGCCGAAGAGATCAGTTGCCCACCCTGGAATCCGCTAAAACCTAGGCGGCTTTTGGCTGATTCTAGTGGCCCACTGGTTCTCTTTTGGGCCTGGATTTACTAAGTGGGCCGGGATTAAATTATTGTTAAATTAATTTATGTAATTACGGATAATTTAAATAATAAAAAATAGATTTGTAAATAAATAAAGTTTCATAACCTCAAAAACGAATTTCAAAAAATAAAAATATCCTTATTTAAGGATTAAGAAACCTTAGTCGGCTCCTAATCACAAATGTAGCGCATCCGAGAAAACATTTCCCCGAACGGGAATTTTTCTGGGGTGTTTCCACAAATTAGCGACTCCACTGGGGACTTAAACTTTAAAAAGAGGGTAAAACTTGAAAAAAAAAATCAAATTGATTTGAAAGTGTAAAAGGGAGAAGTTAATTTATTTCGGGATTTTATTATTCTTTTAGGCATCCCTTGCCTACCGGGCCACTAATCGGGTCTTTTGACACATTAGCGCAAAGGCGACGATTTAAGTTACCTAGGGTTTCCCTTGAGAGTGGGAGGGCACTACTATGGAGATGAACTCTACATCTTTAAGCATTTGGTCGCTCCTCTCCCGATGTCACACTCCGAGAGCTTCCTTGAAGTTCTTTGAGAAATACCCTAACTGCTTGCCTTATGGTATGAAGAACCGGGGCGAAGGCATACGGTAGGCTATATACCCAACCATAAAAGTCCATGAATTTAGAGCCTTGGTTTAGGTTACCCTTTCATGTGTATGCTATGTGTTATGTGTATCCCTCCCCTTTTCATTTCTTTTTGTAAATAGTCGACTCTAGTTTTGAGGTTTTATTCTAGTCCATATAAAATTCATTGAGAAAGGATTATTTATTAATTAATATAATTAATTCAAAGGCATTTTGGTTAGCCCAAGTGAAACGGCCCATTTATGCTCGAAGGTTGATTATCGTGATTAATAAATAAAAATTGACTCACCTTTGATGATATTATATGGCCCTTTATGAAATTCTCTTAACAAAGGTCCCAAAAGTTAATTAAAAAGTTAACAAAGTTAATGGATAACGTCTTAGACTGCATAATAGTCACTAGGCTTCAGTAAATAAATTTATCGATTTAATTAATAAATCCATCATATTTATGGCTGGCCCGTTGTTAGGCCCAACCATATTGGATTCGCCAATTAAGCCGATAAATTGATTATGACTCGGTTATTGTTGAGTTTATCCAGTCCTTTACAATACCCATTTTCCCCCAGTTAAAAAAAAAGAGGAGTATAAAAAGGAAAAGGTTAAAAAAAAAAGAAAGGTGGGTTGTCGGTCTTGTTGAACATTATTCTAGTCCGTATAATAGCCAATATGGTTTGAGTTGTCTGAGTTATTGGGCCAAGTTACGGATTCTCCTTAAAACGGTCGGCCAGTGGATTTGGCCCATCCGAATTGAGAAACACTGACTAAAGCCTGTCAACTTATGACCCGCTCGCTATGTTGACTTTATTCGGCCCTTTATAATGTTCTGTTTTTAGGTCCATATAGAGTTAGGCCATGCACTCCCAAAAAGTGGGTGAGTCCGTTATATTAGCATACATGTGTCAAAGATCATATAGGTCATCTAGAACATACATGCATCGGGTAGAACGTGTCGGAGAATGTTATCAAGTGTCTTAACTTTGAATTTCCATACAGGCATCATTGGTGATCGACTCCGAGCCCGCGTTCGAGATCCACGAACAGACCATTTGATTCTGAATCCCCGTTACGATCCATCGGCAACCAATGACAGCATCATGTCTGGAGAACAATTCCAAGAGATCCTGGTCCAGAGCACCGAAGCTAACATCACGAAGCATTTGGATGACCTCTATACCAAAATGCAAGGTCTGGTATTTGCCAATACCTTAGAAGAAGAGCAGAAGGTGGGGAAAAGGCTGAATGAGCAACAGTAAGTGATGGTTGGTATACAACAAGCCATTACTAAAATCAATACCAAACTGGGATTGAATGTTGAGGAAGACGATGAAGAAATGCAGAGATATGAGTCCGAACCTGAAATCATCAAGATATCCCAAAATTTTGGAGGGAGTGGGATATCCAAGACAAAAGCCGATACCCCTGAGGCATCTAAACCTGTGAAGGATCCAGTCGTTGAGGGCTTTGAACAAAAATTAGAAAGCCTTACCAAAGCAATGAGCACTGTACCGGCCTTTGCTGATAAATATCTGGAAGTGCCATTACCTGTTCATCCGATTCTGAAGATAGCTAATAAAGTTGAGGTACCAAACGTCAGGTTCAAACCCTCTGAAGACCCAGTTCGTCACATCGAAGAGTTCATGGGGCTAGCACCATTAAACCGAATTGATGTCGGTTTATACACTACCGTTTTCCCATCCACTCTACATACATGGCGAAGCCAAGGTATGGTATCACCCCTTACCACTTCAAACAAGGGCCGATTGGAATGAACTGTTCAAAGCTTTCATTAATCACTACATTCGCATCCAGAGGAAGCAGGCTACGGTGGATGACTTGACCACCATGAAGCAACGAGATGACGAATCCTTCCTGGATTACTTTGAACGATGGCATACCAAGCTGTCTCACATCAATGAGACAATCCCTCTTCGCCTACAGCTGTCTACTTTCAAGCAAGGGCTAAAAGGCAGTTTATCCAAATACTTGGGATATCACGTCATCAAAGACTTTGACTACTTGAAGGACATCTGTGTCCAATAAGAGGCGATGCATAATGATAAGACCACTTCGCCTGGATGGAAGGGGTCTAGTTCCAACAGGAGGGCCACTAGTGCGTCTAGCCACCCTCCTAAGATCATGAAAACTAACTCTATCCAGCGCAAGGGGCCTTTCATACCAAAGTATGAGACTTACATGCCATTGGACGTCTCTTACTCACAAGCTCTTGATCGATTGGTCAAGAAGGGTTTTTTGGTCCTACCTTTGCCAAGGGAAGAATGAGCAACAAGACGAAAGAATTTGGATCAATTCTGCCGCTACCATCGTTGCCGAGGACATGATACTGAGAAATCCTGGTCTCTCAAGAACAAAGTAGAAGATATGATAAGGGATGGGACACTACCCATGCCGAAAGCTGTTCAAAAGCCTAACAATCAAAGCAACCCTATGCTTGAGCATACTAACGCTATCTTTCATGGAGTTTGTAGCTTTGATCCTTCCACTTTGATTGTTGAAACAGGCCAACTTATCCCTGAAGTGCTCGGTTTTCATGAAGACCTATCCATTCATGGTATTTGGGATAGCGACGACGAAGAGCAGCATGAATACTCCAAGACGGAATCGATGGAGCCAGATGAGCCAACATCCGATGATGTAGCATTTCTCACTCGATCAGGCCGCCATAACAACAGGAACACCACCACCCCAGTGGATGTTTCTAGTCCTACACCAATGGTTACCAACGACAACCATGTCGCACCTGAAGATCCTCTCCTTACACAACTTAAGAAGACCAAGGTTGAAGTTACCATCTGGCAATTGATTTGTACCTCACAGGCACACAGACAGAAGATGATGGATGCTCTTACTGCATTAACAGTATCTCCCACAACAACTCCTGAATCTCTAGTTGCTCATGTGACTACCCAACAAGAGTCTATCACCTTCGAGATTGAAGATCTGCCTCAGGGAGGGGCATCCCACAACAAAGCATTATACCTCACTGTGCAATGTTCCAACAAAACTATCCCTCTAGTTTTGGTCGATAATGGCTCGGTTGTGAATGTGTGCCCTTGGAGGACGGCACAGAAATTGGGAGTCCAACAACAACACTTGGCTCAAAATGGTGTACAACTTGGGGCTTATGACAATTCTCCTCGAAAGTCAGTGGGGTCCATAATATTGCCCATCACTACAGGCAATATCACTCGGAACGTGGAGTTCGTAGTGCTAGACATTCCAGCCTCGTTCAATCTATTACTAGGGAGGCCATGGCTTCATGAATGCAATGCTATAGCATCTACCTTACATGCGAAGGTAAAGATGTTGGTCCAAGGACAAGTCATCACCATCTCGGGAGAATCCATCAATGTTGTCTTCACTCCCAAGCAAGCAACCCTTGAGGTAAAACAAAGTTCTATGGACGAAGAACTTCACAACTTTGAACTTGTGGCGACTTTGAGCCAAGATGAAGCTTCTTTTGACTTCGATCCCTACTCAAATCCCAAAGTGCATGTAATACTCAAGTAACAAGGACACTTCCCTGGGATGCCGCTAGGAAAGAACCCAAAAAGCAAGATTCCTCCTGTGTTCAAGACATTTAAATAGAAGGGAAGGTTCGACTTAGGGTACAAGCCAACTGAGGAGGAAGTTAAGCTCGCCAAGATAGCCATAGCTGAGCAAAAAAGGATGGACAACCCACCTACCTTATTCCAAATGAAGCCCTATCCACTCACTCTGAATGGGCAGTTCATTAGGGAAGGTGATGACTTCCCTTACTATGGATTCCCTGAACCATACTACCTGAAGAACAAGGGAGTTCAGGTCGCTGGGTTAGAAGTTTTCAATGACTGCACCATTAACATGGCTACTGTTTTCATCCCCACTCGGGACAAACAGCCACCATTGGAATGGACTCACCTTGCTGGAAGCAACATATTTGGCATGTTGTTCGGACAAGAAGCTGTTAAGGGAGAGTATGAAGCTGACGCTGTTATTGCTGCATTATCCAACCCAAGCTTTGATCCAAGTCTCATGATCACTGAAGAAGAAGAAGTCAAGACGGTCTCATGGGTCGATGCTGAGAATAATAGCTTTGTTTTATCTGTAGAAGAGTCTGTTCCTATGGACATAGAGTCTGGTCCTAAGAGTCTAGAGTCAAGTAAGTCTGGTCTTGAGTCTGCTGGCGATGTACTCATTTCTGCGTTCAATAAAATGAACCTTTCTGCTTACTTTGATTCTTCTTTCCCCTCTTCACTGAACTGTTGCGCTAATAATAATCTGGAATTTAATGAACCCTTAAAAAAAAAATTCTAATGAACATGAGCATAAGATGGCGGTGTTGGAAGACACCATCACCATAAATGTGGGCACGGAAGAACAACCTCGGGAGTTGAAATTAGGTAGTTCACTCACAGTAGAAGAACGGGTCGCATTTATAGAGCTTCTCCAGGAATTTGTGGATGTATTCGCATGGTCTTACGAGGACATGCCGGGGATTGACAGGGAAATTGCGGAGCACACCATACCTTTGCTCCCCGATGCAAAATCGGTGCGACAAAAGGCTAGGAGGATCAAACCTGAATGGGCTAAGAAAATTTAAGAAGAGGTGATCAAGCAGCTTAACACTAAGTTCATCAAAGCAGTCCAATACCCTGAATGGATTGCTAACATTGTCCCAGTACCCAAGAAAGATGGGAAAGTGCGCGTATGTGTGGACTTCCAAGACCTTAACAAGGCTAGTCCCAAGGATAGTTTCCCTCTACCCCACATTGATGTATTGGTGGATAACACTTGCGGACATGAGCTCTTATCCTTTATGGATGGATATGCTGGTTACAACCAAATAAAAATGGGAGAAGAAGATATGGAGAAGACTTCCTTTACCACACCATGGGGTACGTACTGTTATGTCGTCATGCCTTTCGGTGTCAAAAATGCTGGGGCAGCATACCAGCGGACTGCCAATACCCTACTACATGACATGATGCACGTTGAAGTAGAAGTTTATGTTGATGATATGATTATTAAGTCCAAAGCAAGAGAGGGTCATATTCCTAACCTCCGGAAGTTCTTTCTGCGATTGCGCAAATACAAGATGCGACTCAATCCAGCAAAGTGCACCTTCGGTGTTACCTCTGGGAAGCTACTAGGCTATGTGGTTAGCTAACGAGGCATTGAAGTTGATCCTTCAAAGATCAAGGCTATCCAATAGTTACAACCACCTCAGACAAAAAAGGAAATAAGAGGTTTCTTGGGCCGAATCCAGTACATCAGCAGGTTCATTTCAAAGCTCACCATGACTTGTGAACCTTTGATCAAGAAGCTAAAGAAAGGAAGCAAAGTAGAATGGGACGATCAATGTCAAGCTGCTTTTGAGAAAATCAAGGAGTATCTGCAACATCCCCCAGTTCTCATACCGCCAGTACCAAATGAGCCTCTACTCCTTTACCTTACCGTGACTAGCTCAGCAATGGGGGCTATGCTAGCTCAAAAGGTTAAAGGTCAAGAGAGCGCCATCTACTACTTGAGAAAGAAGTTCCTAGACTACGAAAGTCAATATGCAAACATAGAAAAAAAGGCTCTTGCATTAGTTTGGGCCACAAAGAGGCTGGGACACTACATGCTCTCACACACAGTGTCTGTAATAACAGAGAACAATCCCATCAAATTCATCATAGAGCAACCTACCATCAACAATCGCATCGCTCGATGGGTAGTCATGCTTTCTGAGTTCAACCTTCAATACTTACCTCAAAAATCTATTAAAGGGCGGGTTGTTTCAGATTTTCAGGCTGCTTCACCGTCACAGGAACCTCCAAGCACTTACTTGGAATTCCCAGACGAAGACGTGTTCTTGACTGATGAAGTTACTTGGGAAATGTATTTTGATGGAGCTTCTAATCAAACGGGTTGTGGAATAGGAGTACTGTTAATATCTCCAGAAGGTGTACATATCCTCAGATTCAGAAATTGGATTTTGATGCTACTAATAATGCGGCGGAATATGAAGCATGCATCAAAGGCCTAAAAGCTGCCTTGGCTTTAGGAATACGCCACATAAATGTCTTTGGAGACTCTAGCCTCATCATTAACCAGGCGAAGAACGCATGGAAAGTTCGAAGTGAGTGCCTTTTAGCTTATCAACAGAAGCTTTTGGGACTGGTTGACCAATTCCAGAAGATCAATTTCCAATACCTTTCTAGGGATCACAATGAACTGGCCGATGCTCTGGCTAAATTATCCTGAATGATATCCATCTCATCAGGCACGCTCCAGCTACTAGTAATTGTAGAGCGACAGTTTAAACCCGCATATGTCTGTGTCATGGAAGCACAAGAAGAAGAGACTGAGGAATGGTTTCTCGACATATATAATTTCCTTCGGAAGGGAGAATATCCAGCTAAGTTAGATGCTCGAGGAAAACGAGCGATCAGGGCTTTAGCAGCACAATACTGCTTGATCCAAGATCGTTTATACAAGAAGTCACCTACAGGCATCAATTTGTTGTGCATCAGTGCCAAAAGTGCAAAGGAAGTCATGACTACCGTGCATGGAGGAGAGTGTGGGCCTCACATGAATGGGCGCATGCTAGCGAAGAAGATTCAAAGAGCTGGTTACTACTGGACTACTATGGAAGCAGATTGCTTGAATTTTGTTCGGAAATGTCACAAATGTCAGGATTATGGCAACCTGCAGCATCAACCTCCTTCATATCTGACAACACTCACTTCTCCATGGCCATTCTCGGTCTGGGGTATTGATATCATTGGCAAAATACACCCATCCGGAACAAGAGGACATGAATACATTTTGGTCGCTATTGAATACTTCACTAAGTGGGTAGAGGCAGCCTCTTTTTCCAAGCTCACATCTAAGCACGTGGCCAAATTCATCCTTCAGAACATTATATGCCGATATGGAGTACCTCATGAGATCATCAGCGATAATGGGAGTCATTTTCGAAAGGAAGTAGAAGTTTTGCTCACCAATTACAAAATTCATCATCATCGGTCTTCACTTTACCGACCCCAAACCAATGGAGCTGTAGAAGCGGTCAATAAAACGGTGCCAGGAATCATTAAGAAGATGGTCATCACTTACAAGGATTGCCCTGATAAATTAGCATTTGCCTTATGGGGATACCGAACCTCAATTCGAACTACCTCAGAAGCAACACCATATTCCTTAGTGTATGGAATGGAAGCAGTCCTGCCGATCGAGTTAGCAATCCCATCATTACGAATAGTTGCAGAAAGCCAATTGCCGGAGGCAGAATGGCAATGGCATGGTTCGAGGAGTTAATGTTGATGGATGAAAGGCGATTAAGGGTGTTGCATAATGTCCAGGTATATCAGAATAGAATCACTCGCGCCTTTAATAAGAAGGTGAAAAGTCGTTCACTTCAAGAAGGTGATATAGTGCTTAAGGAAATGAGGGCACCAATACAAGACCCAAGGGGAAAGTTTGCACCTAATTTGAAAGGTCCTTATATGATTAAGGAAATTTTACCGGGAGGAGCAGCACGACTTGCCACCATGGATGGAGAAGATGTGATTCAACCCACAAATTTGGATCAACTCAAGAGATATTATGCTTAATATAGCCAAGTAACTGGAAAACTAATTTTCAAACACTTGGTTAATATTCGATTTATGCTCATGAAAGGAAGAAAGATAAAATTTGCAAGGACACAATGATTGTAAATAATACTTCTTCTTTTATTAATAATCAAAATGCAAGTACATTGCTTGTAAATAAGAAAATTCAAAAGGCATAATTAAATAAAAAGTTTATTCTAGCAAAGCAGTTCAATTCCTTCGCTTCCATCCATCTTCTTGTCTTGTTTCACCTTCTCTACGTCGCCAGTGGTCTCATGATCAATTTCCATGTCTTTAGGCTCGTTTGGGTCCGTCTCTTTGTTTTTGGGCTTATAGGCTCGCTTATGAGATTTTCGCGTCTCCACCTTCGGACCAAGCTGGTCCTTTGCCGTCACCCTCGCGTCAAGATGATCCTTTATCGTAGAACGAGGACCCAGCCTCTCCCTCATGGATGTTCGACTCCTTAGCGCCTCTCCAGCACGGCGAGACTCGACAGCCGCGATCAGCCATCCGTGATTTTCAGAGTCCGCAATCTCTGATATATGTGCCTTTGACGGAGCCTTAAGGGTCGGCCTCCTTGCCCAATACTTCAGCCAAGACTCTATCACCGAGCCGTGAAGCTTCAATTGTTCGGGGGCTTCACATAGTCGCTCGGGGATGGTTTATTTGCGACCTATCTTCGCAATACCTGCTCCGGAAAATAGAAAGTCATGTGTGTTAAGCCGGCGATACACATATAGGCGTTACGATAATCACTGGTCACATATTCGGGAACATGCCACCACTCGATCCACCACGCGATGTCACGAGGTTCCTTCAGAAAGGCGACCCATTCAGTTACCGATCGGAGCTCGGTATATTTGCGCCTCCTTTGACAATAATTTGCAAGCGCCGAGGGGTTACGAGGATCTTCGATAAGGCCCCAATGCTCCATGAGCCATATCTGCCCATAAAGTTAGCACGGGTTATGATTGCATACCAATTATTCTCCCAACTAACGAAACAAAAAAAAACCTTAAAACCCGCCTGGGTTTTAAAGGCAGTAGGTAGATTTGAAGAAAAAAATGAGGGAGGAAGGAGGAAATGCACCTGAAGAAGTAGGGGGCTCCCACGAAGCTCATATTCCGGATCCGGATTGTCCAAACCCATCATAGTTTCCGCCAGCATCAACGGCACTGGATTAAAACCTCGAGCCATGTCTTCAACAATTTGAATTAGTCCCGCCGGCCCGGTTCTTTGACCGCCATGATAAAAGAAAAATTCTCCAAGAAGACATAATACGAGTGCTCGCACTCGTATCACGGGACCATATTCCAAAGTGTCAGGCGATTGAAAATATTCGACAATGGTTTGGAAATGTACCTTATCGCCAAATAATGCGCTTCCTATGACTCGGTTCGGAAGACATAGCAATTCCTTGTACTGTTTGGTGTTGTCGGCAACAGTTGGAGGTGATGTCGACCATGCGAAATGATTCGTCCCGAGAATAGACGACCACTCTTCAGGTAATGGACATATCTCCTTCAAGGAAAAGCGGAAAACATGTATCTTCGGATCCCAAAAAGCTCCTGCCGCTCGAATAAAGTCATGGTTAGCTCTCGCTTGTCAGAGAATTAGCAATCTCGTCAAGCTATATCTCCCGAGCTCATTCTTCTCGTCTCTGGACAAAGTGCTCATCCAAGTAGCGAACTTCTTCTCGAAGGCCATGATAGGAGGTTTTTTGTGATTTTAGGAGGCTCTTTTAGATGGAAGATGCAATTGAAGATGATGTGTGATATCCATGGCAAAGGGTGAGGTATTTATACACCTTTATCCATGATCAAAATGGAACAAATCGGTCAGCAAACAGTCACATAGCCGTTGCAATCATATCCCATGATTTAAGCCTTTCTTCAACAGCTAAAAACAAAAAAAAAGGGGTTAAAACCCAGGCAGGTTTTAACCTCGCCAGATCACCCCACACGCACCAGCCAGCTCCGGCCCAGCTCCCTCTACCGCTTAAAACCCGCCTAGGTTTTAAGCGTTCTGGGCCCATTTTCCTGTTTCCGCAGCCCATTTGTGTAGTATTATATCGGGGTTTGCTACGATTGGCCCGTTCGTGTTTTTTTTGATATTCCGGTTTCTGTTATCGGCCCAATGGTGTCCGGTTCTGAAATTTTTCTGCTTGAGCTATCTCCGACACTTAAGTTTTTGTCCTTTTTATTTTATTTTCTTTTTGGGGAAGCAGGATTAATGGGAATTAATCCCATAATGTAGAAAATAATTCGAAATTGCATTAAATATAAGCGTTAAGTTGTGCATACACCAAGTTTCAGTCTTGCATAAAATAAAAATATATTACAAAGAGCCTTGCATAATTAAATAAAAAAAAAGAGGAACAGTCTTAAATAAAAAAAAAGTGTCTTGCATCGCATGAAAGTGATCACCACAGGGAACCAGAATCGCCGCTGTCCTCCGCCAAGTTGCCCCCTGCATGTGAAGTTCCTGCGTTGGAAGTACCGGCCGTGACAAAGTAGGTATCCCAGGAGTAATAGCCAGGTCCAGGAGCAGTCTGCACAGGAGGTGATGGCCCGGTCAAGGGCATTTCCGAAGGACGCACACTCGATGGTGAAGACACAGAGTGCTCTTGCGAAGCAGCCAGCAAGGAATGATCAGGAACCTGCTATTCAACAGAAGGAGTAGGCCATACCGGACCAGTTCCATAGCCGGGGACAGGCCAACCGGAAGAAGCAGATCCACCTAGCCAAGAGTGCTGAGGCACATACCACTCTTGGGAACCCATGGGCCATGACGGACCCATCTCAGGAGCAGGGATAGGCCATCCCGCAGAACCAGAACCAAAAGATAAAGCAACATAAGGTGCAGGACGCGAAGTAGCATCATCCGCTAGTGCCAGGCCGCCAGGATACCCTACGGATGCACCTGAATCGCGGTCCCTCACTACCATTTCACGATCACGACGAGCATAACGCACTGAAGCCGGGGTTTGACGAGAAGGAGGAAGCCGGTAGGTGGCGCTTGATTCAGAAGCATCCTCCACCCGGTAAGGATGAGGCTGAGCTTCACCATATCCAGTGTTGTGATATGACCCTCCATGACCCAATGGTTCCTCCAAGGACATCTGAGCCATGTCGTCTTTCAAGCTTGGAGGGCGACGACCTCTGCTACCAGACCTGCTCTGATGGGATCCAGTGGAGTGCTGATCTTCATCAGAATGCCTTTGCCCCGACCCTCTGGTACAGCTGCTAGAGGAGGACGAGAAGACCCCCCAACTTCCTCCCGAGATCAACCTCGAGTGAAATATTCCCCAACCGAAAAGCGATGTGGGGGCTCCGTGCGAGGAGCGCTTGTAGTGGAACGTCGAGGTCGTTCTCTAGGAACAGACTCTGCGTCGGCCTCCATATCGGCCCCTCTGGCAGCGCCACCTTGGTATCTCCCCGAACCAGTGAAGCCCCGATCAATGAATTTCCTCGTGGTGCTCCACTCCTTAGTCAGCTGCCGAAGAAATCCCCACCGCGGCTGGAAAATAGCAAAACCAAGGGGTCATTCACAAGTGGTATACAGGATAAAAGGAGGCAATATAAAACCGAGTCTTACAGGTTTATGGTCGAATTCTTGAAGCGCGGAGCACTCACTACTGTGCTCCACTTCCAGGAAGCCACCGATCTTTCGTCTCTCTTGAGGAGCCCTCACTTCGGCAGCTTTAGCGTAAGGTCCCAACTATAGATTTTCCGGTTAGAAAATGGCTAAAGCATGACAAGGACGAAGAAGGAAGATACAAACCACTCGAGGAGCCAAACGACTAAGATAACGCTGAAACTCTTCATCGAACTGATCCTGGGGAACGTTGTGCACGAAATCGTCAAATGCTTGACCCCGGACTAGACCCCTCAAAATGGTCGGGTCGATCCGCCATGGCTCAAACCTTTGTACTGGAGGATCTAGGGGAATAAGGCCAGGGTAACCTTCCAAAATTTGCCTCGAGGCCCTCTCCCCTAAATACCACACATAGCCGTAAGGCCCTTCAATCAAGAGGCAAAGACTGGTGTCGTGTTCCACCCGATCTAGAGGTTGTGGCAAGCCTCTGATGTCGAAGTCGGCCCAAGGACGCCAATTTATTTGGTCCTGCAAGAAGAAGGATACATTTAAACATGGCATGCCAAAGAAAATAGAAAAGGCGTTAGGAGAAAAGAGATACCAGTTGCAAGTTATCCAAAATGTCGCGAATAAGGTCGAGAGCCCCCGACTTGTACTTCATATCATGTATGCCATCAATAGTCCAGCGTTCAGTAGCTTGCACTGTCTTGTTCTTCTTTGAGCGAATTCCCAAGGCCAAGATATACTCATATGCCCACAACTACATGCACAGCAGGCCAAACCAGGAACGAAAGATGAATAAGTACATTAAAAGAGAACGATTGAGCACATACCTCGAGCACCTTTCAAAAGGAAGGACCGTACTGGTAGTGAGCCTGGGCTGCATGGAGGTAAACCGAATCCGCATCCATTGAAAGACGGATGCCACGACGGAGCCAATGAATGAAGTTGGCATAGGCCACCTCGTACCAGTTCAGGTTTCGGATATTATCAAAGTTGAGGAGGTTCTGAAACTAGGACAGAGAAATGTTATCCCCATGGTTGGCAAAGAGTGTAGAAGAGATGATATACGCCACAAAAATAAAGCGGCGTTGCTCTAGAGGCAGGTTTTAAAATTTCGCATCGCGAACGGTCATCTCGAAGTGCTTATAGGCAAGGTTAGGGAGCTTGCCGACGCCCCAAACGCGCAGACACGGGAGTCAGCAAATCTAGAACTACAGGAGGAACATCTGCGTCGAAGACCAGGTCCTGCCCGCCCCAAGGAAGATCGGTCATCATGACAAAATCTTTAGGTGTGACTGTCATCTCACCTACCGGGAAGAGGAATGTGTTGGTGGAATCCCACAACCTCTCTGCCATCGCTCGACCAATAGTGTGGAACGTCCTTTTCTTCCAAGCCTCCAAGCATTTCCAGAAAGGCATGAAGCCCGCCGCGATTAAAGGCTCTTGGACAAAATTCCCCGGGATTGATTTTGTTGCCTTAAGTGGCTCTTTTAAGGCGCTGGGAGTTTTCAGGTTATCCTCCTAAGGGTAAAATTTCAAGGCGTCATTTTTAAAATGGGGGCTCTAAGCATAATTTCATGGACCCAAGCTGGACCCAGCACGGACACTGGGCTCACAGCCACGGCCCATGAAGCAAACAAACAAGTCCAAATATCACAGCCCGAGCTGGTTCAGTAATAAATTTGGGGAAAATTGAGTCCAAAACCCGCCTAGGGTTTGACTCAAACAGGCCCACAGTCTTGGCCCACGAAGCGGCCTAAAAAAAAGGGAAGGTGAGTCAAAACCCGCCTGGGGTTTGACTCCGCCGAGCCCAGTTGGCCGGCCCAAAACACGCAAACGACCCAATAAGCCGGACATAAAACCCGCCTGGGTTTTGTTCCGCCTAGTGGGCCGCTACTCGGATAATTGGCCCAGAACGCGTACAAAATATTTTTGGTCCATTTTTGCAAACTATTCGCATATATTTTTCGGTCAAAATGTAGAAAATGGGTCAAAGCTTACATCCTAACATGCATACTTAAAATAGCTAAAAATCGACAATGTATGAAAAATAAATTCATGCTTGCTCATTTTTACGCTAAACTAAGTACAATAAGAAGGTTTAAAGGATTACCATGCCATGGGAACGGTAAAACCAAGCATAGTCCCAAGATTCAACAACGAGATCAGAGGGAGCCACTTCCATGCCGGGAACGAAGTTGCGTCGCGAAGACCGCTCATGAGGCAAAGCCGCCGCATGACGAAGAGGCCGCTAAAAGGGACCATCGCCATCAAGCTGCCGCATAAAAAGTCGCCAGCTCACAGGTCGCCGACAAGGGACCACCATCACACAGCTACCGAACAAGAGGTCGCTGCCATCATTATTCCGGACCATCGGCAGAATTTCGATGTAGTCCTGAGCCACCGACATCACGTCCGGTGAAGTCTCAATCTCCGAGCCATCGACATCGCGCCCGATGAAGTCTCGACACCCAAGGCCATCAGCAACGCGCCTGATGAAGTCCTTTGGCATCAAAAATGCCCACCATCATCAACATCGACACCGGGAATGACTGGAGCGGACACCGGGAAAGACTGGAACCGACACCGGGAAAGACTGGAATCGACAGAAAAAGTGGGCGACACGGGGAAGACGGAACCAATATGAATCGACAACGGGAAAAGACGGAATCGACACCGTGCAAAGACCGGGCAAACAGAAAGACTGGAACCGACACCGGGGAAGACTGGAACCAATATGAATCGACAACGGGAAAGACTGGAATCGACACCGGCAAAGACTGGAACTGACACCGGGAAAGATTGGAATCGACACCGGTAAAGACTGGAACCAATATAAATCAACACCGAGAAAGATTGGAACCGACACCGGGAAAGAATGGAATCGACACCGGTAAAGACTGGAACCAATATGAATCAACACCGAGAAAGACTGGAACCGACACCGGGAAAGATTGGAATCGACACCGGGAAAGACTGGAACCAATATGAATCGACACCGGGAAAGACTGGAACCGACACTGGGAAAGACTGGAAGCGACACTGGGAAAGACTAGAAAATTCCATCGACCATAGGCATCGTGTCCGATAACGAGTAGAGCATCATTCTTGCTCGAGATCATCTCAAAGGAGGCGCATGTCGCCCGCAACCGCGATGCAGGACTCAGCTTCCAAGCATCAAATCATGCTTTGCAAACCAAAGTCATATCCTCAGACTACTTTGACCTTCGTCCTATTCGGACTCGATCAAAGTAGGGGCTCTCTGTAGACACCGGAATTTGTACCGGTATAAACCCGACTCATCAAAAAATATATACAAGACGGATGGGCAAGTGAAACGGGGTAACGGGCCCAAAAAGATCAATAAACCGAGCCCAAAGAAAATAAATCAAGCCGGGAATAATTAAAACCCAAAGGGGTTTTATTGTTTTATTCACCAGCCCACACAGGAAGCAGGCCAGTCGCGCGCCCCGGCCTATAGCAAATAAAACTCGCCTAGGGTTTGATCCGGCCCAGAAAATAATCAAACCCCGCCTAGGGTTTGAGCGAAGTTGCACGCGACGTCGTTTTGTGCCATGTCAGCGATCCGTGTGATGAAATTATCGAAGCCCGCCTAGGCTTTGATGAATCTGGCGCCAAAAAATCGTTGCATGCATGCAATCCCCTGATTTTTGTCCACGTGATTTGACTTTGCCCTTGACTGCCTATAACCCGCCTAGGCTTTGGTGGGAAATGGCATGATTTTTGGGGTATGTTACCCATCATTTCCCTCCAAATCACTCACTCCCTCACCTATAAATACCCCCTCCATTCCACCTTCATTTTCATCAACTCTCATCGACAACTCTCACAACCAACAATCATCATCTAATACACTTACTCTACTCTTCCACCATACTATACTCTCTCAAATTCTCCTCATCTCCTATCATTATTCTATCCTCCTATTATCTCCATATTATACTTCCATCATCCTCCATCACCAAATCACCTTCCCACACCACATCCATATTATACTACTTTTTCTCCCATAATCCCTTTCTCAAATCATATTCTTCACAACCATACAATCATCCATACACCACTTTTCCTAAGCCATCCACATTTTCTTATCCGGGCTTCAAGTCAAGGGGCAACTCAAGGAATCAAAGTCATCATCGCTACATCTTAAGCAAGGTTCGATTTCTTTATTTTTATAGTTGTAATTAATCATGTAATTCCTTCTTTAATTCCGTGCTTGTACATATTTTGTAAAATAAAACCGCATTGTTTTATATTGCATGATTCGAATAATAATTCCGTGAAATTAATCAAACTTCTCCCCGCTTTCTTTCTTTTCAATGTTGATTTTAGTAGAGTCTGTTTTATAACAGGCGGATTCGAGAGTTCTTATAACTCTCGAATTCGTAACCTTAAAACCATAAAACCCGCCTGGGTTTTAAAGGCAGTAGGTAGATTTGAAGAAAAAAATGAGGGAGGAAGGAGGAAATGTACCTGAAGAAGTAGGGGGCTCCCACGAAGCTCATATTCCGGATCCGGATTGTCCAAACCCATCATAGTTTCCGCAACATCAACGGCACTGGATTAAAACCTCGAGCCATGTCTTCAACAATTTGAATTAGGCCCACCGGCCCGGTTCTTTGCACGACATGATAAAAGAAAAATTCTCCAAGAAGACATAATACGAGTGCTCGCACTCGTATCACGGGACCATATTCCAAAGTGTCAGGCGATTGAAAATATTCGACAATGGTTTGGAAATGTACCTTATCGCCAAATAATGCGCTTCCTATGACTCGGTTCGGAAGACATAGCAATTCCTTGTACTGTTTGGTGTTTTCGGCAACAGTTGGAGGTGATGTCGGCCATGCGAAATGATTCGTCCCGAGAATAGACGACCACTCTTCAGGTAATGGGCATATCTCCTTCAAGAAAAAGCGGAAAACATGCATCTTCAGATCCCAAAAAGCTTCTGCCGCTCGAATAAAGTCATGGTTAGCTCTCGCTTGTCAGAGAATTAGCAATCTCGTCAAGCTATATCTCCCGAGCTCTTTCTTCTCGTCTCTGGACAAAGTGCTCATCCAAGTAGCGAACTTCTTCTCGAAGGCCATGATAGGAGGTTTTTTGTGATTTTAGGAGGCTCTTTTAGATGGAAGATGCAATTGAAGATGATGTGTGATATCCATGGCAAAGGATGAGGTATTTATACACCTTTATCCATGATCAAAATGGAACAAATCGGTCAGCAAACAGTCACATAGCCGTTGCTATCATATCCCATGATTTAAGCCTTTCTTCAACAGCTAAAAACAAAAAAAAAAGGGGTTAAAACCTAGGCGGGTTTTAACCTCGCCAGATCACCCCACGCCCGACTCAGAGCCTTTCTACCGCTTAAAACCCGCCTAGGTTTTAAGCGTTACGCTGCGTTTTCTGTTTCCATGACCCATTTGTGTAGTATTATATCGGGGTTTGCTACGATTGGCCCGTTCTTGGTTTTTTTGATATTCCGGTTTCTGTTATCGGCCCAATGGTGTCCGGTTCTGAAATTTTTCTGCTTGAGCTATCTCCGACACTTAAGTTTTTGTCCTTTTTATTTTATTTTCTTTTTGGTGAAGCAGGATTAATGGGAATGAATCCCATCATGTAGAAAATAATTCGAAATTGCATTAAATAAAAGCGTTAAGTTGTGCATACACCAAGTTGGAGTCTTGCATAAAATAAAAATATATTACAAAGAGCCTTGCATAATTAAATAAATAAAAAAAAGAGGAAGAGTCTTAAATAAAAAAAAAAGTGTCTTGCATCGCATGAAAGTGATCACCACAGGGAACCAGAATCGCCGCTGTCCTCCGCCAAGTTGCCCCCTGCATGTGAAGTTCCCACGTTGGAAGTACCGGCCGTGCCAAAGTAGGTATCCCAGGAGTAATATTCAGGTCCAGGAGCAGTCTGCACAGGAGGTGATGGCCCGGTCAAGGGCATTTCCGAAGGACGCACACTCGATGGTGAAGACAGAGAGTGCTCTTGCGAAGCAGCCAGCTAGGAATGATCAGGAACCTGCTATTCAACACAAGGAGTAGGCCTTACCAGACCAGTTCCATAGCCGGGGACAGGCCAACTGGAAGAAGCAGATCCACCCAGCCAAGAGTGCTGAGGCACATACCACTCTTGGGAACCCGTGGGCCATGACGGACCCATCTCAGGAGCAGGGATAGGCCATCCCACAGAACCAGAACCAAAAGATAAAGCATCATAAGGTGCAGGACGCGAAGTAGCGTCATCCGCTAGTGCCTGGCCGCCAGGATACCCTACGGATGCACCTGAATCGCGGTCCCTCACTACCATTTCACGACCACGACAAGCAGAACGCACTGAAGCCGGGGTATGACGAGAAGGAGGAAGCCGGTAGGTGGCGCTTGATTCAGAAGCATCCTCCACCCAGTAAGGATGAGGCTGAGCTTCACCATATCCAGTGTTGTGATATGACCCTCCATGACCCAATGGTTCCTCCAAGGACATCTGAGCCATGTCCTCTTTCATGCTTGGAGGGCGACGACCTCTGCTACCAGACCTGCTCTGATGGGATCCAATGGAGTGCTGATCTTCATCAGAATGCCTTTACCCCGACCCTCTGGTACAGCTACTAGAGGAGGACGAGAAGACCCCCCAACTTCCTCCCGAGATCCTTCTCGAGTGGAATATTTCCCAACCGAAGAGCGATGTGGGGGCTCCGTGCGAGAAGCGCTTGTAGTGGAACGTCGAGGTCGTTCTCTAGGAACAGACTCTGCGTCGGCCTCCATATTGGCCCCTCTGGCAGCGCCACCTTGGTATCTCCCCGAACCAGTGAAGCCCCGATCAATGAATTTCCTCGTGGTGCTCCACTCCTTAGTCAGCTGCCGGAGAAATCCCCACCACGGCTGGAAAATAGCAAAACCAAGGGGTCATTCACAAGTGGTATACAGGGTAAAAGGAGGCAACATAAAACCGAGTCTTACAGGTTTATGGTCGAATTCTTGAAGCGCGGAGCACTCACTACTGTGCTGCACTTCCAGGAGGCCACCGATCTTTCGTCTCTCTTGAGGAGCCCTCACTTCGGCAGCTTTAGCGTAAGGTCCCAACTATAGATTTTCTGGTTAGAAAATGGCTAAAACATGACAAGGACGAAGAAGGAAGATACATACCACTCGA
This sequence comes from Portulaca oleracea, assembly GCA_029582165.1. Taxonomy (NCBI): domain Eukaryota; kingdom Viridiplantae; phylum Streptophyta; class Magnoliopsida; order Caryophyllales; family Portulacaceae; genus Portulaca; species Portulaca oleracea. Next base: position 9,528,220 of record CM055878.1, on the reverse strand, counting down.
GGAGCCAAACGACTAAGATAACGCTGAAACTCTTCATCGAACTGATCCTGGGGAACGTTGTGCACGAAATCGTCAAATGCTTGACCCTGGACTAGGTCCCTCAAAATGGCCGGGTCAATCCGCCATGGCTCAAACCTCTGTACTTGAGGATCTAGGGGAATAAGGCCAGGGTAACCTTCCAAAATTTGCCTCGAAGCCGTCTCCCCTAAATACCACACATAGCCGTAAGGCCCTTCAATCAAGAGGCAAAGACTGGTGTCGTGTTCCACCCGATCTAGAGGTTGCGGCAACCCTCTGATGTCGAAGTCGGCCCAAGGACGCCAATTTATTTGGTCTTGCAAGAAGAAGGATACATTTAAACATGGCATGCCAAAGAAAATAGAAAAGGCGTTAGGAGAAAAGAGATACCAGTTGCAAGTTATCCAAAATGTCGCGAATAAGGTCGAGAGCCCCCGACTTGTACTTCTTATCATGTATGCCATCAATAGTCCAGCGTTCAGTAGCTTGCACTGTCTTGTTCTTCTTTGAGCGAATTCCCAAGGCCAAGATATACTCATATGCCCACAACTACATACACAGCAGGCCAAACCAGGAACGAAAGATGAATAAGTACATTAAAAGAGAAGGATTGAGCACATACCTCGAGCACCTTTCAAAAGGAAGGACCGTACTGGTAGTGAGCCTGGGCTGCATGGAGGTAAACCGAATCCGCCTTTCAAAATGAAGTTGGCATAGGCCGCCTTGCCCCAGTTCAGGTTTCGGATATTATCAAAGTTGAGGAGGTTCTGAAACTAGGACAGAGAAATGTTATCCCCATGGTTGGCAAAGAGTGTAGAAGAGATGATATACGCCACAAAAATAAAGCGGCGTTGCTCTAGAGGCAGGTTTTGAAATTTCGCATCGCGAACGGTCCTCTCGAAGTGCTTATAGGCAAGGTTGGGGAGCTTGCCGACGCCCCAAACGCGCAGATACGGGAGTCAGCAAATCTAGAACTACAGGAGGAACATCTGCATCGAAGACCAGGTCTTGCCCGCCCCAAGGAAGATCGGTCATCATGACAAAATCTTTAGGTGTGACTGTCATCTCACCCACCGGGAAGAGGAATGTGTTGGTGGAATCCCACAACCTCTCTGCCATCGCTCGACCAATAGTGCAGAACGTCCTTTTCTTCCAAGCCTCTAAGCATTTCCAGAAAGGCATGAAGCCCGCCGCGGTTAAAGTCTCTTGGACAAAATTCCCCGGGATTGATTTTGCTGCCTTAAGTGGCTCTTTTAAGGCGCCAGAAGTTTTCAGGTTATCCACCTAAGGGTAAAATTTCAAGGCGTCATTTTTAAAATGGGGGCTCTAAGCATAATTTCATGGACCCAAGCTGGACCCAGCACGGACACTGGGCTCACAGCCACGGCCCATGAAGCAAACAAACAAGTCCAAATATCACAGCCCGAGCTGGTTCAGTAATAAATTTGGGGAAAATTGAGTCCAAAACCCGCCTAGGGTTTGACTCAAACAGGCCCACGCCGATCTTGGCCACGGCGGCCTAAAAAGGGAAGGTGAGTCAAAACCGCTGAGGTTTGACTCGCCAGCTGATTGGCCGGCCCAAAACACGCAAACGACCCAATAAGCCGGACATAAAACCCGCCTGGGTTTTGTTCCGCCTAGTGGGCCGCTACTCGGATAATTGGCCCAGAACGCGTACAAAATATTTTTGGTCCATTTTTGCAAACTATTCGCAGATATTTTTCGGTCAAAATGTAGAAAATGGGTCAAAGCTTACATCCTAACATGCATACTTAAAATAGCTAAAAATCAACAATGTATGAAAAATAAATTCATGCTTGCTCATTTTTACGCTAAACTAAGTACAATAAGAAGGTTTAAAGGATTACCATGCCATGGGAACGGTAAAACCAAGCATAGTCCCAAGATTCAACAACGAGATCAGAGGGAGCCACTTCCATGCCGGGAACGAAGTTGCGTCGCGAAGACCGCTCATGAGGCCAAGCCACCGCATGACGAAGAGGCCGCTAAAAGGGACCATCGCCATCAGGCTGCCGCATAAAAAGTCGCCAGCTCACAGGTCGCCAACAAGGGACCACCATCACTCAGCTACCGAACAAGAGGTCGCTGCCATCATTATTCCGGACCATCGGCAGAATTTCGATGTAGTCCTGTGCCACCGACATCACGTCCGGTGAAGTCTCAATCTCCGAGCCATCGACATCGCGCCCGATGAAGTCTCGACCCCCAAGGCCATCAGCAACGCACCTGATGAAGTCCTTTGGCATCAAAAATGCCCACCATCATCAACATCGACACCGGGAAAGAATGGAGTCGACATCGGGAAAGACTGGAACCGACATCGGGAAAGACTGGAATCGACACCGAGAAAGACTGGAACCGACACCGGGGAAGACTGGAACCAATATGAATCGACAACGGGAAAGACTGGAATCGACACCGGCAAAGACTGGAACTGACACCGGGAAAGATTGGAATCGACACCGGTAAAGACTGGAACCAATATGAATCAACACCGAGAAAGACTGGAACCGACACCGGGAAAGACTGGAATCGACACCGGGAAAGAGTGGAACCAATATGAATCGACACTGCGAAAGACTGGAAGCGACACTGGGAAAGACTAGAAAATTCCATCGACCATCGGCATCGTGTCCGAGAACGAGTAGAGCATCATTCTTGCTCGAGATCATCTCAAAGGAGGCGCATGCCGCCCGCAACCGCGATGCAGGACTCAGCTTCCAAGCATCAAATCAGGCTTTGCAAACCAAAGTCATATCCTCAGACTACTTTGACCTTCGTCCTATTCGGACTCAATCAAAGTAGGGGCTCTCTGTTGACACCGGAATTTGTACCGGTATAAACCCGACTCATCAAAAAATATATACAAGACGGATGGGCAAGTGAAACGGGTCAATGGGCCCAAAAAGATCAATAAACCGAGCCCAAAGAAAATAAATCAAGCCGGGAATAATTAAAACCCAAAGGGGTTTTATTGTTTTATTCACCAGCCCACACAGGAAGCAGGCCAGTCGCGCGCCTCGGCCCAGAACAAATAAAACTCGCCTAGGGTTTTATCCGGCCCAGAAAATAATCAAACCCCGCCTAGGGTTTGAGCGAAGTTGCACGCGACGTCGTTTTGTGCCATGTCAGCGATCCGTGTGATGAAATTATCGAAGCCCGCCTAGGCTTTGATGAATCTTGCGCCAAAAAATCGTTGCATGCATGCAATCCCCTGATTTTTGTCCACGTGATTTGACTTTGCCCTTGACTGCCTATAACCCGCCTAGGCTTTGGTGGGAAATGGCATGATTTTTGGGGTATGTTACCCATCATTTCCCTCCAAATCACTCACTCCCTCACCTATAAATACCCCCTCCATTCCACCTTCATTTTCATCAACTCTCATCAACAACTCTCACAACCAACAATCATCATCTAATACACTTATTCTACTCTTCCACCATACTATACTCTCTCAAATTCTCCTCATCTCTTATCATTATTCTATCCTCCTATTATCTCCATATTATACTTCCATCATCCTCCATCACAAAATCACCTTCCCACACCACATCCATATTATACTACTTTTTCTCCCATAATCCCTTTCTCAAATCATATTCTTCACAACCATACAATCATCCATACAGCACTTTTCCTAAGCCATCCACATTTTCTTATCCGGGCTTCAAGTCAAGGGGCAACTCAAGGAATCAAAGTCACCATCGCTACATCTTAAGCAAGGTTCGATTTCTTTATTTTTATTGTTGTAATTAATCATGTAATTCCTTCTTTAATTCCGTGCTTGTACATATTTTGTAAAATAAAACCGCATTGTTTTATATTGCATGATTCGAATAATAATTCCGTGAAATTAATCAAACTTCTCCCCGCTTTCTTTGTTTTCAATGTTGATTTTAGTAGAGTCTGTTTTATAACAGGCGGATTCGAGAGTTCTTATAACTCGAATTAAATATCTACCCCGAATCTAGAAATCGGGTTCGTAGACCGGAGTCTTTCTTTTTCTTATTTTATGGTTTGTCGATTTCCTTAAATCGGCTGGCGACTCTTTTACAATTTTATAAACTCGTTTAATTATTTAAAGTATTCGATTTCTTACACAAAATTAATTTAAGAAAATAATTTAATTCATGTCCAACATTTATCCAAGGGGGTCCCGAGAGAAATGGGCCAGAAAATGTTAAAACCTAGGTGGGTTTTATCATTTTCAACCCAATTTCCCTTTGGGCCGAAGAGATCAGTGGCCCAGCCTGGAATCCGGTAAAACCTAGGCGGGTTTTAGCTGATTCTAATGGCCCACTGGTTCTCTTTTGGGCCTGGATTTACTAAGTGGATCGGGATTAAATTATTGTTAAATTAATTTGTGTAATTACGGATATCTTAAATAATAAAAAACGGATTTGTAAATAAATAAAGTTTCATCACCTCGAAAACAAATTTCGAAAAATAAAAATATCCTTATTTAAGGATTAAGAAACCTTAGTCGGCTCCTGACCACAAATGTAGCGCATCCGAGAAAACATGGGGACTGGCATATATACAAACTAGCATGATTTCTCTATCTATTAATGTCATGTAAGTGTTTTTGGGCTTTTCTTCATCTTTGAATACAACTTTTGTTACTCCTTCTATGGTGTCTTGCTATAATCATCATGGTTCTTGAAGACCATGCCATTTTTTTCTTACTGTCAGGGCCTCGCTGTCTATAAGTCCGTGTCCATCCTTAACGTTAGAAATTGATCTCCTATATTAATCTTTGTTTCTAGGCATACATTGTGTCCCCTGTAATTGATACCCGGAACACAAAGAATGGAGGCAGCGGTTGTGGATGGCGGTTTCAACCTCCTCAAAGCTGGTTTTGTCGTCCCTAATAAGAACCCTGCTCTTGTAAGTCTCTTTAACCCCTCCTTTCTTTCTTAATTTACTCCTTTGTTTTACCTTTCACAACTTATGCCAAATCCCACGAATTTCACTTAATTTGGAAAAACACAAATATAGTAATGTTACTTAATGAAGGGATTGGAAAACTGGCCTGCTTCCATATTATTGTACTTAGTAGACCCAACTACTGTGCAAGTGTGTGCCATCCACCCTGGCCTTTTCTTTTCTAGTTTGATTCATTTTAAATTTTTGGGAGGAATTTTAGAGACGAGGCAAATTAATAGTGGTATATTTGGAAAAACAATTATTAAAATTTTAGTGTGATCATTCTTTTTAATATTTCAATTTACAATATTTCAAATCATACTTCAAAACTATTCTGTTTTAATTTTTTAATGGACACGATTGTTTAATTTTTTAAGGGACACGATTTTTTTTTCACTCCAGGACAATTTTTTACAACTCAGAATCATCGGAGAAAAATCATTGTTTAGTTAGCGAAATTTAGAAGTTTAGGCTCTATTTGGTGAAAGCTTAGCTCGAGTTCTTTGACCAGTTCTCAGCTCATTTGAATGCTTATTGAACCTATTTATTTGTTATAGTTATGCACATGCTTAAATCTTTATGGGGTTTTTGGTTCTTCACCAGAATTTGTAATAAATAAAGGTTGTAGTTTATACTTTGTACTTTCACTACTTTGTAGTTACATTTAGGGGGGGGGGGGGTTTGGAGTGGGTAATTAGTTAATCCGCAAAACTCAGCGAACTACACTTGCATTTGATACTTGAGACTTATAAACTAGATTCTGTAAGTCATTCTGCTGTCCTTTTGCACTTGCCAACCTCATCAATATGACTTGCATCTTTTTCCTCCTAAGTTAGTTGGTTACCTCGATGATGACAAGAGTGAGATGAATAGATATTCTTCAAATGATAGTGATGCAAACTTCTTTTTCCTCCCTCTACAACTTCTTCTTTGTTCTTCCAATTTTTAATAGCAACCTTTTTGAGGGATTTTGTTTCCTGACTTTAGGTGAGAGAAGAGAAGGCCTAGGGAGAAAAAGAGAAAGGGAACGAGAGATTAGAGTGTGTTAGTGAATAAGATATATACTAAATCCTCCTCTCTTTTCTCTCATATCTTATAATGATTGGACTTTGTCCAAAAGAAGCCAACATTTAGATATGGTGGTGCATGCTTCTGGGGAATGGCTAGGGTGAGAGAGTTTTAATGTTTAATTTTATTGGTTCTTAAACCCTAATTTCATCCTAGTATACCCCTCCCCCTACAACAATACATCTCTTATTTAGTGCTTGTTTGTCCTAATTTCTTAGAGTGTTTTTGGAGTTAAAAAGCATAAACTAGGTCAAACTGTGTTTTTTTAGAAGTTAATAATTGTTTTCCAAAAATATTTTTGGCCAAAAACAACTCCAAAAGCAGAAGTAGTAAATTGCTACTTTTCCATAATTTCAAATAAATATTTTGATATTTATAAAGATAGCATTTAAATATTTTACTATAATGTTAGAATCTTTAATATTATGTTGAACATTTTTATTATTTAATTCCTTTACAAATATGGTATTTAGTAAATTTTTTATATATAAATATTTAATTTAAAGAATTGTATAGTTAAGTAAGACCATATATAGTTATAATAATAATTATTATAACTATAACTATTAATAATAGTTATTATAACTATAACTATGACTATAAGATTAATTATTGCTAAAATTAAAATATGATAATTTGTTTAAAAATTAATAAAAAGAGAAAAATGTAAATAATCATATGATAATTTTACTCCAAAAAACACATGATAGTTTTAAAAGTTAGGCTAAACAATTAAATTTAGTAAAAGCACTAGATTATAATTTAGGTCAAACACTTTAATTTAGTAAAATTACTTGTGCCATAAGTTAGGCCAAACACTTCAACACCTCTCCAAAAGTAGGTTTTATAAAAACTGTTTGTAAGAAGTAAAAACACCTTTTTAAAAACTAGGCCAAACAGACACTTAATTGTTGTGTTTGAGTGGAATTTTTCCTTTTCTTTTCCCCCTCTTAGGACGACACCTATAGGAATATAAGGATAACTTTTGCAAATATGAGCTTTGATAATTCTTCATACGTAAATAGAATCACTTTTTCCTTAATTCATGTCTTGTTTGCTTTAATATTTTGTGTTAAAGTGGTATTTGTCCCACTACCCTTGGGTGTATTTTATAGTTAGGAGAATTATGATTATACTTCTCCATATTAAGTTCCCGTATAAAGCATCGTATTTTATGCGATTATGTGGCCAAGTGTTCGCATTATATTAATTTCTTATTTAAGCTTGGAAACAAAAACTCTTCTAATTTCTGTATTCTAATAAAACACTAAATACTATATATGATACAATTTATTATAAAAATTGAAATTTCTTTAATATTAATTATTTGAATTACCATTCCCGAGAGTGAAGTGCAATCTATTTTGACCCATTGTCATGAATTTCCGGTGGGAGGTCACGGTGGCCCCCAAAAGACGGCGGCAAGGGTTTTGCAGCGCTATTGGTGGCGACTCTTTTCGTGGCGCCCATCCGCATGTCAAGCAATGACAGTGTCAAAGGTCGGTAACATCTCCGGAAGAATGAAGCGCCATTGAACTATATTTTTGAGGTGGAAGCTTTCGATGTATGGGATTGGACTTCATGGGTCCTTTCGTCGTCGAGGGTTTCCAATACATCCTAGTGGCGGTAGACTATGTCACAAAGTGGGTCGAGGCCATACCATGTGTAAGATGTGATGGGAAATCCGTTTCAAAATTCTTGAAAAAGACCCTATTCCCAAGATTTGGCATTCCACGGGTCATCATTAGTGACAACGGTTCCCATTTCATCGAAAAGAGATTCGAGTCTCTCTTGGAGAAGTACGACATCAAGCATAAGAAGGGACTTCCTTACCATCCACAAACGCAAGGTCAAGTAGAAATCTCCAACCGTGCCATCAAGGAGATCTTAGAGAAGACGGTTAACTCTTCAAGGAAAGATTGGGCAGAAAAATTGGATGAAGTTTTGTGGGCATACCGCACCGCTTTCAAGACACCGATCGGCACTACTCCTTACCGTCTTGTCTACGGGAAGGCGTGTCACTTCCCCGTCGAACTTGAGCACAAAACCATGTGGGCAATCAAGAAGTTGAATTTCGATCTCAAGGCGGCCGGAGGTAGTCGGTTATTTCAATTAGAAGAGCTTGAGGAGCTGAGGCGTCATGCATATGAGAATAACAAGATCTACAAGGAGAGAACGAAAGCATGGCATTACAAGAGGTTGAACCGACATGAGTTTGTGGTAGGCGATAGGGTTCTCATTTTCAATTCAAGGCTAAAGTTGTTCTCTAGGAAATTGAGATCGCGGTGGTCCGGACCATTCGAAATAGTGAGAATTCTTTCCGCCGGAGTAGTTGAGTTGAAAGATGCCCAAGGGAAGTGTTTCAAAGCAAACTCATCGAAACTCAAACCATACATCATGGGCGAGGAATATGCCGGGATAGTTGTGACATACCTCGCGGATTTTGGAAATTGAAAAGCATTGGAAAAGGTCGAGTTAGGACCTACAAAACAAGCACCCGGGAGAGGTATGAACTACTTCCCCTCTTTTAGTGTTTTCTTTCAATTTTTAGTTCTTTCATTTTTATTTCCTTTATGTTCTTTTAGTGCCTTTCTTCTTCCTTTGTTTTATCTTATTAGAAAAGTTTTAAAAAAAAAATCGAGAGTGGTTCTATGAGAGTCGGGGTTTGAAAGTGTTTTTGAGCGATTGGAGAGTGTCCTTGAAAGATAATTGAGCGAGAAAGAAAAGGGAGTGGATGACAAGAGGGTAGATTTTAGGACTTAACTTTTTTCTCCAAGTTTTGAGCCTTGTAGATGCTGGAGATGAACCGAAAGGGACCGTGCCCACGGTGGGAGTCACAACAGCCACGGCCAGCATACTCAAAGTTGCTCCCAGTTTAGCCAAGCCGAAGATCACCGTGACCACGGTGGGAGTCACCGCAGCCACGGTCTCATCGCAGCATGATTCTTGGAAATTTTGGTCCCGAACAATACCGTGACCACGGTAAGGTTTACCGCAGCCACGGTCTCCGCCCTGCTTTTTCCCTTCTTTTTTTCCCTCACCCGAATCACACCGTGCCCACGGTCAAATGGACCGTGGCCACGGTCTGTCGAAAACCTGCGATATGTCGGGGGTTCAATATTATTTCCCCCTCATTTCTCTTTCACTTTCTTCCTCACTCTCACCTTCGAAAACCCTCACCAAACCCTAAACCTCTAACTCTCTTCCAAAATTTGACAAACCCACCACCAATTCCTCCATTTCTCCCAACTTTCTCCTACAACCGTGCCCTAGCTGCTGTGTTCTCCATTTTCGGACCTTCTTCAAGCAAATTTTAGGTCTCTTGTTGCTTGTGGGGGTCGAAATTAGCAAGAGGAGTTCCCCATCACTTCAATCCAGGTATTCCTTGACTTATTGATGATTAAACACTAGATTTCTTGCTTATTTGGGTTGAATATGGTGAAATCGCTTGTTGGGTGTTCGTTGGGTGAGTAAATGGAATTTGGGGTTGGAATTTTGGATTGTAATTGATTGTTGGGAGTGTCTTTGGCGAACTTCTAGTTGAATCTCATGTAAATTGCTTGTGGGTTTGATTGGATGGATTGATTGAGTTTGGAGTTTGAGTTTTTGGTCGATTTTGCCGAGATTAGGAGTGCATTGCTTGTTTTTGGGATTGAATCTTGTGGTTGATTGTGTTTTGTGTTGCTCGGGATTTTTGGGGTATTGGTTGTTGTGTGTTACGGTGTTTGGTGCTTGATTTTCTTGTAGAGTATCCAATGGGTCGAGCGAAACGTTTCCGGACCGAGCCGGAATCAACCCCCGCCCCATCAACCTCGGCTGAGCCCGATAAAACTCGATACAAGGGTCAACCGGCCTCGGTTATTCAATGCGACCTGAAAATTAAAGTCAATTTTCGGGACGATATGCACAAGGCCCGGTATGAGCGGCTAAAGAAGCGGAAAATTTGTGCTCCAGATCTCTATCATGAGGAGACGGCAAGGGATATTTTCTGTAAACTGAGCATGGACTTCTTCATTAAAGTCATGGGATGGGAAATCTTTGCCACAATCAACGAACCGATCATCGAGCAACCGGTGCTCGAATTCCTTAGCTCTTTGGTGGTAAAAGAAGACGGCACATCCAACGCCTCCTTTTCATACATCGTGAACAAAAAGGAGGTGGAATGTACGCTCAACGACTTATGCAATGCTCTAGGTCTTCCCGAGGACGGCATACCCTACGGTGAGTGCGTCAAATTCGATGAATAAGAAGCTTTGAAAGAGCTCACTTGCTGGAGGAGACATTACCCGAGGGTTCGATCGCAACGAACAAAGTACTATTGCCCAAGCAACTCTAAGGCTAGGGATTTCTGTAGTCTGATGATCCGCATCTTCCACCGCATCATTTCGAACTCTGTTTTTGGCCGTGACGCCAGACGTTCAAGCATCCGGAAAGACGACCTCTTCGTCCTCTATAATGCGATCAACGGTCGCCGGGTCAACACCGACTCATGTATCCTCCATTGCCTCCAGGAAATAAGCCTCGAAACCCGGAACATGACTATTGGTATGGGTCACATCATCACCCATTTCCTAAGAAAGCATGGGTTCGAGTCCTATCTGAGCAAGTGGACTCCCCGCTATTTCCCCGATCCTATCGACGGTGTTCGCCCACGAAAGATGGAATTCCTGGAGAAACACAGGACGCGAACATTATACCGTCACGGGAACGAACCCCACGGCGTCGTAATTCATTTGGGCGACGACAATGTCGAACAACGTCTAGATGTCTCCGACCAACGCAATTGGTCGTGTGGCCAAACCTTTGGGGATCGATTTGTGGTGGGTGGTCCCGGGGATCGAGCGGAGGAAGGTGAAGACGAAGACGAAGAAGAGGAGGAAGAAGAGGATGAAGAGGAAGAAGAACAAGCAGAAGGGGATGAAGCCAAGCCGATTCAACAACGGGACGCCGCTCTTGAGCGTATCAGCGAGCAACTCCAGGAGCTTCATGATGAGTTTCAAGTCCAACGAGAGCTCATCCAAAACCAGCAACTGTTGATCGAAAACTTACAAGGATTGCTTGAGATCCAACAGGAGACGCTGGCTAGCATCGATCGCAACTCGACCGTTCTCCGCCGGGAGGATCCGCTGAGGACGTTTGTAAGCACCCCACCGGACCTTTATCATTGTCTATTTACTTTATTTTGTGAAGTATAAGTGTGGAGTGTTTCTTGGGGTTTTGGAGTTGCGATGTCAGTGGTTTAGGATTATTGGTCTCTCAATTTCTTTTGGCATGAGCGCATATTTTGGGGATTGTTCTAGGTTGCTCGTGTTTTCCTTGCCTTGTTTATCATTTATGTTTGTCGGGTTGTTGGATGGTTGTCTTAGGGTTGTCTGCTTGTTGTTTGTTTGTTGTTTTGGTGGGTTGAATTTGTTGTTTAATCGTCTCTTGTTTGTATTTTGGGTCATGGAGGAATGTAACCGAATGTTATTTGGGATGAATGCAATGAATTAGTTGTTTCGGTTAGTGTACATCGAGTTTCACCCTTATTTCCCGCCTCAATGAGTGAGATTCGGGGATAAGGTAAGTCACTGGCAATGTATATATTGTTCATATTTTCAGCTTTTCAATTTCTTTTCATAATCTCTTAAGATAGTTTTTCCTTTCTTTTGCTTTTGGTCTCGCATGCGAATTCTATAATTGAAAATTCGTCTTTTACTCTAACGTTGATTCTACTCTCTTAAACGACGACTTCGGATCGCTATTTTCAACGCTTATGAAGAGATTGAGGTAATATCTTTCCACCTTACTCTTTGTATGTGAATCCTTATCATGATCCGTCGCATGCTTGGTTTTCTTTTGGGTGGCGAACCCTTATGAGTGTCTGTGTTGGGATTTCGTTTGCTGTTGGAGCCGTATGGGCTCGGGTCGCCACCATTTTCTACCTGCTAGTTGTTTTCGTTTGTTTGTGTCTTGTAGGTTCTCTACCCTTTTTATGTGGCACCTTCCCACAATGAGGACATTGTGGAGTTTTAAGTGTGGGGGAGGGGGGGGAGATATTCTTTGTCAAGGGTAGATCACCTAGTCGTTTTATTCTTTGTTTCCTAGTTTTTGCTTAAAATTTAAAATTTTTGTGTGAAAATGGAGAAAAAAGGGAGTGAAAACCTTTTCGTTTTTCTTTTCGTTTTGTTTTTTGTTTTGCTTTGTTTCCTGGATCTCGTTATCGAAGTTGAGAAGTCGTTCTTAAACTTCTTTTTGTAATCGGTTGGAGCATTTTCGACCCTAACTCGGGTTCTAGTCGAGACTTACCCTTAATAGACTCCCTTCACTAAGTGTCTTGTGAGACTCCCGTTCCTTTCTCGTTTTGTTGGGAACCTGGAGATTCTAAGGGCTTGTGTCTGAGTTTGTTTTTGTTTCTCGTTTAGCAAAAGCAAAAAGTGCAAAAAAGAAAAAGGAAAAGAAAGAAAGAAGAAAGCTTTCATAAGACATAATAACCTCAATAAGTGGAGCGTGTCGCTGAAGACATTAACCACCATACACTTAGCCAACCTACACGGGCCCGGTATTCGTGGTCACGGTGATCTTGACCGTGGTCACGGTAGGATCTTCACTATGCCTAAAGAAGAAGCTGACCGAACTAGACCGTGGCCACGGTCTCCCAAGACCGTAGCCACAGCGGTGCGAAGGAGCGAAAAGTTGTGAGCCCTAATCGCCTATACCGTGACCACGGTGCATGGAGACCGTGCCCACTACAGCGGTCTAAGAGAAGAAATCGCCTGCCTTACGCAGGACCGTGGCCACGGTCACCCTGACCGTGCCCCCGGTCCCCTACGGGCCAGTTTTGTCTGTTGTGTAAAATGATGAGTTTTGAGTAACAACCTTGATTACTATTTAATGTATTTTAGGTCATTTTAGCAAGAGGGAGATTAGACAGCAGCTTTACCTATCTTTTATGATATTTTAGCACTCTTTATCACATTTTTGAAGTCTTAGATTAGAGGGATTAAGGAAGATCTTTGCTGAGATTATTAGTTCTTGTATTGGATTCTCTTGATTATTATTGGAAGATTGAGGATTATTTTCGACTTTGGAGCATTGGAGCTTTATTATTCTGACGTTTTCTCCCTTGTCATCACAATCAATGAGCATTTCTTAACCTTTCTCTCTCTAATTTATTGCTTATTTACTAATCTCTGTTTTGTTATTATTGATATTGTTGGTGTTATTGAATGTTTATTGTCATCTTGTTTACTCTTTTAAGCATGAATGAAGTTGTTGATGTTATTAACATGATAGTTAGGATGTTTAGGGGCTAGAACCTTAATGGGTTAGGGAGATATTAAGGGTGTGAATGGGTAATTAGGTTTGGGTTAGCAATTTTAGTGAATAACTAGTTAGGAAATCAACTTCCTAATCCTATCCTTCCCTCAAGTGGGATGTATTTAGGTGCGAAAGCATCCCGAATACTTCCAATGCTTGTTGGAAGGTAGGAATTAGGATAGTTAGTATTCTAGTTCGCGAAAGCGAATAGAAACTAACTAGGAAATTTCGTTCTTTTGACCTTTCCGGGTCTGTCTATGGATTTCGGGGAAGTTAATTCGGACTATCCTTGAAAGAGGAAGTCCGGTGGGTATTTTTTCTCTAACGAAATTACCATTTGATCTCCCTTTCTCGTTACTCTCTTGTTGCGAAACCCATTTCCTCATTTCCGTTTGCATCCCGAAAGTCTCCCGACACCCATTGTTTTACCTTTTTGACTGAACATAGCGTGTTTGTGTTGTTTTCACCCTAAGGTCTTTGATCTTTTCATGATCATAAACCATACCTAAAGTCAACTAGTTGCAGCTAAGGCCCCTAGCTCCCTGTGGAAGAACGATAAAACCGTGGTCTTACAAACCACTCAACTAACAAAATGGCGTCGTTGCCAAGGAGCAAGCGCACCTAGCTTAGCTCTTTGTCTTTAGGTTGTTTAAGATCATTTCACTGCTAGAGATTTTGTTATCCTTAGTTACTGGAAATTTGATTCTTCTGTTTGTTCCTTTTGTGCATGCGGACTCGCTCTCGACGAGGCCAAACTCCTGTAACTCCACCGAACCCGAATCCAGAGAGTATTATTCGACAAGCTAACGCCGGTTCGAGACGAGCTAGACAACAAAGGGAGCGAGGGACGATCGAAATTCCAATGGCTGACGGAGAGCAAATTCCACCCCGTACCTTAGCATCATATTCCTTACCATCGTCGCATGCGGAGGCGATCCCATCACATTACCAGAATTACCACCGAATGCATCGTTCGAGTTCAAGCCATATTTATTGGAAATATTTGAGAACACCCCGTACCATGGAGGAGACCATGAAAATCCTATTGACCACATCAACAGATTCGAGCAATGCATCGACTTCGTACAAATGAATGGAGTTTCCACCGAATACATGAAGATAAAGTTTTTCCCTCTTACCTTGAAGGGGAAAGCATTATTATGGTTCAACACGTGTTCGCCTGGACCTTATTCAACATGGGATGCCCTTAGCTGCGACTTTCTTCAAAGGTTTTTCCCCAATGATGAGACGTGTCGGTCGAGGCAAGCCATCATGAGCTTCAAGCAAGAGCCCGATGAGTCGTTATTCGAAGCATTGGGGAGATTCAAAGGTCTTCAACGGAGGTGTCCACATCATAATCTTGAGGATTGGTTATTATTGCATCACTTCTATTCCGGATTGAGTAGCTCTTTGCGAGAATCCACCGATCATGCCTCGGGGGGCATGTTCCTCAAGAAGACGGCGGAGGAAGCAAACGTATTTCTTCACGAGCTATCCCAAAACTCTCCTCATTGGGGAGGCGGTCGTGGTCCAAGAGATGGTCTTCCTCTAGAAAGCAATCCTACTATTAAATTTCTCCTGAATGTCGTTCTTGAGATGCAACAAAAGGCAGCTTTGGAGGAAACCACGAGGCAAGTAAAAGCGGCCCAAGAAGTACCTATGCTTATTCCGGATGCCCGAGTCTTGGTATGTGATTTTTGTGGAAGGCCACATTCTTCGAAGCGATGTGAAGAGTATCAAACCGAGCAAGTCCAAGCCATCTATCCTAACAATAACCTCTCTTATACCAATCAAACCCCCATTCGTCCCGTAGAATTACGCCTGACCAACAAGCTCCCCTAAACCAAAACCCACCCCCCGGTTTCCCAAATCAAAATCGCCGCCAATACCACCAAAACCACCACCAAAATCCTCACCAAGGTCAATCTTCCCAAGCACCCAAACCATCACAACAAAAAACCCTTGACCAAACCCTCCAAAAGTTGGCCTTAACTCAAGAGAAGATAGCCTTATCTCAAGAAAAGATGGCCTTAGACCGAGAAAAAGACCAAACTCGCATTAAGAACCTCGAGTTACTATTGGCCCAATTGGCACAACAATCTCAACCTATCCAATCTTTGCCTAGCCAATCCCAACGTAACCCAAAGGGGCAACTTAATGCGATTACTTTGACGAGTGGCAAGGAGATTGATGGACCTAGAATGGTGGGAGAGGAGGTCTTGGATGACAAGGAAGGTGACGTGGTGGATATCTCGGATGAGGAAGATTTGTTGGAGAAGCGGGAAAGTGAGTTAGTATTGGGTGAGGAAGTTGAGAGAGCACATGAGGATGAATTGGGAGAGTCTAGTAAAGAACAAGAGGAGATGGAGAAGTTAAGGAAAGGGAAAGGAAAAATGGTGGAAGAAGAACCAATCTAGACTATTGAGAAGCCAAAGCTACCACCGATCCCTTTTCCCGATCGGTTAGCAAAGCCAAAATCCGATGCAAAGTTTTCAAAATTCATTGAGATGCTCAAGAAGCTTCAAGTGAACATTCCATTTCTTGATGCCATTTCTGAAGTTTCGTCCTTTAAAAAGCATTTGAAGGAGCTTCTCACGAGCAAGAGAAGAATTCAAGAGAAATCTACGATCCATTTGACGGCGGATTGTAATGCAATTATCGATAACAAACCACCGGAGAAATTAGCCGACCCCGGAAGTTTTTCTATTCCATGCACCATTGGTGATATGCGGATTGGCCGTGCCCTTTGTGATCTAGGAGCAAGTGTAAGCGTCATACCTCATTCGATTTGCAAGAAGTTAAATCTCGACGATCTTGCTCCTACAATAATTAATCTTCAATTGGCCGACCGTTCCGTGCGAAGACCGTTGGGAATATTGGAAGACATCCGAAGACTGTTCCGTGCGAAGTGATCCCTCAACGACATGAAGCATTACTTTTGGGATGATCCTTTCCTTTTCCGTCTTGGAAATGACGGGATATACCGGCGATGTATTCCCAAGAGTGAAGTGCAATCTATTTTGACCCATTGTCATGAATTTCCGGTGGGAGGTCACGGTGGCCCCCAAAGGACGACGGCAAGGGTTTTGCAAACTGGCTATTGGTGGCCGACTCTTTTTCGTGACGCCCATCTGCATGTCAAGCAATGTGACAGGTGTCAAAGGTCCGGTAACATCTCCCGGAAGAATGAAGCGCCATTGAACTATATTTTTGAGGTGGAAGCTTTCGATGTATGGGGATTGGACTTCATGGGTCCTTTCCCGTCGTCAAGGGGTTTCCAATACATCCTAGTGGCGGTAGACTATGTCACAAAGTGGGTCGAGGCCATACCATGTGTAAGATGTGATGGGAAATCCGTTTCAAAATTCTTGAAAAAGACCCTATTCCCAAGATTTGGCATTCCACGGGTCATCATTAGTGACAACGGTTCCCATTTCATCGAAAAGAGATTCGAGTCTCTCTTGGAGAAGTACGACATCAAGCATAAGAAGGGACTTCCTTACCATCCACAAACGCAAGGTCAAGTAGAAATCTCCAACCGTGCCATCAAGGAGATCTTAGAGAAGACGGTTAACTCTTCAAGGAAAGATTGGGCAGAAAAATTGGATGAAGTTTTGTGGGCATACCGCACCGCTTTCAAGACACCGATCGGCACTACTCCTTACCGTCTTGACTACGGGAAGGCGTGTCACTTCCCCGTCGAACTTGAGCACAAAACCATGTGGGCAATCAAGAAGTTGAATTTCGATCTCAAGGCGGCCGGAGGTAGTCGGTTATTTCAATTAGAAGAGCTTGAGGAGCTGAGGCGTCATGCATATGAGAATAACAAGATCTACAAGGAGAGAACGAAAGCATGGCATTACAAGAGGTTGAACCGACATGAGTTTGTGGTAGGCGATAGGGTTCTCATTTTCAATTCAAGGCTAAAGTTGTTCTCTAGGAAATTGAGATCGCGGTGGTCCGGACCATTCGAAATAGTGAGAATTCTTTCCGCCGGAGTAGTTGAGTTGAAAGATGCCCAAGGGAAGTGTTTCAAAGCAAACTCATCGAAACTCAAACCATACATCATGGGCGAGGAATATGCCGGGATAGTTGTGACATACCTCGCGGATTTTGGAAATTGAAAAGCATTGGAAAAGGTCGAGTTAGGACCTACAAAACAAGCACCCGGGAGAGGTATGAACTACTTCCCCTCTTTTAGTGTTTTCTTTCAATTTTTAGTTCTTTCATTTTTATTTCCTTTATGTTCTTTTAGTGCCTTTCTTCTTCCTTTGTTTTATCTTATTAGAAAAGTTTTAAAAAAAAAATCGAGAGTGGTTCTATGAGAGTCGGGGTTTGAAAGTGTTTTTGAGCGATTGGAGAGTGTCCTTGAAAGATAATTGAGCGAGAAAGAAAAGGGAGTGGATGACAAGAGGGTAGATTTTAGGACTTAACTTTTTTCTCCAAGTTTTGAGCCTTGTAGATGCTGGAGATGAACCGAAAGGGACCGCGCACTGGTGAGTCACACCACGGCGGCCAAGATACTCAAAGTTGCTCCGGTTTAGCTGAGAAGATCACCGTGACCACGGTGGAGTCACCGCAGCACGGTCTCATCGCGACATGATTCTTGGAAATTTTGGTCGAACAATACCGTGACCACGGTAAGGTTTACGCGACCGCGGTCGCCCGCTTTTCCCTTCTTTTTCCCTCACCCGAATCACACCGTGCCCACGGTCAAATGGACCGTGGCCACGGTCTGTCGAAAACCTGCGATATGTCGGGGGTTCAATATTATTTCCCCCTCATTTCTCTTTCACTTTCTTCCTCACTCTCACCTTCGAAAACCCTCACCAAACCCTAAACCTCTAACTCTCTTCCAAAATTTGACAAACCCACCACCAATTCCTCCATTTCTCCCAACTTTCTCCTACAACCGTGCCCTAGCTGCTGTGTTCACCATTTTCGGACCTTCTTCAAGCAAATTTTAGGTCTCTTGTTGCTTGCGGGGGTCGAAATTAGCAAGAGGAGTTCCCCATCACTTCAATCCAGGTATTCCTTGACTTATTGATGATTAAACACTAGATTTCTTGCTAATTTGTGTTGAATATGGTGAAATCGCTTGTTGGGTGTTCGTTGGGTGAGTAAATGGAATTTGGGGTTGGAATTTTGGATTGTAATTGATTGGTTGGAGTGTCTTTGGTGAACTTCTAGTTGAATCTCATGTAAATTGCTTGTGGGTTTGATTGGATGGATTGATTGAGTTTGGAGTTTGAGTTTTTGGTCGATTTTGCCGAGATTAGGAGTGCATTGCTTGTTTTTGGGATTGAATCTTGTGGTTGATTGTGTTTTGTGTTGCTCGGGATTTTTGGGGTATTGGTTGTTGTGTGTTTCGGTGTTTGGTGCTTGATTTTCTTGCACAGTATCCAATGGGTCGAGGGAAACGTTCCCGGTCCGAGCCGGAATCAACCCCCCACCCCATCAACCTCGGCTAAGCCCGATAAAACTCGATACAAGGGTCAACCGGCCTCGGTTATTCAATGCGACCTGAAAATTAAAGTCAATTTTCGGGACGATATGCACAAGGCCCGGTATGAGCGGCTAAAGAAGCGGAAAATTTATACTCCGGATCTCTATCATGAGGAGACGGCAAGGGATATTTTCTGCAAACCGAGCATAGACTTCCACATTAAAGTCATGGGATGGGAAATCTTTGCCACAATCAACGAACCGATCATCGAGCAACCGGTGCTCGAATTCCTTAGCTCTTTGGTGGTAAAAGAAGACGGCACATCCAACGCCTCCTTTTTATACATCGTGAACAAAAAGGAGGTGGAATGTACGCTCAACGACTTATGCAATGCTCTAGGTCTTCCCGAGGACGGCATACCCTACGGCGAGTGCGTCAAATTCGATGAACAAGATGCTTTGAAAGAGCTCACTTGCTGAAGGAGACATTACCCGAGGTTTCGATCGCAACGAACAAAGTATTATTGCCCAAGCAACTCTAAGGCTAGGGATTTCTGTAGTATGAGCGTCCGCATCTTCCACCGCATCATTTCGAACTCTGTTTTTGGCGGTGACGCCGGACGTTCAAGCATCCGGAAAGACGACCTCTTCGTCCTCTATAATGCGATCAACGGTCGCCGGGTCAACACTGGCTCATGTATCCTCCATTGCCTCCAGGAAATAAGCCTCGAAACCCGGAACATGACTATTGGTATGGGTCACATCATCACCCATTTCCTAAGAAAGCATGGGTTCGAGTCCTATCTGAGCAAGTGGACTCCCCGCTATTTCCCCGATCCTATCGACGGTGTTCGCCTACGAAAGATGGAATTCCTGGAGAAACACAGGACGCGAACATTATACCGTCACGGGAATGAACCCTACGGCGTCGTAATTCATTTGGGCGACGACAATATCGAACAACGTCTAGATGTCTCCGACCAACGCAATTGGTCGTGTGGCCAAACCTTTGGGGATCGATTTGTGGTTGGTGGTCCCGGGGATCGAGCGGAGGAAGGTGAAGACGAAAACGAAGAAGAGGAGGAAGAAGAGGATGAAGAGGAAGAAGAACAAGCACAAGGGGATGAAGCCAAGCCGATTCAACAACGACGCCGCTTCGCTCTTGGCGTATCAAAGCAACTCCGGGAGCTTCATGATGAGTTTCAAGTCCAACGAGCTCATCCAAAACCCAGCAATCGTTGATCGAAACTTACAAGGATTGCTTGAGATCCAACAGAGACGCCGCTAGCATCGATCGCAGCTCAACCCGCTTCTCCGGGAGGATCCGCTTGAGGACCGTTTGTAAGCACCCCCACCAGACCTTTATCATTGTCTATTTACTTTATTTTGTGAAGTATAAGTGTGGGGGAGTGTTTCTTCGGGGTTTTGGAGTTGCGATGTCTGGTGGTTTAGGATTATTGGTCTCTCAATTTCTTTTGGCATGAGCGCACATATTTTGGGGATTGTTCGGCTAGGTTGCTCGTGTTTTTCCTTGCCTTGTTTATCATTTATGTTTGTCGGGTTGTTGGATGGTTGTCTTAGGGTTGTCTGTTTGTTGTTTGTTTGTTGTTTTTGGTGGGTTGGACTGTTATTTAAGCGTCTCTCGTTTGTATTTTGGGTCATGGATGAATGTAACCGAATGTTATTTGGGATGAATGCAATGAATTAGTTGTTTCGGTTAGTGTATATCGAGTTTCACCCTTATTTCCCGCTTCAATGAGTGAGATTCGGGGATAAGCTAAGTCACTGGCAATGTATATATTGTTCATATTTTCAGCTTTTCAATTTCTTTTCATAATCTCTTAAGATAATTTTTCCTTTCTTTTGCTTTTGGTCTCGCATTTTAATTCTATAATTGAAAATTCGTCTTTTACTCTAACGTTGATCTGACTCTCTTGAACGACGACTTCGGATCGCTATTTTCAACGCTTATGAAGAGATTGAGGTAATATCTTTCCACCTTACTCTTTGTATGTGAATCCTTATCATGATCCGTCGCATGCTTGGTTTTCTTTTGGGTGGCGAACCCTTATGAGTGTCTGTGTTGGGATTTCGTTTGCTGTTGGAGCCGTGTGGGCTCGGGTCGCCACCGTTTTCTACCTGCTAGTTGTTTTCGTTTGTTTGTGTCTTGTAGGTTCTCTACCCTTTTTATGTGGCACCTTCCCACAATGAGGTCATTGTGGAGTTTTAAGTGTGGGGGGGGGGGGATATTCTGTGTCAAGGGTAGATCACCTAGTCGTTTTATTCTTTGTTTCCTAGTTTTTGCTTAAAATTTAAAATTTTTGTGTGAAAATGGAGAAAAAAGGGAGTGAAAACCTTTTCGTTTTGTTTTTTGTTTTGCTTTGTTTCCTGGATCTCGTTATCGAAGTTGAGAAGCCGTTCTTAAACTTCTTTCTAAAAGTAATCGGTTGGAGCATTTTCGACCCTAACTCGGGTTCTAGTCGAGACTTACCCTTAATAGACTCCCTTCACTAAGTGTCTTGTGAGACTCCCGTTCCTTTCTCGTTTTGTTGGGAACCCGGAGATTCTAAGGGCTTTTGTCTGAGTTTGTTTTTGTTTCTCGTTTAGCAAAAGCAAAAAGTGCAAAAAAGAAAAAGGAAAAGAAAGAATAACTCTTTTGAAGGGATCACTTCAGAAGAAGAAGAGGAAGATGAGACTGATGATGACTCAGGGGAAGAAGAAGAGGAAGCACCACAGCATTCCAACCATGTCTCTTCTAGGATGGAATGTACGCGGGCTTAATAGCCCGCAGAAGCAGGAGGATCTCAGAATCTTCCTAAATGAAAACAGGGTAGGAATTGCATCCCTGTATGAGACTAAAGTGAGTTATGTTAATTATGAGTCTGTGAAGAGTTCAATTTTTCAAAATTGGATGTCTGTTACTAATGGGGATCCTCAACACAAAATTAGAATTTGGGTGGCTTGGCAACCCAATCTTTATATGGTCAGGCCGATTAAAATTACGCATCAATTGATACATACCCAAATCATCAGGCGTGAGACTGGAGATAGCTTCTATCTAACTTGGGTGTATGGTAGTAATGACTCAGCAGAGTGTTTAGACCCGATTTCGTGTCTAAATACCGTCTAAATCCTTAAGCTTTTGACTTGTTTCGCAGTTGCTTTAATAACTTTTAATGCGTTTTAGTTACTTTTGTAGTTTCCGAAGGGTTTCACTCAAAACGATTCTAAATGGGCAAATTTTGCACCAATCTTGGGAATCCCGAGATTCCCTAAGATTCCACGAGCCCTGGATGTGTCTAAGGCAGCGGATTAGAAGGGTCGGTCATGAAGAAAGGCAGCGGAAGCAACGACTGAAGAGTACCAAGAAAGCGTGGCGAGAGACACAGCCACGGTGGCCACTCACACTCGACCATAGCCACGGTGATGAGCCATGACCTAAGGAAGAAGCCTTGCAACCGAGATAGACTGTGGTCACGGTCACTCTGACCGTAGCCACGGTGGGATCCTACCCTGCCCAAGGAAGAAGTTGGACGAACTAGACCGTGGCCACGGTCTCCCATGACCGTAGCCACGGCGGTGCGAAGGAGCGAAAAGTTGTCAACCCTAATCGCCCTGACCGTGACCACGGTGCTTGGGGACCGTACCCACGGCGGTGCGAAGCGAAGAGGAGAAATCGCCTGCCTTACGCAGGACCGTGGCCACGGTCGCCCTGACCGTGCCCACGGTCCCCTACGGGCCAGTTTTGTCTGTTGTGTAAAATGATGAGTTTTGAGTAACAACCTTGATTACTATTTAATGTACTTAGGTCATTTTAAGAGAGAGGGAGGGATATCAGTTTTTATCTATCTTTTATGATACTCTAGCACTCTTTATCACATTTTTAAGTCTTGGATTAGGGAGATTTAGGAAGATCTTTGCTGAGATTATTGGTTCTTGTATTGGATTCTCTTGATTATTATTGGAAGTTTGAAGATTATTCTCAACTTGGGAGCATTGGAGCTTGATTATTCTGAAGTTTTCTTCCTTGTCATCACAATCCATGAGCATTTCTTAATCTCTCTCTCTAATTTATTGCTTATTTATTAATCTCTGTTTTTTTTGATATTGTTGTTGTTGTTGAGTGTTCATTGTTATCTTGTTTACTCGATTAAGCATGAATGAAGTTGTTGATGTTATTATCATGATAGTTAGGATGTTTAGTGGCTAGAGCTTTAATGGGTTAGGGAGATATTAAGGGTGTGAATGGGTGATTAGGTTTGGGTTAGCAATATTAGTGAGTAACTAGTTAGGAAATCAACTTCCTAATCCTATCCTTCCCTCAAGTGGGATGTAATTGGGTGCGAAAGCATCCCGAATACATCCAACGCTTGTTGGACAGTAGGAATTAGGATAGTTAGTATTCTAGTTCGCAAAAGCGAATAGAAACTAACTAGGACATTCCGTTCTATTAACTTGCCTGGGTCTGTGGATGGATTTTTGGGGAAGTTAATCCGGACTATCCTTGAAAGAGGAAGTCCGGTGGGTATTTTCTAACGGAATAACCATTTGATTTCCCCTTCTCGTTACTCTCTTGTTGCGAAACCCATTTCCTCATTCCCGTTTGCATCCCAAAAGTCTTCCGACACCCATTGTTTCTCCTTTTTGACTAAACATAGTGTGTTTGTGCCGTTTTTACCCTAAATTCGATCATCGTTTCATGATCGTAAACCATACCTAGAGTCAACTTGCTGCAGCTAAGGCCCCTAGCTCCCTGTGGAAGAATGATAAAACCGTGGTCTTACAAACCACTCGACTAACAAAATGGCGTCGTTGCCAAGGAGCAAGCGCACCTAGCTTAGCTCTTTGTCTTTAGGTTGTTTAAGATCATTTCACTGCTAGAGATTTTGTTATCCTTAGTTACTGGAAATTTGATTCTTCTGTTTGTTCCTTTTGTGCATGCGGACTCGCTCTCGACGAGGCCAAACTCCTGTAACTCCACCGAACCCGAATCCAGAGAGTATTATTCGACAAGCTAACGCCGGTTCGAGACGAGCTAGACAACAAAGGGAGCGAGGGACGATCGAAATTCCAATGGCTGACGGAGAGCAAATTCCACCCCGTACCTTAGCATCATATTCCTTACCATCGTCGGGTACGGGAGGCGATCCCATCACATTACCAGAATTACCACCGAATGCATCGTTCGAGTTCAAGCCATATTTATTGGAAATATTTGAGAACACCCCGTACCATGGAGGAGACCATGAAAATCCTATTGACCACATCAACAGATTCGAGCAATGCATCGACTTCGTACAAATGAATGGAGTTTCCACCGAATACATGAAGATAAAGTTTTTCCCTCTTACCTTGAAGGGGAAAGCATTATTATGGTTCAACACGTGTTCGCCTGGACCTTATTCAACATGGGATGCCCTTAGCTGCGACTTTCTTCAAAGGTTTTTCCCCAATGATGAGACGTGTCGGTCGAGGCAAGCCATCATGAGCTTCAAGCAAGAGCCCGATGAGTCGTTATTCGAAGCGTGGGGGAGATTCAAAGGTCTCCAACGGAGGTGTCCACATCATAATCTTGAGGATTGGTTATTATTGCATCACTTCTATTCTGGAGTAAGTAGCTCTTTGCGAGAATCCATCGATCATGCCTCGGGGGGCATGTTCCTCAAGAAGACGGCGCAGGAAGCAAACGCATTTCTTCACGAGCTATCTCAAAACTCTCCTCATTGGGGAGGCGTCCGTAGTCCAAGAGATGGTCCTCCTCTAGAAAGCAACCCTACCATTAAATTTCTCATGAATGTCGTTCTTGAGATGCAACAAAAGGCAGCTTTGGAGGAAACAACAAGGCAAGTAAAGGCGACCCAAGAAGTACCTATGCTTATTCTGGATGCCCGAGTCTTGGTATGTGATTTTTGTGGAGGGTCACATTCTTCGAAGCGATGTGAAGAGTATCAAACCGAGCAAGTCCAAGCCATCTATCCCAACAATAACCTCTCCTATACCAATCAAACCCCCATTCGTCCCCGTGGGAAGTACGCCTACAACCAACATGCTCCCCTAAACCAAAACCCACCCCCCGGTTTCCCAAATCAAAATCGCCGCCAATACCACCAAAACCACCACCAAAATCCTCACCAAGGTCAATCTTCCTAAATGCCCAAACCATCACAACAAGAAACCCTTGACCAAACCCTCCAAAAGTTAGCCTTAACTCAAGAGAAGATAGCCTTATCTCAAGAAAACATGGCCTTAGATCGAGAAAAAGACCAAACTCGCATTAAGAACCTCGAGTTACTATTGGCCCAATTGGCACAACAATCTCAACCTATCCAATCTTTACCTAGCCAATCCCAACCTAACCCAAAAGGGCAACTTAATGCGATTACTTTAAGGAGTGGCAAGGAAATTGCTGGACCTAGAATGATGGGAGAGGAGGTTTTGGGTAACAAAGAAGGTGACGTGGTGGATATCTCGGACGAGGAAGATTTGTTGGAGAAGCGGGAAAGTGAGTTAGTATAGGTGAGGAAGTTGAGAGAGCACATGAGGATGAATTGGGAGAGTCTAGTAAAGAACAAGAGGAGATAGAGAAGCTAAGGAAAGGGAAAGGAAAAATGGTGGAAGAAGAACCAATCCAGATTATTGAGAAGCCAAAGCTACCACCGGTCCCTTTTCCCGATCGGTTAGCAAAACCAAAATCTGATGCAAAGTTTTCAAAATTCATTGAGATGCTCAAGAAGCTTCAAGTGAACATTCCATTTCTTGATGCCATCTCTGAAGTTCCGTCCTTCAAGAAGCATTTGAAGGATCTTATCACGAGCAAGAGAAGAATTCAAGAGAAATCTACGATCCATTTGATGGCGGATTGTAGTGCAATTATCGATAACAAATCACCGGAGAAATTAGCCGACCCCGGAAGTTTTTCTATTCCATGCACCATTGGTGATATGCGGATTGGCCGTGCCATTTGTGATCTAGGAGCAAGTGTAAGCGTCATACCTTATTCGATTTGCAAGAACTTAAATCTCGACGATCTTGCTCCTACAACAATTAATCTTCAATTGGCCGATCGTTCCGTACGAAGACCGTTGGGAATATTGGAAGACATCCCGGTCCAAGTGGGGAAATTTTTAATTCCTTGTGATTTTGTGATTTTGGAGATGGAGGAAGATAACAACATCCCTATTATTTTGGGAAGGCCATTCCTTGCTACGGCGGGAGCCATTATTGATGTGAAGAATGGAAGCATGTCGTTGAATGTCGGGAATGAAAGCATAATTTTCAACTTGAGGGGTCATTAAAAGATCCTTCATACGGGGACTCATGCTATGCCATTAAATGATGGAGTTCCTTGTTGATGAGTATATTGAGGACTCCCATCTTCTTGAATCTATTTGCAATGATCCCTTGGGAGCTTGCTTATTGGAGTCCTTCCAATTTGAGACCGACGGCACCGATATTACTTTCTTCACCAACCTTCTTGACTCTTCACCCATGCATAAAGAGATTATTATTGATGAGCCTTATATGGAGTATATGGAGATTCAAGATGCGATCTTTAAAGGTATGTCTTCCTCTCAAATTCAATCTTCTACTCCTTTAGAGCTTAAAGCCTTGCCCCCTTCCCTCCAATATGATTTCTTGGATGATGAGAAATCTTATCCTGTCATTGTGAATGCGAATTTGAATGATTTTGAATTGTCTAAGTTGCTTGATTTGCTTAGGAAACATAGGGGTATGGGTTATAGGATAGAAGACTTGAAAGGTTTATCCCCTTCCATATGCATGCATTCGATTGATTTGCTAGAAGATGCCAAGCCTACCAGGCAACCCCAACGTCGTTTAAATCCCAACATGCAAGAAGTGGTTAAAAAGGAGGTAGTAAAGTTGCTAGTCATTGGGATCATCTTCCCATCGCAAATAGCGAATGGGTAAGCCCGCTCGATGTGTGCCCAAGAAGGGTGGATTGACCGTAATTGAAAATGACAAGAAAGAACTAGTTAGTACCCGGACCGTCACCGGTTGGCGGATGTGTATCGATTACCGCCAACTAAACAAAGTAACAAAGAAGAACCATTTCCCCCTTCCCTTTATTGACTAGATGTTAGAACGGTTGGCTGGTCATTCGCATTTTTGCTTTTTGGATGGGTACTCGGGTTTCTTTCAAATTCCAATCCACCCCTCACATCAAGAAAAAAACCACCTTCACTTGCCCATATGGGACATTTGCTTATCGTCGCATGCCATTTGGTTTATGTAATGCCCCTGGGACTTTTCAACGTTGTATGATGGCTATTTTTAGTGATTTTATTGAACAATGCATGGAAGTCTTTATGGAAGATATTTCTGTGTACGGTAATTCTTTCGATGACTGTTTGCTAAATTTGGAGAAAGTGTTAACTCGTTGTGAGGAAGTGGATCTAGTTCTGAATTGGGAGAAATGCCACTTCATGGTGGAACAAGGTATCGTTCTGGGTCATTTAATTTCTTCTAAGGGCATCGGAGTAGATAGGGCCAAAGTTGAGGTTATAGAGCGCCTACCACCCCGCCTGCTAAGAAGTGCGTAGTTTCCTTGGCCATGCCGGCTTTTATCGCCGGTTCGTTCAAAGATTTTTCAAAAATTGCTCGACCTCTAACTGACCTCTTGTGCAAAGATGCCCCTTTCATTTTCACTGATGAGTGCCTTGAGTCGTTTTATAGGTTGAAGCAGGCTTTGATTTCCGCTCCTGTAGTTCAACCTCCGGATTGGACGCTACCCTTTGAGATTATGGCCGACGCAAGCGACTTCGCCGTGGGAGCGTGTTTGACCCAAACAGTAGACAAGAAGCCAAGGGTCATCTATTATGCAAGCCATGCGCTTGATAGCGCCCAAAGGAACTACACTACCACGGAAAAGGAGCTTTTGGCGATCGTTTTTGCGCTCAACAAATTCTGGCAATACCTCATGTTCTCTAAGGTGGTAGTCTACACGGATCATGCCGCTATCAAATACTTGATGGGAAAGAAGAAGACAAAATCGAGACTTATACGGTGGATCTTGCTTATGCAAGAATTTGATTTAGAAATCCGCGATAAGGCGGGCACAAAGAATGTCGTTGCCGATCACCTTTCGAGGATTCTTGTTGACTCGGAAGACACCCAACCGATTGTAGACGCTTTCCCAGACGAGCGACTCTTGGCTATCAACTCGCATCCTTGGTATGCGGATATTGTGAATTATTTGGCGAGCGAAGTGATCCCTCAACACTTGAACCATCATTAAAGGAAGAAATTCCTCCACGACATGAAGCATTACTTTTGGGATGATCCTTTCCTTTTCCGTCTTGAAAATGACGGGATGTACCGGCGGTGTATTCCCGAGAGTGAAGTGCAATCTATTTTGACCCATTGTCATGAATTTCCGGTGGGAGGTCACGGTGGCCCCCAAAAGACAGCGGCAAGGGTTTTGCAAACCAGCTATTGGTGGCCGACTCTTTTTCGTGACGCCCATCTGCATGTCAAGCAATGTGACAAGTGTCAAAGGTCCGGTACCATCTCCCGGAAGAATGAAGCGCTGTTGAACTATATTGTCGAGGTGGAAGCTTTCGATGTATAGGGATTGGACTTCATGGGTTCTTTCCCGTCGCCAAGGGGTTTCCAACACATCCTAGTGGCGGTAGACTATGTCACAAAGTGGGTCGAGGCCATACCATGTGTAAGATGTGATGGGAAATCCGTTTCAAAATTCTTGAAAAAGACCCTATTCCCAAGATTTTGCATTCCACGGGTCATCATTAGTGACAACGGTTCCCATTTCATCGAAAAGAGATTCGAGTCTGTCTTAGAGAACTACGGCATCAAGCATAAGAAGGGACTTCCTTACCATCCACAAACACAAGGTCAAGTGGAAATCTCAAACCGGGCCATCAAGGAAATCTTAGAGAAGACGGTTAACTGTTCAAGGCATGTCACTTCCTCGTAGAACTTGAGCACAAAACCATGTAGGCGATTAAGAAGTTGAACTTCGATCTCAAGGTGGCTGGAGGTAGTCGGTTATTTCAATTAGAAGAACTTGAGGAGTTGAGGCGTCATGCATATGATAACAACAAGATCTACAAGGAAAGAACGAAGGCATGGCATGACAAGAGGTTGAACCGACGTGAGTTTGTGGGCGCGATAGGGTCCTCATCTTCAATTCAAGGCTGAAGTTGTTCTCTGGCAAATTGAGATCACGGTGGTCCGCACCATTCGAAATAGTGAGAATTCTTTCCGCCGGAGTAGTTGAGTTGAAAGATGCCCAAGGGAAGTGTTTCAAAGCAAACTCATCGAAACTCAAACCATACATCATGGGCGAGGAATATGTCGGGACAGTTGTGACATACCTCGCGGATTTTGGAAATTGAAAAGCATTGGAAAAGGTCGAGCTAGGACCTACAAAACAAGCACCCGGGAGAGGTATGAACTACTTCCCCTCTTTTAGTGTTTTCTTTCAATTTTTAGTTCTTTCATTTTTATTTCCTTTATTTTAGTGCTTTTCTTCTTCCTTTGTTTTACTTTTAAAAAAAAACGAAAAAAAATCGTGAGTGATTCTATGAGAGTCGGGGTTTGAAAGTGTTTTTGAGCGATTGAAGAGAGTCCTTGAATGGAAATTGCCCGAGAAAGAAAAGGGAGTGGATGACAAGAGCGTAGATTTTAGGACTTAACAATTTTTCTCCAAGTTTTTTTTTAGCCTTGTAGATGCTGGAGATGAACCGAAAGGGACCGTGCCCACGGTGGGAGTCACCGCAGCCACGACCAACACACTCAAAGTTGGTCCCAGTTTAGCCAAGCCGAAGACCACTGTGCCCACGGTTGAAGTCACCGCAGCCACGGTCTCATCGCAGCTAGACTCTTGGAAATTTTGGTCCCGACTATGACCATGACCACGGTGAAATTTACTGCAGTCACGGTCTCCGCCCTGCTTTATCCTTTCTTTTTCCCTCACCCGAATCACACCGTGCCCACGGTCAAATGGACCGTGGCCACGGTCTGTCGAAAACCTGCAATATGTCGGGGGGTTCCGTTTCATTTCCCCTCATTTCTCTCTCACTTTCTTCCTCACTCTCACCTTCGAAAACCCTCCCCAAACCCTAATACTCAAACTCTCTTCCAAAATTTGCCAAATCTCTCACCAATTCCTCCATTTCTCCCACCTTTCTTCTCCATTTCATGCCCTAGCTGCTGAAGTTCGCCATTTCCGGCTCAATTAAAGCAAGGTTCTTGGCTCTTTGTTCCTTGTGGGGCTCGAATCGCTCAAAGGAAGCTCTCAAAGTCCTCATCTCAGGTATTCCTTGTTTGTTGATGCATCCAAATTCGATTTCCTAGTTGATTTTGGTTGTTGTGTGTATTTTTCTCTGCCTAGATCTAGGGTTTTTGAGTGTTGAACATTAGAATGATGAAACCAAAAAGGGGACGACCTAGAAAGCTCCCTCCATCATCATCACAGCTACCATCTTCTCTCGGATCAAGACGGACTCAACCAGCTTCGTTCATCAAAAGTTGTCCCCGAGCCAAGGTTAATTTCCGTGATGAACTGCACAAGACTCGCTATGCTGAACTCCAGGAGCGACACATCTACGCTCCAGAGATTCTCTGTGATGAGACAATCAACACTCTTTACTGTCGGTCCAGTTTCGACACTCTCGCTCAGGTACTTGGCTGGGAAGCACTTCTCAATATCAAGGAACCAATTATAGACCAGGCCGTACTCGAATTCATGAGTTCACTTCAAGTCTTTAGTGATGGGTACCCTGAGGCCATTTTCAGCTATAGAGTGGGTGATAGGGAGATGGAATGTTCTGTTCAAGAGTTTTGCCAAGCTTTGGAATTACCAGAGGACGAGGTATACTTCTGGGAGAGTGAGGAATTCGATGTACAAGAAGCGTGGAAAAGGTTAACTTGTTGGAGAAGAGCACCCGTCGACTCCGAAGAAGGTCAAGCGAAGTTTTACTGCCCCAAGGAATCTCGAGCACAGGATTTTTGTAATCCCGCTGTCCGGTTATTCTATTTGGTGATTGCTAATTCAGTGTTTGGGCGAGATGAGGAACGATCATATGTTCGTCTGGACGATCTCTTCATAATTTACAATACTTTGAAGGGGAAACGAGTGAACTTAGGCTCTTGCATCCTACATTAGTTAGGGGAGATGAGTATATCTGATAACTTCACCAACCTTGGAATGGGCCATATAATTTGCCACTTCCTCCGGAAGCAAGGGTTTTGTGATTACCTGGGACTATGGAAGCCACGTTACGTCCCTTATCGCCATTGATAAGGAGCTGTTGATCGCAATGGAGATAGTCTCAGAGCGTCATTCACGCACCGTCTACCATCATGGTTATGGCGATCGGAAAATCCGCATTCCTCTCGACCCAACTCATGCCGAAGAATGGCTCGATATTGCAAATAATGGCGGGCAATTTTATTGTTGGCCGCGGATAATTGGCGGTGCACCTATCCCCATTTCTAGTTTATTGCAAGAGTTTGAGGAGAATACCCATGAGAAGATGCCAAAGAGTTCGGCACGGCATGGCGATCTGGACCAAATCACTTCTGAAATCAAAGGCTTGAGTATCGAGATTCGTGAGCAGAACAAACTTCTCCGCTCCCAGGTGAAGATGCTAAAGGATCAACAAAAGCAGCTTGCGAACATCCAACGACACCTATAGCACCACGAAGAATACCTCCGCTAGCAAAATCGCTTCATGCGTGATTGGAGTTTCCATCATTTCACTGTTGAGGGCCGTTTCCCAGCACCTCCTGACTATGTGAATCCCTATTACCCATCCTTCTTTCCACCACAACCCCGTCCTCCGCCAGGAGGGTCCGCTTGAGGACCATTTGTAAGCACCCCACCCCCACCTGACATTTATCATTGTCTATTTGCTTTATTTTGTGAAGTATAAGTGTAAGGGAGTGCTTCTTCGGGGTTTTGGAGTTGCGATGTCTGGTGGTTTTGGATTGTTGGTCTCTCAATTTCTGTTGGCATGAGCTCGCATATTTTGGGGATTGTTCGGTTAGGTTGCTCGGGTTTTTCCTTTTCTTGTGTGTTTGTCATGCATGATCGGGTTGTTGGATGGTTGTTTGATGGCTGTTTGTCGGTTGTTTTTGTGGGTTGGACTGTTGTTTAAGCGTTTCTTGTTTGTATTTTGGGCATTGATGAATGTAACCGAATGATTTTTGTGATGAATGCAATGATGTAGCTATTTGGGTTAGTGCGTTTCGAGTTTCACCCTTATTTCCCGCCTCAATGAGTGAGATTCGGGGATAAGGTAAGTTATTGGCGATGTATATATTGTTCATATTTTTTGTTTTTCATCTTTTCATTTCTTTTCATAATCTTTTGAGTTAGTTTTTTCCTTTCCTTTGCTTTTGGCCTCGCATGTGAATTCTATAGTTATAAAGTCGTCTTTTACTCTAACATTGTTCTGACTCTCTTGAACGACGACTTCGGATCGCTATTTTCAACGCTTATGAAGAGCTTGAGGTAATATCTTTCCACCATACTCTTAGTATGTGAATTCTTATCATGATCCGTCGCATGCTTGGTTTTCTTTTGGGTGGCGAACCCCAATGAGTGTCTGTGTTGGGATATCTATTGCTGTTGGAGCCGTGTGGGCGCGGGTCGCCACCATTTCTACTTGTTAGTCGTTTTTTGTTTGTTTGTGTTTTGTAGGTTCTCTACCCTTTTCATGTGACACCTTCCCACAATGAGGACATTGTGGAGTTTTAAGTGTGGGGGGGGGGGAGATATTCTATTTTAAGGGTAGATCACCTAGTCGTTTCGTTCTTTGTTTCCTAGTTTTACTAGTTTTTGCTTAAATTTTAAAATTTTTTGTGTGAAAATGGAGAAAAAAGGGAGTGAAAACCGTTTCGTTTTTCTTTTCGTTTTGTTTTTGTTTTGCTTTGTTTCCTAGATCTCGTGTTCGAAGTTGAGAAGCCGCTCTTAAATTTCCTTCTAAAAGTAATCGGTTGGAGCATTTTCAATCCTAACTTGGGTTCTAGTCGAGACTTATCCTAAATAGACTCCCTTCATTAAGTGTCTTGTGAGACTCCCGTTCCTTTCTCACTTTGTTGGGAACCCAGAGATTCAAAGGGCTTGTGTCTGAGTTTGTTTCTGTTTCTCGTTTAGCAAAAGCAAAAATTGCAAAAAGAAAAGAAAAGAAAGAAAAAGGAAAAAGAAAAGAAAGAAAAAGGAAAAAGAAAGAAGAAAGCTTTCTTAAGATATAATAACCTGAATAAGTGGAGCGTGTCGCTGAAGACATTAACCACCATACACTTAGCCAACCTACACGGGCCCGGTATTCGTGGTACGGCACTGGATACCCCTTAACCCCTCCTATATCGCTTTGCGACGGAGAGGCATATGGAAAAGACCGTGTTGGGAGGGTATACCCCTTATATGGGCCGTCCAATTCCCGAAAGTAAGGCTAATACCGACTTTTAAAAACCAAAAAGAAAGAAAAATTAGAAAAAGGAAGAAAGAAAAGAAAAGAAAAATTTTGCTTCTAAAAAGAGCGGGGCCTCCCCTTGCATCACCTACGGCCCTCACAAAGCCAAGGGCGACCAAATGCGAGGGAGGGCAACACTCCTTTCGGTTGTTCGTTGTTTTCAAATTCGGACGCAAGTTTTTTAAAGTCTTTTGGTTCCCGTTAAACCCTTGTTATATTTTTGCTGCGGGGTTTCGCCTGTTACAAGGTGTAGGGAGTTAAAAAACCTTCAAGATCGACCTTTTTCTGAGTTTGGTGTTTGTGAGATGCTCCTAACGGTTACTTTGGGAGGTTTAATCGCGTTTTCTTAGTTTGGATTGCGAGATCTTATGAATCAAAGCCCTTGTTTTTCGTTCTTTTTATTTTCTTCGGTTTTGTTTTCACTTTCCCTCTCTCCTTTTTCTTTGGCTTTTGTGGGTACAACCGCTACAAACCCTTACACGTCCATCTCGTCCACCCGGGCTGCCGGGGGGTTCAAAGGGCTTGGTGCATACGCTAAATGCACTCGTTTCTCTCCCACGACAGAGGAGTTTGTTAGTTAGTTCCGTTTTGCTCGGGACGAGCAAAGGTTTAAGTGTGGGGGGTGTTTAGACCCGATTTCGTGTCTAAATACCGTCTAAATCCTTAAGCTTTTGACTTGTTTCGCAGTTGCTTTAATAACTTTTAATGCGTTTAGTTACTTTTGTAGTTTCCGACAAAACGATTCTAAATGGGCAAATTTTGCACCAATCTTGGGAATCCCGAGATTCCCTAAGATTCCACGAGCCCTGGATGTGTCAAAGGCAGCGGATTAGAAGGGTCGGTCATGAAGAAAGGCAGCGGAAGCAACGACTGAAGAGTACCCTGAAGAAAACTGTGGCCGAGAGACACCGTGGCCACGGTCACTCTGACCATAGCCACGGTGTGATTGAGCCATGACCTAAGGAAGAAGCCTTGCAACCGAGATAGACCGTGGTCACGGTCACTTTGACCGTAGCCACGGTGGGATCCTACCCTGCCCAAGGAAGAAGCTGGCCGAACTAGACCATGGCCACGGTCTCCCATGACCGTAGCCACGGCGGTGCGAAGGAGCGAAAATTTGTCAGCGCTAATCGCCCTGACCGTGACCACGGTGCTTGGGGACCATACCCATGGCGGTGTGAAGCGAAGAGGAGAAATCGCCTGCCTTACGCAGAACCGTGGCCACGGTCGCCCTGACCGTGCCCACGGTCCCTTGCGGGCCAGTTTTGTCTGTTGTGTAAAATGATGAGTTTTGAGTAACAACCTTGATTACTATTTAATGTACTTAGGTCATTTTAAGAGAGAGGGAGGGACAGGAGTTTTTATCTATCTTTTATGATACTCTAGCACTCTTTATCACATTTTTAAGTCTTGGATTATGGAGATTTAGGAAGATCTTTGCTGAGATTATTGGTTCTTGTATTGGATTATCTTGATTATTATTGGAAGTTTGAAGATTATTCTCAACTTGGGAGCATTGGAGCTTGATTATTCTGAATTTTTCTTCCTTGTCATCACAATCCATGAGCATTTCTTAATCTCTCTCTCTAATTTATTGCTTATTTATTAATCTCTGTTTTTTTTTATATTGTAGTTGTTGTTGAGTGTTCATTGTTATCTTGTTTACTCGATTAAGCATGAATGAAGTTGTTGATGTTATTATCATGATAGTTAGGATGTTTAGTGGCTAGAGCTTTAATGGGTTAGGGAGATATTAAGGGTGTGAATGGGTGATTAGGTTTGGGTTAGCAATATTAGTGAGTAACTAGTTAGGAAATCAACTTCCTAATCCTATCCTTCCCTCAAGTGGGATGTAATTGGGTGCGAAAGCATCCCGAATACATCTAACGCTTGTTGGACGGTAGGAATTAGGATAGTATTCTAGTTCGCGAAAGCGAATAGAAACTAACTAGGAAATTCCGTTCTATTAACTTTCGGTGCATGATGGATTTTTGGGGAAGTTAAACCGGACTATCCTTGAAAGAGGAAGCCCGGTGGGTATTTTCTAACGGAATTACCTTTTGATTTCCCTTTCTCGTTACTCTCTTGTTGCGAAACCCATTTCCTCATTCCCGTTTGCATCCCAAAAGTCTTCCGACACCCATTGTTTCACCTTTTTGACTAAACATAGTGTGTTTGTGCCGTTTTTACCCTAAATTCTATCATCCTTTCATGATCGTAAACTATACCTAGAGTCAACTTGCTGCAGCTAAGGCCCCTAGCTCCCTGTGGAAGAACATAAAACCATGTTCTTACAAACCACTCGACTAACACAGAGCGTCAAAATTTGTGGGATGATCTCAATCACGTTGCAGAAAGTATGCACAACCCCGGGGTGTTCAGGGGGACTTCAACGCAATTTTATATGAGCAAGATAGAATTGGTGGTGCTCCTGTGGAAGCCTTCATGATAAAATCTTTCAAAGAATGTATTGACACATGTGAGCTTTATGAACCTCCGTTTCAAGGTACCTACTATACATGGACAAACTCTCATGTGTTTTCCAGAATTGATAGATTTTTTGTCAATGATATGTGGTACTCCCTCTCGGATATTTCTCGAACTTATTATAAAAGTAACAGTCTTTCGGATCACATTGCCCTCATAGTTAGCTTTGCTACTGACCCTAAACCAAAGCATGTCTTTAGATATTGTGATATGTGGGGGAGCGATGAGCATTTTGCAGATATAGTTAGTAATGCAATTGCGAATTTGCCTACTGGTTATCATATGTTTCGTCTCTCCAATTGCCTCAAATCACTTCAGCAAAGTCTTCAGGCCCTCCACAAAGATAAATATGCTGATATTCATCATCAAGAGATTATAGAAAGAGGAAAGCTTGCTGACATACAAAATAAAGTCCTCCTGAATGCTCTAAATGATCAGTTGATTTATGAGGAAAAAGAAACCAGAGCCAAGTATTCTGAGGTGCTTCAATCTGGTTTGCTTCTTAAAAGGCAGCAGAGTAAGATAGATTGGGCAGATATGGGTGATACATGTTCCAAGCTATTTTTTGCTAAGATGCGTCAGAAACGTGCTAATTCATACATCTCCACCTTGAAGGATGCTAATGGTACTGATATAGAAGGACTGCATGCTGTTAACAAAGCGATGGTTAAATTCTATGAAAATCTTCTCGGTCAACAGCGTCATAATCGTACATCAGTTGATCCAGAGGTGATGAAGATGGGGCCAGCTTTAACAATTGAGCTACAACTCTCCATGAGCCGTCCAATTACGGAAAAGGAGATAAAAGAAGCCATGTTTAGCATTCCAAATTCAAAGACTCCAGGGCCTGATGGCTTCTCAAGTGGTTTTTTCAAGACAGCCTGGAATCAGATTGGGCCTATGGTGATTTCTGTTGCGCGTGAATTCTTCAACAAAGGAACTCTTCTGAAAGAATTCAATGCAACTAATCTTATGCTAATTCCAAAAATCCCTAATCCTGGTACCCCGGGGGATTTGAGGCCAATATCTTGTTGCAATACGTTTTATAAATGCATATCAAAGGTTATTGCATCGCGTATCAAAAAAGTGTTGCCTCACATTATTGATCTCAGTCAAGGGGCCTTCATCCCTAGCAGAGAGCTTCTACGCAATGTGCTCCTCTATCAAGAAATTTCCAAGGGTTATACAAGAAGCACAATCTCACCTAGATGCATGATGAAAATTGATCTCAGGAAGGCTTTTGACTCACTACATTGGAGTTTTGTAGAAGAAGCCCTCACACACCTCAGATTCCCTCAATGGCTGGTCAAATGCATAATGAGCTGCATAACAACTACGACATTCTCTATCTGTGTCAACAGCCAAAGCTCTCAAAAATTTAAAGGTGGTAAGGGTCTTCGTTAGGGTGATCCTATCTCCCCTTTGATATTTGTAATCACAATGGAATATTTATCCAGATCTCTTTCATACTAAACGAGGGAAGGATACAAG
Source organism: Portulaca oleracea (assembly GCA_029582165.1). Lineage (NCBI taxonomy): Eukaryota > Viridiplantae > Streptophyta > Magnoliopsida > Caryophyllales > Portulacaceae > Portulaca > Portulaca oleracea. The sequence goes on along the minus strand of CM055878.1, from coordinate 9,491,000 downwards.
TATCATCCACGTCGTAGAGACTTGAAACTCACTCATCTGATGTTTGCTGATGACTTAGTCATCTTTACATCGGCTAATAAATAGTCAATTCAAATGGTTACGAGGGCTTTCAATCACTTTTCTGAGGTCACTGGTTTGACAGCCAACCCTCAAAAATCTGAGGTTGTATTTGGAGGCATCAATGAAGCCCAAAGTCATCTATTGAGGCAGGAAACTGGTTTCGCAATGGGAGAGCTGCCTTTCCAGTACTTAGGAATGCCAATTTCCTCAAGTAACCTAACTGCAAATGATTTCTCTTTGCTAATAGACAAAATTCTTGCTAAGATCAAAACTTGGTCTACACGAAATATATCATATGCAGGGAGGCTTGTTCTTATAGATTCAGTGCTTCTTCGGATATACTCCTTCTAGGCAAGGATAATTGTTATCCCGAACTCAGTTATTCATGCAATTGACAAATATTACAGAGATTTTTTGTGGGGCTCATCTTCTAATAGGCGCCGAGTGCCTATGGTTTCCTGGGAAGCTTCATCTCGCCCCAAGAGTAATGGTGGCCTTGGAATAAGAAATGTGGAAGCTTGGAACAAAGCAAATATAGCAAAGCTAGTCTGGGACATCCGAAATCATAAAAATGTCCTTTGGGTGAAGTGGGTTCATGCGAGATATATCAAAAATCAATCTTGGTGGGCCTACACTCCACCCTATGATACATGTCCTTATTAGAAGCATCTTTGTGAAGCTAAAGATATCTTCAAGTGGGGGAGTAAAGAAGGAGTTAGATGGCACTAGCATGGTAATGATAGTGGTGAATATAAGATGAGTCAAGGCTACCACTAGATGATCAACTGTAATGATGATCCTATATGGAAGATGATCCCCTGGTGCTCCCTGACCCATCCACGTCATGGATTTGTAGCCTGGGTAATGCTGCATAAGAAACATCCCTGTAAAAGCCCGCACTTGCAGATGGGCGACTGCTGTTAATAATAACACTCAGTGTGTTCTGTGCAATAAAGAGACAGAAACCATGGAGCATCTATTTTCTACTTGCACGTATACCACCGAAATCGCTCAAATGCTCAGCTCCTGGATCAATTTTCCTATGATTCAGAATACGAATGATTTGAATGGTTGGGTCGATCAAATTGTTAGCGCTGCAAATACCAAGACACATAGGGAGCTTGTTCATGCAGCCTTCTGTGCTTTTGTGTATCACATTTGGAGACAAAGAAATTTATTGGTCCATGGAAGTAATCGAAGTGATCCTCAACAGATTGTCAAACAGATCAAGAATGATGTGCAAATGAGGGTGATTATCAAAGCAAAATATAGGAAGAAATATAGGAATTTAGTAGATATTGTTTGTAAGCAAATAGTTTAATTTGAGGGGCTTTTTCCCCTTCGCTTGTACTTGATATTGTTCTGAGTAATGAATTTCCATGTTTTTGCTGTTGCAATATATATATATATATATATATATATATATATATATATATATATATAATATAGGAAAATTGGATTATAATAATCCCATATTTTGCAAATTGGATGGCGATAATCCCTGCTTTCACTTTGTATTCTGGTGGTCCAAAAAAAAAAATTGGTTGTAGTGGTACCAAATCCACCTCCACATTCTTCTTATTTTTTTCATTCCTGTCCTATATTGTTTTTGTTTTTTTCGTTCCTGCCCCTAGAAAGTTAATGAATTGTAGTTTCTAAATCATTTTTTAAATTATTTTTTTGAGACTCCGATTAATTATTATGATTTTTTAAAAATAATAAAAGTGAAAAAATCGTAAAAAATAGTAAAAAAATGAAAAAAAATTGGGAGAAACGTCGTAAATTCATTAAAAATCATGGTAAAGTGTTATACTAAGTTTTGAATCAAATGCAACACAAAATCTATGATATTTAGGGTACGCTCTCGAAAACGTCTCACTACAATCCTTTTTCTTTTTTTTTTTGACCACCAGAATACAAAGTGAAAGTAGGGATTATCGCTATCCAATTTGGAAAACATGGATTATTATAATCCAATTTTCCTATATATATATATATATATAATGAAATAAATGTGTGGATTATCATTTCAAACAGGTAATCAATCCCGAAAGAATATAGCCTAGGCACATAAAATATCTATACAGTTTGCGTATTTCTTTGTTTTGCTAGCAATGTAAAGAGTTCTATCCCTAAGCCACTGATTAATAATTGAGTAAACATTTTCTAGGTTTGTTAGGGCTCTCTTGAGTACCGTGTTGTTCCTGGCCATCCATATGTTGTAGATGTAACTACAGAAACTTGTGTTAATGACCTCCTTTTCTATCCTAGTTTATATAATACACTGTTGAGATTTTTTTCTTTTGTCTGGTTAGCTAAAAGGCACTTTTCCCGCGACTACACCAAAGAGCCAACTAAATAGAAAATGAGGTAGAGATTGAGCAAGGGAAGACGACTTTACGTTCTTTCTAGCACATTTTCTCAGGCAGCGGGCTTAGAAGGCCTTGGCCTGGCCAAAGCAAGGTCGTTTGGCCTACTGGGTCAGTCCAGTGGCCCCACTCCCCTTATGGCCATGGTGAAGGTCCAGAGATGGATGTGGTTTAGGATACTTAAAGAACCGAAAAGTTTTATTTCAAAGTAAAAGCATCCTTATTTAAGGATTAAGCACCTTAGTTGTCTCCCAATCACACCTGAGTAGCATCACACAAAAAGTCCTTTCGACGGTCTTTTCTGAAGTCCTACAAATTGGCGACTCCACTGGGGAAAACATGCATGTAAAGTGTCACGGTCGTGACAGCTACGTCGCCGTCATGACGTTCAGGGGAGCTCTAGATCATCGCCATCGTGACCTTGACGTCACGCTCATGACGTCCTTCATGAAAAAATCCCCATAAAAAAATTGGCTAAGGCATGAGGTGGGGAGGAAACGGGTCATTATATGATGGAGGCCTCCATCAGAAGACCAGAGTCCAGAGCCAGAGCCAACAGGAGCAGCAACGACCTCACCAACACCAACACAACGGCCATCATCAACAACATCAAACACTGAAATCCAAGAATGTTTTATGATAGTCCAGTAAGTCATGAGGTCGTCCCACAACAACAACATCAACATCAGCAGCAGGAGCCAACCAGTGAGGCTATTTCTCAAGTCTATATCTTTGGACTGAGGTCCTCACCAGTACTTTGGAGACTTCACTTAGAGCTGTTGAGGACTTTCCAGCTCAGTTGAGATATTTACCTGTTCTGAGGTCTTTTATGAAGACATCACTTCTGAACTGTTGAGGATATTCCAGTTCTATGAGGTGATCCTACATTGAGGTCCTCCATGAAGACTTCATTTCCAAGCTGTTAAGGCCTTTTCCAGCTTGTGAGGTGAACTATCAGTTATGTAATAATCAGACGCATTTTTTTGTCTTTTATTTCCTTTTATTTTGATGTAATCAAATTGTAATGAGCCTTAATTAGCTTATTAAGTTAGTTAAGTAGCTTAATGCTTAATTAGGGAGTTTCTTGAGCAAGGGAAAACCCTTAATCAGCTAGCTCAACCTTAGGTTTATATACATTGTAATCGGCAGCTTGAGGTCATTAACTTCAGTGATATTCAATAGCATTTTGAGTGCCTTGATTGAGCCTCTTGTTTGTGACTGACGTTAAACTCTCATCCTTGGTTAATTCTACTTCAGTATCAAGGATTTGGCAATCCTTGTGGAGCGTGTAGAGCTTGGTAGCTTCGATGGTGGTGTGCATGTATCCATTGAGGTCATCGAGTCCATTGCCCTTGATGTTCTAGTTGTGGTGTGCCTGTATCAGCTCGAGCTCAAGACTATCCTCAATTTACTGTTTGATTGTAAGTTTATTCATCCGATCATCATTTCATCATCATCCATTTTCATCTGTTTGTTCATTGGGGGTGTTTGTGCTCTGTTTTGAGGAGGTTGTAATTGATTTTCTGTCGTGAGGTCTGTTTTGGTGTGTTTGTGCATAATTGTGTTTGTTGTGTGTTAATGTGATGTACTGTGAGGTCATTGCTCTGATCATTGCGACCTTGCATACATCATAATTGGTATCAGAGTTGCGTTTCATCTTGGAGGAAGGTTTGTTTGTGTTATTTGTGTAGTTCATAATGTCGGGCTGTAGTAAAACACCTCGGGAAGTAGCAGAACAAGCCTTGAGGGGGAAGGAGGAATTGGAGAGAAAAATGAAGTTTATGAGTGAACAGTTGCAATATTATATGAGGTTGCACAGAAATGAACTCAATGGGGAGACTGACGAGGAGTATGAGGACGAAGAAGAGGAGAATCCATTTAGTGGAACTGGGAGAGGGAGAAAAGAACCTAGACATTGCAGAAGGAGGAGACATGTTAGGAGGTCACTAAGACTAGTGGAGATGAAGTTAGCAGTAGAAGTGAAAGAGAAGAAAGGAGGGAAGATAGAAGAGTAGAGAAGTTGGATTTCAAAATAGATATTCCTGAGTTTGGAGGAGAGTTAGATTCTGATGTGTTCTTAGATTGGTTGCAAACAGTGGAGAGGGTGTTTGATTTGAGGGAGTTATCTGAGGAGAACAAGGTGAAGTTGGTTGCATTGAAGTTGAAGAAATATGCATCTACATGGTGGAATAATTGCAAAGGAGAAGAGAGGAGATAGGTGAAGCTAAGGTCAATACATGGGTTGAAATGAGGCAGAAGCTCAAGGAGAAGTTCTTGCTTGAAAATTACATGAAGGAGAATTATTCGAAGCTTCAACACTTGGTCCAAGTTAGCAAATCTGTTGAGGACTACACCAAGGAGTTTGAGCATCTACTGTGGAAGTGCAACATCAAGGAGAATGAAGTTCAAACCTATGTGAGGTATCTTGCAGGATTGAATGATAATATCAAGAATATTGTTGAGCTTCAGGGTATCATTCACTTGATGAGCTGTGTTCTTTGGCTCATAACGTGGAACAGCAGAAGAAGGCCCAAAGGAAGGAGTATGGAAGCAAGTACCTATTCAAAGCCTATCCTCAAACCAAATCAGACCATTATAATAGAACCTATAACCCACCTCAAAGAACCTATCCATCCCCAATACCTCAAACCAGAAGTCCAGCCCCTAAACCACCTCAAACACAATCCCAAAACCCCCCACAAAGAACTCCAAACCCTACCAGTCGAGCATACCCTGAGAGGAGGTGTTTTAGATGTCAAGGTCTTGGACATCTAGCCTCAGAATGTCCAAATAGAAGGGCAGTCACTTTGGCAGAATATCAAGCAGCATTATTTGTTGAACCTGAGTCAGTTGTTGAGGAAGAATAGTTTGATGAACCTCAAGGAGATCCTGTGTATGATGAAGAGGAAGTTGAGGCGAGACCTGATGAAGGTGAAATGTTGGTGATCAGGAGGGTCCTTAGTAGTTCTGTCATTGATGAGGAAGCTAAGCAGAGGGAGAACATTTTTCACACAAGGTGCACAGTGCAAGGGAAGATCTGTTCCTTGATTATTGATGGAGGAAGTTGTACTAATGCAGCCTCACAGACTATGGTGCAAAAGCTTAACTTGCAAACATGTCCTCATCCAGCACCTTATACCATCCAGTGGTTGAGTCAAAGCAAAGGTATCAAAATCTCATCCAGATGCCTTGTGAATTTTTCAATGGGTTTAGTTTATAAAGATGAAGAGTGGTGTGATGTTATACCTATGGATGCTTGTCATTTATTATTGGGAAGACCTTGGTTGTTTGATAGATCTGTTAACCATGATGGAAGAGCCAATACCTATTCCCTTAACCTAAACCACAAAAAGATTGTCCTCACCCCACTTAAACCATCCCAGCTCACAAAAAGAACCCAAAACCTCATTGTTGAACCATCCCTTGATGTGATCTTACTAGCTGAACATCATGAATTCAGTGAACAGAGGGAGATTCTTTTGCTTAACCTTGATGAAGAACCAGCCTCACAAAATGAACCAGCCTCATAAAATAGTCATCCTTTATTCCAACCCATCCTAAACCAGTACCTACATGTTTTTCCAGAAGAAATGTCATCATGTTTACCCCCTAAGAGAGACTTCCAGCCTAAGATTGACCTTGTCTCAAGATCTATCTTACCAAACAAACCAGCCTATAGAATGACCTCTACGGAAACCAATGAGGTCCAGAAGCAAGTTGATGAGTTATTGGAGAAAGGAATGACTTGAGAGAGCTTGAGCGCTTGTGCAGTGCCAACATTGTTGGATGCCATCATTAGAGCTTTACAACATTGGAGGCATTATCTTATTGGAGGTAAATTTATTCTGCACAGTGATCATGAGGCCCTCAAATTCATTCAAGGGCTGCATAAACTTGACACTAGGCATGCTACTTGGGTGGAGTTCATGCAGCAATTTCATTTTTGATCCATCATAAATCTGGGAAGCTTAACAAAAGAGCTGATGCATTGTCCAGGAGGTATTTGTTGTTACAAGTTTTGGATGCAAGAGTGCTTGGTTTTGAATAGTTGAAAGCTTTGTATGAGAATGATGAAGATTTTGGAGAGTTGTACCAGAAGTGCAAGGGACATCCTCAAAGTCTATATCATATAGACCAGGGGTTTCTCTTCAAAGGAGCAAGGTTATGTATTCCAAGGAGCAGTTTTAATGAGTTGTTGATATCTGAAGTTCATGGAGGTTGCTTAGCAGGACATTTTGGCATTGAGAAGATCCTTCTTATGTTGAAGGAACACTATTGTTGGCCTAAAATGAGGAGAGATGTGGAGCATTGGGTCAGGAGGTGTGCAACTTGTCAATTGGCCAAGAGTCATAGCTTACCTCAAGGGCTATATACACCTTTGCCAGTCCCAACCAGTCCTTGGGAGGACATCAGCCTAGACTTCATTGTTGGTCTACCAAGAACTCAAAGAGGAAAAGATTCAATCATGGTAGTTGTGGACAGATTCAGTAAAATGGCTCACTTCATTGCATGCCATACCACTTATCATGTTGTGAGGGTGGCTGAATTGTATTTCCAGGAGGTAGAGAGACTCCATGGAGTTCCCATGAGCATGGTTTCAGATTGGGATGTCAAGTTCCTAAATCATTTTTGGGTTACTCTTTGGAAGAAGTTGGGCACTCAACTGAAGTATAGCACAACTTGTCATCCTCAAATAGATGGACAAACAAAGGTCACAAACAGGACACTTGGAACATTATTGAGGTCACTGATAAACACAAACAAAACAAGATGGGACACTCTTTTGTGTCATGCTGAATTTGCTTTTAATAGAGCACCATCAAAAGCAATTGGCCTTTCCCCATTCTAGGTTGTCTATGGTAGAAATCCTATAACTCCATTGGCTTTATCCCCACTAACAAATTCTGTGAGGTTTATTATGAAGCAGGTAAACATGCGGAGGAGATCAAAAAGCTTCATCAACAAGACAGGGAGAAGATCATCAAGTATTCTGAGCAAGTTTCTACATCAGCAAACATGCATAGGAGAAAGGTGGTTTTCAAGCCAGGAGACTTAGTGTGGATTCATATAAGGAAAGACATATTTCCAAGCAAGTGGAAGGGAAAGTTGACACCAACAGCAGATGGACCTGTTGAAGTTCTAGAGAGGATTGGAGACAATGCATACAAGTTAGACCTTTTTGAAGACTATGGAGGCAGTGCTACATTCAATGTTGAAGATTTGAGGCCTTACTTTCCAGAGCATGAAGACCTTCCAAGTTTGAGGAAAAACTTTCCTCAACCTGGGGAGGATGATGGGGGTCCTCTATCAGAAGATCAGAGTCCAGAGCCAGAGCCAGCAGGAGCAGCAACGACCTCACCAACACCAACACCAACACTAAGGCCATCATCAACAACATCAAACACTGACATCCAAGAGTGTTTTATGATGGTCCAGCAAGTCATGAGGTCGTCCAACAACAACAACATCAGTAGCAGCAGTCAACCAGTGAGGCTATTTCTCAATTCCATATCTTTGGATTGAGGTCCTCACCAGTACTTTGAAGACTTCACTTAGAGCTGTTGAGGACTTTCCAGCTCAGTGGAGATATTTACCAGTTCTGAAGTCCTTTATGAAGACATCACTTCTGCACTGTCGAGGATATTCCAGTTCTATGAGGTGATCCTGCATTGAGGTCCTCCATAAAGACTTCATTTCCAAGATGTTGAGGTCATTTCTAGCTTGTGAGGTGATTTAACCGTTTTGTAATAATGAGACGCATTTGTTGTCTTTTATTTCCTTTTATTTTGATGTAATTCAGTTTGTAATGAGCCTTAATTAGCTTATTAAGTTAGTTAAGTAGCTTAATGCTTAATTAGTGAGTTTCTTGAGCAAGTGGAAACCCTTAATCAAATAGCTCAACCCTAGGTATATATGCATTGTAATCAGCAGCTTGAGGACATTAACTTCAGTGATATTCAATAGCATTTTGAGTGCCTTGATTGAGCCTCTTGTTTGTGAGTGACGTTAAACTCTCATCTTTGGTTAATTCTACTTCACTATCAAGGATTTGGCAATCCTTGTGGTGCGTGTAGAGCTTGGTAACTTCGATGGTGGAGTGCCTGTATCCATTGAGGTCATCGAGTCCATTGCCCTTGATGTTCTAGTTGTGGTGGCCTGTATCAGCTCGAGCTCAAGACTATCCTTAATTTACTATTTGATTGTAAGTTTATTCATCCGATCATCATTTCATCATCATCCATTTTCATCTGTTTGTTCATTGGTGTTTGTGCTCTGTTTTGAGGATGTTGTAATTGATTTTCTATCATGAGGTCTATTTATGTGTGTTTGTGCTTGATTCTCTATTGTGAGGCCAGAATTATGTGTGTTGTGTGTTAATGTGATGTACTGTGAGGTCATTACTCTGATCATTGCGACCTTGCATACATCACTATCGCTTGCGACCAAGGTAGTCGTGCCCGCAATGCCATAACTTCCAACCAAGACATCCCCAGCATGTGCGTCACGATCGTGACCATGGTCACGCCTGTGACAGGCTTGTTGAACGTCCAAAATGGATTTTCTTTACCCTTACACCTTCCCTCTGGTCCTGTCACCGTTATTCGTGACGATAGGAAAAAGACGCCTCCTTAAAGGACATCTCAGCCCGTCCATTGGATGACAGTGGTCGTCTTGCCCGGACCCGGGTCGAAGTGAAACCGGATCTCCGTGGGAGGTCGGGAAGCGATCTTCTTTGCCCAGGCCACAAGGGCGAAAAAGGGAACCTGAGATGCTTCATCTGGTTTGTAGGCTAATTTGTAGAAATCTCCTATCATATTGGCTAGTATGTCTCTTAGGGCCAGCTTGGCAGAAGGGTAAAGGGGAGTTAGGAGGGGTTAAGAAGGGTTCCTACTCCTCCTTACTCTTGCTTCGGAAGAGAGTGAGGGAGGGTAAAGGAGAGTAAGAGGGAGTAGGGTTTACCCCTCTTTACACCTCTTTACTCTAGTTTTTTTAACACCCCAATTTGGGGTGTAAGGACGTGTATACCATACATAATATAGAAAATGACCATTATACCTCTAACCCTCCCATACTTTCACCATTGAACTACATATATATTATGAAAGGATAAATATGTCAATTAACATTTTACTCTTATGAACTCTCCAAATTGTTCTCCCAAGCAGGGGTAAGTAGTTACCCTTATGAACCCTCCCATACTCTCACCCTCTTTTACTCTTATGAACTCCTACTCTCCAATTTTTAACTCTCCTTCCAAGCAAAGCCTTAGTCTCGTGTTGGAGTATAAAACCATTACTGGGCCTTCAACCATCAGTTTAAGCTTTTTGGTTGAGATGGTTTAACATAGTATCAAAGCCAGACCTGAGTAAGAGGTCTCAGGTTCGAATCTTAGCTCCCCCTATATTCAGTTGCACAAGGTGAAAGAGGCCTTTGCAGCATCCACGCTTCAAGCCCAAAGGACATTCGCGTGAGGGGACGTGTTAGAGTATAAAACCATTACTGGGCCTTCAACCATCAGCTTAAGCTTTTGGTTGAGATGGTTTAACATCCCGAGGTTGAGCTTATCAATTATATTGGTTTCACAGAAGATACTCTTCCAATTCACTACTTGGGAGTACTTGTAAAACCTACAAACATGATTACCAGATCTCGATAGACGATATGCACAACATATTGCGAGGATGGGCGATTCATAGACTTACATACTCTGGCAAGTTAGAGCTTATAAATAGTGTACTAATGGCAATACATTCTTACTGGCCGTAAATTTTTATTTTGCCTCAATCTGTTTTAGATGCTATGATTTGTATTTGTTGTCAGTTTCTTTTGGGTAATTCTAAATCCCCACCAGTGGCATGGGAGTATTGTTGTATTTCTAAGAAGAATGGTGGATTGAGTATTAGTAATATTTACAAGTGGGACAAAGCTGCGTTGGGTAAGCTAGCTTGGCAGATTGTGAAAGACAAGGAGCCGCTTTGGGTCCGGTAGGTCCACCATATTTACCTTAAAAGAACAACCATTCCTTGAGTGTGAGATCTGGAAAAATGTTAGTTGGTACTGGACGCATTTATTGTGAGTCTGGGCTAATTTGGCACCTTGTCTATTAAAAGGTGAGTATTCGATCTCCTCTACTTATTCTCATTTGTTGGATGTCCTCCCGCAAGTTGAATGGTGCTATATAGTGTGGAACAATCTTCGAGTCCCTGAATTCTCCTTCATTACTTGACTTTGCTTCTTGGGTTGTCTTACAACTCTTGACCGAGTTCGACAATTTTGGTTTCTAGTTGGCTAATAGATGCTTCTTATGTGGTGAGGAGAATCATACGCACATTTCGAACATTGTGACTGTAGCACACTGTGTCATGGAGATTGTGTTGGGGAAGATGGGTTGACCTAGGTTTTCCTTCGCTGATATTCGACATAACAGTTTGTCTTTGGGATGGTCAAAAAAGAAGATGGACGTGATTTATTTACTTTGCACAATTTCACATGCTGCATTTATTTTGAACGTCGAATTCCTGAGTTTTTCAAGATGAATGTCATTCGATTACTTTAATAAGTGACTTTATCTTTTTGATGTACAAATCAGGATAGGAGGACATAGAGTTTAATATGTTATTCCTTTGTTTTTGGCAATTTTGTTGTATGTCTGTCTAGCTATGCCTAGAGTAGTTTTGTAAAGTTGCTTTGTTAATGGAAAATCTCACCGATTTTTCTCGCTCTGTGTGTGTGTGTATGTATTGGGAGCGGATCCAATAGGAAGAAAGATACAGTAGGAAGGTAGGAAGAAGCAATATGGGGCGTACAAATATGATCCGATGGCTGATAATAAAACCTTCCTTCCCCATAAATCAGCTAGTGGTTTTCGGAAAAATTAAAATAAAATCACTTAAGTAGATATGATTAGCTAGAATCATGCATGTGATTAGATATATATATATATATATATATATATATATATATATATATATATATATACTCCCCTAAATTGTAGGGATTGAGTTATCCAAATTTAACTCAATTATTATCAAAAACTAAAAATAAAAAACAGAAGTTAACATTCAATAAGGATTTTGTCGTGGGTGTGTTTCGTTCAACATCATCGTTGCTTCTCACATTTCATGACCACACTCTCTAATATCCATGATCACACTCCCATAAATCAATTATATTAAGGACCACACTCCTCTATATACATGACCACACCTCCTTAAATCAAATTATATCTTTATTGTCGCATTATATCAAAGACCACAGTCCCTAATATCCACGACCACACACTGCATAAATTTGTCCCATAAATTTGTCCACACTTTGAACACAATGTAGTCATATTCAATAGATATACCCAACACACTGCATAAATTTGTCCACATTCTGTATATATTTTTGCACACTCTGAACACACTATGGTCATATTCTATGGATGGTGTGGTCATGGTGTATGGTTATGGATATTAGTGGTTATGGATATTAGAAAATTTATACTTTTCCTAGGCCTACAAAAGTTAACTGCTTGTATACAAATACACATATTAGGATATTAGGGAGTGTCGTCACAGATATATCTTGATAACATTGATATAATTTTGACTTATGGGAGTGTGGCCATAGATATTAGGGAGTGTCGTCACAGAGTAGGAGAAGCAACGATTATATCTACTTAACTGATTTCATTTATTTTTTCGAAAATCACTAGCTGATTTATCAGGAAGGAAGCTGATTTTATTATCAACCATTGGATTAGATTTGTACATTTCAGATCATTTCTTCCTACCTTCCTACCGTATCTTTCTTCCTATCGGATCCACACACACACACACACACACACACACACAGATATATATATATATATATATATATATATATATATATATATATATATATATATAATCCTTGCTTTCAGTTTTTGTATGCTAAAAATCCCTACTTTGTTTGTGTATTTTGGTGGTCCAAAAAAAATGTATTTTAGTGGGATACCACCGAGTATATATCCTAAATATGATAGATTTTGACTTACATTTGATTCAAAAATTAGCGCAACACTTTCCCACGATTTTTTATGAATTTACGTCTATCCCAAAGGGTTTTCGATTTTTATGATTTTTTTCACTTTTATTCATTCAAAAAAAATCATAATAATTGTTCGGATTTTCAAAAAAATAATTTAAAAATTCTTTTAGCAACTACACTTCATAACCTTTCTGGGGCAGGAATGAAAAAATAAAAACAATATGACGCATGAATGAAAAAAATAAAAAGAATATGTAGGTAGATTTGATACCACTAGAATGCAATTTTTATTTTATTTTTTTCAAACCACTAGAATAGAAAAACAAAGCAGGGATCATTGACATACAAAAGATAAAAGTAGGAATTATTATAATCCGATATATATATATATATATATATATATATATATATATATATATATATATATATATATATACAAAGCAGGGATCATTGACATACAAAAGATGAAAGTAGGAATTATTATAATCCGATATATATATATATATATATATATATATATATATATATATATATATATATATATATATATAAACCTTCTACAACATATACATTTTTGATATTTTCCCCATTCCTTTTCTAACTGTTTATAGATATATAAAATATTTTTATTAATGTTCAAAATTAATTTTTTTCTTAGTTTAGTATTATTCATTGTATATGTTTTATCTCATCCAATCATATCGACATGTACCAATTGTATTTTGATGTAAATTTTTTATGTTTTTAGTGAATCTTTTATTTTGCGCAATAAATCCTTTTATTCAATTGTAGTGAACTTTTGTGTATTCTAATACATCTTTTGCCACCATGAAAGCATCATAAATATACAAAATTAATTGAGTGAAGACGAGATATAGAGGGTGGCTTTCCATTCTCATAAGCATATAATATAAATAGGTTCAAAGACAATCAAATGGTAACCCAACGCCAACATTAAAGAGGGTAAATGTCAACTCGTAATCCAAATTAGACTAAAATTAAATGTAACCAAACAGTTAAAATACAACTCCCAATCGAGGAGAGTAATGTAGAAATACTAATTTCACATACCAGGAGGGGAGTGTTAATGCAAATTTAAATCATGGAATTCTGAGAATAAGAGTTTTTCTTCCAAACATCACATTGTGCTACCACATAACATTACCCAGGAATTAGAAAGACAATCATTGGAAAACAAAACTCAAAGTACATAGCATAGGCAAAATCTCATCCCATTGTGGAGGTGTCCTACTCTAAGAAATGAGTACAAAAGCCACAACACAGTAATTGCACCTGTTCAACAGAGTAGCATAAGTGGGTCTATTTGCATTCCACAGCCACAAAGCCTACAAGTATAACTTCGTTCCTCCTTGGGAGGTTCGATGCCTGTAAAGCTCCAGCAGATGGGACACCTGATTTTTTTTTATAACAGTCTCGTGGCTGCTACTTGACATTATGTCTTTCTGCTGACGGTTTCCATGATCTGTCTTCTGTGCAACGTAACTGGTGGGGATGGGTGCCCTCTGATAGTCACTAAAGACCAAGTTTGGAAAGCAATTCGCGCCACCTTGGAGTTTCTTCATCAAATATATAAGTGAGAGGTGAAATCAAGACCCCACTGCCACCAATCTGCAATAGGAAACACATTGGGTCACCAGTGCTTTTCTTTTCAACTCATTTTCAGTTCTTATTTTCAGAACTCGGGCTAGTACAATTCAATACCGTTCTGTAATTATTAAAATTGGGTTATTTTCTAAGTAGCATTTAGTACCATTAAAAGTCCTTAATACCTTTCCAGAACCTTTTAGTAAGATTCAGTAGGTTTCAATGCCATTCAACACTCATCAGCCTACTCAAACAGGGCCTTACGTTGTCAGATTGAACAGTTTGTCAGGATAATTGGATGTTCTTGGGACAAGGGAAAAGCACCAAAGATCCATTCAAACAAGGTAATATACAAGAGAAACTATCCTATAGATTTTGTTAGACCTCAAAGTTTTCTATTGTCACTATTTCCAATACTCTGAAAGTTCCCGAAGGCTACATGCAAATGAAATATCCACATTACCCACCCAACCTTTCTAACATTTTCTGGTAATGGAAGAAGAAATGTACAGAATGAAGAATGATTTCAAGTTTTCCACCTACTTTCTCTGCTACTAAAGCTGCTTTCCCTGTGGAGCTAAAATTGACTGTGATTAGCTTACAGAGAAGCAACTGTGGTGGGGGGGGGGGGGTGTCTGGTCTGGTTAATGAGATATGTTCCATTTCCGGCTTCTGGTTCTGCAAGCATTCTCTTATACCACGAGCAGGGTAGGATATAATACTACTTTGATCCAATGAAGTGATGGAGAAATGTAAAGAGCTCATCTATACAGATCCTTTCGCCACTGCCGTCAAAGGATTCAATGATGGATGATATGTGTGAATAGCTGCTAAAGTGTAGCAAATGCACGACGTACACAGGAAACTCATTTTTGCTGGTTGATCAACTTGGCAAGGAATCAAACAACTTTTTCAGGCATGTTGGAAAAGAAAAAGGGGGCTCATAGAGATGTGACTCTTATGACCCTCGTGGAGACCCATTCAAGTATACAGTTGACCCTTCTTTTAGCTCATATTTTCTTCTCTTTTTTTTTTTTGTTGGGGGGGGGGGGGGGGAGGGGTGGATGCATTAGCAATGATAATTTGAAGAGGGGAGCAATGGTGGCTTACAAACTATAGTTGCACCTTTTTTTTTTACATGCATTGCTTCCCTTGGAGTATTTTAATATATATTTTGATTAATACCCATGCTTCTTTGGGTCCCATGCATGCAAAACACAACAGCAGATTTATTGCTATTTAATTTGGACTGAATAGAGTTATGTTACCATACTTAAGTCCACTTGTAAGCCGATCCCCACGTCCTTTTCCACCAAGCCAGATAATCATATAGGTAACCATGTCCAACATTTACACCCAAGCAGTATAAAAAGCATAAAGTAATTAACTTAGTTAAGCAAGGACAAGTACAAGACATTATTTGTGAAGATGTGAATTTGATTGTTATCATCACCAACATCATTTAAGAGAATGTAAGACTGCAAGTACAGGCAAGTGATAACATAACTGGAAGAATTAAAAAGGGAAAAGGCTTACTGCTCGAAGCTGTTGAACAGCCTTGTAGAGGTCCCTTTTTGGTACACATATAACTATGGCATAGTAATCAGCTGACACTTTCCCATCCTTTTTACAGAAAACAGGACTAATAGTGGGGCCCTGCACGAAATAACTAAGAGCTTTGAGAAGGCTATAATTTCAAGCATTATGTATCTGCATGTGTTACTGATGAATACATTTGTTAAAAACTGCTACAACTATGTTATTAATCATATATTTAATAGCCATAGTGTGGAAATGCAATGCTGGTGGATCTGCTAATGGTATAAGTGTATAACATCACCTGCAATCCTGATAAAGATGCTTGGCTCAGAATTCGTTCAGCAACTTCTTCAGCACTGCTCCCCCTCATGTTTGCGGTCACCTGATATGACATGTAAGTCAAAAGAAGTGGCAGAAAAGGAAAACAAATAGATACATAAGATAAAACCACAGGCCTCATATGAGCACACCCACCGTAAACTGACCGACTGCCCTTAGGTGCGCCTCAAATCTTTCTAACATCTCATGGGTTATGTCCAGAACACCTTCACGACAGGTTAGTGATTTCCTGCTTCCCACAAGCACAGCCTAAAAATAGCGGAACTTAATCAAGAAAGCTTGCGAGGACAAAGACACTTGGAATTGCATGACAACTCAAAATATGGTCAAGCCTTGTGGGACAGAAGATAATACCTGACTTTGCAACACAACACCACCATCAATTTCTTTTAAGTTGTTCTCTCTCAGAGTTGTCCCACTACTTACAAGGTCCAATATCGCATCAGCAATCCCCATCTGATCCAAGAAATTTGCCAATTAAAACATCTTGCTATCGTCAAGTACAACTAATGGGAAATGAGCGCACTATTGTCAAATATATAATTAATTGCTTGGATAGTCAGACACCAAATTGAGAAATGTCCTCAATTTCGTAACATGAGATGCAGCCTCAGAGCCATGCAGACACATGTTCCAGCAGCAATTTTTTAAGTGCACATGGAGTTTGTGCTCCAAATAGTGTGATTGTGTACTTGGACATATCAGGTTGTTCCAGCTGCAATTTTTTCAATAGTGTGATTGTTCAGTTGCAAACATCTTGGAGCATGAACTCCAGGCACATGTAACATGCATTGATGGCTAAGTAGGAAACTGGATTCTTATCTCAGACTAACAATTCATATTCCCATGTCATTTTGCCAAACTTTGGATTACTATGCAACAGATGATTCAAATAACAGGGGCACTCCTAAAAAAATATATTTAGACTAGTACAAATCTTGAGTTCTTGTACACTTAAGCTGAAGCATGTCCCATAATATTTCTCAAAGACTAGTATCATGGGAAAAATAAGATGTTTCACTTTAAACAAATGAAATCTTACAGCAGGGGCAGCCTCTAGTGCTCCATCAGCAGTTGAAAAGATCACATGCTTCAGTCCATTCTCCTTCATGAACTTTGGCCCCAGCTATAAATGAGAAAAACAATTTAACCCAGGTCTCATTAAAAATACCACTGTAAATTAACACCCCCCCCCCCCCCCCAAAAAAAAAAAAAAAGAAAACCAAAAAAAAAAGGGAAAGGGAGGAAAAAAAAACAAAATGAAAGAAAGATGAGCAGGGGTGTAAATCAAAAGGCTATGGAAAGAAACAGAAAGAAAGTTATGATACATAGGTGAAGCCAGTAGCAACTCGAAGAGGTTTCTCAGCTGTCCATTGAGGCATTGCAGCAAGCTCCTTCATAGAATTTATGTTCTCAAAAATGCCATATTTGGGGATCTGATAACCATCATCAGAGACTTTGTTCAGTAACATTTAGTAAGCGTGATAATCTATAATAGGGGCAAGAAGAAACTTACAGCAAACGATAAGCGGCACTGACCATAATCAAGGTTGTCGTGAATAATAACGAGATCATCACTGCCCTATAACAAATGACTTTGATCATCAGACAGTCAAAAACGGTTCAGGCTTTGCAATTTGAACCACCGTATATGGATAAATATTATTTTCTACCTTTAGCTTATCAGATATAATTGTTGATGAATGAAAATAATTAGTGAATATTCTGAATCATTATAATTGTCCATATCATGGGGGAGAAACTCTAAGACATGAAATTCAGAAAGGCGACATACAACTAAAGCAAAGAGTAAGACTTCCTGGCAAGAATTTTTCCAGCAGCACCGAACAGCTTTAGCACCAACTGCCGTAATGATTCTGAGCAGCGATGGCTGAAGGTGGTTGGTACCTGGTGTTCAAAGAATGCACATGTAGGGTTGGTGGTGATGTAAGTCAAAGGCATGGCAACACTGTTTTGGCGGTGATGGAAGTCTCAGGCATCAGGGATTTTGGGCAGTGACAGATGAGGGTGTTTGGGACACAGCAGAGTGATCTGGTGGAATTAGATTAGTGATGGGGACCATCCCAGCAGCTCAGTAACACCAACTATGACCAAAGATTGCAGCCAAGAAGTCCAGGAAGCATTGATCACTAGACTGCCAGAACCAGCTCCAACAGCCAGTGAGTAGGCTGTTATTTCACTTGCATATCTTCTTAAGGGAAGGTGATCTTGGTCTGATCCTTGTTCCACCATTTAGTCTAATTAACTAGCTGCTGAAAATAATCCATTAAGCACCAAGGAAAGTTCATTTGAAGGCTCAAACCAGAGGAAGGATCAAACAGTGCAATTTTAAGCCAAATTCAAGCACCCAGGCAAGGGTGGTTGCTTGCTTGCCTGCTTGTAAACTACCAACTGATTTTCCCACCTAAAATGCAATTGGCCAGGATCATCATTACCAATTGGACAAGAAAAAATCAGTGGGACAGGAATGGGGATAGAGAAGGATTGGCCAATAGTGAAGGCAAGGTTTCCTTTTGACTTTTGACCTGGCTGCTTGCTAGCTTGCTGCAAAATCAGCAACTTGTCCATTCGTTTGTATTGTTATCAGCTAGATTAGCCCGTTGCCAATATTTGCACTTCATGTCCAATAGCAATAGCGCTACTAAGTCTTAGCTTAAGTTCACATTAAATTAGGCTAAGTACTGATTGAGTCACTAATTAATCAAGTGACTTAATCCTTATTTAAGTGCCCGTTTTTCTCTATAAATAGCACTATCATCGCTTGTTTACTGACATGAGATATATATGAAAGTTGAATGCTTGCTTTTTGAGTCCATAAAAGACTCCTTAAATCCCGTAGGCTGTATTTGAATTCTGGCAAGATTCAGTGGCGATTTGCATCTAACTCACCTTAGGTCCTTAGGGGCTATGCCCTAGTGTAATCTTAAGAGTGGTGTTTCCGTATCACTTTTGATTCACTTGAACTATATTGGAACAGGCTTGATGCACTCAGTCTTCATGCCTGGTTAAAGGTGTTTATCAAAATTGTTTGTTTCTTTGCTAAGTACATCCTGATGTCTTAGTGTTTATTTTTTTGGTGCTGGATCCCTCACGTGCTTCCTTCTGAGGTAGAGAAGTAGTACCACTTCCCTTGGATACTTTGTTGTGCCTGTTGATTCCCTCCTCATTGCTGCTAAATCATTAGGCAGTTTAGGTGATAATACCTTGCCTTTGAGCAATCAGGTTGTCTCAAGGTTTACAGAACCTTATCTTTGTTCTCATTAATCTTTTCTCGAGACCTAACTAGCTAAAGGCAGAGTAACTTGGGTGCTTTACTGCATGTATGTTGGTTGTTGCGTTCTGATCTTTGTTTCCTAACCATACATACATCAATCAGGCTTGCAAACCAAAAACCTACTCTGATAGCGATATAATAGAGCGGGAAAGAGAGAAGGAAATTTGGAGGAGAAAAGGAGGATTGAGAGAGCATAAGAGAGGGTATTCAGCATTTCAGCTTCATGCCAAACTTCAAGAATAGATTAACCCTGGCCTTTGAATGGATTCACTAGTAGTTCAAGTAATGCTTCTTCCATATGTACACTAATTTAATATTATTTATTGATAAGTAACCAAAAGATGTATTGAAAGGAGGCCAACAGGATGTCGCGCATGTACAAAAAAGGGGTGAATACAAAAGCAATATGCCCTCAAACTCTCATCAATAATATTATCAAATGGCGAAATTCTATCACCCTTAAGTACCACATTCCAACTATACAACTACACAACATACTCAAAAGTAGAGCTTGAAACCACGAAATCTTTGTCCTCAAATATTCATTGATTTCTCTCCTTCCAAGTGGCACACCAAATAGCTTTCTCTTCAAATATATATACAACAATTTGCACTACAATACCCACCATATCCTGTATGCAAACAACTGCCAAGGTACACCAAGCTTCATAGTGCTATTAAGTTCATTTGTAACTGCTTAAAATGGGAAAGGTCCTAAGGCAGATCCTCGCAAAGCCTTTCAACAAACAGGTGTGTGCATTTGAACAAGACAAAGGAATCACAGAATTTCATGATTATATTGTTTTCCTAGAAAGTCACAAGTGTATAACTAACAAAGATCAAAAAGTCTAAAAGATCAAAAAGTTCATAGATTAACCCACAAAGGAGATCAACATCAAAAGACTAACAAAGAAAGACAATAAATTGAAAACATCCTTGTGTTTTTGACAAATCTGAAAATCAAACAAGAATGTTGTACATGATGGCAGTATTAGATGATAATAATGGAACACTAGAAAATAATATGAATAGGAAATCAACTGAAATAAAATATAAACTAATATCAGGAATAAAAAAGGATCAGCATTTTAATTTACTAATTACTAATGGAATTTAACATCCATGTTGGCCTAAAGTTGTGACAATCACCTGTCCAAACTCGCACACAATGTCCAATCCCACCATACCAAGGTCCAGGTCGCCAGATAGCAACTTCCTCACAATATCTTTAGGCCGCTGAAACCAAACTTCCAAGTTTGACAACTAACCAGAAGACAGATAAAAATGAGATTAGTTGTGCAGGACAATGGTTCTCAAAATTAATACCTCTTACCTCCCCCATCATTTAGACTTGAAAAGTAGAAAACAAGTTAATATAGTTTCAGTTAAGACTCATTCAGTCAGAAGATATCACAAACCAGAACACACAGAAAGTATAACAAAAAGATGTTCCAAAGAGATCAGTTGAAATAAAGAAACCAGAATACACAGAACATTCTACGGTCCGTCTGTATCTTATATTGAAGCAAACTCAATATGATACTAAGTACTAACATCTAAGTCCTACAAAGAAACAAGCAGAGCGATGAAAAAGAAAATTACAGTTCCATACATGGCAACTTAAAAGAGCACCTCAAAGATGCTTGGGAACACCTTACTAATGTTGACATTAATGGAACTAGCTTTGTTGGTCTGAAACTCCAATTGCAACCTCAACATGCACCCATGTAATGTAGCAAACACTCTAGGTCACTGAACAAGTAGCCACTGTAACCATGGCATGATCACCTAACAAAAGCACCCACACCATGTTTCTATAAAGCTTCATAAATCCAAAGACTGCACATAGCCACGGCACAGAATTCCCTCAAAACATCACAGCCATAACTGCTCCTGTTGTAATAGTAGCACAACTGACTAGCAGTTTCAATGCCGTGGTACGATGACCGAACAACATTGGGTCAGTGTCAAGTTTACAGCGTAGAAAGGGAAAAGACATAAACATAATGTTAAGGCCGTCACTTTTCACTAATATAGGCACAAGTGTTATTCATGCAAAAAGCTGCACCTTAACCAGGTAAAAAGCCAGTTAGCAGCAACCGCTCGTTGCTCACAGCACAATAATCCTGTTATAGCAAAATCAGATGATAAATTCATAACATTAAAGCCTTCGAAGGTCATGTCTTGGTAACTTTGATAAGCATAATCTACTAAGATATTAGATGGAAAAAACTAACAACAATATGGACTAATGGTCAGCACAGGCATAGGCTCATCAATCTTTACACATGCAACCCCGCACAACTCAAATCCTCTTTCAAATTTAAATCCAACAATCCACCACCATGCTCAATACATTGATGGCTCGTTCTAGGATGTCATCTCCAGTAAAAATTTCAGAGCTTCACCAAAAATGTCAAGGTTCCTGGAAAAATTTCGTAGTAAATCCAAATATGTAAAATGAGGTCAACATAGCCATTAAAGTAAGCTATAAGATACCGCTTCTTGTTCTTCTTCCTTTTATCTCAAGTGCACATTTATTTTCAGCAGCAGGATCTTCATTTGGAATAAAGGTTCCTACACCATTGGTGTTCCAAAAGAAAAGAAGTCCAAATTCATGCAGCATGCTTATCTACCAATATTATCAACTTTTCATCCAATAAAAACTATCACTGACCAAGCTGAATTTGTTTTTAAAAAATGCACAAAAGAACTACAAACTGCAGCGCTTCAATTATTCCAACATGATAAACTAAAAAAAATGCCACAGCAACAGAAGCTTCCAACCATCAATTACTAAAGCAGAACAAAACAATTCTTCCCTTTCACGACAAATGATAACTGAATGTTGTATCTAAGAATCAAACAAAATGATAAACATAGGCCAAGCCAGAGCAAGTTAAACTCTAGCCAGAATCTAATATCAGGTGATGTTTGCCAGCAACAAGTTTTTCATTCGGCCAATGTCAAATCCAAAGCATAAGCTTTGACCAAATTCAAATCAACGAGAATAAATTGAACTCCGAATTTGCAGAATAACCTGAGGTATTTGCGCAACGTATTGGCGAGGATTGACTTGCTTGACAGACAATTGACAATCCTGAGAAACATACAGCCGATGGCAGAATGAGAGACGTAGGAAACCAAACAAACATGAATAGATAGTTATAGAGGTGAGAGAGAGAGAGAGACCTTGAGAAGGTCGAGTGTGTCAGAAGCCATACGGCCTTTGCTAGGCAATCCAAGACGAATTTCGGCGCGGTGAGGAACCCTAAGATCGGCATTGCCATTGAGGAGAGTGATGGGAGCAGAGGAGGTCTGGAGACAAGCGTAGACTTTGAGGTTAAGGGAAGACAAGAAGAAAGGTGGAGTGGTAGCGGAAGAAGACGAAAAGAGAGGAAACTGATTAGGAAAGGCGGGGAGAGAAGGACATTGTTGGAGAAAGGTAGTGTAGAGAATCGCCATTTTTGGGGGAGCTGGAAACTTAGTGTTTCTCTTTCAACCTATAGTTGGTTAGAACTTAGAAGGGTGGATACTAATGAGACCGTCTGCTTCAAAGTTCAAAGCCTGGCCGCCTGCCTTTTGATGAGACGCAAAGGGTGTAACTGTTTCAGGGCATATGCTCCTGAGTCCTGAGTCCTCAGTCCTCAGTCCTGTCCTGTCCTGTCCACACCCACAATAATTTGATGCGATGCCAATCCCCACTTTTTCTTTCACAATTTCAGGTTTAAATAAATCAAAATTGTCAATTTTGGGTTTGGAAACGCTTTTTGTGGATCAACATTGACGACCATCGTCGTTTCCCTTTGCCTTTGGATACAAACAAGATTCCCCATTCAAGCAAGTGCTCTACCCTCAGCCCCATGTTTTTCTTCTTTTTTTTTGAAATCACCCTCTAGCCCACTTAGGAATGTCAATGGGTCTTGTTCTGGGCGACCCTACCATATTTAAGCAAGTAGGAATACTAATTACCAGTTACCTCTACCTGTTACCCATCAAAATTGAACATTAAATTATACAACTCATTTTATATTCATATGTACAAATAATAGATTATTTTCAGGCAAATAAGATAAGGTAACAAAAGGAAATCTCACATAATGATTTGTATTAGAAAGAGAAAAATTGGACAATAGTTCATGCAAAAATAAAAGGTATAGATATCCTTATTACAAAACTCAACAAAATAGTAAAACTTCAGAATCATTAAAGCAAGTTTACTTTTTCACTTCATTTTAACAAATAAGAACCACAACTGTGTTAGTGTGTTTCTTTTGCTCTACTAGACAAAGTTTAATCAGCAAAACTTAACAAATTAGCCATAAACTCAAATATTAACATACATATGATGCCTAGTAATAAGTAAACGACTTTTTTGTTTTTAAAGTATTGGGGTCGGGTAGGGTACTCGTCAGGAAGAGACAGGTACCTTTACCCTACCCATACTCGTTTTTTCCTAAAATTATCACCCATACCTGCGGATTTGGGTTTTATCGTCATCCTCAAGCCCACTTAAATTGGCAACAAAGAGGATATTTTCTAGTGTCCATATATTTGAGATAATCTCTTTATTAGAATATAAATTTAGATATTGACTAGTATAGTGTGCCCAGTCCTTTTTTATGATTTGGGTTCTTTAGTTGAATGATTGTTGGGGATGGCAATTTCACTAGTGTAGAATGATCCCATTCGTTTTCTTTTAAGATTTGGGTTCTCTAGTTGAATGATTGTTAAGGATAGCGGCTAGGTCCCAATTGAAGCAAATTCAATTTGCTCAATCTAAGGCTAGAATTCGAATTCGAGGAAAAAAACAATTTTATCTGATTAAATGAAACTCTACTCTGAATTAATCGGAGCGTATTTGGAGGTACCCGCCTGGAGCATATAGGGATGATGTCCATGAGGATAATTCTTTGATCAACAAGTCACATCTAGATCTCATGGGAAAGATCAATCAATTTCCTTACAAGTCAGGTTTGGTGAGCACTTCAATGTGGATCCTGAATCTTAGAGGGATACTTTGGATTATCCTAGGGCTTGTAACTTTGGATCATCCTAGGGGATGTTCTCTAACACATACCCATGTGATTGACTTTGACATCCAATGTCCCTATAATCATGAAACTCGATCATCGTGTCAATCCCACATGCTTCTTATTGATAATCATCACGGTCCCAACATGGTGACCCAATCAGGAACATAGTCAACTATCGACTAGTAGCATTACCTAGTTCACCAAATGGGGCCTCACAAGGTAGACATCATTTGACTGTCCATTTTGGATATGTTATCCTTTTGGAAGTTCATTCAATTTAAACCACAATTGAAATAGAACATGTCAGATATTATTGATAAATAAAATATTTACAACTCCAGAACAGTACACTTATAAGAAGTAAAATAAGCGCATTCACTAATGTGATTACACCTCATGAACTATTCATACAAGAGAAGAAAATCATGTGTATTCTCCAATGCATTTAATGCCTGAGCATGACCATCATGCTTAGCTTGCGATAGGGGTTTAATGAGTGGATTAACGACATTCACATCCGTGTGAACCATGCATACCCTAACATCACCATCATCGATAAACTTCTGAATCATGTGATATTTATAGGACACATACATGGACTTATTGTGTACCTTAGGCTCTTAATCGTGGACGATGGCCCCACTATTGTCATAATAGAGGCTCAAGCCTTCTGCTATGCTAGGCACCACACTAAGCTCCCTGATCAACGCCTTCATCCACACAACTTCCTTTGCAACTTCCGAAGCCGCAATGTACTCGACCTAAGTTGTAGAATCTGTAATATTATCTTGCTTGGAACTCTTCCTACTTACTGCCCCTCCATTCATATAAAAGATGTATCCAGACCGGATCTTGAAGTCATCTTTGTTCGTCATGAAGCTAGCATCGGTGTAGCCCTTTATACTTAGTCGTCCATCACCTCCATACACTAAGGGCAACTCCTTAGTTATGTTCATATGCTTGAGTATGTTTTTCAGTACAATCCAAAGTTTCTTTCCAGGGTTGGATTGAAACCTACTTCACACACTCAAAGCATAAGCTATATCCGACCTAGTACATCACCTAGAATACATAATTGATCCTATTGCCGAAGTAAACAGTATGTTTCTCATCCACTCTTGGTCTTCAAATGTCGAAGGTCAATCTATTTTACCAAGTGATGTGTCATGGACCATAGCGACAAATCCCTTCTTGGAATTTTGCGTGTTGAATCGATTCAACACCTTATCCATATAAATACTTTGATTCAAAGTAATCAAATGTTGACCTATCTCTATAGATTTTAACTTCAAGAATGTACTGATTCTCACCGAGATCCTTGATTTGGAAATTCTTCCTAAGCCAAGTCTTGCAAGTCTCCAACATAGGAATGTTATTTCTAAACAAGAGCATGTCATTCACATACAAGACTAGAAATATAATTTTGCTCTCATTGAACTTCTTGTAAACACAAGGTTGTTCCAGATTCTTCAGGAAACCAAACTCTTCGAGCACTTGATCGAACCTTTGATTCCAACTCCAAGAAGCCTTCTGAAGACCATATATGGCCTTTTACAACTTACAAACTTTCCCAATATTTTTGGGATTGTCAAAACTCTCAGGTTGTGAAGCATATCATGGTGGGATTAGATGCTTAAGTTAATGAACTTAATGAAGATGATTATGATTATCACAACCAAACCCTAGAACTAGCAACCCAAACAAGATATAGACTTAGGATAAATGAGAACAACTACCCAAGACCTATCAAACCCACCAAGAATTGCAAAAAGGTTGGACCACCACAACTCTATAAATGATTTGGCTTGAACGTCACCACAACTAGATTGAGGCTAAAGTAAGCAAGACTTTGAGAGAAGAAAGTTGAGAGAAATCTCATTTGTATTCATAAGCATTTAATGCTCTTTCTTAACAATGTAAATGCATATATACATTGGAAGGAAAGAAGATTTGGGGAAATTACAAGAGAACTCATGTTCTTTACAATTAATACCCTCATGTTGGTGTTTTACATCAACATAAGGGTTGGGGAAAAAAAGGAGAAAACAACACATAATAAGGGGAAAGAAATCAAAGAATTGTGCTGCTAATGTTGCATTTCGTCTCTAGCATGATCATGCATTGGAGCAACATGATCGTGCGCTAGCATTTCGTGCCCAAAATTAACAACTTTCTTTCCAATGATTGCACAATCATGAGTTTAGTGTTGCACGATCGTGCTATGGTTCCTGTGTTGGAAACCACAAGACAAGTCCTAAGTTGCACGATCGTGTAACCTAGATGGCACGATTATGCCAACCCTCCTGGTGAGGGCGCACGGTGGTGCCCCCAAGGTGCATGCTCGTGTAGCCTAGGCATGCCCCAAAAGGGAAAGCTAAGGCCATGACACGATCGTGCAACCCCTAGACGTGATCGTGCGGCTTCTTCATGACTTCTTTTCTTCTTAAAACTCGATCAGGACCCACCTCCATGATGCCAAAAGACCAACACGCCCTCAGAACAACCAAAAGATCAAAAAGCCCTCCGGGTTTGTGAATGCTTCCGAGCCACTCAAAGAGGCTCGAGGCCGATCCAAAAGACGACCGAGATGAGCTTAGGAGTTCTCGAGTCACAAGAGAAGTTAACCTCCATATGCGTGCGAGATGATGCTATCCTCTTGGCTTGTGATAGGTGGGAGGATTATGGACACTGGGATACTTCATGCTCCCCTTCTTGAAAAGGATTGCCCTCAAATCCTCTTTGGGCTCATCATCCTCAAAGTAAGGAAAGAGATCTCCAATGTTTAAGGTTGAGGAGACCCCCATATCTCCCGAAAGATTGAGCTTGTAGGTGTTGTCAATGATCTTCTCTGTGATCCTGAACAGTCCATCACTTCGTGGCATGAGCTTGTTTTTCCTCGTTGATGGCAACCTTTCCTTACTCAAATGGATCCGAAACAACTCACTGGGCTTGAAGATGATGTTCTAGCGGTTCTTGTTGACCTGTGTCTTATAGACCTTATTAATTCTTTTAATTCGGTCCCTGATTTGTTAGTGAGGCTTTTGAATCTCCTTGGCCTTCTCATTAGCCTCGAAACACACTCTTGACTCCAAGGGTAATGGAAGGAACTCAAGTGGAGTGAGAGGATTCACCTTGTAGCATACCTCAAATGGTGAGTGGTCGGTAACTTTAGAGGGACTTGATTGTAGGTGAACTCTGCATGACAGAATTTGACATCCCAATCCCGCAAACTCTTACTCCCAAGACCCCAAAGCAAGGTGGAGAGAGTTCTGTTAGTGATCTCAGTTTGGCCATTAGTTGGGGGATGGTGTTACGTACTAAAAAGGAGCTTCGTACGTAAGGGCTTCCATAGAGATCGCCAAAAGTGGCTGATGAACTTAGTATCCCTATTCGAGACGATGATCCTCGGGATGTCGCGCAACCTTAAAATCTCCCGAAAGAAGAGATTACCAATGAGTAGACACCAGGTATTTGAGCATAGTTTTATATAAGACAAAAGAAATAATGGATAGCTGCTAAGTCAAGAAGCCAAATCAACACACTTGCATACATGCACTTTACATGTGCAAGTTTACGTAAAGTTACATGCATTATCACATGTGAAAGAGCTAACCTCAAGAATGCACAACTTTTACGTATGAAAATGTCAAACCCTAGCCATGCATGACATGCATGAGCATGCAAAGAGCTGCAAGAAGTCTCAAGATCGAATCTTCATAAAAGCACCAATTTCATCCAAGTTTTTAAGATAAAATGTGCATCACACTACTAGCTGTCCAAGTGTGAATAGGGCCTTTAGCACATGCATGTTTCATACCATTACCGTCCAAAGTTGCATGGACGAAAAGCAGATTCATCCTCCCCTCCCTCCAAAGCCTTGACCCCCAAGGTTCATTTTCACACCATGGTCTACCACCAAGTACATGGTTCATCCCCCTTTAAGTCTGATCGGCCTTAAAGTCAATGAAACCAATGTTAATCAAGATCATGCATGTACATTCCCCCTTTGAACACCCTATAGCCTATAAATACTGCCCAGAACTTCGAAGCCAAAGAACGAACTACATCCTTCTATCCTCTCTACATCACTCTCATTCTATCTACTCCCTTCTATTTTCTTACATCTATTCTATAATCTTATACTCATCCTATATTCATTCTATTCTCCTCCTAAATCCTTTTCTAAGCCTAAACAGATATCCCTCCTAGAAACCCCCCACAAAAAACGTCCAAAGACAACCTAAAAACCTCAAAAAAAGAGCTTTTTCCCTACCCTTTTCCCCTTTTCCTGCCTCAACTTTGGTTCAATTTTGGCATTATCAAAGGGAGTATTCAAGACTTCAAAATAAGATTCTTCAAGGGTGAAATTCAAGCATTCAAGTAAGGCTAGGCAAGGCTCCTAAAATCTACATATAGGTACATTTTGTTGGAAATTTGTGTGATTTAAAATTAATCTTTTGACCTATTAATATTGTTTGATGTCCACCTATACGATTAGTAGTAACTTTTAGTTACGTATCACCTTTCGGGCTCACTCAATTATATAATATTAGACTTTAGTTGATTTATTTCTTCCTTTTATTTAATATGGTCTTATTTATTATTTTGGAATTTATGCCAACTTTATTTATTGAATTTGGCACCGTGGGAGGGAAAAACTGTTTGCTATTTCTTCTCCTTGTTAATTGACTATTTTGACTGAGCTATTGTAACTAAGTCTTTAACTTCCCTTAATTTTTGCCATTAAGGGTGATGTTGGGTGAGAAAAATAAGGGATTAACCCTTG
This sequence comes from Portulaca oleracea, assembly GCA_029582165.1. NCBI lineage: Eukaryota > Viridiplantae > Streptophyta > Magnoliopsida > Caryophyllales > Portulacaceae > Portulaca > Portulaca oleracea. The sequence goes on along the minus strand of CM055878.1, from coordinate 9,461,957 downwards.
ATTCTCTCTTATATGCCATGTTAATTGTCAGTATTTAAAAGCCTTATGCATTTGCTTCTTCACGGTGGGATTTGTTTTCCATGAGTAGAATATATTGGCAGTAAAGTGGGTGTGGTGAGGTAGCATTTGCTACGTTTTTGATAGAATTTTACCCACTTAAATTTGATCTTTCTAATTTTTCTTTCCCTTTGAAAATGGTTTGTAAATCCTTTGTCATATAGACTAGTAATTTTGAGCGTTGGGTATATATTGGTTTGGGATTCTCTTTCGCTGCATCCAAAGAGAATCGACAGGTTGTCGAATCTTGGGAGAATGCTGCATTTAAATTATTTTACCAGTGCAGTTGGGGCATTCCTTCTCTAAAGAGAGTGTTTGACACGCTTCGACCCAGGCTGATTCTAATCTCTTTATCTCCTTTCTTTCTATTTATTTTTTTAGATGTTGTATTGTACAATTTCATGTAATTTTCTATGTATTCGGCATGTTTACATGAATAATAATTTTGTTATTATATGTTTGTTAAATTCCAAATTAATAGAAAGTTGTCCACTGTGTGTTTGAGTTGCATTTTTCAGAATAAATTTTCAACAAATTTAGAGAAGGAATTTCTACTTTTTGTTAATTTGGATGTTACATATACTTACATGCCTTTCTGTGATGCTTTTATTATGCATGATGAAGTGAAATAGACAAGTTGATGCTATTGTTGTTTATCATGGATAGCTTATTGAAATTATCATTAACTATTTTTTTCTATCAATGCTTACGTGTTGTAGTACAATTACTTCTAATGCATGGGATAGAAATCAATGTTATTGTCACATGTGTTGATTAGCCTTAAAAGGTGTATACTTGGGTAGCAAGTGTATCTTTATTTCTCTTTTTAGTTTTGGACGTAGTTGTTTACGCAAATAAGAAGTATGAATATTGTAAGAGTGGTTTCAATTATATGGCTCCAAAAGGATGTTTATCACTGTTTTTATCAGTAATATGATTGTGGGTTGTGGCTATTTAGCTTTTAATCTGGCATGATATTTTATTATATCATATTGTCCAATCAGTAGTGATATTTATTCTTTATTTATATAGATAAAATTTTATTTACAGATGATATTATATATATTTATTAAGATGAATTCTCACTCATTTCTTTTTCTGTTGATTGTGGGAGCAAAAGCATGTCGTTGCCGAAGTATATCACAGTCATGGAGTGAGATAACGATGGACAATATAAGATCAGTGACAGTATGTAAATTATGGTCGTCAACAAGAGGAGTATTATTTTACTCTTTATCTTTACATCAACATATGCTATTGTGGTATGAGGAATATGGTTGCTCTTTATTTGTGATTATGGTTGCTCTTTATTTTATGCACATATATTATCCATTTTTATTACTGTCATCATTATGGGAGAGTTGATTATACATTTCATGCATGTGGTGTTATGCACTAGTGTATGATGAAATTGATTATTAATATCTCATATTGTAGTAGTTATGATATATTCATGTGTTAGGATTGATGATGGTACTTAGTCCTTATTTACTGTATGTATAAGTAGATTAGTTTTCTTCATTTTCTTTCTTTTCTTTAGTTCTTTGTTTTCTTGGGCCTGTTGTTGGGTCCGTTAGCTTTATTTAAGCCAGCCCAGATCCTTCCTTTGTATAATTAGATTTCATTCTATTTTCCCTCTCAAATGAAAACTTGAATTTTTCCCATCTTCTTCTCCCTCTGCCTTCAAGCTTTGCCATTACTAAAGGTTTTCATGGTATCAGAGCCTATTCAGGCTAAATACTTTTCTCTTCCCTCTCGCCATGTCAGAAACATCAAAACCCTTTGTCCCAGATCCTTGTGATCCTCTTTTCATCCATCCCTTTGATCAACCAGGGATGTCGTTGGTGGCTGAGTCGTTTTCACGCGACGACTTTGATAGCTGGAAGAGGTCGACCACAATCGCCCTATCTGCAAAGAACAAAATCGCCTTTGTCGATGGAACTCTATCAAGGCCAGGTGCTGATGATCCCCGACTCCCTTATTGGAAATGAGGGAACGATATGGTTCTATCTAGGGATGGCAATGGGTCGGAGGTGAATCGGAGGTAGGTACCTTCACCTTCGCTCCAATTAATAATCGGAGGTGGAGGTCCACCTCCAAATCCGATTAATCGGATGTGAGAGGACCTCCAAATACGAACTTAATTGGAGGTACCTAACTCTAACTCCGACTCCGATTACCTCCGACTCCGATTAACTGTTGTACAATTCCATAAAATGATTTCATTCGACTCCGATTAACTCCGACTCCGATTACCTCCGACTCCGATTACCTGTTATACAATTCCATAAAATGATTCCTTCGACTCCGATTACTTCTAACTCCGATTACCTCTGATTCTTAAAAATGTTTGCATAGGCATAACACACAACACACATATAACATAAAAAATAGTCTCAATCATCATAATATTCCAAAACCATAAAACCTAAAATAAAAGTATTACATACCAATCATACATAACAAAATACAACACATAAAGTCACACAAGTACATAACCAAATGTCCAATGTTTGCTTCCATTAAAAAATGTCTAATGTTTGCAAATACGAAACTCTCAAAGTTACAATGCTTCAAATTCCATCAGTCATCTTGAACAACTTGCACCTGTAATAATAACAATAAAATTAATATAGGAGATTAGAATACAACAGTTATATTATTCATTGAAAAAAAATTTAGCAAACAAAATGAATTACAATGCTTTTGAAGTACCTCATTATCACTAGCATCCTCATCTTCATCGACAGTGGACGATGCGAAAGGATTGTTTTTAGTAGCATCTGCGACCAATTATACAAAAAAATGAATTATTTATTAGAATGAAAGTACAAAACTCTTAAAACTTATCAAGAATAAGCAAATAATTAATGACTTACCTTCAAACATTACACCTCGCCAACTTTGAAGACACATCAAAGCTTCAACAGTTGATGGTTTAAGTCTACTTCGATGTGGGCTAATAAATTTACCACCCACACTAAATGCACTCTTAGAAGGAACGGTAGAAATTGGCACTGCAAGGATATCTCTCGCTATCATAGAAAGGATTGGGAACTGACCCGAGTTGATTTTCCACCATGCCAAAAGTCATGATTTAACATCATCAGGTGAAATTCTATCCTCTTCCAAGTAATTATCAACTTCAGATTTGGCTGTCTTCTTAGGTGTTTTTTTTTTCACATGGTTTTGCCACATTAAACAATAATCCACATCCTCCAATGGTAATTTCCCAAGTAGAATCCGTCTCCATAGAATGTTTTGGAGATAACTCAGACATTGAATCAAGTTTGATCTTATAATTCTCAAACAAGTCATGCAATAAATTCTTAACTCTAGCACGTTGATACTCAGCCTCGTCTCCATATATAAGATCATAAAAAAATGAAACGCATTCCATTTTTCTTTTAGGATCCAACACTGAAGCGACTCCCAAAAGTCCATGTACGTCATCCCAATATTTGTCAAACTTCACAAACATACTCTTAGCCATAGTTTCAATCACAAAATTCCCACACACCATCCAATTTCTCAATGCCAATCTAATTCCACAAACTTTTTCAAAAAATAAATTGGCGGTGGGATATTTCGAACCTGAAATTTCTTTTGTGACACATTTAAATAAGACCAGCCGATCACAAATGTCCCTAGCCATCTGCCACTCTTCTTGAGTAGGTAATGAGAACTTTTCAACTTTTCCTTTGCTATTTTTCTTCAACCTTACAAAAACATCTTTGTAGTGAAGGACAGTCTCTAGCATGTCATAAGTTGAATTCCATCTAGTCAAACTATCCAATTCAAGCTTCTTGCCCCCTCCAAGCTTATTGTACCTACAAGCATCTTCAAATTTTTCAACCCTTTTTGGAGTTGCGCTCCAAAAAGCAACTGCATCCCGAACCTTCTCAATAGCATTACCAATCACACTTAAACCATCTCGAACAATCAAATTCAATATATGAGCACAACATCGCATGTGCAAAAATTTACCATCCAACATAAGTGTTGTATAGTCAAGCTTTTCTAGCACATTCTCTATAACACTGTCATTGGTCGAGTAGTTATCCACGGTAATAGTTGAAATTCTCTCATCCAACTTAAAATCAACCAAACAATCAAACAACACTTTAGAAATAGTGACGGCGGTATGTGGACATGGTACATAGGCATATCTAAAAAAAGATAAACAAATTAATCAATTAGATATGTTGTAAAATTCACAAGCAATGAAGAAAAAATACAATAAAAGAATATAGGAAAGTTACTTACCGAATAATATGACTTTGTAAAGTCCACTCTTCATCGATGAAGTGCGTTGTCACGGCCATATACCCCATTTTCTGATGCTTTGCACTCCACATATCAGTAGTAATGGCAACTCGTCCTTCTTGTGATGCAATTAGTCTTTTTAAACATTCTTTCTCTTCCTTGTAAGCAGCCATGATATCGGACTTCTAAGTATTCCTTGAAACAACCTTAAAGTCTGGATTCAAGACTTTTGAATATCTAATAAATCCAATGTGGTCAACCATGCTAAGAGGATAGCCATGTAATGCAATCATATTACATAACTCATGCCTTGCTAAATCTTGACTGAACTTGTACTTTCCCACTGTAATAGAAGTACTATCCTTCTTAATTGTTCCTTTCAAGAAGCTTTGCGCAATGTCAACTTTGTTTGTGGTCTTGAAACATTTTTTCAAATGTTCCCACAAATGTGTAGTTCCACTCTTGCTACCATCAACATAATCATTTTTGCAACCTTTGCATAATGCCCTTTGCCGGCCTTTTATTGTAACTTTGTCAAAATATTCCCACACTCCTGATGTTGTCTTTCTCTTTCTTTTTCGTCCATCAGTATCTTCGCCTTCAGTTGCATTGTTACCAATTTGGCCACTGGGAGTCACATTTGCCACAACTGGAGATGATTCCCCTTGCATAAATTCCAAATCAATAGGATTGGAAGGTCTGGTTTCATCAGTCATCTTGAACAACAGTCACTGTTACGACAATAGGTAAAACAAAATAAGAGGAGTCAGAAGGAATACTCTCAGACCAAAAATCCTTGCAGTGCCAATTTCCCTTGGATTAGAGTATAAATCCTAAATTAATTTGCCAAGTATAAATTCTAAATAAACCAGACCACACTAAATGAAACCAAACAATAGGTAAAACAAAAAAAAATGTCTTTAACATTCTCTAATAACATTTCAAAGCAACCCAAATAAACAATGACACTCAGAAGTCAGAAGGAATTATCTCAGACCAAAAAATTTTAAGATTTAATATAAACAATGACATTCAAGATTTAATATGCTAAGAGGATAGCAATATGATGAATCAGACCAGATGATTCACAATTATCATGTTGAAGATGATTCACAATTCAGACCAAAAATTCGAAATTTGTAGGCCAAATAATGAAGAATCAGACCATATCGATTCGACAGAGAGTAAGAGAAGAATTACCGGTGGTTGCGTGCGGTCAAGTGTCGGGAGGGGGTGCGGCGGTCGGATGAAGTGAGGCGGTGCGGCAGTCGCTGAGACAGAGAGAGGAGACGAGTAATTGGTATCAGAGTTGAGTTTCATCTTGGAGGAAGGTCTGTTTGTGTAACTTGTGTAGTTCATAATGTTGGGTTGTAGTAAAACACCTCAGGAAGTAGCAGATCAAGCCTTGAGGGAGAAGGAGGAATTGGAGGGGAAACTGAAATTTGTGAGTGATCAGTTGTAATATTATATGAGGTTGCACAGAAATAGGCTTAATGGAGAATCTAATGTGGAATTTGAAGAAGAAGAAGAAGAGGAGAACCCTTTTAGTGAAACTGGGAGAGGAGGCAGAGGACCTAGGTATCACAGAAGAAGAAGGTATGTAAGAAGGTCACCTAGGAGTAGTGGACGAGAATCTGGGAGTAGGAGTACAAGAGAAGAAAGGAGGGAGGATAGAAGAGTTGAGAAATTGGATTTCAAAATAGATATTCCTGAGTTTGGAGGGGAGATAGATTCTGATGTGTTCTTGGATTGGTTGCAAACAGTCGAGAGGGTGTTTGATTTGAGGGAGTTGTCTGATGAGAACAAGGTGAAGTTGGTTGCATTAAAATTGAAGAAATATGCATCTACATGGTGGAATAACTTGCAAAGGAGGAGAGAGGAGTTAGATGAACCTAAGGTCAGTACATGGGTCGAAATGAGGCAAAAGCTCAAGGAGAAGTTCTTACCTGAAAGTTACATGAAGGACAATTATTTCAAGCTTCAACACTTAGTCCAGGGTAGCAAATTTGTTGAGGAGTATACCAAGGAGTTTGAGCATCTACTGTGGAAATGTAACATGAAGGAGAATGAAATTCAAACCTATGTGAGGTATCTGGCAGGACTGAATGATAATATCAAAAATATTGTTGAGCTACAGGTGTATCATTCACTTGATGAGCAGAGTTCTTTGGCTTATAAGGTGGAACAGCAGAAGAAGGCCCAAAGGAAGAAGTATGGAAGCAAGTACCCAGCCAAAACTTATTCCTCAAACCAAATCAGACCATTACCACAAATCCTATAATCCACCTCAAAGAACCTATCCATCCCCACAACCACAAACCAGATATCCAGCCCCTAAACCACCTCAAACACAATCCCAAAATCCCCCACAAAGAACCCCAGTTCCTACCAATCGACCATTCCCTGAGAGAAGATGTTTTAGATGTCAAGGTCTTGGACATCTAGCCTCAGAATGTCCAAACAGAAGAGCAGTGACCTTAGCAGAATATCAAGCAGCACTGTTTGTTGAAATTGAGTCAGTTGTTGAGGAGGAACAATTTGATGAACCTGAAGGAGATCCTGTGTATGATGAAGAGGAAGTTGAGGCCAGACCAGATGAAGGTGAAATGTTGGTGATCAGGAGGGTCATTAGCAGTACAGCAGTTGATGAAGAAGCTGAGCAGAGGGAGAATATTTTTCACACTCGATGCACTGTTCATGGGAAGATATGTTCCTTGATTATTGATGGAGGCAGCTGTACCAATGCAGCCTCACAAACTATGGTGCAAAAGCTGAATTTGCAAACCTGTCCTCATCCAGAACCTTACACCATCCAGTGGTTGAGTCAAAGCAAAGGTATCAAAATTTCATCCAGATGCCTTGTGAATTTTTCAATTGGTTCTGTTTACAAAGATGAAGTGTGGTGTGATATTATACCTATGGATGCATGTCATTTATTGTTGGGAAGACCTTGGTTGTTTGATAAATCTGTTAACCATGATGGAAGAGCCAATATATATTCCCTTAACTTAAACCACAAAAAATTGTCCTCACCCCACTTAAACCATCCCAGCTCACAAGAAGAACCTAGAACCTCATTGTTGAACCATCCCTTGATGTGATTTTGCCAGCTGAATATCATGAGTTCTGTGAATAGAAAGAGTTTCTTTTGCTTAACCTCGATGAAGAACCAACCTCACAAAATGAACCAGCCCCACAAAATAGTCATCCATTATTCCAACCCATCCTCAACTAGTACATACATGTTTTTCCAGAAGAAATGCCATCAGGGTTACCCCCTAAAAGAGACATCCAACATAAAATTGACCTTGTCCCATGATCTGTCTTACCAAACAAACTAGCCTATAGAATGACCCCAGCTGAAACCAATGAGATCCAGAGGCAAGTTGATGAGTTGTTGGAGAAAGGAATGATCAGAGAGAGTTTGAGCCCTTGTGTAGTGCCAGCTTTATTGGTCCCAAAGAAAGATGGAAGTCAAAGGATGTGTATTGATTGTAGAGCCATCAACAAAATTACTATCAAGTATAGATATCCTATTCCAAGACTTGAGGATATGCTTGATGAGCTCCATGGCTCAACTGTGTTTTCAAAGATTGATTTGAGGACTGGTTACTATCAGATCAGAATTTATGAGGGAGATGAGTGGAAGACAGCCTTTAAGACTAAGGGAGGTCTATATGAGTGGTTAGTCATGCCTTTTGGTTTGACCAATGCACCATCAACATTTATGAGACTTATGAACCAAGTTCTGAAACCTTTGATTGGGAAATGTGCTGTTGTTTATTTTGATGACATACTCATTTATAGCAAGTCTGAAGTGGATCATGTGAAACATTTGAGGAGTGTTATGGAAATCTTGAGTAGAGAGCAGTTGTATGGGAACCTCAAGAAGTGTCAATTCTTCACCAGCCATGTTATATTCCTTGGTTATATTGTGACATCAAAGACTATTCAAGTAGATGAAGAGAAGGTTAAAGCCATAAGAGAGTGGCCAGTTCCAACATCAATCCAGCAGATCAGAAGTTTTCATGGGTTAGCATCTTTCTACAGGAGATTTGTGAGGAACTTTAGCACTATTTTAGCTCCTATGACTGAATTAGTGAAGGGGAAGAGCTTTACTTGGACACCAGCTGCACATAAAGCTTTTGAGGAGGTCAAGAGACAGTTAACCTCTGCACCAGTTTTGGCATTACCTTGTTTTGCCAAAGTCTTTGAAGTGGAATGTGATGCCTCAGGCGTGGGCATTGGAGTAGTGTTGACTCAAGAAGGCAAACCAGTGGCTTATTTCAGTGAGAAACTCAGTGAGGCCAAGAGGAAGTACAGTACATATGATAAGGAGTTCTATGCCATCATTAGAGCTTTGCAACATTGGAGACATTATCTTATTGGAGCTGAATTTATTCTGCACAGTGATCATGAGGCCCTCAAATTCATTCAGAGGCAGCATAAGCTCAACACTAGGCATGCTACTTGGGTGGAGTACATGCAACAATTTCATTTTGTGATCCATCATAAATATGGGAAGCTTAACAAAGGAGCTGATGCATTGTCCAGAAGGTATTTGTTGTTGCAAATTTTGGATGCAAGAGTGCTAGGTTTTCAACAGTTGAAAGCTTTGTATGAGAATGATGAAGATTTTGGAGAGTTGTACCAGAAATGTCAGGGACATCCTCAAAGTCTATATCATATAGACCAGGGATTTCTTTTCAAAGGAGCAAGGTTATGTATTCCAAGGAGCAGTTTTAGGGAGTTGTTGATCTCTGAAGTTTATGGAGTTGCTTGGCAGGACATTTTGGTATTGAGAAGACCCTTCTTATGCTGAAGGAACATTATTGTTGGCCTAAAATGAGGAAGGATGTTGAACATTGGGTCAGGAGGTGTGCTACATGTCAGATTGCAAAGAGTCATAACTTACCTCAAGGGCTATACACACCTTTGCCAGTACCAAATAGTCCTTGGGAGAACATCAGCCTAGACTTCATTGTTGGTCTACCAAGAACTCAAGGAGGAAAAGATTCAATTATGGTAGTTGTGGACAGATTCAACAAAATGGCTCACTTCATTGCATGCCATACCACCTATGATGTTGTGAGGGTGGCTGAATTGTATTTTCAGGAGGTAGTGAGGTTACATGGAGTTCCTAGGAGCATGGTTTCAGATAGGGACGTGAAGTTCCTAAGCCATTTTTGGGTTACTTATGGAAAAAGTTGGGTACTCAATTGAAGTATAGTACAACTTGTCACCCCCAAACTGATGGGCAAACATAGGTCACAAACAGGACACTCGGAACACTATTGAGGTCACTAATATCCACAAACAAAACAGGATGGGACACCCTCTTGTCTCATGCTGAATTTGCTTTCAATAGAGCACCATCAAAGGCAACTAGCCTTTCCCCATTCCAGGTTGTCTATGGTAGAAATCCTATAACTCCATTGGATTTATCACCACTAACAAATTCTGTGAGGTTTAGTTATGAAGCAGGTAAACATGCAGAGGACATCAAGAAGCTTTATCAGCAAGTCAGGGAGAAGATCATCAAGTATTCCGAGCAAGTTTCTACATCAGCAAACAAGCATAGGAGGAAGATGATTTTCAAACCAGGAGATTTAGTGTGGATTCATCTAAGAAAGGATAGATTTCCAAGCAAGAGGAGGGGAAAGTTGACACCAAGAGCAGATGGACCTTTTGAAGTACTAGAGAGGATTGGAGACAATGCTTACAATTAGACCTTTCTGAAGACTATGGAGGCAGTGCTACATTCAACGTTGCAGATTTGAGGCCTTACTCTCCAGAACATGAAGACCTTCCAAGTTTGAGGACAAACTTTCCTCAACTTGGGGAGGATGATGGAGGTCCTCCATCTAAAGATCAGAGTCCAGAACCAGCAGCAACAACGACCTCACCAACACCAACTCCAACTCCAAGGCCATCATCAACAGCATCAAACACTGACATCCAGGAGTGTTTCATGATGGTCCAGCAGGTCATGAGGTCATCCAGCAGCAACAACATCAGCATCAACAACAGCAGCCAGCCAGTGAGGTTATTTCTCAATTCCATATCTTTGGATTGAGGTCCTCACCCATGTTTGAAGACTTCACTTTAGAGCTGTTGAGGACATTCCAGCTCAGTGGAGATATCTGCCAGTTTTGAGGTCCTCTTTGAAGACATCACTTCTGGACTGTTGAGGATATTCCAGTTCTATGAGGTGATCCTGCATTGAGGTCCTCCATGAAGACTCACTTCCGAGCTGTTGAGGCCATTTCCAGCTTGTGAGGTGATATAACCGTTTGTAATAAAGAAAACGCGTTTGTTAGAGTTTATTTCATTTTATTTTGATATTATCCAGTTTGTAATGAGCCTTAATTAGCTTACTAAGTTAGTTAAGTAGCTTAATGCCGGATTAGGAAAGTTTCTTGAGCAAGGGGAAACCCTTAATCATCTAGCTCAACCCTAGCTTTATATACTTTGTAATCGGCAGCTTGTGAGGATCATCTATCAGTGAATTTAATAGCATTTTGAGTGCCTTGATTGAGCCTCTTATTTGTGAGTGACATAAAACTCTCAACCCTGGTTAATTCTACTATAGTATCAAGGATTTGGCAATCCTTGTGGTGGGTGTATAGCTTGGTAATCTCCATGGTGGTGTGCCTGTATCCATTGAGGTCATCCAGTCCATTGCCCTTGAAGTTCTAGCTGTGGTGGGTCTGTATCAACTCGAGCCTCAAGTCTATCTTCATTTACCGTTTGATTGTAAGTTTGTTCATCCGATCATCATTTCAACACCATCCATTTCATACATTTGTTTATTGGTGTTCGTGCTCTGTTTTAGAGGAGATTGTAGTTGATTTCTTGTGTGAGGTCTGTTTTGGGTGTGATTATGCCTGATTCTCTGTTTAGAGGCCAGAATCTGTGTGTTGTGTGTTAATGTGCTGTACTGTGAGGTCAATACTCTGATCATCGAGACCTTGCATACATCATGACCCAATCATGAACATAGTCAACTATCGACTAGTAGCATTACCTAGTTCACCAAATGAGGCCTCACAAGGTAGACATCATTTGACTGTCCATTTTGGATATGTTATCCTTTTGGAAGTTCATTCAATTTAAACCACAATTGAAATAGAACATGTGAGATATTATTGATAAATAAAATATTTACAACTCCAGAACAGTACACTTATAAGAAGTAAAATAAGCGCATTCACTAATGTGATTACACCTCATGAACTATTCATACAAGAGAAGGAAATCATGTGTATTCTCCAATGCATTTAATGCCTGAGCATGACCATCATACTTAGCTTGCGATAGGGGTTTAACGAGTGGATCAACGACATTCACATCGGTGTGAACCTTGCATACCCTAACATCACCATCATCGATAAACTTCTGAATCATGTGATATTTGTAGGACACATACATGGACTTATTGTGTACCTTAGGCTCTTAATCGTGGGCGATGGCCCCACTATTGTCATAATAGAGGCTCAAGCCTTCTGCTATGCTAGGCACCACACTAAGCTCCCTTATCAACGCCTTCATCCACACAACTTCCTTTGCAACTTCCGAAGCCGCAATGTACTCGACCTAAGTTGTAGAATCTGCAATATTGTCTTGCTTGGAACTCTTCCAACTTACTGCCCCTCCATTCATATAAAAGATGTATCCAGACCGGATCTTGAAGTCATCTTTGTTCATCATGAATCTAGCATCGGTGTAGTCCTTTATACTTAGTCGCCCATCACCTCCATACACTAAGGGCAACTCCTTAGTTATGTTCATATGCTTGAGTATGTTTTTCAGTACAGTCCAAAGTTTCTTTCCAGGGTTGGATTGAAACCTACTTCACACACTCAAAGCATAAGCTATATCCGACCTAGTACATCACCTAGAATACATAATTGATCCTATTGCCGAAGTAAACAGTATGTTTCTCATCAACTCTTGGTCTTCGAATGTCGAAGGTCAATCTATTTTACCAAGTGATGTGTCATGGACCATAGCGACAAATCCCTTCTTGGAATTTTGCGTGTTGAATCGATTCAACACCTTATCCATATAAATAGTTTTATTCAAAGCAATCAAATGTTGACTTATCTCTATAGATTTTAACTTCAAGAATGTACTGACTCTCACCGAGATCCTTGATTTGGAAATTCTTCCTAAGCCAAGTCTTGCAAGACTCCAACATAGGAATGTTATTTCCAAACAAGAGCATGTCATTCACATACAAGACTAGAAAGATAATTTTGCTCTCATTGAACTTCTTGTAAACACAAGGTTCTTCCAGATTCTTCAGGAAACCAAACTCTTCGAGCACTTGATCGAACCTTTGATTCCAACTCCAAGAAGCCTTCTGAAGACCATAAATGGCCTTTTGCAACTTACAAACTTTCCCAATATTTTTGGGATTGTCAAAACTCTCAGGTTGTGAAGCATATCGTGGTGGGATTAGATGCTTAAGTTAATGAACTTAATGAAGATGATTATGATTATCACAACCGAACCCTAGAACTAGCAACCCAAACAAGATATGGTCTTAGGATAAATGAGAACAACTAACCAAGACCTATCAAACCCACCAAGAATTGCAAAAAGGTTGGACCACCACAACTCTATAAATGATTTGGCTTGAACGTCACTACAACTAGATTGAGGCTAAAGTAAGCAAGACTTTGAGAGAAGAAAGTTGAGAGAAATCTCATTTGTATTCATAAGCATTTAATGCTCTTTCTTAACAATGTAAATGCATATATACATTGGAAGGAAAGAAGATTTGGGGAAATTACAAGAGAACTCATGTTCTTTACAATTAATACCTTCATGTTGGTGTTTTACATCAACATAAGGGTTGGGGGAAAAAAGGAGAAAACAACACATAATAAGGGGAAAGAAATCAAAGAGTTGTGCTGCTAATGTTGCATTTCGTCTCTAGCATGATCGTGCATTGGAGCAACATGATCGTGCGCTAGCATTTCGTGCCCAAAATTAACAACTTTCTTCCCAATGATTGCACAATCATGAGTTTAGTGTTGCACGATCGTGCTATGGTTCGTGTGTTGGAAACTACAAGACAAGTCCTAAGTTGCACGATCGTGTAACCTAGATGGCACAATTATGCCAACCCTCCTGGTGAGGGCGCACGGTGGTGCCCCCAAGGTGCATGCTCGTGTAGCCTAGGCATGCCCTAAAAGGGAAAGCCAAGGCCATGACACGATCGTGCAACCTCTAGACGTGATCGTGCGACTTCTTCATGACATCTTTTCTTCTTAAAACTCGATCTGGACCCACCTCCATGATGCCAAAAGACCAACACGCCCTCAGAACAACCAAAAGATCAAAAAGCCCTCCGGGTTTTTGAATGCTTTCGAGCCACTCAAAGAGGCTCGAGGCCGATCCAAAAGACGACCGAGATGAGCTTAGGAGTTCTCGAGTCACAAGAGAAGTTAACCTCCATATGCGTGCGAGATGATGCTACCCTCTTGGCTTGTGATAGGTGGGAGGATTATTGACACTGGGATACTTCATGCTCCCCTTCTTGAAAAGGATTGCCCTTAAATCCTCTTTGGGCTCATCATCCTCAAAGTAAGGAAAGAGATCTCCAATGTTTAAGGTTGAGGAGACCCCCATATCTCCCGAAAGATTGAGCTTGTAGGTGTTGTCAATGATCTTCTCTGTCATCCTGAACAGTCCATCACTTCGTGGCATGAGCTTGTTTTTCCTCGTTGATGGCAACCTTTCCTTACTCAAATGGATCCGAAACAACTCACTGGGCTTGAAGATGATGTTCTAGCGGTTCTTGTTGACCTTTGTGTCTTGTAGACCTTGTTAATTCTTTTAATTCGGTCCCTGATTTGTTAGTGGGGCTTTTGAACCTCCTTGGCCTTCTCACTAGCCTCGAAACACACTCTTGACTCCAAGGGTAATAGAAGGAACTCAAGAGGAGTGAGGGGATTCACCTTGTAGCATACCTCAAATGATGAGTGGTCGGTAACTTTAGAGGGACTTGATTGTAGGTGAACTCGGCATAACAGAATTTGACATCCCAATCCCACAAACTCTTACTCCCAAGACCCCAAAGCAAGGTGGAGAAAGTTCTGTTAGTGATCTCAGTTTGGCCATCAGTTGGGGGATGGTGGGACGTACTGAAAAGGAGCTTCGTACGTAAGGGCTTCCATAGAGACCGCCAAAAGTGGCTAATTAACTTAGTGTCCCTATTCGAGACGATGATCCTCGGGATGTCGCGCAACCTCAAAATCTCCTGGAAGAAGAGATTACCAATGAGTAGAAACCAGGTATTTGAGCATAGTTTTATATAAGGCAAAAGAAATAATGGATATATAGCTGCTAAGTCAAGAAGCCAAATCAACACACTTGCATACATGCACTTTACATGTGCAAGTTTACGTAAAGTCACATGCATTATCACATGTGAAAGAGCTAACCTCAAGAATGCACAACTTTTACGTATGAAAATGTCAAACCCTAGCCATGCATGCCATGCATGAGCATGCAAGGAGCTGCAAGAAGTCTCAAGATTGAATCTTCATAAAAGCACCAATTTCATCCAAGTTTTTAAGCTAAAATGTGCATCACACTACTAGCTGTCCAAGTGTGAATAGGGCCTTTAGCACATGTATGTTTCATACCATTACCGTCCAAAGTTGCATGGATGAAAAGCATATTCATCCTCCCCTCCCTCCAAAGCCTTGACCCCCAAGGTTCATTTTCACACCATGGTCTACCACCAAGTACATGGTTCATCCCCCTTTAAGTCTGATCGACCTTAAAGTCAATGAAACCAATGTTAATCGAGATCATGCATGTACGTTCCCCCTTTGAACACCCTATAGCCTATAAATATTGCACAGAACTTCGAAGCCAAAGAACGAACTACATCCTTCTATCCTCTCTACATCACTCTCATTCTATCTACTCCCTTCCATTTTCTTACATCTATTCTATAATCTTATACTCATCCTATATTCATTCTATTCTCTTCCTAAATCATTTTCTAAGCTGTTTAGACCCAATTCTGTGTCTAAATACAGCCTAAATCCTTAGGCTTTTAACTCGTTTCGTGGTTTAATTTCATAAGTTTTTAATGCGTTTTGGTTATTTTTGTAGATTTTGGAGCTTTCGCCGAAAACGTAGCAAAATGGGCCTTTTTATAGCATTCTTGGTGATTTCCCGAGCCGAGCCGGACCGGAAACCGAGGCGGAGTCAACCCGGGACCACACTCCCAACCTTTGGTGCCAATTAGTGAAGTAACGCATGCTACGACCCTCGGATCGAGCGTTACATGCTTCGGAAAGAAGGAAGAAACAAAGGGACGAAAAGAGTAGGGTAGCCCCCGCCACCCTGAGCATAACACCCGCTACCATAGGGGGTAGCGTCCGCCACCAAAGAGGTAGTACCCGCGACCTGTGCTCAAAGTCAGCCTTGAATTGTCATCTGAAGAAGGTAGCGCCTGCTACCATATGGGTCGCGCCCGCGACCTCCTGATCCCGAGTGAGACCGTGCCCACGGTCTCCAGGACCGTACCTACAGTCTCTCGAAGCTCGAAATCGCCCGACTTTTTTCGCTGGACAAACCATGACCGTGGCCACGGTCTCCTAGACCGTGACCACGGTCTCCCTATGTTCTGCGCGTGTTTTCGGCCTGAAGTGCTGCGTTTTGCCAACTAATTTTCACTTGTATATATATATATCTCTTTCACGATTTCTTAAGGGCTATCAAGGGTTAGACTTAGGGAATTCCCAGCTTTGTAATTAGGGATTTTAGAGAGAGATTAGTGAGAGATTAATCTAGGGTTTTGGAGATTTGTGTTTGTTATTGAAGATTTGGAGATTCAAACAATTGAAAGATTGTTGGGTCATCTTTTTATTGCTTTCTCTTGTTCATCTACAACACTTTGATAAGTTTTCTCTTCCCTTAACTCCTTTATTAATTACTTTGCTAATTACTTTGCTTGTTCTTGCGTTTTGATCCCTTCAAACCGATATCCTTACCCTAGCAATCTCATCCCGACCTTAGACTTAGTTTCTATGACCAAGGCCGCCAGCTCCCTGAGAGAGAACGACAATACCGAGGTCTTACAAGCTGCTTTACATAAGCCTAAACAGATATCCCTCCTAAAAACCCCCCACAAAAAACGTCCAAAGACAACCTAAAAACCTCAAAAAAGAGCTTTGTCCCTACCCTTTTCCCCTTTTCCTGCCTCAACTTTGGTTCAATTTTGGCATTATCAAAGGGAGTATTCAAGACTTCAAAATAAGATTCTTCAAGGGTGAAATTCAAGCATTCAAGTAAGGCTAGGCAAGGCTCCTAAAATCTACATATAGGTACATTTTGTTGGAAATTTGTGTGATTTAAAATTAATCTTTTGACCTATTAATATTGTTTGATGCCCACCTATACGATTAGTAGTAACTTTTAGTTACATATCACCTTTCGGGCTCACTCAATTATATAATATTTGACTTTAGTTTATTTATTTCTCCTTTTATTTAACATGGTCTTATTTATTATTTTGGAATTTATGCCAACTTTATTTATTGAATTTGGCATCGTGGGAGGGAAAAACTGTTTGCTATTTCTTCTCCTTGTTAATTGACTATTTTGAATGAGCTATTGTAACTAAGTCTTTAACTTCCCTTAATTTTTGCCATTAAGGGTGATGTTGGGTGAGAAAAATAAGGGATTAACCCTTGATTCTCTCTTATATGCCATGTTAATTGTCAGTATTTAAAAGCTTTATGCATTTGCTTCTTCACGGTGGGATTTGTTTTCCATTGAGTAGAATATATTGGCAGTAAAGTGGGTGTGGTGAGGTAGCATTTGCTACGTTTTTTATAGAATTTTACCCACTTAAATTTGATCTTTCTAATTTTTCTTTCCCTTTGAAAATGGTTTGTAAATCCTTTGTCATATAGACTAGTAATTTTGAGCGTTGGGTATATATTGGTTTGGGATTCTCTTTCGCTGCATCCGAAGAGAATCGACAGGTTGTCGAATCTTGGGAGAATGCTGCATTTAAATTATTTTACCAGTGCAGTGGGGGCATTCCTTCTCTAAAGAGAGTGTTTGACACGCTTCGACCCAGGCTGATTCTAATCCCTTTATCTCCTTTCTTTCTATTTATTTTTTTAGATGTTGTATTGTACAATTTCATGTAATTTTCTATGTATTCGGCATGTTTACATGAATAATAATTTTGTTATTATATGTTTGTTAAATTCCAAATTAATAGAAAGTTCTCCACTGTGTGTTTGAGTTGCATTTTTCAGAATAAATTTTCAACAAATTTAGAGAAGGAATTTCTACTTTTTGTTAATTTGGATGTTACATATACTTACATGCCTTTCTGTGATGCTTTTATTATGCATGATGAAGTGAAATAGACTAGTTGATGCTATTGTTGTTTATCATGGATAGCTTATTGAAATTATCATTAACTATTTTTTCTGTCAATGCTTACGTGTTGTAGTACAATTACTTCTAATGCATGGGATAGAAATCAATGTTATTGTCACATGTGTTGATTAGCCTTAAAAGGTGTTTACTTGGGTAGCAAGTGTATCTTTGTTTCTCTTTTTAGTTTTGGACGTAGTTGTTTACGCAAATAAGAAGTATGAATATTGTAAGAGTGGTTTCAATTATATGGCTCCAAAAGGATGTTTATCACTGTTTTTATCAGTAATATGATTGTGGGTTGTGGCTATTTAGCTTTTAATCTGGCATGATATTTTATTATATCATATTGTCCAATCAGTAGTGATATTTATTCTTTATTTATATAGATAAAATTTTATTTACAGATGATATTATATATATTTATTAAGATGAATTCTCACTCATTTCTTTTTCTGTTGATTGTGGGAGCAAAAGCATGTCGTTGCCGAAGTATATCACAATCATGGAGTGAGATAACGATGGACAATATAAGATCAGTGACAGTATGTAAATTATGGTCGTCAACAAGAGGAGTATTATTTTACTCTTTATCTTTACATCAACATATGCTATTGTGGTATGAGGAATATGGTTGCTCTTTATTTTATGCACATATATTATCCATTTTTATTACTGTCATCATTATGGGAGAGTTGATTATACATTTCATGCATGTGGTGTTATGCGCTAGTATATGAAGAAATTGATTATTAATATCTCATATTGTAGTAGTTATGATATATTCATGTGTTAGGATTGGTGATGGTACTTGGTCCTTATTTACTGTATGTATAAGTAGATTAGTTTTCTTCATTTTCTTTCTTTTCTTTAGTTCTTTGTTTTCTTGGGCCTGCTGTTGGGTCCGTTGGCTTTATTTAAGCCGGCCCAAATCCTTCCTTTGTATAATTAGATTTCATTCTATTTTCCCTCTCAAATGAAAACTTGAATTGAAGGTCCTGCTGAAAAAATCAAGAATTGAAGAAAGCAAACTTGTTTTGTGATCATTGTAAGAGACCGGGACACACAATTGACAAGTGCTACAAAATATATGGATATCCTTCCAAGAACCAGAACAGACCCCAAAATAGACCTCCCAATCAACAAAACACCAGGAGACAAGCCAATGTTGCCCAGCAAGAGGCAGATAGGACCATTCTAGGGGAAAATCAATCCAATGCTTCATCATCCTTTTCTTTGAATAAGGATCAAGCAAAGCTTCTCCTTCACCAGTTGTTGCAGACCTTTACCAATGAAGCAACTTCTTCCACTCACGGGGCAGAAACTGAAGCTGTATCAGGTAACATCCAAACTCTTCCTTACAAGCATATGTCCAATACAGTTGCCTGTTTTTGCAATCTAACTCAAAAAGAATGGATATTGGACTTTGGGGACACTGACCACATGTGTGGAAACAAGAATACTATGCATTCTGTGAGAGATTTAAATCAACCCATAAAAGTAAATCTCCCTAATGGAAGTATGGTCCTTGTTAAACAATCTGGAAAAGTAACTCTAGGAGAGAATATTGTATTGCATGATGTCTTATATGTTCCTCATTTCAAATTTAATCTAATATCACTCAAGACTTTGTGTAAAGAATTGCATTGTACTGTCATATTTGGTGAAAATGATTGTGTAATGCAGGCCCCTTCATTGAAAAAGCCAATGGTCCTTGGTAAAGAGGCACAAGGCTTATATTTCTTGGATAGAAGGCTGCTTCAAGACTCTTCTTGTACTTCAAATGGCCTTAGCATTAATCAAACAGTGAGGTAGAATGAAGTTGTTGCTAGTGTTAAGTGTAGCCTCTGGCACCAACGTTTAGGACATATATCAAATACTAGAATAAAGTTATTGCCAGTATGTACTTTAGAAAGGAACTAAGATTCTTACACTAAAAACTGTGATGTTTGTCATAGAGCAAAACAAAAATGTTTGCCCTTTCATACTAGCAAGATTACAACTACTAGATGCTTTGAGTAGATACATGTTGATACTTGGGGCCCCTTTCATACAGCCAGCCATTCTGGGCACAAATACTTTCTCACCATTGTAGATGACTATACAAGGTGTACTTGGACCTACCTCATGACTACAAAACAGGAAGCCTTTAGTCTTTTACAGTTTTTTATTTCCATGATAAACAACTAATTTGATACAAGTGTCAAGAAAGTTAGATCTGACAATGCTCTTGAGATAGGGAAAAGTAATCAGGCTATCCATTACTTTACTGAAAAAGGAATCCTCCATGAGACCAATTGCACACAAAAACCTCAACAGAATGGAGTTGTTGAGAGAAAACATAGACACTTGCTAGAAGTTGCTAGGGCCCTCATATTTCAGTCTGAATTGCCTTTGAAATTCTGGGGAGAAAGCATATTAACAGCCACTTATCTTATAAATAGGATGCCCACTCCTTTATTAGCTAATAAAACCCCTTTTGAAAGATTGTTTGGAAAGAAACCTTCCTATGACCATTTAAGAGTTTTTGGGTGTCAATGTTATGTCAGCACTCTAAAACATGGGAGAGATAAGTTTCAACAAAGAGCAGAGACATGTGTTTTTATTGGATATCCTAAAGGTAGGAAAGCATATAAACTGTATTCCTTAGAAACCAACAAGTTTGTTGTTTCCAGGGATGTCATCTTTTATGAATCTGTTTTCCCCTTTAAAAGTCAAAGTTTGTCTGAGCAACAACCTGCCACAGAACATGAAATACCTGATAATTATATCCCTGAGAACCCTATTGAATCAGAACACCCTGAAAGTACAAATCCCCAACAGGAAACCATTGAAGAACCTTCTGCTGATATTGACATTACTCCACAACCTCTTAGAAGGTCTGAAAGAGTCCATAAACCTCCAAGTTACCTAGATGACTATGAAACTTTCTTATCTTGTATCACTAACCTGCATTACACTCCTAGGACTATTTCTTTCTGTGGTGTTACTAACAGTGATGCAGATTTAAGTACTTACTTTGATATACATGAACCAAGCTCCTTTATAGAAGCAAGTAAGCATCCAGGGTGGAATATATTGCAATGAAGCTTGAATTAGAAGCTCTACAAGATAACAAGACTTGGGAAATGGTTACTCTTCCAAAAGGAAGAAAGGCCATAGATAACAAGTGGGTTTACAAAGTAAAGCACAAACCAGATGGGAGTGTAGAAAGATTGAAAGCAAGACTTGTTGTGAGGGGGTTCACCCAGAGAGCAGGAATTGATTACAATGAGACCTTCTCACCAGTGGTGAAAATGACCACCATTAGAACCATGATTTCTGTGGCAGTAAAAAGAGGTTGGTCCCTCTTTCAGCTAGATATAAACAATGCTTTTCTCCATGGTGATCTCCATGAAGAAATCTACATGAAGGTTTCTGATGGAGTGTCCAACACAGACCCAAGTATAGTTTGCAAACTCAAGAAGTCTTTGTATGGTTTAAAGCAGGCTTCAAGACAATGGTATGCCAAACTAACCGAAGTCTTATATAAAAGGGGCTACAAGCATTCAGAGAATGACTATTCATTATTCTATAGGAGATCAGAAGGAAAATCAATGTTTTTAGCAGTCTATGTAGATGATATACTTATTACTGGTAATGATGCTAATGAAATAAGGTCTTTAAAGCAGCACCTGAACAGAGTTTTTAGGATCAAGGACCTTGGAGTTGCAAAATTTTTTCTAGGCATAAAAATCATTAGAATTCCAGAAGGCTTGGTCCTTTCACAAAAGAAGTTTACAAAGGAGCTTCTCCATGAATTTGGTACTGAAGATATGAAGACCTCTGTTTCACCAATGGATATTAACATCAAGCTCTCTCCAGATTCAGGTACACCATTACCTGAACCATCCCTGTACAGAAAATTAGTGGGTAAGCTAAACTTTATGGTCAATACTAGGCCAGATTTAGCCTTTACTGTGCAACATCTAAGCCAATACTTGAAAGCTCCTACAGACTTAGATTGGAAAGCTGCTATCCATGTTTTGAAATACTTAAAAGGCAATCCAGATTTGGGAATGATAATACATTGAGAAAGTAATTTCAATCTTCAGGGATTTATGATTCTGATTAGGGTACGTGTAAGCATTATAGGAGATCCATTAGTGGATATGTCATTTTCTTTGGCAACACTTTGATCTCTTGGAAATCAAAGAAGAAGCAGGTTGTCTCATTGTCCTCAGCAAAAGCTGAGTATAGAAGGTTAAGACGATTAGTTGTTGAGCTGGCTTGGTTAAGTCGTCTGTTGTCTGAGTTCCAGATTGATTCAATCACTCCTATGCGAGTCAGAAGTGACAGCCAAACTGCCATATACATCGCAGACAACCCAGTTTACCATGAAAGAACAAAGCATATTGAAATCGATTGTCACTTTGTTAGAGAGAAGCTTGCAGAAGGTTTGATTTCACTCCAACATGTCCCCTCGAGCTCGCAGCTTGCTGATATTATGACCAAGGCTCTTCCGGGAACCAAGCACCATCACAATCTGAACAAATTGGGATGTTTACCACCGATCAATTTGAGGAGGGTGTTAGGATTGATGATGGTACTTAGTCCTTATTTACTGTATGTATAAGTAGATTAGTTTTCTTCATTTTCTTTCTTTTCTTAAGTTCTTTGTTTTCTTGAGCCTGTTGTTGGGTCTGTTGGCTTTATTTAAGTCGGCCCAGATCCTTCCTTTGTATCATTAGATTTCATTCTATTTTCCCTCTTAAATCAAAACTTGAATTTTTCCCATCTTCTTCTCCCTCTACCTTCAAGCTTTGCCATTACTGTAGCTTTTCATCATGATTGTGAATTTCAATCACTATTTCCATGCTCATAGGCTGATAGTGATTTTATAAAGTCTATTAATTACTCCCTGCTTCTATTAATTAAGTATACGCATGATTTTTTTGGCCTTTGCATATTGTGGATGCATATCATGCTTGTCTTGATTGATGACTTAATGAATTGGAGGTTGAACATAATTCATTTTGGTGATTTTCATATGCCCGTCTTTGAGTTAAATTTTAGAACTGTGGGGGTTCCGACGGTGCATAAAATTTATACAATTTGGTATAAATTGGTGATTAACTGTTTTGTTGAGATAAATTTCTCAAATGTGGGGGTTGTAGTTTACTTATGATACATGGCTTTGGATGCAAAGTGTTTATAAAGATGGCTATAAATTTGCATGAGTAGGTTTTCCTATGCTAGCCTAGCAAATAGAGTGATAATATACTCTATAAAGTGTGTTGTGTAGACTATATTGTGAGGTGTGACCCTCGCGATGGCTAATGCATGGTGTAATGCTATATATCCTTAGTTTAAAGGAAGGATTTAATTTTTGATGCTTGCTTACCTTGTTGGCTATGATATTTAATGGATTTTATAATGCATACTTATCGATATTGATGTTGGATTTTTATGAGGGGCTATCTTGACGAGTATGACATTTTATAGTCATGATGTTTTTTATAAAATTTTGTAGCCTTTTGTGGCTAACATTTTATTATGAGTTGTTAAACCCTCATATATTTAATTAGTAGCATGCTATGTTGATGAAGATTGATCTCTTACGAATTTTCCTAGTCTTTTGACGCAGAATTAGTAGGCCTTGATGCATCAAGAATGTTGAGATGATAAATCAAAGCATGTAAAGAGAAGAGTTGATCAACTAAAGTGGAAATTAGTTTTTAAGCTAATCGAATCATCGAGGGGAATGAGACTGAAGCCTAAATTAAGTCGACACAGTGGAAACCCGTCTCCGGAGGTATGGCGATCCCATGAATGGAGTTCAATGGGTAAATACAAAGTTGCTAAAGGTTGACTTGGAATAACACAACTTGCAATATATGCAATATTTTCGAGCGGGGTGTTTCCGGGTCTTATTCCTATGATGATGGTGCTCTTCACTTGACGTTTGAGGGTGAGGATATATTCCTCTTAATGAGTCCAAATGCATACATTTGCGAGGTGGTTTAGTCACTGATCACCTTTGGAGGATTCACCTAAGTGAGTGTGGCGGTGGGGTCGCCGCTGTGAGAAATTAGGCTACTCCTTAATGACACTCATGATACGAAATTCGTGCGCACGACTGAAAAGTTCCCCACAGATAGAACCTTGGTGATACTCGTACCGTGTGTGATTTGGATTGAAATCCGGTCAAGGGGAACTTAGTTCAAGGTATCATACCACTAATGTTTCTTCGGATGGATAGCCATTTACACTAAGTGTAGGTTCAAACCCGGAAGGTACCTACACCTATTACATGGTATCATATGCTCATTATATATAATCTATTTTAAATTCTTTATTTTATTGAGTTTATTAATTTTAAATCATGTGCGAGATTGTTGGAAATCTGTGTGATTTAAAATTAATCTTTTGACCTATTAATATTGTTTGATGCCCACCTACGCAATCGGTAGTAACTTTTAATTACGTACCACCTTTCGAGCTCACTCAATTATATAATATTAGACTTTAGTTTATTTATTTCTCCTTTTATTTAACATGGTCTTATTTATTATTTTGGAGTTTTTTTTGTAGTATTATTTTAACATGGTCTTATTTATTATTTTGGAGTTTATGCCAACTTTATTTACTGAATTTGGCATCGTAGGAGGGAAAAATTGTTTTCTATTTCTTTTCCTTGTTAACCGACTATTTTGACTGAGCTACTGTAACTAAATCTTTAACTCCCCTTAATTTTTCCCACTAAGGGTGATGTTGGGTGAGAAAAATAAGGGATTTACCCTTGATTCTCTCTTATATGGATGACCATGTTAATTGTCAGTCTTTAAAGCTTTATGCATTTGCTTCTTCACAGTGGGATTTGTTTTCCATGAGTGGAATATATTGGCAGTAAAGTGTGTGTGGTGAGGTAGCATTTGCTACGTTCTTGATAGAATTTTACCCACTTAAATTTGATCTTTCGAATTTTTCTTTCCCTTTGAAAATGGTTTATAAACCCTTTGTCATATAGACTAGTAATTTTGCGCGTTGGGTATCTATTGGTTTGGGATTCTCTCTCGCTGCATCCGAAGAGAATCGACAGGTTGTCGAATCTTGGGAGAAGGCTACATCTAGATTATTTTACCAGTGCAGTGGGCGCATTCCTTCTCTAAAGAGGGTGTTTGACACGCTTCGACCCAGACTAATTCTAATCCCTTTATCTCCTTTCTTTCTATTTATTTATTTTAGATGTATTGTACAATTCATGTAATTTTCTATGTATTCGGCATGTTTACATGAATAATAATTTTATTATTATATGTTTGTTAAATTCCAAATTAATAAAAAGTTCTCCACTGTGTGATTGAGTTGCATTTTTCGAATAAATTTCCAACACATTTGTTGTTTATTTTCTCATAATGTAAAGTGTTCTTGTGCCTGTTATAATTCTTGAATTCTTTTGCATGTGAATGAAATAATCATGTAAACTTTCAATCTACTTTCCTTCCAAACTTTATTAAAAGCACATTTTACAAACTTTTAGTACAATCTTTCCTTAAGTGAGAGGCGGACTCAATGGTTTGTACCTTTCGAGTTCGCAACCTTACCCCCGAACCCACTTCTTGGTTCGTAGGCGGAGTCTTTCTTTGTTTTCTTTTTGGTTTTGTCTTGGCTTTTCTCCTTAAAAGTCGGGTTCCACCTTTCAAACCAAAACATATCGGGATTGCCTCAGCTGTGTTTAACATGGTTTTACAATGTACCGATGCAACTTTAAGGTGATTTTGCGCATTTTTAAATAGTAGTTGCATAAATTACCTTCTTTCGAGCTTAACATTTTGTGAACAAATTGGACTAATCCTAAAGAGTTGGAACAAGTGGATGTTAGCTCCTAAAGAATAGTTTAATTATTCATGAAATGCATACAGTAAAAGAAAGATGATTGTACAATTAGTATTCATGAAATGTGCGAATAATCCTTAAAGAGTTTTAAAAGTAAACCCCAGCACAATCCCCCGTCCTGCGGATGTTTATAAGTCTGAATGATGAGAAAAAGAATGTCCACTGGATTTTTGGCGACTCCACTAGGGAGTTTTCTAAAAGTGGGTAAAATTTGAAAAAAGTTTGGTGGACTTTAAAATTTTTGGAAGGAAAGTAAATTTTAACATTACATCTTTAAGTCATTCTTTTTAGACATAAAAGCGTTGCATATACCGAGCTACACCTTTGCTATGTATTTTGGCGTAGGTGCCCTCAAAGTGACGGTTTAAGATTTTTCTTTTTAAGCACGTAATATAACATGTGGGATACCGGACCGACTATACTCAGAATGGTGCATTTACACCGATTTGAGCCTTAATCACCACATCCACTCATGGATCACTCTACGAGGTCTCCACTCAAGCTTCTAAGAGCAACAACCCATATATTTGAGTTGAATTCTATACAATGAAAAATGCACAGGGGCGAAACATAAAGCGCTAAGCCTTTATCCAGCCAATAAACCCTTTGTACATAGGGCCTTAGTGTAGGTTATCGTTTCATGTTGTATGTTATGTGAATATGTATTTTCTTTATGTTGTAAGAGTCGACCCTAGTTTAGAGGTATTGTTTTAGTCCGCAAAACAATCATTGGGCTAAGAAGAGATATGTTTATAAACCAAGGGGATTAACCTCAAACTTTATGGTCAACCCAATGGTTGGGCCCATCCATGTTTAAAGATTAATTGTGTTAGTCTATAAAGTAATCTCAAACTCGCCTTTGACAATTTTTATTCAACCCTTTACAATATTCTCCTAATTAAGGTCCCAAAAATCTAACTAATAATTCAAACCAAGTTAGTGGGTATTGTCTTAGCTCGCGTAAGAGTCACTAGGCTTGAGTGAATTAATTTATTGAAATTAATTGTTGAATCCACAAATTCATGGTTGACTTATGTTTACACCTATCCATAATGGATTTAATAATTAAGTTTATAAACAAATTTTACCTCGCCTATTGTTGGCTTTATTCGGTCATTTACAATATTTGCTTTCTATGAGTAAATAAAGTGTGTTGTATGTTATGTGTAAATATGTGTTTGTTGAGTCTTCATTAGAGTTGGACCTAATTTAGAGATATTGTTTTAGTCCGCGTAACAATGGTCGGGTTTGAGAAGAAATGAGCTTATAAACTCGATTAATTAACCTTAAATTTTATGGTCAGCCCAATTATGAGGCCAACTTGTTTTTAAGGTTAACTGTCCTTGTTTAATTATCAATTCATTTTCATTCACCTTTGATGATTTTATTCGGCCATTTTCAGTATTCTCTTACTTAAGGTCCAAAGAAAAATGATTAATAATTAAACAAAGTTAGTGTGTGTTATTCTAGCCCGCATAATAGTCATAAGGCTGGAGAAAACAAATCTATAAACTCGATTATTAAGTCTAAAAAAAAATTCATGGTCGACCCGTTGGTAAGCCCATCCATGGTAGATTTAATAATTGAGTTTATAAATCGATTCTAACTCGCCTTTTTATGGTTTTACTCGGTCCCTTACAACATCCATTTTCCATAAGTTAATATACATAGATATGTTCGATCGTAAAAAAAAAAGTCTAAATAGAAGTCAGATTGTCAGTGTGTTACGCATTATTCTAGTCCCCATAATAGCCAACGCAGCTTGAGTTAACACATGTTTGTTAGTTCCAGTGACAGATTCTCCTTAAACGATCGGCTTGCGGTTTAAGCCCATCTGAATTGAGAAACACTCATTGCGCTTTCCAACTTATCTCGACTTGCTATGTTTGACTTTATCCAACCCTTTATAATGTTCTTGTTGTAAAAAGTGTTGTTGTTTGTCTTAAGATCATATAGAGGTTAGGACATGCAAACCAGTGTCATGGGTGAACCATTTCCCGAGTCAGCATGTAAGTGTCGTTCATTATTTAGGAAGTCTCATATAAGGTCTAAGTCATGCAAACCCATTTCATAGGTGAGTTTTTTCCTGAGTCAACATGTGTCTTTCATTTTTAGGAAGTCCAATGAAAACCCATGTCATGGGTGAGTCTCTTTCTCGAGTCAGCATGTAAGTGTCTTTCTTCGTTAGATTGTCTTATATAGGGTGTAAATCATGCAAACCCATGTCATGGGTGAATCTTTTCCTCGAGTCAGCATGTAAGTGTCTTTCATTCTTTAGTAAGTATCATATAGAATTTAGGACATGCAAACCCATGTCATGAGTGAGTCTTTTCTTCAGAGTCAGCATGTAAGTGTCTTTCATTTGTTAGAAAGTCTTATATAGAGTCTAGGTCATGCAAACCCATATCAAGGGTGAGTCTCTCCCGAGTCAGCATATAGGAGTTTTCCATTTTAGGAAGTCCCATATAGGTGATTTAGGACATGCATGCATTAGGATGGGTTTTTCTTCGTTTGTCCAGTGTCAAGGTCAAAGCCCGAACCAACAATAAAGGGAATATTAGGATGACGAAAAATTTTACAACTACCATAAATCCCGAGGGCACAATACGAAGAATTGTTGGACTCTAAAGAATAAGATTGAGGACATGATCTAGTCAGGGAAACTGCCCCTACCAAAAGCAGCACAAAGGGCCAATTAGAGCAGGAATTCCCATACGAAGACAAGGAGGGCACCACATCAAAGGAGCTTTAGAGTTTTGGTTGTCAAGCATTTTGTTTCCAGTGTCTGTTAGAGTTAAGAGTTAGTTCTTAATTCATTTCTTGAATTCAGTTGCTCTTGTTGCTATTTGATCAAATAGAATTTCATGCTTATGCTTCTGACTTTCATCTGCCATCCTTTCAAACCAAGTCTGATAAATTCACCTTCTCTTATCTTTCCATTTTTTTCATCAGAGAATAAAAGAGAGAGAGAAGTGAGCCTGCACCCCATCCAATAGGCTGAGCAAAAGGAGAAAACGTCGTCAGAAAAGACCAAATCTAGTAATCTCTCTGAAGTAGACATGTTCAACGGGTCGGGGACCTGCCTAGCCCGGCCCGAAAAAGTGCAAGTCAAGGCCATAATTTTAGACGGTGACCCCCTGGACCGAAAACGTCAGGGCCCCGAAGTATGGTCGGCCCGGGCTCGGGCCAAGGGTATGTGATCCGACCCGACCCGATTACCCGGCTAAATCCATTAACTTTAAAAAAAAATCCTAGTTTAGGTTTTATTTTTTGTGACCCAACTGGACCCGGCCCGACGACCCAACTAAACACATTAACTTTTCTTTAAAAAATCCTAGATTACGTCCTATTTTTGTGGCCCGGCCCGACCCGACCCGATGACCTAACTCAATACGTAAATTAAATGCGTAAATTTTTAAATTTTTTTTGTATATTAAAAAATTTATATTTTATAGTTGTCGGCCCGTGGCCCGTAGGGTCGGGCTCGGGCCAATGGTACTTGGCCCGAATGTCGGGCTGGGTCGGGCTCGGGCCAACGGGTCAGAAACTTTCGACCCGACTGACCCGGCCCGACCCGACTGTTGAACAGGTCTACTCTAAAGTGAACACTCCCCAGTAGGAGCCCCGCAGCTTAACCAAATGTGCCGAGGACAAGGGGCTTCAACCTCACCTTCATTTCACCACTCACATTACCCTCATCTTTTCATATCATCTCGACTTACCACCTACCACTTACATTTTTTTTGACCTTACCATCAAGCCTTAACCATTTCAAGACCTTGTTATATTCCTTATAACAATTCTTCTATTAACCAAGTCCAAAAGGTATGTTATAACCGAAGAAGAACATGAGTCAACCCATGAAGAAGAAGTTCAAAAAAAAAAGAAAAAGAGAGGGCCAAAAAAAGGGAAAGCAAAAAAAAAAAAGAGAGAGAGAGAGAGAGAAGAGAGAGTTCCTAGTTGGCCCACCAACATGGGTCGACATGAGTGGTACGACACTCTTGTCCCTTAAGCACTTTGTTTGCGTAAGGAAAAACCCGTACTGGGAGAGTAAACCTCTTTTGGGCCGTTAATATATTAAAACATGCCAACAAAAAAAATAAGAGAAGAAAAAGGAAGAACAAAAAAAAAAAGAAGAAGAAAAGAGGGAAGAAGAAGAAATTACAAGGAAGAAATAAGAGTCATGCACACCAGCCCATAAGCTTGTCAAACTGATCTCAAGCCTTACGTATCAAACCATCCCCTCATCATCCATACACCTCACTACACCTTTCAGCCTTCAATAATTCTCAAGCTTCATAACCATCCATAACCTACATATGAACCCTCAAGCCTTCATAACCATCTTTTAGAACTATTAAGCCTTACTCGAGGCACTAACCTTTAAAGTTGCACCTAACGAACTACGATTGACCTGATTTCACCTCGGATACGTAGGATAATCTCTTCGAGGCCCGGTCGACACTTTTCACTTTATAGAGCATCCATCACTGAAGAAATTGGTCGTTGAGAGAATGAAAAAGAAGAGAAAAAAAAGAGCTAGTGTTCGGTTGTAATTTTTGTGGTTTTATGAGTTAAGGTTGTCGGTCCACAGGGATGGGTGTTAGGCTTGATTTGGGAAATCGGTTTGTGTTTGGGATTTTTCTCAATTGCGGAAAGCTATAAATTATGTAAATTAAGTATAAACTAACCTAGACATGATAATAATCAAGGAAGCAATAAAAGATGAAAGCAATTAAGAACAAGAAATAAGAAAGCAATAAAAAGCAATGTAATAGAAAGCAATTAAACTAATAATGAAATTAGGCACAAGAGATAATACCTTTGATGATCTAAACTTCAAATCTTCAATCTACCCTTGCAATTTCCCCCGAACAAACAAGAAATTGTGGATTGGATTACCAAAGATCCCCCAAATTCTCACTAGGAAGTAGAATTGGAATTCCTTGACCCTCCTCCCCACTAAAAGATGGATTTGATTTGGCTAACCCTAGAAAGCTTTTGAAATCAACATCAATGGAGAATAGAGAGAGAGAGAGAGAGAGAGAGAGAGAGAGAGAGAGAGAGAGGAAGAGAGAGAGAAAGCTTGTAAAACTTCAATGAGATTACTTGAAAGAAGAGTTTAATAACAATTGCAAGAAGACTTAAAGAAAGCTTGAAGAACAATGGAGAAAACTTGAAGAACAATTAAAGAGAGCAATTGAAGAAAGCAATTAAATCTAATCTAATCATACTCCTAAAACTTAAATAAAAGCTAAGCTAAAAGATAAAAACTAAGATAATTAGTTCTGAATTACATTGGGTATTTATAGAAGAAGGAGAAATGAAACCCAAAACCCTAAGATTTTAGTCGCAGCACGCGTGTAGCAGTTTCCGCAGAATCGGGCGACTCGGGCGAGTCGCTAATGGGCGCGGGCGAGTCGGCCTACTGCCCATCGTCGATTGTCGCTTGCCCAGCACAGGTCGCGGGTGTGACAGGGGGATGACTCGGGCGAGTCAGCAGATGACTCGGGCGAGTCACTATTTTGGGCAGTTTTTCCCTGCCGACTTCAAACGCGCATAACTTCTTCATCCGAACTCCATTTTAGACCCGTAAGATATCGATGGAAAGCTCTCGGTGTGTACTTTAAGTTGCCAAAATTTCAGACCAATCAAAGTTGTAACGAAGGAGTTATGACTCAAAGAGTGAAGGCACATGTATTTCAAACCTTTGAGTCTGTACCATTCCCCTGTTTCACACCAATCTTGACATGGAGTTTCCGGCTTCGGTTTCTCCTCGGCTCTCGACTCGGGTTGACTTGGTTCTCGGCTCGGGTTGACTTGGTTTGACTCGGGAAATCGCTCGGGATTCCCTAAAAACCTTCAATTAAGCCCAAACTTCTTCTAACTCCTTATTTTCCTACAAAACACCAAATCACTATATCTAATATATACAAAGGGCTAAAATAAACACAAACACCCTATAAAGAAGATAAAATTCGGCTTGGAACGAGACCGAACACCTAGTATGAAAACCGACTCGGGCAAGCTAGGCAAAAGGAGAGGAAACCATGGGTTTTATCATCATCATCATCAACCCTCCATTTTCTTTTCGTCAGACTTGGACATCATTTAGACACCCACGTTCCCACCTTTTCCCAAGAGATGATGTCTACCCTTTTGACCATCTCTTCTCCCTTTCAAG
Source organism: Portulaca oleracea (assembly GCA_029582165.1). Lineage (NCBI taxonomy): Eukaryota > Viridiplantae > Streptophyta > Magnoliopsida > Caryophyllales > Portulacaceae > Portulaca > Portulaca oleracea. The sequence goes on along the minus strand of CM055878.1, from coordinate 9,430,150 downwards.
ACACGATCATCCTTAAGTGTCTTTTTTATACCATTCATTAATTAGCCATCGTCACCATCCCTTTCACCAAATGCCTTCCAACCAACTTTTTGAGCCTTTTTCATCCTATCTCACCCTTTGAGGATCTTTCAGCTCGATCATTACTACAAGTATGATGCCCAATCTCAACACACCTGAGTATGGCTCACCTCCCAACAAGAGCAAAAAGTCATCCACATAAAATCAGCGACTAACTGGCTACAACATACATGATCATGAATAGACTCAGAGACAAGCAACTCTAAACTGGGGGCTCGCTCTATCCTTGTGACATCATTCATGACATTTCAAAGATAACTTCTAAGAGGGACACCCACTCTCTATCCTACAAGGTCCTGAATCTTCATTTTTGTTGACGTCCTAATAGTGACATCAAAAAAAAAAGAGAGAAAAAAGAGAAAAAAGGAAAAAGAAACAGAAAAGAAAAAAAGAGAGGCTAACTTGAAAATCCTTTAGGGCAAATTAGGCAAAAAGGAGAGAAACAGAAAATCCGAAAAAAAAAAGGAAAAAAAGAGAGAAAGAGACTCACGACTAAGGACATACCAGACTTTCATCAATACGACATAGGAAACAATGTCTCCTTCTCTTGTATGGTCTCTGTGCATCGTTAGTCCACACCAAACCGGGGGGCTTGCAAATCTCCAATGTGCCCTCCAAAGCAGGATAGTGTCATCAAGAGTCTACACCAAAGCGGATGCTCATGTACATCAACATGAATTTGGAAGTAATCAGTCCACGGTTATCTAAATGACCATCCAAGAAAGCAAATCCTTCAGGCCTATCACCTCCACTATCATTCCCTGTCCCATGAACCGAAATATTATTCAACTGGCATTGTCCTGAAATCCCCACAGGTGGCCTTGACACCTAGAAATTCATTGTACAAGGAAAACATTGTCCTAGAAAATCACTGTCTAAATATGGAGTTGGGGGGTTACCTGCATGTAAAATTGCATGTAGCATGATCACGCGTGTGTCCTGTCTAAGTATAATAGGTTTGCATTACATCCATTAGTCGTGTCAAAATCACATGGAGTTAGTTTGTTATGCTTAAAGTCAATAGTCATGCATAAATGCATAAGTACATGAATGCATGTGTCCAAAAAAAATAAAAAAAATGTGTTATTTGTGTGTCGACCAGCTGCATGCATCTTGCCCATAGCACGTTAGAGAAATAGGGAAGAACAAAAGCAGTGCCACATCATCGCTCCAGAACGCAACACTGGGGGCTCATTAAGCCTATATGTCATCTCATTTAGACCATTCGACATGGTTTCCAATCATTAAGAACAATATTAGAGCAATCTCAAATCAAACTCTAGCAAGCTGAATTAGCGTCCAATCAAGTCATACATTATGAGCCAGATATGAATGGCAACTGTCAGAAACGAATGACAGACACAAATTAATGGTCGAGAAAAATTCAAAAATCCCTATTCCCTAGTGAAATTCTAAACTCATGCAAGAATGAGCAAAGAATTTTGGAATCTACGCGCTTAAGGCAAAATTTAAAGTATCAATTACTTTAAATTCAACTTAAAGTGCTAACAAGCAAAAACATGCAAATTTGTTTGGCAAGATAACATACTATGTTCCAAGCTTGTAAAAGAATATACCGGCAAGTGGAAGTAGAAAAATCAAAGCCTTCAACGGCATCGGAGCCATCAACATCGCGCTCGGTGAACTCTCCTGGCATCAAATTGCATCTCATCAAAATAAGAGCCTAAACGGCATCAAAGCTATCGACATTGCATTCGGTGAAGTCTCTCAGCATCAAATTGCCACCAACATAAATCCATCATTCCGAGTAGGGCGTCATTCTCGCCTGAGATTATCCATCATTCCAAGTTGGGCGTCGTTCTCGCCGGAGATCATCCATCGTTCTAAGTAAGGCTTTGTTCTCGCCTGAGATCATCCATCATTCCAAGTAGGGTGTCATTCTCGCCTGAGATCATCCATCATTCCAAGTATGGCGTCGTTCTCACCTGAGATCATCCATCATTCCAAGTAGGGCGTCGTTCTCACCTGATATCATCCATCATTCCAAGTAGAGCATCATTCTTGATCGAGCTCATCCATCATTTCCAATATAGCATCATTCTTGCTCGAGACTAGCGAGAAATCACACCCCTCCATTTCTGTCAAGTAAGGCGTCATTCTCGCCTGAGATCAGCCTCAAAAGCCTAACAAGGCCGCAAGCGCTCGGGTACGTTGTAGCACGTTAAAGTCGATCGCACAAGGACTCAATCTAGCAACGCAACGAACTAGCCCTCCACTTGATTGTTAAGTTAATCGGGTTTTGGTTTTGAAAGCTTTTAAAAACTAAGACTAATAAAGCAGGGAAATGAATCTAGGGTTAAATCAAGGAAGAAAGACTTTTAAGGAACTGCTTACCTAGCAATGAGTTTGACTATTAAAACCTAGTATGTGCAATTATTCTTTCAATCAAATCAAGAATCGATAACCATATGAATTCTACCGCTCTTTCGATGCTCAATAGAATTACTCTAACTAACCTAACAAACAACTTTCTATGCTTTCCAAGTTAATCAAATTTGAAGGTCTCAAATTATCTGGTTATCAAAGTGATTCCCTAATTTACTAATCTTTTCTCAAAGTTCTCAAAACTAGGTAGAGAGGTTGGTAGTCCGATTATTCTAATTCACCTTTCAGTACTTCTCAGATTAATTTCAAATCACAAGCATTCAAGGCCTTACAAATACTTATGAACATGAAGAACACAACCTTCTATTGATTCAATCAAGAATTCAAGCACAACCTATGAAATTCTAGTCAAACTTCATTGTTTTGGGTTGTAAAACCCTAGAAAACTAAAATATACTCACTCATAGTTAATGAAAGTATTAAACAAGTTCAAAACATGATAATCAAACCTTAAACAAAAGGGAATAGGAAAAAGAAGTGAACGAATGACGAAGAGAATTCGTTGACTCTTTCAATCCCAGGGTGGAACCTTCTCCGCAAATCCCGTTGATTTCATCTTGAATCCTGGTTCTTGCCTCTGTTGGTTTGATTCTGTCTTGAATCTTGATGGGGTTTGGATGAGAAGTAGCAATGGAAGGGTTGGAGATTCTTTTCTCCCTTTGGTGAATAATGAATGACCTCGCAAAAACCGCCCTTTTTTCTTCTTTTCTCCCGAAACAAAATGACGACCTTACGATAACAGCTCCCACTACGGTCTATGGTGGTCACCACAGTCTGCCCGTGGTGGCTACTACCTAGCCAGTTCTCACTCTATTGCTTTTGAAACTCATACCACAGCTTGTACATTCGTGGAGGAGTTCCGTGGTACCCTTAGTTTTGCCAAATCTATTGGAAAAATTGGTGTTTTGCATCCTAATTTTTAAGTTTCACCAAAAACAACAATACCCAGCGTAATCGAGAAATAGGGAATATATACACATTTTCAATTCAAAACTTCCATAATCTACTATCAAAGCTCCCTAGAAATCAAGCAAACCATGCACTTATCAAATCTCTCCATGCTTACTCGGTTACTCCTTGCTTGTCACCAAGCAAGTACAAGACTCAGAACACAACAAAAAGACTCAAAAAGAAATAAAAAAGACTCTATGTGAAAAAAAGAAAACTACTTACACACCTCCTCCAATAAAAGGGCATACTAGACAATCAAAACAAGTATGCACAGATGGACTCCTTAGCGAGATTGAAAATCAAGTTGAAACAAGGATTTTTGCTCGAAACAGAATTGCAACGCCTAGAAGCAACACAACCAATCTATCACAACTCAAGCGCAATCAGATTCCATTCAAACGCTTGGCGAACCAGCTCGGATCGGTAGGACCTCACTTTAGGGTATGTGAATCACTCCCCTCATGTCTTTGAAAAAGATATGACGGTTCACTCAAGACCTTTAACCAATGTTAGCAAACTACCATAAGCTTGACAAGACTCTCAATTCTCTACCGCTAAAGACAATGTGCACAAGTGTCAATTATGAGGACTTTTCAAGGGTTGTAACGGGGCTTAAGCTTAGGGTAAGGAGGGAAATCATTTCAGAAATGTGGAGCTAAATAGCCAAGATCCTAAGGAGCAACATTTCCATTACATGAAACATAACACCTCTTACACCACACCTCAATTAAACGCAAATACATTCCCATCGAAGAAAAGCTTAGAAAGAGTAAATATAGACAAAACTCATCATGCTAATCACCTAATATTTAGACTTTTTTTTCCTTTCTCCTTCTTTTTCTTTCTTTTCTTTTCTTTTTTTTTCATTTTGTCTATTTTTTTTCGATGAATAGCATGGATACGTAAAGAATAACTCATTTCCCACAAAACAAATTTCAACCTACGAAGAAGAGAGGGAACAATGAATCATCAAGAACAACATTTCCCTCATTAAGAAAACTAACCAACGAAATCACCAAACTAACGCCTTACAAAACAACCCCCAACTGAATTGTTGCTCCACTAACTTAGCTAAAGGGTAAGAATTGATAATAGGCCAAGGGCTCGCACGTATAGGTTAAATAACAAGACAGGAAAATGTTAGAAAAGGGCTAGCAAAAAGAGGTCATATTGTTAGGTGGCTTTTTGGCTATGTAGCTACAAACTGGTGCCTCAATCATATCAACACAATGCACAAGTCAGATAACGTTTTGAAGAGAATCAAGCCAAGTTCTAGAGATGCACACATAGCAAGGTCACATTCAAACGAAAATGAACCTATAAAAAATGGTAGTCTTTTAGGCTTAAAAGAGTCTTACAGGTTAACGTACCACAATCGCTACAATCTAGTTCATTTGATGTACCAAACACAAGAATTTCACCATCATGCACAAGGATCGTTCAAGACTACATGAGTCACAAACAAGACAAGCAACCTCAATCAAACTAGCATCCCAACCTCTTTCATTATCCAAATCAAGACAAAAAAAAATCCCCAAGTATGCACTTGTAATGACAATCTAAACACATACCTCTTAAAGTATTCACCCCAGGAGGGGTTTTCGCAACCAAAACAAAATAAAACAAAACAAAACAAGTAAAGCTTTGGTTGTCTCCCAAGAAGCGCTAGTATACCGTCTTTAGCTAGATCATACTTACCTCATCCAGGAGGATAACTCACAATAACATGGTCAAAATTCTTTGGGTCGCCATCAGCTCGTGTTCCCTCATAACTTCAAAATCGAACCTACTAGTTAGGGTCAAACTGATCACCTTCCTCAGCATTGGAAGACATACTGAAGTCAAACCTGCAAAACTCTCTCAACAAATCCTTATTAGCATGATAAGGCATGTTCTCGATGATGTCTGGTTCGGCTTCAAGAACATACACCCAATCTGTCACATCACCAAGTCCATGGCCTTCAGGAAAAAATTTTGAACAAGGATTACTTATCACAGGAGTTGCAACAAACTTATCACTCCCAACCACATCAACACCACAACATGAGGAAACATTATGAGGCACATATTTACGAAACAGATCAAATTCTACCTCATGTTCCTCTAGTTTAAAACTCATTTTCCCCTTTTACACATCAATTATGCACCCAACTATGGCAAGGAATGGTCTTCCCAAAATGATTTGGGTACAGCTATCCTCGGCCATGTCAAGAATTACTAAATCCACGGGTACATAATAATCACCTACCTTGAGAGGAAAGTGTTAGATTTTAAGTTATCTATTTCCTAAACAGATACAGATTAATTGGCGGAATATTCATAACGGTTATAAACAATTAATCATAACAATTGCAGAGGCTTTAGTAATTATTTACCTGATCGCTAATTCCAACCGAAGAATAGGTTGACCTTCCAGATTCCAATGCTGAAATCCTCTACTGAAAAAGTCCACGCAGCACTCCGGGAACCCGATTGCTAGATCGAGACGAATCTCAATCTAAGATATATGTATTTGGTATATGTGAATGTTTCAAGAAATAGAGAATGTTTCCGGAAACAAGAACTGCAAACTAAAAGAGAGAGGAACTCAGGAAATCACCCTGGTATCTCTCTAATAGTCTCAGGCAGTTGGTGTGGAATAATCTCTCACAGAGACCCCTTTATATAGTGTTTAGAAAACCTAGGAGAGGGTTCAAAACCCTAAAGGGCCGACTTAACGCAACGATGCGCTTCTCAGGCCCAACACGGTCCGTGTTGCAACAACACGGTCCGTGTTGGACTCCAGAAGGTCCATTAACTCGGCCCATGGACACCACGGACTGTGATGTCCCAACACGGACCGTGTTGGGTCAACAAGGTCCGTGTTGAACCCAGTTCGGTCCGTCTTGGGCTGATTTCTCACAGAAATCAGTTTCCAACTTTTCTAAACGTAATACAATATCACTTAGGTTAGATACATTGTTCCAGGGCACTAACTTGTGTGACCCAGTAGGACCAAATAATATAGTTGTAATTAAACATATTCAATTACTAATTATAGAGGTCTCTAGCAAGACATATAATTACTATATTACTTTGGTTTAATCTCTGTGTATATCAAACATTGTCGGGACATTCCCAACAATAAGTCCTCTAAAATACCCATTGGGCACTTAACAGAACGATCGACCATTTGAAGTGACATGGCGGTAGGTAAACCGTATCGGGCTAGGGTCCAAGCTTTGAAAACCGTGGTCACCAAGCTTGCCTGCACCCCCCTCGTAAAACATGGGCAAAACGACTTCAATGTTCGGTGTGGAGTCCATTTTAAGGTGGACCTGGGACCTCAGAGACATATTTGGGTTGTCATTGGGTGTGGCATTCACTATAAATGGGATCCCGACCCTTGGAATGGAGCTATGGCCTATAAGTACTTATCAGGACCTACTTCGTGCCTTTGAATAGGTTCGAAGTCTTTCGGCAAGAATAAGCGACAAGGGTCAACATGGAATGTTGAAAAGAGTATGCCTTCACTCTTTCAACCATAACTCATTCAATACAACTCTGATGAATCTTATATTTTGGGACCTTAAAGTACACACCGAGAGCTTTCCATCAATACCTTATGGGCTCAAACGGAATCCGGATGAAAAAGTTATGCGAGTTTGAAGTCGACAGAAAACTGCTCAAAAAAGTCACGCCCGCGAAGCTTGTCGTAGCACCCGTGACGACACTAGGAGGAGAAATTGAGAATTGGCCAGAACGTCATGGTACCCGAGACGACCAAGATTGTGCTCGCGACGCCTGGTGCCCAGAAATGTCGTGCCCGCGACGCCGCGCACCTTCAGAGTCGCCCATCTCGTCTTCACTCCGTCGTGCCCGCGACGGGCCTGTTTTACGCATGATTTCGGCCTTAAATGACTATGTTTAAGTGCCTAATTCCCCTTGTATAAATACTCTTTTTTCACTGTTTTGAAGGAAGACCTTGATTATTATGCTAATGAAGTTAGGGTTGCTCCTATTTCCTCCTCAAATCTTGCTTTATCCAATTGATTATTGGTGGTGTTGCAAGTCATTTCTTTATTGATTAGTGGTGGATTACCTTTAGCTAATCATGATGGAATGTTAGGCCATTGGTGGTGGAAATTTTCCTTTATCCAAGGGTAATATCCAAGACTTTTGTGTTCAAGCATTTTGTCGTTGAATGAATGTGATGTTCTACTCAAGCTATTTTATTCCCTCCATGCACATACGCTCCATTTGGTATCAAAGCAAAGGTTAGAGCTAGCTTGAGTTTTGATTCCAGTTTTTGTAAGATAGGGTTTATTCTTGATTTTAAGATTGTTGGATTTGTTGGATAGATTGCAATATTGGTGTTCCCTATTCCCTGTGCCTCTAAGTGTATTGGAGTATATTGTATTGTGTTGTGTTTGTTGAATTTTTTGTCTATTGGAGCTTTGTGGTGAGAGTTGGAGAGAGTGCAAGAAAGGTGTTCGATTAAATGTCGTTGGATATTAGCCACAAAGAACCCCAAGCCAAACACTAGCCAACTACAAGAAAACCCCCAAACTCCACACAATTTACCCAAATGCAATTCGTCCTCACCCTTCCTTTGATATGGACGAAGAAGTTTGTTCGAATCGAGAGGAATCAAGCCACCGCCGCAATCCTCGTGACACGGGTATGGAATCACGAGTCTCCTCCCTCGAACGAACTCTTAAGGCCCTTGTGACTCAAGTAAACAACATTGCCATCAACCTATAAGATTGACCTCGAGACGAGCATCGGAGACATACCCGAAGTCCTATACGTCCTCCTCCCGCCTTTGAGTTGAGTGATGATGATAGAGACTCCCTTCGATGACGTCGATGCTGGGAAATGGTTGAGAGGCCCCCTCGCAATGAGTTCCATGATGTCAAGATCGACATTCCGAAGTTCAATGGCTCCAATGATCCCGATGAATATCTTGAATAGGTACAACTCATGGAAAGGATTTTTGAGACCAAGGAGTATAATGATGAAAACTTGAAAAGACATTCAAGATCGCTAGCTTGAAACTCACCAAAGTCGCATCTCTTTGGTTTGAGAACGTCAAAGTGCAAAGGGCTAGGGAAGGTCGCGCAAAAATCACTTCTTGGGCACGACTTAAACAGTTGATGAACCCCGGTTCTTGCCCAACACCTACAAACAAGACGTCTTGAGGAAATGCTATGCGCTCACTCAAGGCAAACGGACTGTGAGCGACTATATTCAAGAGTTCGAGCAACTCCTCATCAAAAGTGGCCTTCAAGCTAGAACCCGTGGAACAAACCATGATGAGGCTCTTGAATGGGTTCGACTCCTCCATCCCCAAGAAAATTGAAATCCACTTCTTACCACTCCTTGGATGAGCTTTGTAGCTTGGCTCTCAAGGTTGAGAAGCGAAGAAAAGAGAAGTTCGCCTCCATGTCATTGACTAGGACCCTCTTATCACCTTCTAACCAACCCTCTCCCTACTCAAGCGCTCCAAAGCTAAGTGAAACTCCAAAGTTCACACCTACGCCTAAGACCGACAAGGGTAAGGGAATCACCATGCCTTCTCCTACGGATCTCCCTCGGAGGATGGAAGGTAAGAAATGCTTCAAATGTCAGGGGTACGGTCACTTCCAAGCGGATTGCCCAAACCGAAGAACCTTGACCCTTCAAGAGGTCTAGGAAATTGATGAGGAGCTCCAAATGGCACAAGATGAACCCGAAATGGAAGTGGAGGAAGAGGTTGAAAGTGAAGTTGGGGATGTATCTCCCGTACCGCCCGTATATGGTGGTACACTTATCTTGAGGAGGATATTTCACACTCATGAGTTCCCTCTTGACAAGGCGCAACGGGAGATGATTTTTCATTCACGATGCTTCGTGGGAGGAAAGGTGTGCAATGTCATCATCGACGGGGGGAGTTGCACCAACATTGCCTCAACTCTCATGGTTGAAAAGCTTGGCTTACCATTGTTACCTCACCCCAAACATTACTCCCTCAAATAGCTCAACAATCAAGGCAACATCAAGATAACAAAGCAAGTCCTTGTTAATTTGTCTTTTGGCCCTACTCACGCAGATTCTATTGTTTATGATGTTGTCTCGATGAGTGCTTGTCATATTATTTTGGGGCATCCATGACAATCCGACAAGCGCAAGTTGCATGATGGATTGGACAACATATACACTTTTACCCATGGAGTTAGGAGGGTTAAGCTAATACCTTTAGCTCCACATGAAATTCTACCTCCAAAACCCGGGGTGGGAGTGAGTTGAGGAACCTACTCCTTGAGCGAGAAACATGGGATGAGTATGTTCTTGGTGAGGACAACCGATGCTTACCCTTGTCCTTACCTTTTAGCAAGCCAAGTGAGAATGAGCATTCCCAAACTCCACAAAAGTTTCCAGTTCCTTCCCTTAATCCCCTACCTACACACAACAAGCTTCCTTCTTTTATTTGGATGGTGGGTATATCATGGGGTTCGATGCTTGTTGGGTGCCTCTTATGGTTGCTTATGGCGATCGGGATGTTCGGAGATCTATGGTGTCAAATTATAGAGGGTGCCTCAGTTTTTTCTCCCAAGAGTTGAGGGCGACTCTTTTTCAACAGGGGGAGTATGAACAGTGTCGGGCTAGGGTTAGAGCTTCGAAATCAGTGGTCATCAACCCTGCCCGCACCCCCTTCGTAAAACATGGGCAAAACGACTTCAAGGTTGGGTGTGGAGTCCATTTTAAGGTGGACCTGGGACCTCGGAGGCATATTTGGGTTATCATCGGGTGTGACATTCACTATAAATGGGATCTCAACCCTTGGAATGGAGCTACGAGTATTATCAGGTCCTACTTCGGGCCTTTGAATAGGTTCAAAGTCTTTCGGCAAGAATAAGCAACAAGGGTCAACATGGAATGTTGAAAAGGGCGTGCCTTCACTCTTTCAACCAGAACTCCATTAATACAAATCCAATGAATCTCATATTTTGGGATCATAAAGTACATATCGAGAGCTTTCCATCGTTATTTTATGGGCCTAAAACAAAGTTCGGATGAAGAAGTTATGCGAGTTTGAAGTCGGCCGAAAACTGCCCCAAAAGGTCGCGCATGAGACGCTTGCCGTAGCGCCCGCAACGACACTGGGAGCAGAAATTGAGACCTGGCCAGAACGTCGTGACACTCGCGACGTTGGTGCCCAAAAACGTTGCGCCCGCAACGTCTCAGGTCGCGTCCGCGACGCTGCGCACCTTCGGAGTCGCCCAACTCGTCTTCGCTCCGTTGCGCCCGTGACGGCCTGTTTTGCGCGTGATTTCAACATGAAACGATTGTGTTTAAGTGCCTAATTCCTCTTGTATAAATACTCTTTTTTTCACTGTTTTGAAGGTAGACTTTGATTATTATGCTAATCAAGTTAGGGTTGCTCTTATTTCCTCAAATCTTGTTTACTTTATCCAATTGATTATTGGTGGTGTTGCAAGTCATTTCTTTATTGATTAGTGGTGGATTACCTTTAACTAATCATGGTGGAATGTTAGGCCATTGGTAGGGGTGGGCATAACCGGTTAATCGCATTTTTGGTTAACCGCATACGCGGTTAGCCGCTTTTGCGGTTTCTAGATTTTGTAAACCTAAACCTAAACCGCTTTGTGCGGTTAATCACAAACCGGTTAACCGCAATTGAAACTTGGAAATCGAAACCAAACCGAAACCGCTGGTTAGCCGTATTGGGAATATGGTTAAATCGCTTTTTGGATTTGATTTACGGTTAGCCGCGGTTAACCGTCGGTTTTTGGAGATTTAAAGTTACAACTAGGGAAAAAAATTAGCATACTTTGAAATTTTACATTTTGCTACTAAAGTAATCAAAACCGATTAACCGTGGTTAATCGCTTCACAAAAATGCAAAACCTAAACCTAAATCGGCTAAACCGGTTTGGTTAACCTAAACCGCATTTTTCAAAAATCCCAAACCGTTAAACGCTTTTACCTGTTTAGTTTTAACGGTTTTGCGGTTTGATTTGCAATTTCGGTTTTTCATGCCCACCCCTAGCCACAGGTGGTGGAAATTTTCCTTTATCCAAGGGTCATATCCAAGCCTTTTGTGTTCAAGCTATTTGTCGTTGAATAATTGTGATGTTCTACTCAAGCTATTTCATTCCCTCCATGCACATACGCTCCAATAGGTCTCAACTCTCCTAAGTCCAATCTCTTATACAAGGAAAAAGGCATCAAGCTCACACTCGAGCCTACATCACACTCAAGCGTACATCACATAAGGCTCGATCAATGCGCATACTTCCTAGGCCACAAGGAATTGTAAAGCTCCTGGGGTCCTTATGTTGGGAATGTCCCGACAATGTTCGATATATATGGAGCTTAAACCTAAATAATATAGTGATTATATGTCTTGCTAGAGACCTTATAATTGGTAATTAAATATGTTTAATTATAACTATATAATTTGGTCCTACTGGATCACACAAGTTAGTGCCCTAGAACAATGTATGTAACCTAAGTAATATCGTATTATGTTTAGAAATGTTGGGAATTGATTTCTATGAGAAATAAACCCATCACGGACCATGGTGATCTGCCACAGACCGTGATGACTATGACTGACTTAATGTGCATTCTGGAGGCTAACATGGACCGTGTTGTTGCAACACGGACCGTGTTGTTGCAACACGAACCATGTTGGGCCTCAGACTGCGTTGGCGCGTAAGTTGGTTATTTAGGGTGTTAATAACCCTTTCCTCAAGTCGTATAAACACTATAAAAGGGAGTCTCTCTCAGAGATTAATATCGAGGGAACTGCTTGAGATTTTTAGAGAGATACCACGGTGATTTTATGAGTTCCTCTCTCTTTCAGTTTGTAGTCACTGTTTCCTGAAACAAACCACCTCATACCAAAATACATACATCTTAGATTGAGATATGTCTCGATCGGGTCGATCTAGCAGTCGAGTTCCCGAAGTGCTGCGTGGATTTACAGTAGAAGATTTATACATTGGAATCTCAAAGGTCAACCTGTGCATCATTCGGATCAGCGATCAGGTATAATTACTAAACCTCCGCAATTGTTTCTTTCCTGGGTGATTAGTTGTTTTATAATCCCGCCAATTAATCTGAATTTTTTTAGGAAATAGATAACCTAAAACCCTTCAGTGGTATCAGAGCCACCAATTGCATGTTGATGTTTTATGCCTTAATTCATAAAATTTTTATCAATCGTTGAATTATATTATGAATTTGCTAGATTAGTTATTATGCCTAAATTTTGAAAATTTATGAAAGTTTTAGTCTTTATTATTGATGATAGTAGATCTGAAATTTTATTGTAAAGTTTCATGCTTTATTGTTATTTGTTTCCTTATTGCCTTCAATTAATCAATTTATGCTTATTTAATTGTTAAAATTAGTATGATCTTGATATAGTTTTATATTGTCTTAGAAACGATCATCTTTAATCTTGTTAAATAGTAGGCAATAAGGGGAATAATTTTAATTCATAAAATATAGTTTTGTAGAATTATTTTCTGATTTAGACTATTTACGGTAAATATAATGAAAAGTCAAAATAAAATATCAAATGAATTCGTAATTTTTCAAGAAAATTATTGGAGGCATTTGGAAGTGTTCTGAACTTGCCCTAATTTTAGTAGAATTTTCCCATTTAAAACATATTTTAATTGAACTTTTTCAGATTTGACGAGAAATAAATTCGGTTACTTCTCTGAATTTTATAAATTTATAGAAATTTGTAAAACTCTGAAAAATTTATAGTAGGTCACTGAGAACCATACTGTTAGGAAAATTTTTTTCATGAATTTATCAAATTAAAATAAATTTTTAATTGGGTTTTTCAGATCTGACGAGAAATAAATTCGGTTACTTCTCTGAATTTTATGAATTTATAGAAATTTGTAAAACTTCTGAAAATTTACAGTAGGTCACTGGGTGACCATACTTTTTGGGAAAAATTATTCGTGAATTTTCGAATTCGTTAAGTTAGTTTTCCTTTAATTTTCAAATCTGAAGTGGAGTATAATCGTTTATTCTTCTAATTTTTTTTTTTCAAATTTTCGAATTTTAATAAAATTCTGAAAAAAATTCACAGTAGCTCATTATATGACTCTACTGTATGAAAAAATTATAAATTTAATTATCAAACATATCGGCTATTCTCCTTTTTTCCTGATAAAACAGTGAATTAAATTAGTTTAATTCCCTAAATTTTACAAGTTTGTGTAAATTTGATAAAATTTTGGAAAATTTCAAGGTAGATTATTAGATGACTCTATGATATGAGAAATTTAGTGTTGTTAAGTTTTAAAATTGATTGATAATTTATTTACGTTTTCATGTATGAATTAACCGACACTGGAAAGCAACACAGATCGTGTTGAGTCAACACGGACCATGTTGCCAGCTGCGTTGGTGAAAACGTGTCTTTTAGGGTTAATAATTAATTTTTAGAAAATTAATTATCGAATCCTACTTTTACTAAATCAGATGTTAGATACAAAATCTTATAAGAGTTTGTAAAGTTTAGGAAACTTGCAATTTTAAAAGATATAGTATCGCATAAAATCTCATAAGAGTTTGTAAAGTTTAGGAAACTTGCAATTTCAATAGATACGGTATCTTTTGGAATACTTAATTTTAGGAAAATTGAGTAACTTGTATGTAAAGGTATTCCCTAAATCTATTTAGGTAATTAAGATAAAATTTGAAATTTTGTTATTTTATCAATCATGCAGACTGTTTAGGAAACTTTATTTAATATTAGTTTCCTTATATGCAATATATTGCAATTAAATATGTTTTCATAATTTGTTATTTAAAGCATGTATTATATTTGATATAATTGTTGCAATATTGCTTGTTTGCATGTGCTTCTAGTATGACCATAGATAGTCGGTTTTACCGGTTTGCGTACCGAGTTAGGTGAAATACGGCATGCGTACCGTCATTGAATTATTTAAATTTCAGTTGAGTTTATTTTAATTCATGTAGAGCCTCTTGTAAGAGGCCCACTTTGTAAATTTTTGTAATTTGAGACATCAAGTTGAGTGGGAGCCCAACAACAATGGAGGTGTTGATTCGAGTGGGAGCCATATCCGAGGAAGTTGCAAAATTCAAGAAGAAATTCTTGAAGAGTGTCGAGGTCTAGTTAAAATTAGTTTGATTAAGTCTAGTGGCCATACTAGGGGTTTTTACTTTATGCTTTATTTTGTTATAGCATGTTGTTTTATTATGCCTTTTTATGCTTTTCGAAAGAGTTCACCTAAAATTGCATGCTTTGGATAATAAAACCTACTCTCAAAATTGTATTATTGCTCAACCTATCGAAACGCCACTTAGATGGAGAATAATATCGCCGAAGCGAATTATTTGTTTGTCACTAATAAGTAGGGTGGGAGATAGGTTGATTCAAATTAGCTATCAAAACAGTTTTAGGCTAAGAGTAGAGGAAGAGAAATATTGTATTCGATACAAATTTCTTGCCAAGAGTCATTTTGAATGATCGATCATAAGATGATCCACCAAAGGTGACATGGGCTCGAGTTTTGTTGGGCCAAAGTCCACTTGAGCCCATGAGTCTTGTGGGTAATTAAAACATTAAGTGAGAGTTGATAAAGTGTTTTGATTTGAAATTAAAATAGTTTAATTTCTTTTGATGAATAATAACTAAAATGAACCAATTTGTCTTGTAGAATCAATTATGTCTTTTCACTCGAACATCCACCACTAATTAAATATTGTTTTCTCCTTGAGAAGGAGAAGAACAATTGCACCAATTCCTTAATTGGCATCGCCATCGCAAGATTGTCTTGGAGGTGAATAAAAGGAACATGTCTTTGATATAACATTGAGCTAGGCATCAATATTAGGAGGTGAATCAAGCCAAATGGATACACATAATGTCATAGTATTCACGCAACTTTAACTTCAAAATGTTTGAAAATTAGAGGAAGGATTTCAATATTTCCAACTCAAAACCAAGTTCAACAAACTAGTTAAGTTGATAAATATGAAACCAATAACCAGATAGTCTTGGTTAAGCTGGTTAAGGACCAATTGATGGCGCTCATGTTCTGAAATAATTTAACTATTTCGAAACATGAGAAACCTCACATCCCCCTTTAGCCAAAGGTTTACGACTAGAGATAGTCTTATAGTGAAAGGAAAAATAAGATTTAAGAAATCTATTGAAGACAAGATGCCAAAGGAAAGGTAAGGACAAATAGTTGTACATACCCAACTAATGACAGCTATCGGTTAACAACCAGATCATATATGCTTTTATTGTAAAGCCATATGACGCTGGAAGCGTGAATGTCCAAACTATAAGGAAGGCTATGATTTCATTTTTGGGTCAATGCGTATATGATACGCATTACCCTTATTAAACCTACTTTAGGTATTTGAACCAAACTCTTTAATCAGATTGAGGAGGTGAGTATTTGAGGCAAGATTCAACTAACCATCCCAGAGAGTGTGCAATTGTTCCACAACTCTCTCCTCCAGGAACACCATGGCAAAATGGTGAGTCTGAAGTGAGCTAGGAATCACACCCTATTAGATACGGCGTGATCGATGGTGGTTGAGTCAACATTACCAGTTACCTTTTGGGACACATGCTATTAAGCCCAACTCTAAATACTGAACAAGAATTATTTTAATCATTAAAGAAGACACCATATATGATATGGAGAGGAAAAGTACTTGAACTGTTTTTCGAAAGAAAGGGGTATCACTTCTACAAAATGTTGTAGAGCTGATAACTGCGTTTCATGACTATGTTTTTGGGGGTTTTCAATAGTGAATTAGGGATAATTTTGTGTGTGAACCTTGATTTTTATTCCAATTTCCCTACTACACTTGGTATTGTTGTTTTTGATGTAATTTGTAAGTTTTGAGGCCAAAACACCAATTTTCTCTCAACTTCTGGCAAGTATGAAGTCACCATAGGGCTTACATATCAAACCCAGACTGCGGTATAAATTTGGGACGGAAAAGAGTACAGAATGACCGGGCAGTGCACACCACAGTCTGACCGTGGTGGCTGCCACGGTCCAAGATGTTTTGTGCGTGAAGAAAGCAAGCAGCAGCTTAATTGGGCCGTTTCACATGAAGAAAAGGGAGCCCATTCATTCCATTTGGGCATGCTTCAACCAGGCCAATCAATACAAAGAAGAGGAATGGAGGCTGTTGACTTCATCTGTTGAAAGATATCACTCGGCCCAACCAATCAAAAGAGGGAAGTGGATCAATTGATTAGTTCCATTCAATTCATGCGGCCCACACGGAGAGAGGGAGATCAATTCACAAAATTCATCAATTCACCCAGCCTTCAATTCGGCCCAAATGAAAGAAAAGAGAAATGGTGGGCGTTCGGTCCAATCACACAAGAAAGAAAGCACTCCATTGCATTGGGCCCTTCTTCATTTTCGGTCCAATGACAAGAGTGGAAAGTGGGGGTGATTAATTGAATTCATCCGGCCCAACAAAATTGAGAGTAGTGGGGAGCAAATTATTCCATTGACCAAGAAAGCCTTCGTTGTCCCAGCCTTCTCATATGCCCAGCACACCAAAAGCGAAGGAGAAAAGGAAGAGCTGCGGCAGTGCGTATCACGGCCAGGCCGTGGTGTTGGCCACGGTTCGTGGCTGACCTGGCTGGGGTCGTGCGTCGCAAGTAAAGAAAAGGGCAACAGTTATATTATTCTATCCATCATTCATTAACTGGATTTTTTTTTTCAACCATTCTATTCTACCATCCACCCCCTTCGTTGAGGGGACCCAAGAGAGAAAAGCACCAAAATACTCCCACTACTCCTCCCCATTAATCAAGACCAAAATTAAGATCAATTCAAAGAGGAGCGAAGATCAAGATTCGGGAAGAAATTATCGACGCTCGCAAGGAAGACACCACCCCGGGATCGAAAGACTCGACGGTTGTATTTTTTCGTAATTTTATTTCTTTTCGATTCTTTCTTTGTTTTGAGAATTAATTATGATGTTTGGAACTTGTGTCGTACTTTTCTTGAACATGAATGAGTAGTTTATCTGAATTCTAGGATTTTGCAACCCAAAGCAATGTAGTTTGATTGTTTGTTATTAGTTTGTGCATGAATTCTTGATTAGAATCAATAGAAGGTTGTGTTTTCCATGTTTATGAATATTCTTAAGGCCTTGGATATTTGTAAGTTTGAGATTAACCTAAGAAGTACTGAAAGGTGAATTAGGGTAGTCTGACTACCAACCTGTCTACCTAGGCTTACGAAAGTTGAAAAAGGAGTAGTAAACTAGGGAATCATTAGATAACCTGACTTTTTGAGACCTTCAATTCTGTTTAACCTAAAAGGCACACGAAAGTTGTTGATTAGGTTGTTTAGAATAATTCTATTTAGCATCGAAAGGGCGATAGAATTCTGAGGTTGTCGATTCTTGATTCATTCTTGAATGTATGATTGTGCAAGCTAGGTTTTAGTAATCAAACTCGTTGTTAGGTCAGCATCTCCCTAGAAGTCTTTCTCTCTTGATAGATTCTTTGATTGATGTTTCTCTGCTTTATTAGTTTTATTAGTTTTCTAAAACCTTTCAAAACCCAAAACCTGATTAGCTTAGCAATTGCATTAGAGACTAGTTTATTGTGCTGCTAATTGAGTCCCTGTGGGATTGACCTTGACGTGCTACTACGTATACCGTGCGCTTGCGGCCCTGTCAAGAGCACAGTGTTTGTATCTCAAAATGCTCTTGCAAGGGGAAAAGGTTCAAGATGCGCTGTCACCCCGGTGTCGTGTCACATTTCCAAGTTGACATGATTCACAAACAGAAACCGGAAATAAGCTTTAGCGTGTCATAATTCCATGAAATCCAAGATGGACTCCATGTATGAAACTAAGTTTAAAACTTGGTTGACTTTCCTGAAGGTGTGAGCCATCAGGAATAAGGTAAAACATGGGTTCATTAAGATACTTCTAGCCATAGTTTCATAGTGTGACTACGAGATGTGGCAGATAGGTTTCAAAACCACCTTCAAAATTAGATTTGGAAGGAGGATGTATACTTATCACAACCAAAGGGTTTTTGGTTGGAATCCTTGTAAGCTTCAAACGACCATCTGTGGTCTTAAGGGAGCTTCTTGGGGTTGGAATCATCGATCACTTTGACCAGGGCATCAAAAGGTTTGATGAATTGAGAAGTGCTTAAATAATTTGTGTATACAAGAAGTTCAGTGCGAGCAATGCGTTCTTGATGTTGTATGTGGTTGACATACTGCCTATTGAAAAGAAGATTCTTACGTTGCAATCTACTGAGATTGACTTGGGAATAATTTTCAAAATGAAGGATTGGTGGGGCTTAGAATTTTCTTGGAGGCAAGATCTATAATGATAGATTAAAGATTTTGATTGCTTGAATCAAAGTTGATAAGGTGTTGAATAGTTCAAACCCACTTCAAGAATGGATTAATTTCCATGAATCATGGAATATCCTTAGGTGAATCTGATTGTCTTGAAACAATCAGGAGACCTAAAAAGGATGAGACAAATAACTTGTGCTTCAAGCATGGGATTAAAGTATGCCAAAAGATGTTCAAAGCCTAACATAACATATGCATTGTGTATATATATGAACAAAACTAAGGATATGTCCTCAGTCTACAGTAGTTGATAAAAGCTAAGTGTGAACAGTTACATTGATGCTACATCTATGTCAGAAAGGTATGATTATCTGAAAGGTCAGAGGAAATTGTACAATTTGTCTGAGTGGTTTTGAGGTGAAGTGGAAGAGGTTCCCAAAATGACACAAATTTGATTCTACAAATAAGACATGTATGACGTGACTTTAGAAGCTGTGGCAGAAACTGTTAGGATTGTGAAGTTCGTTTTAGAACTGGGTGTTGTTTCTAGCCTTGCGAGAGGAATGGAGCTTTGTTGGTAGGAACACTCAAGCAAAAGAACTGAAGCTCACTACGAATCCAACCATGAGTTCCGGAGATATCACCCCATACGAAAGGTCGTTAGTGGAGATGATATAAAAATGTGCGAGGTTCATTGCAAGTATTGTGGACTAAACCCCTATTGCAGTTCGAGCATGATAGTCATGCATGGGCAATATGTATTAACCATATTTCGGAATGTGAACAAGCCAAGTATACATAAATTGTTCATGAATTATGACCTTGTTGATTCAACAATAAGAATAATATTCAAGCTTTACATAAATTGTGGTTTAGAATTATGTAAACGTCCAAAAGGGTTAGCGAATTCAAAATGGGAAATTGGATGAGGTCTGATTTCTGAAACCCCATTAGTGAACTTGATAATGCTAGTCTTGGCCGACAATCGCTGGTTCCTAAATTGTGTTATCACGTAGAGACAGTGATAATATCAACACAACTAGCATGAACGGTTGAGGTGATGATCGAGTTTCATGATCATGGTGATGTGGCGACATCATAATCAACCACATGGGTAATGTTGAGAATAACTACCGAACTGACCCACAGTGGGAGCTCTTTAAGTTGTGAATTTCATAAGAGCTCTCGCTACTCATGGAAAATTCCTAAATCCTGAGTTCAATACATAGACTACATGGTCTGTTGTAACTTTGGAGCACGTCAAACGCCTTCCGTAATAGTAGGCCATAAAGGCAGTGTCTGAGTTACAATTGGATCATATGAGAATATGTATCTGAACAAGATGGCCTTGTCCTCCCTATTAGGGACAGTTGTCTCATTGGCCACTCGGTGAGATTGGACTGAAAATGCTTGGCTGAGCTCAGATAAATCAATAGATGATTATCTGCTTTTCAGAGTCTAACTCGGAGATCGAGGAACATTTGGGTCTTACATAAGGATGACTTTAGCTTACCTTATCCGAACTTGAGACAGTAAGTGACAAGGGAATTTAAGTAATCGAACACTTGTGGGACGAGTGGGAGATTGTTGGGAATGTCCCGACAATGTTCGATATATATGGAGTTTAAACCAAAATAATATAGTGATTATATGTCTTACTAGAGACCTCTATAATTGGTAATTATATATGTTTAATTGTAACTATATTATTTGGTCTTACTGGGTCACACAAGTCAGTGCCCTGGAACAATGTATGTAACCTAAGTAATACTCCCTCTGTCCCAATTTAATTGACACTTTAACTAACTTATTTTGTCCCAAAATAATTGTCATTTTTCTTTTCCCAACACTTAATTCAATTATTTTAATTTTTTTTACTTTTCAAAAATATTAAATACTCCCCATCCATACTCCCACTAATTTCAAAATAATTTATGAGTTTTACAATTTCAATTATTCACTGGATTCTTTCTCTCTCTTCCCAGTTCCCCTTTTGTATCTTGTATCCGTGTTTCACAACTGTATTCATCAATCCCTTTTGTATCAAAGTTCTGCAACTCTATTCCATCTTTCTCAACTTCTGCAAATCTATTCCTCTCTCTCAAGTTCACTCACTCTGTTCTGCCTCCGCCTCACCCACCTCCTCCACCTCCGACACCACCAACTACACCGCCTCCTCCTCCACTCTCAAGTTCTGTAACTGTGGAGCGTAAATATGTTCCTCTCTCTCAAGTTCTTCAAAGCTCATCCCTTTTCTTCGGATGGTCTTCTTATTCGCCTCCTCTACTGCCCGACACCACTTACTACACCACCAATGACTCCGAATCACCAATTTCGGTCATTGAACCTGCTCTGCCGCCGCCGATGCACATCCAACCCAAACAATCTGACGCATCCAATTCCCCCATCGAGGAATCCAGCCCAGAAAATCCTTGCTTGTTACACTTTTAAGATGGAAGATGAAGAATCGAGCAGTGAAAGAGGCGGCCATGAAAATGTTTTTTGGGAGAGAGAAATGGGTATGAAAGAGAAAAAACAAGAGAGAGAAAAATGGTTAAAATAACTAAGAGAGAGAAAATGGTTGAGATAAAGAATTGTTGGTATTTGCTGCATTAAAACAGGAGAGAGAAAAAAACAGCACATAGAATGGATACTGCATTAATTACTGATAGTCTATGCAGTTTGTGTATTGGTAGTCGAAAATAGTGGGCGTTCCGTCAATGAAATTGGGTCGGAGGGAGTATCACATTATGTTTAGAAATGTTGTGAATTGATTTCTATGAGAAATCAACCCAACACGGACCAAGTTGGGCTCACCACAGACTGTGGTGATCCAACACAGACCGTGTTAGGGTCACCACGGACATGGTGATCTGCCAGGGACCGTGGTGACTATGACTGACTTAATGTACATTCTGGAGGCCAACATGGACCGTGTTGTTGCAACACGGACCATGTTGTTGCAACAGGGACCGTGTTGGGCCTCAAGCTGCGTTGTCGCGTAAGTCAGTTATTTAGGGTTTTAATAACACTTTCCCCAAGTTGTCTAAATGCTATAAAAGGGAGTCTCTCTCAGAGAATAATATCGAAGGAACTGTTTGAGACTTTCAGAGAGATACCAGGGTGATTTCTTGAGTTCCTCTCTCTTTCAGTTTGTAGTCACTGTTTCCTGAAACAAACCACCTCATATTGAAATACATACATCTTAGATTGAGTCTCGATCGGGTCGATTTAGAAGTCGAGTTCCCGGAGTGCTGTGTGGACTTACAGTAGAGGATTTCTACATTGGAATCAAAAAGGTCAACCTCTGCATCAATCGAATTAGCGATCAGGTATAATTACTAAGCCTCTGCAATTGTTTCTTTCCTGAGTGATTAGTTGTTTTATAATCGTTATAAATATTTCTCTAATTAATCTGAATATGTTTAGGAAAGAGATAACCTAAAACCCTTCACCTTAAGCTTTGGGGTGAGCTTATTCAAAACCACAGAGCTACACTCCTCACTCAATGCAATTGCCTTTATAATCATCAATCTTTCTTTTCTTGGAGAGAATCTCCTTCAAGAACTTGGCATACAAGGGCATTTATGATAAAGCATCAAGAAAAGGAACATTCACATTTAATTTCTTCAACATGCCCAGAAAGTTCCCAAATTGAACATCAACTTTAGACTTAGCAACTCTTGAGGGGAATGGAAGTCGGGATACATACTCTCTTGGTGGTGATGGTGGAGGGATTTGCAGTACCCTCTTTGGTGGTCTCACTCTCTTGGCCTTTCTCTTTCTCACCCTCTTTCTCAACATTCTCGTCACTCAAACCCCCCTCCCCCAATGCTTAGCATTTGTCATGCTTGGTCCCTCAATTTGTGTACCGCTCCTCAAAACTATGGCATTACATTCCTCCTTAGGGTTAGGCGCGAGCGGTCCGGGAAGCACTCCCGAAGGGGTAGTGGAAGCACCACATTAGATAGAAATCTGGTTTTCAAGCATCTAGTTGTGGGTGGATAAAAGGTAACCTTTAGTAGCTAAGGCCTTAATCACCGCATCTTGTCTTTGTTGATGCTCAAATTACTTTTGTTGGGACAAGGTCATAGCTTCCTCATGGCCTCTAGGTTGGGCTTTTGAGGGGCTTGGTATGGTGGGTCTTGAGGTGGACGTTGGTAATTTTGAGCGGGAGGCCTTTGTCCTTGTGAGGGTTGTCCTTGAGGGGGACCCATTTGGTTATTGTTTTGGTAAGAGAAATTGGAGTGATGTCTCCAACCGAGGTTAAATGTATTGGAATATGGGTCAAAAGGAGGTATTTAGGCACGGTTTCCAACAAAGATTGCTTGGTCAGGTTGCGCACAACTACCCACCCCATTGGGACAATACAAAGTCTCATGTTCAAAAGAATAACAAGAAGCACATAGAGTGGGAGGGTAGGCATTCACATGCATCTTCTCCATCTTATCATTAATAGCATCAAGCTTAGCAGACAAAAGAGTAATGGAATCAACAGAATACTTACCTCCCGTTCTCTTGGAACGAGATCTTGACCACTGGTAGCTGTTCAATGCCATTTGGTCGATCAAGTTGTGCAACTCGTCAACAGTCTTGCTCATAATATTCCCTCCAGTTGCAGCAAGGATGGTGGCCCTCAATTGATCATCTACCCCATTGTAAAAGGCTTGAATGGGGACCAATGGCTTAAATCCATGGTGGGGGCACTAGCAAAGCAAGTCCTTGAATCTCTCCCATGCTTCATATAAAGTCTCGTCCGACTCCTGAGCAAAGGTGGAGATCTGATTCCTTAAGCTCGTCAACTTGCTTGGTGGGAAGTACTTTGCCAAGAAAGTACTAGCAAGTCTATCGAATGTGCCTATGGAATTCGCCGGAACGGAGTCTAGCCACTCCCATGCTCTATCCTTGAGTGAAAATGGAAACAACCGTAGCTTGATTGCATCCGGTGAGACCCCATTGGCTTTAAAAGTGTCGCATACTTGAGGAAGATGCGAAGGTGTCGGTTGGGATCCTTGCTAGAGAGACCACAAAAGGGCGTAGCTCGCAGTAAACTAATGAGAGAATTCTTCAGCTCGAAGTTGTTCGCCCCCATGTTCGGGACGTTGATGGTTGTTGGAGGGTCGGTAACCTTCGGAGTCACATACTGGCCGAAGGTTCTCTTTTCTTCCTCGAGCATTCCAAACTCTTGCGAGGGCGTTGCTCCTTGTTTCCTACTAGTTTCTTATAGTCTTTGCCTCTTCCTCCTGGAGCAAAAAGTCTGTTCAATCTCAGGATTGAACTTGAATTCCGAAGATTTTTACGTACACCTAGAAGACCTAGCAAGAACAAAAACAAAAACACCAACACAATAAAACATAAAAATCAAAATAAAAAGGAAAAGAAAACAAATTAGTCAATCTAAGAGTACTCATTTAATGGCTGTTAGGGACAGAGTCCCCAGTAACGGCGCCAAAAACTTAACAGGGCCGCAAGCGCATGGGTACGTCGTAGCACGTCAAGGTCAATCCCATAGGAACTCAATCTAGCAAAGCAATGAACTAGCCCTCTACTTGATTGCTAAGTTAATCGGGTTTTGGCTATGAAAGCTTTTAAAAACTAAGACTAATAAAGCAGAAAAATGAATCTAGGGTTAAATCAAAGAAGAAAGACTTCTAGGCAATTCTTACCTACCAATAAGTTTGACTATTAAAACCTAGTATGTGCAATTATTCTTTAAATCGAATCATGAATCGATAACCATATGAATTCTACCGCTCTTTTGATGCTTAATAGAATTACTCTAATTAACCCAACAAACAACTTTTGTATGCTTTCCAAGTTAATCAAAGTTGACGGTCTCAAATTATCCGGTTATCAAAGTGATTCCTTAGTTTACTAATCTTTTCTCAAAGTTCGCAAAACTAGGTAGAGAGGTTGGTAGTCTGATTCTTCTAATTCACCTTTCAGTACTTCTCAGATTAATCTCAAATCACAAGCATTCAAGGTTTTACAAATACTCATGAGCGTGAAGAACACA
Source organism: Portulaca oleracea (assembly GCA_029582165.1). Classification (NCBI taxonomy): domain Eukaryota; kingdom Viridiplantae; phylum Streptophyta; class Magnoliopsida; order Caryophyllales; family Portulacaceae; genus Portulaca; species Portulaca oleracea. Next base: position 9,405,350 of record CM055878.1, on the reverse strand, counting down.
ACCTTCTATTGATTCAATCAAGAATTCAAGCACAACCCATGAAATTCTAGTCAAATTTCATTGTTTCAGGTTACAAAACCCTAGAAAACTAAAATCTACTCATTCATAGTCATTGAAAGCATGAAAAATGTTCCAAACATGATAATCCAACCTCAAACAAAAGGGAATAGGAAAAAGAAGTGAATGAAATATGAAGAGAATTCATTGAGGCTTTCGATCTCAAGGTGGAACATTCTCCGTGAATCCCGTTGATTTCTTCTCGAATCCCGGTTCTTACCTCTCTTGGTTTGATTCCGTCTTGAATAGTTGAATCTTGATGTGGTTTGCATGAGAAGTAGTAATGGAAGGGTTGGGACTTCTTTTCTCCCTTGGGTGAATAATGAATGACCTCGCAAAACCCACCCCTTTTTCTTCTTTTCTCCCGAAACAAAACGGCGGCCTTACAATAACAGCTCTCACCACGGTCCGTGGTGGCCACTACCTAGCCAGTTCTCACTCCGTTGCTTATGAAACTTGTACCACGACCTATACATTCGTGGAGGAGTCCCGTGATACCCTTGGTCCTGGCAAATATATTGGAAAAACTGGTGTTTTGCATCCTAATATGCAATTTTTCACCAAAAACAACAAAACCTAGTGTAACAGAGAAATAGGGGAATATATATACATTTTCAATTCAAAAACTTCCCTATTCTACTATCAAAACTCCTTAGAAATCAAGGCAAACCATAAACTTATCAATCAGCCTTCGACGGCATAAGCCCGTCTTCAGTCAAGTAGGGCGTCATTCTCGCCTGAGATCAGCCACAAATGGCACAAATTCACCAGCAACTAAGTAAAGCATCAGATTGCTCAAGATCATCACCAACAGTCACACACAAGACTTTAGCTTCCAAGTGTTGCCCAGGCTTTGCATTCCAAAATCATATCCCCAGACCGGTGTCCAATAATCTGTGCTACTTTCACTCTCATCCTATTCGGATTCAATCAAAGTGGGGCTATCTGTAGACACCGGGTATTTGAGCATTGTTTTATATAAGACAAACGAAATAATGAATAGGAGCTAAGTTAAGACACTTGCATGCATGCACTTTACATGCGCAAGTTTATGTAAAATCACATGCATTATCACATGTGAAAGACCTAACCTCAAGCATGTACAACTTTTATGTAAAAAAATGTCAAACCCTAGCCATGCTTGCCATGCATAATCTACGTAAAAGCAACATGCAAGGAGCTGTAAGAAGTCTCAGGATCGAATCTTCATAAATCATAAAAGCACCAATTTCATCCAAGTTTTTAAGCTAAAACGTGCATCACACTAATAGTCATCCAAGTGTGAATAGGGCCTTTAGCACATGCATGTTTCACACCATCACCATCCAAAGTTGCATGGACGAAAAGTAGATTCATCCTCCCCTCCCTCCAAAGACTTCACACCCAAGGTTCATTTTCACACCATGGTCGACCACCAAGTACATGGTTCATCCCCCTTTAAGTCTGATCGGCCTTAAAGTCGATGAAACCAATGTTAATTGAGTTCATGCATGTAGATTCCCCCCTTGAACACCCTAAAGCCTATAAATACCGCCCAAAACTTCAAAACCAAAGAACGAACTACATGCTTCTATCCTCTCTACATCACTCTCATTCTATCTACTCCCTTCCATTTTCTTACATCTATTCTCTAATCTTATACTCATCCTATATTCATTTTATTCTTCTCCTAAATCCTTTTCTAAGCCTAAATAGATATCCCTCCTAAAAAACCCCATAAAAAGAGTCCAAAAACAACCTAAAAACCCCACAAAAAGAGCTTTCCCTACCCTTTTCCCCTTTTCCTACCTCAACTTTGGTTCAATTTTAGCATTATCAAAGGGAGTATTCAAGACTTCAAAACAAGCTTCTTCAAGGGTGAAATTCAAGCATTCAAGTAAGGCTAGGCAAGGCTCCTAAAATCTAAATATAGGTACATTTGTTGTTTATTTTCTCATAATGTAAAGTGTTCTTCTGCTTGTTGTAATTCTTTCATCCTTTTGCATGTGAATGAAATAATAATGTAAAGTTTCAATTTACTTTCCTTCCAAACTTTATTAAAAACACATTTTACAAACTTTTAGTACAGTTTTTCCTTAAGTGAGAGGCGGACTCAATGGTTTTTACCTTTCGAGTTCGCAACCTTACCCCCGAACCCACTTCTTGGTTCATAGGTGAAGTCTTTCTTTGTTTTCTTTTCGGTTTTGTCTTGGCTTTTCTCCTTAAAAAGTCGGGTGGTGACTCCTTTCAAACCAAAACACATCGAGATCGCCTAAACTGTGTTTAACATGGTTTTACAATGTACCGATGCAACTTTAAGGTGATTTTGCGCATTTTTAAATAGTAGTTGCATAAATTACCTTATTTCAAGCTTAACATTTTGTGAACAAATTGGACTAATTCTAAAGAGTTGGAACAAGTGGATGTTCGCTCCTAAAGAATAGTTTAATTATTCATGAAATGCATACAGTAGAAAAAGATGATTTGGTAATTCCTATTCATGAAATGTGCAAATAATCCTTAAAGAGATTTAAAAGTAAACTCTAGCACAATACCCCGTCACGTGGATGTTTAGAAGTCTGAACGATGAGAAAAAATGTCAACACAATGTAGGTAGCGTCATTAGTTTTCTCAGAGGCAATGAAGTGTGCCATTTTAGAAAACCGATCCATTACTACAATGACCGCCTCCTTACCACGAGCGGTTCGAGGAAGAGCCACAATGAAGTTCATGTTAAGATCCTCCCAAGAGCCATTCAGAACTAAGAGCAGAGTGTAGAGCCCTTGGTGGAATGGGCCCTTCTCAAGTGTCCCGAGTTCACTTTTTCGCTCTCATGGCTTAGGCAAAGAAGGTTGCTTCCTGACTTCCCACGAAGATCTAGTTTCACTTTGACTCGGGCCCGAGCAGGACGACCACGACCATGACCATCCGAAGGATGGGCCGGGATGTCCTCTAAGGAGGCATGCTTTCCCTATTGGCACGAATAATGGTGACGAGAACCAGAGGGAAGGTGCAAGGGGTGAAGCAAATCAATTTTGGGGGGTCAGTAAGGCTGTCACGCGCGTGATCCTATGGTTACAACCATCACACACAGGCTAGGGATGCCTTGGCTGGAAGTTAGGGCGTCGTAGGCGTGACTAACCTAGTCGCAACCGCGACCCCTTTTCTCCCGACCCCCATGCCTTGTCCCGAAGGACATCACGAACGCGACATTAAGGTCACGATCTTGATGATCTGGAGCCCTCTGAACGTCACAACCACGACGTTGATGTCACGACTGTGACGTAGATGTCACGACCGTAACACTTTTCATCACGGCTCAGCGTCGCGCTCGCAACAACATGGGTCGTGGTCGTGACACAACGAAGCCATTTTGGACGAAGGATCGCCCCTCGCCCTGTCGCGATCACGAAACTCGACGTCCTTGCCACGATGAAAATCCCTAGAAGTTGCCCCCTTAACGAAGCCACCTTTTCGTGGCCGTAACGAGCCTGCTTTTTCCATATTTCTTTGTCTTTCATTAAGGGTATCTTTGTCTTTTCTTTTATAATCAATGTTATTATGTTTTAAAGCCAAATTCACTCATTGTATTTCTGAGTGGCTAGACTCTAAGATCCAATTAACTTTGGGTTAATGGTCTTTTTTAGAAGTTAATCCCTCTTGGGGTTAATCCTTATCCTTACCTATAAAAGGGTAACTAGAAAAGAGAGGGCATTATCTAAGTTGAACGAATTGAATGGTATTTTTGAGACCAACTCAAAACCTCTCATTAAAACCTTGTTTACTTTATCATTTGATTAATGGCGGTGTTGCAAGTCTCTCCATTATTGAATTTGTGGTGGAATTCCTTTATCAAATTCATGGATGATTGTTAGTTCTTGGTGGTTTTTTAGTGGGAAGTATACCCGGTATTGTCGTTTTCTCTCAGGGAGTTGGGGTTTCCAAACCTACAAGTCTATTGAGCTCTCACCTACTAGGTCTAAATTCCATGTTCTTTTGAGTTTTGAAATCTAATAAGAAGACACAATTAAAACCATATATAGTAGAAAAAGGGCTCGGGGGTTTTAGGCGATCAACGGGATTATGGTCATGAGGTTTCGTGATTAAGAGGTAAAGTTAAGGGATTAACCAGATAGGATTTGCTAAGATATGCCAACCAAACTCCCTCTTTCAAGAGATGTTTGGATTAACTTCCCCAAGACCCACCATGGATCCTAGGGGTTAAAATTGTAAAAATCCCTAATTAGGCCTATTCTCACTTTCATGAGAATAGGACTAATTATTCCGTCCTTAAATCACCTCACTTGAAGGAAGGAATAAGGTGGAAATTAGGTTTTTTTTCCCACTAATCACTCTCTAAATCACTAAATCCTATGACTAATCATCCACTGATACCTTAGTCAACCCCTAACCCTAGAAAAAGCCTAGCCACTAAACATTAAAATAACAAACTTAACCTAAGCAAACCCTAACAATTATGACATTACCCAACTAAAATCTATTGGCCAACCAAGATCAGAATAACCCTGCTTTATATATATATATATATATATATATATATATATATATATATATATATATATATATATATATAGTCGTTTAGTCTTGCTGTTGACTAGCCCATGGGACAATTCTTTTAGTCCATAAGTCAATTCATCTCGCATTGTAGTGAGAGTTTGATAAAATAGAGGGTCAAAACTTGGCCTTCGGTATTCAGGCTTTGGGGCTACTTCCATCCTTGACTCAAAACTCCAACTCCCATGGATACTCCCTCGAGTTGACTCAGGTTTCTGGGTATGGGTTGGTATGCCAGGATGGGCGTCCTCCAATGTATCCGTTCATCGAAACTCAAGGCCAAGAATGCATTCGAAAAACATGTGATTGTCATCGATCATCGTTCACCAAAACCACACGAGCCTTAGCTCATCGCGGTGCCTGGGCCTGGGGCTGGCTTCCGATTCCCAAGGTTTATCTCCGACTCCCATAGGCATTCCCTCGAGGCTTTCACTCGGGTTTCCTAGTATGGGTCGGGTGTGCCTTGGTTGGGGGCTTATCCCATGACTCCTCACGATCCTCAAGGCTCATGGATGGTCTAACAATTCCGAAGCAACACACGGCATTAAAAAGTCATACCATTATCACATAATAAGATAATCATAGTCTCCGTTACATCGGTAGTTTAGGTACTTAATAATACGACTGTCTTTACAATAACTTTTTAAAACATAAGGATTATTGTCCTCCAAATGGTCCCATCAACCCAACCGCTCCAATTCCTCCTTGTCATGCCTTCTCGTTACTCCTCCGGGTTGCCCTCGATTGTGCTTGTACCTAGCATGAGGCAGGGTCAACGTTAGCGGACTAGCTAAGCATGGGGAATAACATTTCACAACTAAAGAATCGTTAATAATCATTAAGTAAACCACATAATACGACACAACTACTACCTCCATTGATAAGCCTTTCCTTTATTTTTCCTTTTTCTTTTGTTACATCATTTAGTGAAGGCTTGGCGAGAGCGTTAACTCTTTTAATGACCCTCAAGTCGTGATCGATCCATTTTTGGGCTTTGTCTGGTGAACCTCAGTTCACCAGCTTTCCTTAGCATGCTTAAAGTACTTTCGTAATCCTTGGGTTTTGACTGGTAGACCTTGGAATATTAGCTTCCCCATGATGTACATCACGGTTTAAACATTCCATTCTTTTATTTATGTCTCATGCATGATTTAAGACAATAATTTCCCCATACCTTCGGTTGGCCGCGGACTTCCTGAAATCATTTAATCATAGAGTCGTTAGGGACGTAGATAACTCACTCATTTCTTAAGCTTTAGGGTTCGTTCAAGTTGGAGAAGTTCCCTAGATGGGTCTACCTAATAATCATACTCGTAGATTACTCCAAGTATGCGTACATTAGTATAATATTTAGCAAAATCGAATTGATGTCTCCACTGATTCCAGGCAGTAACTCATTTTGAAGGTCCTTGAAGAAAAGTCCATAACTCACTCATTTATTAAGCTTTGAGGTTCATTCAAGTTAGAGAAGTTCCCTAGCTAATTGAGTCTATCCTATGACCATATATTTAGATTACCCAAAACATGCACACATAAATACATTATTTAGCAAAACTGAACTGATGTCTCCACTGATTACAGAAAGTAAAAAAAAAGTCCATAACTCACTCATTTCTTAAGCTTTGAGGTTCATTTAAGTTGGAGAAGTTCCCTAATTGAGTCTAGTTTATGACCATATTTTTATATTACCCTACCCATGCACACATTAATACAATATTTAGCAAAACCAAACTGATGTCTCCATTGATTCCAGACAGTAACTTATTTTGAAGGTCCTTAAAAAAAAAGTTCATAACTCACTCATTTCTTGAGCTTTGAGGTTCATTCAAGTTGGAGAAGTTCCCTAATGAGTCTAGTTTATGATTGTATTTTTAGATTATCCAAAACATGCAGACATTAATACAGTATTTAGTAAAACTAAATTAATGTCTCCACTGATTCTAAATAGCAACTCATTTTGAATGTCTTTAAATAAAAGTCCATAACTCACTCATTTCTTAAGCTTTGAGGTTCATTCCAATTAGATAAGTTCCCTAATTGAGTCTAGTTTATGACCATATTTTTAGATTACCCAAAACATGCACACATTATTACATTATTTTGCAAAACCGAACTGATGTCTCTATTGATTCTAGACAGTAACTCATTTTGAAGGTCCTTGAAGAAAAGTCCATAACTCACCCATTTCATAAGCTTTAGTTAGACGGATTTTTCGGTAGTCTTCCTCATCCTTAGGGCTATCATTATTTTTTGGGAGTATCTTCAGAAAAGGTCTCAAGGTGGGGTGAAAATCGTTGCCTAGGAGGTTTAGTTGCTAAGGTGTGGAGTTCATTACCTTGTATGATCCTAGTTGGTTCCTGGCTTGATCTTGCTCTAATCCTTGGGGTCTTGTTTCCAACAGCAACAAAACTCTTTTATGGCTTAAGAGTGGATGAAAATGTATCCCAAATGAGCCCCTAAGTCGTCCTTTACCTCCAACAAGTCCTAGAAGCTCCTCCTCCTTCTTCTTTTATCAATGGTGGGTTACTTTGTGTTCATGGTTATTCCATGTGAGTGTTGTTTAAGATGTTATGGCTGAGAGGAGTAACTTAAGATGGTTTTAGAGAGAGAAAGAGAGAGAGAGAGAGAGATAGAGAGAGAGAGAGAGAGAGAGAGAATCGGTAGGATAGAGAGAGAGGGAGGGAGGGTTGGACGAGTGAGGGGGATTTAGTAGGGAGTGTGGGCTGAGCTAGATTCTCTTAGGTAGATATAGAGGGGCTTTGAGTGTGTAAGTGAGCATAATGGATTATTTTTTTGCTATGATCATTATTTTCCCCTCCCCATGCATGGGAATAGTAGAGAATATTTGCCTTGTAAGGGAGTAGTCACATCATACCTTTTGTTGGTGCTTTTAGGAGATTAATATTGATAAATTAGCAAGTGTAGAGGCTTGATCTAGTGGCATATTAGGCCAAATTTTCGGCCCCTCTCCTTTCTTCATGGGGTTCGAAAATTGTTGGTGTTTGATCATAAAAATTCTTTGAGAATTTGTCAGTAATAATCTACCGATAGAAAACCCGTTCTTGAGTTGTATTTAAAGTATGGATTTCAAGTTGGGTTGTCGACCTCTAGTATCCCTTGAGGTTTCTTAATCAAACATTTTGATCCCTTTTTAAGAAAGTTGGTCGTTTGTATTAATGTTTAAGAAAAGAGGGTCGTTACATTTCTCCCCCCTTAAAATAACTCACTCATTTCCTTGGGCATCCCACAAGACTCGCACTAGGGGTATGAGTTTATTCCAAAGCTGCTTCGTTTCACATGCGACAATCTTTACTGGTTCTTCTGGGTAGCTCAGCCCTTTCGGGCATATGGTCACCTGTTCGTAGGGAATGATGTGGGAAGGGTCGAACACATACTTTCATAGCTGGGACACGTGGAACGCGTCATATATTCCTTAGAGTTTTGGGGGTAGAGCTAGTTTGTATGCGACCTTGCCGATCCTACCCAATATTTCAAATGGTCCCACATACCTAGGGATAAGCTTTCCTTGATTTCCAAACCTTCGAATGCCCTTGGTCAGGAACACCTTAACGAACACCTTATCTCCCACTTGAAATTCAATCTGTTTCTTACGCTTGTTCGCGTACGCGACTTGCCTCGCTTGTGCTTTTCATAGATTGTCCTATACTGTCTTTGTTTGTTCAATTAGCTCTTGTTCAGTCTCGGGGCCTATAGCGCGCACTTCTGCTAAATCACTCCAATCCAAGGGGAATGTGCACCTTCTGTCGTAGAATGCTTCGTAGGGTGCCATATCGATGGAGGATTGGCAGCCGTTGTTGTAGCTAAATTCCACGAGGGGAATGTCTTTTTCCCATCTGCTACCAAAGTCCAGTACGCAAGCCCTCAACATGTCTTCCACTATTTGATTGATTCTTTTCGTTTGCTCGTCTGACTAGGGGTGGTATCCGCTACTGAAACTTAGTTGTATCCCCATTGACTTGTGCAGTCTTTGCCAAAACTTGGACATGAACCGTACGTCTCGGTTGTAGACTATATCTCGGGGTATTTTGTGCAGTCGCACCGTAACACCCCGGCCCCTCCTAGGCCGCGGACATTACCGGTGACTGCTTCAAGGATCGTTGACTGACCCCACAAATCACCACAAGTCTTTCCAGCTTGCTTCGTCCTCGCTCCCACGCTGCATGGGGAAAACTTCCCAGGAGGTCACCCATCCTGAGACTATTGCCAACCAAGCACACTTAACTAAGGAGTTCCCAACGGATGAGCTACCATAAAAGAAGGTGCGCCTTGGTGATATAAGTAGTTATTTCAATCCTTTAAGCCACACTTAACCATATACTTGGGGTGTTACAATCACCCTTACTTAAGCACACAACGTCCTCTTTGTGCCACAATCCAATCCAAAATCTTTGCCTCGCTAGGTGACTGCCCATGGATCTCCCGTCCACTGGCGCAACTCACGGTCGCGGGTCGGCTCTGATATCATCTGTAACGCCCCAGCCCCTCCTGGGTCGTGGACATTACCAATAACTGCTTCAAGAATCGTTGACTGGCCCCACAAATCACCATAAGACTTTCCAGGGTGCTTCGTCCTCGCTCACATGCTGCCTGGGAAAACTTCCCAAGAGGTCACCCATCCTGAGACTACTCCCAGCCAACCACGCTTAACTGAGGAGTTCCGAACGGATGAGCTACCATGAAAGAAGGTGCACCTTAGTGATATAAGTAGTTATTTCAATCCTTTAAGCCACACTTAACCATATACTCGGGGTGTTACACACACGATCTCCTTGAGGTATAGGTCTGCCAATTGGATGATGTAGACACCGGGTATTTAAGCATAGATAGAGATAAATGAATAAACAGAAGAAGTCGAGTCAAGAAGCTTGCTCGCATGCACGTTACCAGTGGCGGATCCAGGATTTAGAGTCAGTGATGTCAAGATAATGTTCTTTAAAAAAAAGTTGAACATCACAAATAAACGCTAAAATAAACGTCCAAATATAACCTATTCATGAGAGGTCGATTCCGTAGCCACCTTCTTAAAGTATCTATCCATCTTAAACTAAAATTAAAAAAATAAAATTATAAACACCTACAAATTTCATTCAAACACTTTAATAGCCTCCACAGTTTCACATAAATGGTACATAATTCAATTTATAAGTGTACAAATAATAATTTAACAAAATTTTCTCATTCATATACATACAACAAACAATTAACAAACCCAAATTTAATCATATTGACTTAATCACATAAATCTAATTCATAAATTGCAACAAATATGAGAATAAATTCAATAAAGAGGAAAGAGTAATTTGAGAAAATAATAATAATAATAATAATAATAAATTACAATTCAATTATGGAGTTAGGGTTAGACAGGTTAAAGAAAAAATAATAATAATAATAATAAATAAATAAATAATGATGATAATAACGAAAAAATAAAAAGCTGCTAATAGGGATTGAACTCACGATGTCAGTGTCCCGTCAGTACTGCCACCTATATTAAAAAAACAAAACATAGAAAAGCTGCTAACAAGGATTGAACCCACAACTTAGGTGTCCCATTAGTTCCTTATACAAGTAAAGGACGTAAACCAATGCGCTACACAGACCTTTTATCGTTCATTGTAGTGTTAATTAATATATAACCAATATATATTTCTTAGGTTTTCTAAACAGATTATTTTTTTAAAAAAAATTAAGTGGTGTCAATTGACACCATAATCATACACATAGATCTGGCGCCCCTGCATGTTACATGCACAAGCTCATACAGAAACACATGCACCATCACATGTGAAAGGCCTAGTTCAATTCGTTGCATTCATAATATTTACGTAAGAAACAAGCTTCATGCAGCCATGCAAGCCATGCAAAAGCTACGTAAAGAACATAAGCAAGAAGCTATCTAGAGTCTCAAGTTCGAAACCTCACAAAACCACTCATTTAAGCTCAAATAAAACTTCCACCGTGTAAGTGTGAACAAACCATTCTCGAATACACTACATTCACACTACTACCGACCAAAGATGTATGGACGAAGCCGAGGTTCATTCTCCCCCTTTCTCAAGGCCGATCGGCTTTTATGGCTTTCACACCCAAGGTTCATTATTTACACATTGCCGACCACCAGATTCATGGTTCTTCCCCCTGAAGGCCGATCGGCCATAAAATCGGTGACTCCAATGCTTACCAAGTTCATGCATGTGCATTCCCTCTTGAAGCATCCTAGAGCCTATGAGCCTATAAATACTGCCTAAACTCAAATCGGTGTAAATGCATGAGTAGATGCAGGGACTATAAATGTGTGGGGTGTTGCTCTTAGAGCCTCTATCCTAAAAAATAGTTTTTGATAAGTTAATAAAAAGTGAATTGTGCAATGCACGAGTAATAAAAATGCGAGTCTATTACATACTCCTTCCGTTTCATATTAACTGTCGTCTTTGGAAATTGTGCAGTCAAATTTTAAAAATTTTGACCATAAATTTCTCAATATATACAATGAGTTGTTATATAAAATTACCATCATTAGATTCGTAATGAAAAATAGTATCATAAAAGTATAATATTGCAATTGTTAATAACATATTATATAAAAAATTATCAATTAAAGATTGACATTGGAGACCGTGAAAGTCAAAATTATCACAATTAATATGGAACAGAGGGTGTATATTAAAACAAAAATTTCTAACGGGGGCTATTGCCACGTGTCATCCTAAAAAATCTTCAAATAAGAGGGAAAATAAAAAACATAATTAATAACCGTATTTCTTTTTGAATCAATTAAGAACCTTATTAATTATTACAAATATTAGCACAAATATTTATTACATAATTAAAATAATATCCATTAATTATCAGCGTTTACACATGTTGATTTTACAAAGGAGCCCGTGCAAATGCAACTAATTTATTTAAAGTGTTACACAATTGATTATTTAATTGAGATTTTAGATTATTCAATTTTATATTTATTACACAATTAAAATAGTATCAATTAGTATTATATATATATCAAAAGTGTTTTTTTCAAAATTATTTAATCAAAAATTTTGATTATTCAATTTTAATAAGTTTAACATATATAATTTTCAATAGTTTAATAACTAACATTGCCGTGCAAATACCACTGATTTTACTTTTCGAAAATGATAAATATCTTGCTGCAAGATGGTCTTGCATCTCACCTAAATCACTCATAAAATTAAATGTAAGTATATTTAAATCATTATAAAGGTATGTTTCATTACTTTGAGGGTAATTATAACCTAAAAACAATATAAAATATTTATTTATTTATATTTTTTCATAAATATAAAACTATACATAAAATGTGCATTTTTTGCTATGATTGATAAAATTAGCTATTATTTATATTTTTTGACCTAGCAAATAAGTATTATACTCTTGTAGTTGATAAAGATACATAATTATTAGCGAAAATATTATTAAAAGTTAACAAAATGTGAAATATAGATAATTCAAGATGGTTATTAACCATCTTGAGGCAAGATGTGTATCATGGTCCCTTTACTTTTAAATATTGTAAGAGGATCCAATTATACAATAAAATATCATCTTTTATTTCACTTATGTCTCACCATGTACTTCAAGTCTTCAATCATTATCAATAATCATACTTCATTATCTACTAAAATATTAATATCTACACTTTACGTTAAAGTATACCACTATTGATAGTCTAAGACTAATACAATTTCAATTTGAATTGTTTAGGCAGAACCATAATAGCTCAGAAAATTGATGTCATAATAATTCATCTATATATTATAATAGATAGGGCTGGCAATGAGCCGAGCCGAGCCCGAGCTTGACATGCTCGAGGCTTGGCTCGTGAGCTACATTATAAGCTTGGCTCGGCTCGCGAACTTGACAAGCCTGAAAAGTTAGGCTCGCGGCTTGGCTCGCTAAGGCTTGCGAGCCCTCACGAGCTTTAACGAGCCAATACTTGTTCATTATTATTCATTTTGTTGACCTACAAAGTGATAATAAAGAGTAACTCTTAAAATAAAGAATAGTAAAAAAAAGCACTTATAACAAAGTCAAATAATGATATAAGATTGAAAATTAATTAATTCTAAATAACAATTACAGGATATAAAATAAAGTAATCTTTTAGCGATAATGAAAATAGTTTATGCTTGTGGATTTATAACACATAAAAAAATGATGTATCAAAAGCACAAGTTTCAATTTATGTGAATAGGGTAATTTTATTTTGGAAATTGTATTATCAAACACAACATATTTCGTCCAATTATCCATTTTCACGAGCCTTACGAGCTTCACGAGTCGAGCTTCCTTGGGCTCGGCTTGGCTTGTTTATGTGACGAGCTCGAGCCCGAGCCGCCTTGAACTTATTACGAGTCGAGCTTATCGAGTTTCCCGTCGAGCTAGCTCGTGAGGGCTCACGAGCCGGCTTGGCTCATTGCCAGCCCTAATAATAGAAATCATTGTGGGTCCCACGGAATAGAGTCACGGGAGTGACTGTAGGGGAATTGGCCAATCACATCGTAAAAAATTATTATTTTTTTCTATTTTCTATTTTTTTTATTTTCAATTCGGATTTTATTTTAAAATTTAAAAGAACAGAAAGTATTACTAATCCTTAACTGATTTGGACTCTGGATTAAATTATGTTGGTGCAAATAACAGTAATTATTTTGGTGTTGCCTCTAATAATAATAATAATAATAATAATAATAATAATAGTAATCTTTATAATAATAATAATAATAATAATAGTAATAATAATCTATATATTATTAATAGTAAAGTTTTTGGGTCTCGCTGAATGGAGAAAGAAGATTAATTGTAGGGATTTCGACCAATCAGAAGATAGATAAATACTTAATTAATCTATTTTGGTCCAAATATCAGTAATTATTTTGGCAAAATAATAATAATAATAATAATAATAATTATAATTATTATTATTATTATTATTATTATTATTATTGTATGGTACACCATGTAATACCTACTTATGTCTACCAAAGTGTTAAAATTTTCTTAATAAATTTATCAATAATTATTATAAAATTCAATATAAATTTGTCAATATTATTATAAAATTCATCGATATTTTTTACTTAAACTTCTGACCTACATGTATTTTGATTGTTGTAGTTAGAATCTTGATTGTTATTGTACGTTTTTTTTACTTAAACTGTTCACCTACATGTATTTTTAATTTTATATATTTTTATTTGAACAAATTTTCGTATTTTAAATTTAATTATATAATTTATGTTGTGGTTGTTTTAATTTATATGTACAATAATAATTTAGGTTCTTTTTTGTTAAAAATAATATTTATTTTATCATTAACCCTTAACTGATTTGGACTCTGAATTAAATTATGTTGGTGCAAATAACAATAATTATTTTGGTGTTGCCTATAATAATAATAATAATAATAATAATAATAATAATAATAATAATAATAATAATAATAATAATAACAATAATAGTAATCTTTATAATAATAATAATAATAATAATAATAATAATCTACATATTATTAATAGTAAAGTTTTTGGGTCTCGCTGAATGGAGAAAGAGAATTAATTGTAGGGATTTCGACCAATCAGAAGATAGATAAATACTTAATTAATATATTTTGATCCAAATATCAGTAATTATTTTGGCAAAATAATAATAATAATAATAATAATAATTATATGGTACACCATATAATACCTACTTATGTCTACCAAAATGTTAAAATTTTCTTAATAAATTTATCAATAATTATTATAAAATTCAATATAAATTTGTCAATATTATTTTAAAATTCATCGATATTTTTTACTTAAACTCCTGACCTACATGTATTTTGATTGTTGTAGTTAGAATCTTGATTGTTATTATACGTTTTTTTACTTAAACTCTTCACCTACATGTATTTTTAATTTTATATATTTTTATTTGAACAACTTTTCGTATTTTTAATTTAATTATATAATTTATGTTGTGGTTGTTTTAATTTATATGTACAATAATAATTTAGGTTCTTTTTTGTTAAAAATAATATTTATTTTATCATATACCGTGCATCGCACTGGTCTAAGACTAGTTTAAAATAAAAGAAAAAGATTTTAGAGAAAAATGTAGCTCCGATGTAATGGGAAAAGTTGGTAGTTGGTTAGAGGAAGCAAAGAAGTGGGTGTTTTTCACTTTTTTGGCTACTGTGAAACAAAATCAACCCTCACTTTGTTTGAATTGATTTCCCCACACAGACACGGCCTGCCTGGAACCTGGTACAGCTGCAATTACAATTTCATTTTCCAACCGTCTCTTCTGCCTCTTCAAGTTCCACCGACGACCGCCCTTCTTCTTCTTCTTCTTCTCAAAACCCAGATCAGCGATTGCCCATTGTGGCCTCCCTTTTTTCCGCAGAATAGAATTCAACTTCCCCTCCAAAACTCTCCTTTGCCCACTTCATATTCTTCTTCATTACTCTGCCTTTGTTTTCCTTCATGTTTCTTACCATTTATCTCTTCTTCCCATCTACACTAGATCTCCTGGGTATTTCTCTTTTTCCCCATGTTCAAATCTAAAGCTTTATTTCCTCCCTTTAATGGCGGATAATACACTATTTTCTCCTCAATATACTCCCTTTTCCTCTCTCTTTCCACTTTAGAAAAGTTTTTTGTCTTTCCGGTCTATGTCCGTGTTATTTCGCAAACTTCAGTGTATACATTACATACATTCACATTCGTCGGTGGTCAAACCTTCCTTTTTTCCGGGTTGTTTCCTTTCAGAGTATACATTTCTATGATTGCCCTTTAAATCTAATAAGCAGGAGGGCAGGGGAGAAGGTTTTCCCCTCTCTCCAGGGAAAAATTAGACTTCCATGAGTGAGGATTTTATCGAATCATACGGAATTATGCTACCCATTTTGCTGATTGTTGTTGGAATCTGCTTAGTTTCGCTGAAAAAGTGGGGGGCAGTTAGGAACCACGACAAAGAAGGGACTGTGATGGTGAATGGCAGGAGTTTATGGGCTGAGAAGAAGCTTCAAAGACTTGGGTGTTCCGTTAAGAATTATGATTGGGGTAAAGTTGGTACTGATTCAGTAGTTTATAGGTTGTATGCTGCCAATTTTGGGGCTAAAATTGATCCAAGCAAGCCTTATGCAGAACTTTGGATGGGAACCCATGAATCTGGGCCTTCTTTTGTTGTCTCCAAAGGTAAAATCTTGGACAATTGGGAGCTTGGTGATTCGAGCTGTGTTACTCTTAAGGCTTGGATTGAGAAAAACCCTCATGTCCTTGGAGACAAGGTTTGCCAGAAGTGGGGTTGTGATCTGCCCTTTCTATTTAAGGTATTTATTTCAATGATAGTTTCTCTTGTCGCTGTTGTAGATGTTGGATTGCTGATACGGTGATAGGCCTTAAGGCATTGAGCCATTGATCTTTAGGTTCAATAAATCTTGGGCTTGTGTATTCGATGCTCCATTGTTCCGTGATTGTAGTTGCTCCAGTAGTTTATACTTGAGATTCTCGAGGCATATTGCTGTTTGAATTTTTGACACAGTAGACCAACAAATTCAGCATCTCATTTGTCTGGCTTCTCAATTTTGTAAATATAATTGAACCTCTATTTTGACATGGCTATAGTTGTATCACTGCTTGGTGATTGAGCAAGATGTCCTGATTAATGTGTCATAATGGCTTCAATTGAAGATCTGACTGTCTTCTATTTCTGAGTTCTCTTTAGAGCAATGACTCATTCTGCTTTTCTTCACCAAGTTGCTAAGCTGATTTATCCTCCCCCCGCGTCAGCGATCGCTCCCTAGCTAGATTGTTGTGGGAGGCACTAGAAAGTTGACAGAACTCAATGAATAGATGTTGCAATTTGCATTTGTGTGGTTGTTTCAGGATGATCTGATTCTGATGGTGTTATTTGACATGTTCAGGTACTATCAGTTGCGAAGCCTTTGTCAATACAAGCTCACCCATGTAAGGAGTTAGCAAAGAAGCTGCACATGCGCGACCCTAATACTTACAAGGATGAGAATCATAAACCAGAAATGGCTTTGGCTATAACAGATTTTGAGGTTCTCTGTGGATTTGTTAGTCTCAAGGTGACATATAGACCTTTTTTGATCAATTCTTGTATCATTGTCATTGACTTTCTCATATTTGAATAGTTCTAAGGCTTTAACAAGTTTGGTTTCAATTCTTCATGAGTGTAGAAGTAACTTTTCTTGGTTTTTGAACATTGGTACCAGATGGATCATTACTTAATTCTGGTTTTGCAATGAGGTGGATTGTACTTTTTAAGTCCAATAAGTTTAATCTTGCATTGGTTGGGAGGGGAACACTATTCTATAGCGAGCCAAACAGTGAGCTGCCATATAGAGAGGAGGTCTAGTTCTTTGTGCATTGTTGACGACCCAGAAGGTGTTGGGCCTTTGGATTTTGTTTGCGATACTGTTCAAAATATATAGAAACTAGGATTACATATTAGTACTTCTCTTTAGTTGATTTGTGTTATTTGTATTTGACCTTAATGCTTGTATTTGTGGTTAATCTATAGATACCCCTGCTTAAAAGTATGCTAACTTGCTTTTACTCTAGGATCTCCAAGGGATTCTCAATGATGTTCCTGAAATTTCACAGCTGGTGGGTGCTACTATCATTAACCGTGTTTTAAGCATCTCTGCTGAGAATGGAGAAAATGAAGTTAAAGTTGTTGTGAAACAACTGTTTACACAACTCATGTCAGCAAGTCAGCCTGAGGTTGCTAACACTATGACCCAGTTAACTACCCGATTGGGGATGAAGGACATGGTATGTTTACCAGTTTTGCATTATTTATTTTAGCTAGAAAAAACTCTTGTATGCCTTTGTTATTATATGACGACTTTACAATTATCCATATCCCAAAAAACCTGCACAACATTTTAGTATCTTGATTATTAGAATAGGGTGCTATAGTGAGGGACGAAGGGCAGAGCACAAACCTGTCTACTCCTGTGATTTGTTTTCAAGGCATTGATCTTGTTCAATGTCTGAATCTTATGGATGTTGGGTGATTAAAACTGTTGGACCAAGTTGCTAAAAGCTAACTTTTCCAACTATTTTTGCTGTTGGAATATTTTCCTGAGTAATTCAACTCAATAAATCCTTCCCGGTGCACTAGATACTGATTATGATGATCTACCATGGTATGTAGGAAAGTAGGAACCTTCAGTTTAGATAGGGCCCATGATGCTTGCATGATGCTGTGTTGGGAACGAACTATGCTCAATCTACATCTGTGGATTCTCCATTCGAAATATGGAAGTTTAAGCTTATTGAGGGATTGTTGAATTGGTTTATCATCTTGTGTTCCAGTTCTTAATGAAGTAGAGTCTGGAGACAATGCAATAGCTTCCCACAGTTTCCCAAAATCAACTCCTTTGATTATTGTGGATCTGTATGTAACTATAGTGGGAATGCCACTACTATTCTTTGTGTACAAGTCTCAATTTCTTTGTGTACAAGTCTCAATTGATTTTGGCTTTAGCCTAGTTTGGCCATCAAGTATATGAGCTGTGTGGTAAATACAGCAGATGCAGTGATCCCTACTTTTGTATGCCAGTAGTCCATACGTTTTGTTTTGCATTCTTGTGGTCCAAAAAAATGGAAAATTGTATTTTGGTGGGACACCGCCAAGTCAAGGGGCTAAATATTGTGGATTTCGACTTGTGTTTGCTCCTCGATTTTTAGTGAATTTGCAACATTTGTCCCATTTTTTTCAATTTTTATGATTTTTCCTCTTTTATTCCTCTAAAAAGTCATAATAATTGCTAGGACTCTCAAAAGAATAATTTTAAAATTCTTTTAGTAACTACATTTCATAACCTTTCTGGGAGCAAGAATGAAGAAAACTAGAAAAATAGGAGGTATATTTTTTTTTGATGGAAAATATGGAGGTAAGACTTGGTACGACTAAAATACAATTTTGATTTTTTTAGGACCACCATAATACAAAAAAAAAAGGTA
The DNA here is from genome assembly GCA_029582165.1 of Portulaca oleracea. Taxonomy (NCBI): domain Eukaryota; kingdom Viridiplantae; phylum Streptophyta; class Magnoliopsida; order Caryophyllales; family Portulacaceae; genus Portulaca; species Portulaca oleracea. The sequence goes on along the minus strand of CM055878.1, from coordinate 9,386,706 downwards.
GGGATTACGGACATATAAAAGTTGAAAGTAGTGACCACCAGAATCTAATAATCCTAATAATAATTAGATATTTTATATGTTTTAGTTTCCTATACTTATTAGGAATATTATAGTTTCCTAATTGTTTAGAAATATTATTCTAGCTTCTTATTTCTGTTAGGATTAATATTAGGAAGGTTCTTTACCTATTAATAAGGGTTTTGCTAGCCTTTATAAAACATACTACATTGAATATTGAATTCATTATTACTAATTAAGCACATGGATGCTAATCTTTCTTTGAATCCAACACCGAGGATGCTGAATTCTTTTTTTTAGTTTTCTAGTTCTCTATCAACTTGGTATCAGAGCAAGTTCTCAATTCCAAGCTTCACCCAAACCTTTTTCCGCTGCGACCGAATTTACTGAAGAGAAAGCTTGGTGCCCAGAAAAACCCTAACCCCTAGCACTGTACTTTGCCGGAAACCACCTCCGCACCACCTTCGCTCACCTTCCATTGACCACTGCCCTTCCACCACGCCGGTTAGTCGACTCCGACTCCACCACCGTTGCTGTCCCCCGCTCCACCCAACCCTAAAACCCCCAATTTTGAAACTGTTGCCTGTGATTACTCCAATTTGTTCGAACCCTAATTCCACAAATTCGTCCTCAATTCGTCAACCCACTTCAAATTGCCTTCACCCATCGCTTGCCTATCCAATTTCACCCAAAACCTCTCAATTAATTGTGCCAGATCAGCCTCAGATTCCTTTCAATTGTCACACCTTGATATTGCGAAACCATAGGTTGCAAGATTTTTGTGTGCTGTGCCTGCTGCGTGAGTCTGCTCCCTACTGTTGATGACTCACAAAGAAGGTCCACGTAGGAGTCTCGGAGCTCCACTGCCGACGCTGGTGCACCTGGTTGCCAAATTTCTCGCTATAGTTGATGTTCGTGGTCTGCTGTAAGCTGTCCGTTGGTGCTGCTGCTACTGTTGTGTCATTGCGCTACTGTGGCTGCTGCTGGGAAATTTGTTCTAGTGCTGCTTGGGGCCTAGAGAAATTGTGAGTACTTGAATAAAAATGTCACTGAACTTTTCATTTTAGTAAAAAGTGCCACTGATTTTTAAAAACTGTCGTTATTGCCACTTAACTTTTCAAAATAGTCAAAATTGCCACTGAAACGTGCTATAGCAGGTTGTGAACTGGTTAAAAGATTGTTTGGACAAAAACGTCACTCAACTTTCCAAAAAAGCAAAAAATGTCACTCGACTTTCCCAAAAAGTAAAATTTGCCTCTACCATCAATTAAAATAGAAAAATGTCACTAGCTTTCATTTATTTAAATTAATATACAAAAATATTCAAGTTTCAACTAGAGATTTGTTAGAAAATAAAAAATTTGTTTATAAATCATGTAATTGTAAAAAAATACTCGATGATAAGCTAGAAGCTGTCACAAATCATCAACAAGCTTAATTATGAGATGGATAATGTTCAGATTGACAACTGTGCTGTCACATGACATATCAAAGATCTAGAATGTATAATGAAAAGTTTTCAATCGTCTTTAGGTGGTGTTCATGGTAATGTCACTAAGCTAGAACAACGGTTGCATTCTCATTTGTCTGAGTGCATGCCTGCTAATTGTGTCCGACCCTGCCCAGCCAGGAAAATTATTGCATTATGCCTTGAACTTGGATCGCTCCATTGTCGGAGAGCCTAGTGGAGGTCCTAACTCACATAGACCCACGCGACACAAGCCTCACCGTACTTGGAGCATATCGTGATGGAAGAATAACATATTGCTTTGAGTTTTTGATGCCGAATTATAATAATCTTGCAAAATGTACTCAAACCACTATAGAACTTGAAGAATACCCCAAAATAGAGAAAACCATGGACACCGATGTAATCTTTGGATAAAGTGATCACCACCAAGATTTGATCATCCCACCATGACTTGGTAAAGGAGAATCCACCACAAATCAATAAAGGGAAGGCTTAATTTCATCACCAAATGAGTGATTTGGATAAAAAGCATAAGATTTTAGAGTGAGTTTTGAGAGTGGCCTCAAAAATACCATTGATTAATCATCAAGAGTTAATTCTCTCTCCTTTCCAATACCCATTTGTAGGTAGGAAAGGGAATTTAACCCCAAGAGAGGTTAAATTTTAAAGCCAAAATTAATCCTAGACAATAAAGTGGACTAAAATTGACTCAATTAGCTAGAGTAATTACAAGAGCAAAGATGAAATTACCCTCAATGAAAGATTACAATAGCTGTCAAAATTCAAGTCACGCACGTGACCAAGTGGCTTGCGCGAAGAGTCACTACCGATGGCCAGATCGTGGGCGTGACTCGGCTATGTCGCAGGCGTGACAAGGCGATTGATAAATGTGCGAACTTCGATTCTTCACAGGGTCACGGGTGTAACCTCGTTCTTGAGGGATGAGTCGCGGGTGCGCCGTGACCTCGTTCTTGAGGGATGAGTCGCGGGTGCGATGAGGAGTGCCACAGGCGCAATGGGATCAGGGCAAAAAGAGTCACAGTCGTGACCGGTGGAGTCACGACCGTGACTAGTGTCTAGAGAACTCACGAGCTTCGAAAAATGGTTAAGGCATGGAAAGGAAAAACAAGGTCACGGTCGTGACTTGCTAGGTCATGCCTGTGACCTCTTGTTGAACCTCCAACCAAAAAGCCACCCTTTTCCTTAGGAACCCACCACCTCGGTCCCTCTTTATTCGTGCCAATTGGAAGACGCCCCCCCTCCCTTGTGGGGCTCCCGCTCCATCCATAGGATGGCTATGATCATGTGTACAGGTTCGAGTCAAAATGAAATTGGAGTTCAATGGACCCTCGAGAGGCGATATGCTTAGCCCGAGCAACGAGTGTGGAATAGGGATGCCGAGATACTTCAGTACTTGTGACTATGAGGATGCAGGATACTACTATGATGAGTCTCACTACTCACATCGACATCGTCAGAGAGAGAGAGGGAACCAAACAAACCCCTAGGCACCTTTCCCCTAGGGATGGCTATGCTCTCCCTCGGCATTACAATGATGATCCTTATGACGTGACTCGGAAAGTCTAGTTTGATGTGCCTGAATTTCATGGTCGGCAACTCGGCATGACCTTAATGTGTTTACTGACTGGATAGATAATCTAGAGAACAATTTTAATTTTATAGCATGAATGACATTGCAAGAAGTTGCTTCACTAAGATAAAACTTTTCGGGTTTGCTATAGAATATTGGCATAGTGTTGAAAGAGAGATTAACCACTTGCATGTACCCCCCATCACTTTGTGGGAAGAGATGAAAGGTAAGCTAAGAGCAAAGTATCTACAAACATTCCATAAACAACAAATGATGAATGAGTGGTTAAACTTGAGACAAACCACTAGTGTGTCAAATTACTATTCTCAGTTTGAGGAGATGCAACTTAGGTGTGCCATTAGGAAAGAACCATGGGTTAGTATTACTAGGTTCATCAAAGGCCTTAATGATAACCTTAAAAGGCAATGTAAGTCTCCATCAACCTGAACTCTTTAATAGAGGCTTACCAAAAGGCTTTAGAGGTTGAGAAGTACAAGAAACCTTCCTCCTCTAGTAGGTGGACAACCCAAGCCAGAAGGTCTCGACCTTCTAAGACAGTCATGTTTCCATGGTCATCCTACCGAAAGGGTTCAAGCTAGACCACTAAGTTTTCTAAGCAAAGTACCCAACCGCCTCCACCAACTACCCTAGCTAAGGCTAGTCCCTCCCATTCCACCTATGCTTCCTCAAACCTTAATGCAATGGTGGATCCAGGATCTAAAATAAGTAGAATTAATAACAATAATTTGTTAAAAAAAATTAATTTTAATAATAATAGGTATATACTACCTCCGTTCCTAAATGAGTGTCAAATTTTCTAATTACCTTGTCCATTTTTATTTGTCAATTTTACAATTTCAATAATTAAAATACCCATGTTACTCTTAATTAATGAATGAGATATTGTATTTTACCTTTTAAAATATTCTCCTTTATTTCTACTTAGTGAAAGGGTATATCTGTCCAGTCCAATTTTTTTCTCAATTTTCTAGATACATTGGACTCCTAAAGTTAGTTTTGGTGACACTAAAAAAGGGACGGAGGTATTACAACACAACCCTAAAACATAAAAGAACCAACAAATAGAGCATTGAATGTGTCACAAAACCAACACAAGTGAAAAGTTAACTAGTAACCAAAATTTTAATTTAAGCACATTGATTCATTAATAAGTTGAGTAAAGGGTTATTAGGTTTTAAAATCCCCAACTTTGGGGTTTGTTTATCAGAATATCCCGAACTTCAGTTTTAACATGAATATCCCAAACTTTGTGGGGTTGTATTTGGCAGTAGCCCACACCAAATTAACATCAATCAAATTTGGGTTTTTCTGTGATGTAACAATATTTGTTAGGATGTTTTGTAGTATGAAAGTATGTCTAAGTAAAAAAACAACCATTGCATTGTAGAAAAATCCGAGTTTAATTGATGTTAATTCGATTTTGGGATACTAATAAATACCAACCCCTAAAGTTTCGGATATTCATGTTAAAAGTAAAGTTTGGGATATTCTGATAAACAAGACCAAAAGTTGGGGATTCAATTAGCTAGCAAGCAAGTATTCAAAATTCCAAAAATTGACAATCTCCAAAACCACATAGAAAAATAGTAAGCTATGCATCCAATTAGCAATTCAAATTTGATTATATTGACTCAACTAACAAATGACAAATCAATTTAAAATAAAACCCTAATTTAGCCACTAGAGAATTGGGAATACTAGAATGTCTAGAGAATCGAAAATGAATTATGGAAGAATCATGAATGATAATAGAAATTTGGAATTTAGAGAGTAATTTACAATAAAAATCACAAGAGGTTGAGTTGAGACTTAAGTGAAGAGACAAAGCAAGACTGAAAGACAGATTGGCAGAGGGCTGGCTGGTGGCTGAGAAGGTGGCGGTCTATGTTACTCGGACTTGGGTACGTGTGTCCATATTGGACACGGATACGGGTGTCAGACTAGGCTAGTTTAAAGAAATTTTATACGTTTCAATTGTAATTTGAAGTGTCGAGTGTCGTACCCTTGTCTGGGTATCAAGGATCCGACACGGGTATGGCAAGGAAAATGAAGAGTCAAAGTAGCATAGGTGGCAGTTAGGCACACAGCAGCGGTGGGTCTGGGAGGGAGGATGGGAGATGGGACTTTTGAGTTTGGAGAATAGAGTAGATTGTAGTGGAGTTTCGAAATTCGATTATGTTTGGGAATGAAAGAGAGCAGCAATTCAACGATAGAAACCAAAAAAAAAAAAATCCAAAACTTGCATCTAACAAGTCTTAAACTCACACCTCAGAGGTTGTTGATAATAAATAAATGCGCTAACCACTTAGCTATTGGTTGCTTATTAGTTTTGCTAGGACTCGAATATGTTTCGTTTAATGAAGGAGCGAAGCAATGAATAGGTTAACAAAGTCCAACCGTTATGTCTAGTCAGACTCAAACTCACACCTCTGCTAAGACACTTACACGCGAACCACTTAACTGCACTTTACTTAATGTTTTCTTTATATACATAATCTATATATATTCTGTAAATGTATTTTTTTTTTCAAAACGATATTTTTTTTCCTCGAAATTTTAGTGGAGTCACTTGACTCCACTGGTACTGAGCTAGATCCACCCTTGCCTCAACGTCATCCGTAGTGTGTATACAACTACTGAGAGTGAGGGAGAAGTTGGAGGTCACTTAGCTCTCATGAGATTCACTCTTTTTATAGCTCAAATTGACTCTTGGAAACAAACTGCTATATTTGAAAGTTGAAGCTAAGATGCAATGTGCTGTGAGACTCCTAAACCTTAAGACCATACCCAACTCCACTCCTATACAGTTGCTTGGGTTGACAAGACTTCTTTGACTATTACTGAAAAATGTGAAGTGCCTCTCCAATTAGGTGTATATGCTGATACTGTTTTGTGTAATGTCTTGCCTATGGATGATGCGCACATACAAACTTTGGCCAGGAAAACACCTATGTATTTATGTATAATGGCAAGAAGATTAAGCTGGCCCCTGCTTGCCTTGCTGATCTTAGTAAGCCGAAGACCTTCAAATCTAAACTACCCTCTCCCCCATACCAACCAAATTGAGTGCATTTTCTAATTGCCCAAGAATGTGAAACTGAGGGTTAAAGTTATGATATGTTGCTTGCTGTAGTGGCTAAAGCTGCACTTGTGTTCACTCTAGCCACTAGTCATGAGATGTTTGGTGATTTGAGTAAATTTCTTAGCAAGTTTCAAGATGTTTCCCCTGATGATTTGCCAGCTAACTTCCTCCTGTACGGGACATCCAACATGCTATAGATCTTGTCCTAGGATCCTCTTTGCCTAACTTACCCCACAACATGATGAATCCTAGTGAGCACGAGGAGTTAAATATACAAGTTGAGAGTCTATTACGGAAGGGTTTCATTCAACATAATCTAAGCCCTTGTGTTGTTCCTTCCCTTTAACCCGTAAGGAAAAATGGCTCTTGGAGGATGTGCATTAATAGTAGAGCTATTAATAAGATCATAGTGAAATATAGGGTTCCCATGCCTCGACTTGATGATATGTTGGAACTAATGGGCGGATCTAAGTGGTTCTCTAAAATTGACGTGAGAGCAGGATATCATCAGTTGAGAATCCACCCTGGAGATGAATGGAAAGCTGCTTTTAATTCTCTTAATGGGTTGTTCGAATGGTTAGTTATGCCCTTTTGTTTGACCAACACACCTAGCACATTCATGCGGGCTATGACTCATATTCTTCGCCCTTTCCTTGGGTTGTTTTTAGTGGTGTACTTTGATGACATTCTTATATGCAACCCTTCCTGGGAAGCCCATTTGCAACACTTAAGGCTAGTCTTTGAGGTTTTAAGAATTGAAATGCTTTACATCAACTAGGTAAAGTGTTCTTTCTTGTAATCTAATGTTGTGTTCCTTGGGTTTGTTGTCTCTATTAAGGGTGTTTCTGCTGATTCTGAGAAGGTTAAATCTATAGTAGAGTGGCCTGAACCTAAAACTATATCTGAAGTGAGAAGTTTTCATGAGTTAGCTACTTTCTATAAGTGTTTTGTTTGAGATTTTAGCTCCATCATGGCTACTAGTACCAACTACTTAAAGAAAGGTGAGTTTAGATGTACTCAGTCCGCAAGAGAGGCTTTTAAGCTCATTAAACAGAAAATGACCAACGACCTTGTTTTACATCATCTTGATTTTTCTAAAGTGTTCAAAGTTGTTAGTGATACTTCAGGGGTTGACATAAGTGGAGTTTTGAGTCAGGAAGGACATCCCATAGCATTCTTTAGTGAGAATTTCAATGATCCTAGGTGAACGAAGTGCACAACGTATGAGAAAGAATTTTATGCTTTAGTGCATTGTCTAGAACGTTTGGCGGTACTATTTGTTACCTAAGGAGTTTGATCTATGGAGTGACCATGACCATGATGCACTGAAGTTCTTCATTATCAGAAAACCCTCCAAGAGAAACATGCTAAATGGGTAGAGTTCCTTTAGGACTTCTCTTTTCTGCTTAAACACCGTTTGGGTGTTGAGAATGTTGTTACTGATGCCCTCATTCGAGTAGGTCTTTTTACACAGAATGACCACCAGAGTGACAGGCTTTGACTAATTGAAAGACCAATATATCCTTTATGCTCTTATTTCTCTAAAGCTTATGAAGAGGTTTCCCAAGGTAATCGTTGTGATTTTGTTGATTATATGATTGTCTATGGTTACTTGTTTTGTGGGTCTAAGTTGTGTGTCCCTAGTACCTCTTTACGTGAGTTCCTGATATGGGAACTGCATGATGGAGGCCTGGTTGGTCAATTGGGACGGATAAAACCACTTCCTTACTGATAATCGCTTCTTTTGGCCTAACTTACGCAAGGATGTGTCCCGAAGTGTGTTTCAATGTCGTACTTGTCAACTTGCAAAGGTTAGGAAGCAAAACTCTGGCTCATGCAGTCCCCTTACCTTTTCCACACACTCTGTGGCACGACCTGAGCATAGACTTTGTCTTAGGGATTCCCACATTGCTAGAGGCCATGATTGCATACTTGTGGTGGATAGGTTTTCTAAGATGGCACATTTCATCTCTGTGGAAATTGTGCGTCTCCATGGTCTGACGTCTTCTGTTGTGTCTGATAGAGATATTAAGTTTGTAAGTCCTTTCTGGGAAACTCTGGGGCAATTGTTCAGTACTCAAACCTTTCTGTTGCTTTTCACCCGCAAACTCAGTGGAGAACTCTGGAAATTGACTTCTGTAGAAAAAACCCCTCTTCTTTAATGAACAACTGGTGATCAATTATTCACACAAAGGTTATCATTATTGGTAATGTGACACCACTGAAGCAGTAGATGTCAATCGTCACCAGAATTTACATTGTATCATCAAATTTATAGCTTCTATATTTATAGTATTTCATTGGATTCCACATCATTACAATTTCTGAAAGGCCAGTGTTTTTCAGGTTGTTCTTTCCACGATCATATGTTTTGTTAACGTTAACCCCATTTCTGTGTCTTGTGTTGTAATATATATAGCCTGTTTGCTGATGCTTTTGGGTGGCTGTTTCTGTTCAGTTAACATCCAAGGAAAAGCTTGTCCTACGGCTTGAACAGCAGTATCCAAATGATGTGGGTGTCCTTGCAGCATTCCTCATGAACTATTTGACTCTTAGTCCAGGTCAAGCATTGTGCTTGGGCCCAAATGAACTCCATGCGTACGTATCTGGAGACTGCATTGAGTGTATGGCAACTTCTGATAATGTTGTCCGGGCTGGTCTAACACCTAAGCAGAGGGATGTTGTCACGTTGTGTGAAATGCTCACTTACAAACAGGTATGCATGTAACTATAGTAGAATCCTCCAATTCACAATTCAACTACAAGTCTATGTACTGGATCTTAACATACAACAAAGCGATCAGACCCATACTAACATACATGACGCTATCATTGTTTGTACATGGGTGAAAAATGTTAAGTTGATAAATATAATATTTTCTTGAAATATAACATTGGTCTTCTTAGTTAGCTCGGGATTCTGTTCTGTTTATTGCTATCAAAGAGGATAATTGATATATTTGAGTTCCAAGGTTGGATATTTCGTAACTGCAAATATAATTGTCATGGAAAATCAAAAGCAGAATGATAAAATTGACATCATGTTTTGTTTTTGTATTATTAGTACGCATGTTATCTGATCAAACGCACTGTATATTTCAGGGATGCCCGGAAATTCTCGAGGGCTATCCAGTAGAGGGCAGTGGTGGATGCACAAAGAGGTACCAACCCCCATTTGAAGAATTTGAAGTGGATCACTGCAATCTCTCAAAGGATACACCAACGACATTTCCCTCGGTTGCTGGTCCTTCCATTTTCTTGATTACTAAAGGCACTGGAGTAATAAGAACAAGCATATCTGAAGAGCAAATTGGCGCAGGTGATGTTTTGTTTGCACCAGCTGAGACTAAGTTAAGCATAGAATCTGAAACTGAGTTAGAGGTCTACAGAGCTGGGGTCAACAGCAAATTCTTGTGAAGTTCACGCGAAATAAATCTGTACCTTTTTAAGGCATGAGGATTGCGCTAGCTAGTTTGTTGTGTTGCTGATGTTTTGAGATCTATTTGTTGATAATTTGCTGAGTTAGTGAATAGCCTGCTGTTGTACACATGCGACCACAAAAAAAGAATATAGAAGTTAGCAAAACGCCCTATTTATCTCTATGGTCTCAGCTGTTTTTCGGAATGGTTCAAGGGACGATCACTTCAAAAGCTTGGAGCCATGTGTGATTGCGGAGTCAAAAACTCTGTCATGCCCCCAAACTCCCGCCGTAAGAACCAAAACAAAAAGCAGAAGGGATCCTAAATATGAAGCATCTAACCTTGAACAGTTGAATGAACCAGCTTGGAAGACTTGATATCACTAGAAAAGATTCGGATGTTTTATGGTTCTTGACCAGTAATTGGCGTGTGCCCGGTTATTGCCTTGGTATGTTCTTGCAAAAGGGTAAACGTACTGATAATATTCTTCAATATATTTTTACCCAATTCTTTTTTTTTCTTGGTATATTAACCTATATCACTTTTCTACTTCTAAAACAACCCATTACAAACTTTTATCTATTTCTGTATGAATTACCTAAACTTGCTCAAGTTCTCATCTTTTACATACCAACTTAAAGAACAAAGCCTTACCTATAGACAAGGATATATAGCACGATGTTTTCAAAAAGGAGTGATGTGTATAGCATGAGAAGTTGTCAAAATATACTGATTTGGTTGGTTAGTACTTCACCTTATCCACTCGATTGGGATACTTGAGGAGAACATCCCTTCCTTAAATGAGTACTGAGAGTATTGGTGTGGAAAGCTAAGCTTAGGTATTGGGCTTTGACATATCTATACCTCTTATCTACAATAGACTCACTGAGTTGCCCTGTACTAAGGGTCCAATGAATTTCCACTTACCATTGTTAAAATAATTGTAGCACGAACAGCTAAATCGTGTTCATCCTCCCAAGAGTTGATAGCTTGAGATGAGTGTGGCATATGGGGAGTTATTTTTGCTAATAAGGTCCATATTTTGATGGTTACAATTTCGATGATAAAATTGTTGGTACTATTGAGGCTACTTGTGGGTATGATCTCAAGGCTAGAATTACAATAGATTTACTTTGGTATTTGTATCGTCCCCTTTCTCCCCTTTTGCTTGCACATCGGGGTCGTACACTCTGTAGAGGGTTTGATGGGCAGACCAACTTAACAATATAAAAATGTTCATCGTCCACATATCTGTAGCATCACATGAGTTGTTAGAAGATATATTAGTGAAAAATGCAAATAGTTGCAAAAGTGACATCTTTTGTGAAAAAAAAATTAGATGGTCCAAAGTTTTTGAAAAATAATAATGAGATGCCAATGTTTTTTGGTTAATGTGGAGTGAATAGTTGATAAATATTCAATTTTCTGGTTAGATTATAATCTTGAACATGGAGAAAGAAGAGGAGGAGAGAGATTTGGGGATCCGATGACATTGTGTTCTCAATAGAGAATTTAACCTTTTATCATTTTTCACCCCTAATCACGAATGCAAAAGCATTGGCATTTGGCACCCTACAATTTTTTTAAACACTTTGCGATATATATATATATATATATATATATATATATATATATATATATATATATATATATATATATATAATGACTTAGAGATACCTGACTTTTGAAAAAACAATTTTTTGGTATCCTAACTTTTCAAAACTAATTTTGGGTATCCTAACTTTTAGGATTAGAAATTACTAGGTGAATTTCCGGCGAAACTTCGATTGATTCAAATCATTTTCGTCCACAAAAACAAAGGGCATTTTCATCTACTAAAACATTTAATCAATTTCCCGCCTAAAACTCACCGTTGAATTCAAATAATTGGTCGAAAATTCACCTAATTATTTCTAATTCTAAAAGTTAGGGTACCCCAAAATTAGTTATTAGTTTTTAAAAGTTGGGGTATCAGATAAATATTTCACCAAAAGTTAGGGTACCTAAGTAATTTTTTGATATATATATGTGTGTTTTTTCTCTCTCTAAACTAGAGCTTCTCTCTCTAGGAATGGGGAAGAAGAAGAAGCAGCAGGTTAGGGCTGTTGCTCGAAAATAATCAAATAGTGCAATTTCGACGGGAAAAGATGTTTCAGTGACTTCAACTCATTCTACATCTGAATGTTTTAGAGCTCTACGCTTTGAAACTCCTGAATCTGGTATTCAGAAGGTCACGATTCCCCCATCAGATGAAATACAAGATGTTGAACAAAGTCCTGCAAGTATAAGGGAGGTAATTGAACCTCATTCAGAAGCTAATGCAATTCTATCGGAGATCCGGTCATGGGCAGAGGTTCTTCGTGAGAAAGCAACACCTGTGCAGCAGAAACTTAATGAATCTGAGATTGTGATTAAGAGAGGTATGGCTTTGAAATTTGTTGAACCTCTGGTTAAGGATGGTGTTACTACTCAAGTTTTGGAAAAAGCTGATTTACAATCTGAGATTGATTTTTGGAAACCTACGGTGATGGCTTTTGGGTGCAAATCCCCCTCTCCCTGCTGTTGAAAGTTTTATTCGAAAGTTATGGTGTTCAAAGGGATTGGATTGTGTTTATCGCCATGCTTCTGGAGTTTTCCTATTCCGGTTTAAATCCTTGGCTGAGAGAGATGCGATTCTTGAACAAGGTTGTTTATTTCGATCGTAAACCAATGATATTAAAAGGATGGCAGTTGGGTGACTCAATCGAGAAACAAACAATGAAAACCATCCCTATTTGGGTACGTTTTCCAGGCTTGGATTGGAAATATTGGAGCATAGATGGTTTGAGCAAGCTAGCAAGTTTACTAGGGAAACTGATTGAAGCTGATTTTGCTACTTCTGAAAAAATCTCTCTGAATTTTGCTCGGGTTCTTGTTGAGATGGATTTGGAGGCGAACTTTCCTGCATCGATACATTTTGTGGATGAACAAGATTCTTTGATTGAACAGCTAGTGGAGTTTGAATGGAAACCACTTTTTTGCTCTAAATGCAATATGTATGGGCATACTATATAAAATTGCAGACATCTTGTGGTTAGGAAGGAATGGAAAGTGAAATCAGATAATGGGATAGTTTTGCAATCTAGACCAACTGTTGACCAAGGAGAGGATCTAAGGCAAGTTGCCCAGCCAGAGGATGACTCTATTTTGGCATGACTACCATCTAATGATGCTCTTCATATTCATACTGGAGGGCCACCAATTTCAAGAGCTTCAGCATCAATAATAGGGTCTGTGAGGAAACATATTACTCCCCAATTTGTTGGTAATGGATAATTTGCTTTTTTGGAATGTTCGAGGGCTTACACACCCAAATAAACAAGCTGCAGTTGTGTCTTTGGCTCAGGCAAATAATTGTGTGTTTTTGGGTTTAGTAGAAACTAAAGTGAAATTGGAAAAATGTGATGAAATAAAAGCCAGTTTTGGTCACCAGTGGTCTGCTGTGTTTAACACGACTCAAACTGGTCGAAGTAGAATTTGGGTACGTTGGAGAGATTCTGCTATTAATGTTCAGATATTATCAGTTCATGAGCAGTTTATCCAGTGTTTGATCTCACAAGGGAATGATGAGGTGCTAATGACTGTGGTTTATGGGCGACTCAGATGATAATAATAGAAAATCCTTATGGAGGGGCCTGGATAGTCTTGCACATAGTGCCACTGTTCCTTGGATTATTGGAGGAGATTTCAATAGCATTCTTCATGAGGGTGAGCGAATTGGAGGTGACACTGTATTAGCTGCTGATTTGGTATATTTTCAAGATTTTGTGACAGTAAATGCTCTTGCTGAGGTAAGATATATGGGTAATTTTTTCACTTGGAGTAATCGACATATTTTCTCAAAGATTGACAAGATTCTTGCGAATGGTATGGCTTTGGAAACTTATGATGATATCCATTACAAGGTGCTCCCAGAAGGTATCTCTGACCATTGTCCTCTGATTTTTTGCACTTCTCATGGTCATGTAACAAGAGCTCGTAGTTTCAAATTTATCAATTTCTGAGCTGATTTATCAGATTTTAAAGAGGTTGTTCAAAGAGTTTGGCAAGAGCCTTGTACAAGTACTTCCAGCTTTGTTCTGGTCCAAAAACTGAAGATGCTGAAGAAACCTCTTAAATCCTTAACCAATCTGATAGATGGTGGTGTTCATAGCAAGGTACAACAGTCCTTTCAAAGCCTTTGTGAAGTTCAAGAGAAAATTCATTTGAATCCCCTCAATGATGCTTGGAATGAAGAAGAGTAAGGCCAAGAAGGAATATTTGTATTGGCTCACTTGTGCACACAGTCTGTTGTCCCAAAAATCCAAAATTAACTGGATTCAGAAAGGAGATGCTAATACAGCTTTTTACTATTCTGTTATCAAACAGCGACGACATCAGCAAAAAATTTTTGTTATGCAAGATGCACATTTTCAAGATTTTTTTGCAGCTTGTCTGTCTTCAGGGAGACCTTCATGGTCTGTTTTACAACAAGGAAAACTGGTATCTCCTCAACAACAACTAGACCTCCTTTGTCCTTTTTCTCCAATGGAAATTCGACAGGCTTTTTTCAGCATTGACGATTCAAAAAGCTCTGGCTCTGATGGTTATAACAACAAGTTTTTCAAGGCTGCTTGGCCAATCGTTGAACAGGATGTTGTTCGGGTTGTGAATGATTTTTTTCTAACTGGAAAAATGGTGGGGGAGATAAATGCAACAATTATCACAATGGTTCCTAAAGTCCCTAATCCCACATCTGTTGGGGACTTAAGGCCAATAGCCTGTTGCAATGTGGTGCATAAAGCAATTTCAAAGCTTCTTTGTTCTAGATTGAAACCCGTTTTGAAGGATATTGTTGACATCAATCAAGGGGCGTTTATTGAAGGACGCTCAATTATGGATAATATTTTGATTGCGGAGGATCTTGTCCATCTATATAATAGGAAGCATGTGACCCCAAGGTGTATGATGAAAATTGACTTGAGGAAGGCTTATGACACAGTTGATTGGCAATTTATCAAGCTGCTACTAGTGGGTCTCGGGTTCCCTGCCTCTTTTATTGATCGTATCATGGTTTGTGTGACCTCAGCAAAATTTACAGTCTCTCTTGGTGGCAACAGATATGGGTATTTTTCTAGTGGACATGGCCTAAGGCAAGGGGATCCCATTTCACCTCTTCTCTTTGTTCTGGTCATGGACTACCTGTAGACACCGGAATTTGTACCGGTATAAACCCGACTCATCAAAAATATACAAGACAGATGGGCCAAGTGAAACGGGTCATTGGGCCCAAAACATCAATAAACCGAACCCAAAGAAAATAAATCAAGCCGGGAATAATTATTAAAACCCACAGGGGTTTTATTTTTATTTACAAGCCCGCAACAGAAGCAGACCCGTCACGCGTCCCCGGCCCAGAGAGGATAAAACCCGCCTAGGGTTTGATCCGGCCCAGAAAAAAAATCAAACCTCGCCTAGGCTTTGGGCGAAGCGGCAAACGGCGTCGTTCAGTGCCACGTCACGGATCCGCGTGATAAAATTATCAAAGCCTGCCTAGGCTTTGGTGATTCTGGCACGGAAAAAATATG
Source organism: Portulaca oleracea (assembly GCA_029582165.1). Classification (NCBI taxonomy): domain Eukaryota; kingdom Viridiplantae; phylum Streptophyta; class Magnoliopsida; order Caryophyllales; family Portulacaceae; genus Portulaca; species Portulaca oleracea. The sequence goes on along the minus strand of CM055878.1, from coordinate 9,371,498 downwards.
AACGATCTGCATGCATGCAATCCCTTGATTTTTGCTCACGTGTTTGACCTCCCTTGACCACCCCAAAACCCGCCTAGGCTTTGGCCTCTGATGGCATGATTTTTGGTGTATGTCCCCCACCTTTTCCCTCCAAAATCCATACTCCCTCACCTATAAATACCCCCCTCCATTCCACCTTGACATAATCAACAACTCTCACCAACAATCATCATCTAATACACTTACTCTACTCTCATTTTCACTATACTCCCACTCTCAAATTCTCTTCATAATTCCATGTTTCTATTACCACCATAATCATATTCTTCACAACCATGTAATCATCCATACACCAATTTTCCTAAACCATCCACATTTCTCATCCGGGTTTCAAATCAAGGGGTAACTCAAGGGATCAAATTCGTCGTCGCTACACCTTAAGCAAGGTTCGGTTCTTTGATTTAAATTATTGTATTTAATCATGTAATCCTTTATTTAATTTCGTGCTTGTACATTTTGTAAAATGAAAATCGCATTGTTTTTATATTGCATGATTTGAATAATAATTCCGCGAAATTAATCAAACTTCTCCCCACTCTCTTTCTTTTCAATGTTGATTTTAGTAGAGTCTGTTTTATAACAGGCGGATTCCAGAGTTCTTATAACTTTCGAATTCGTAACCTTACCCTCGAATCTAGAAATCGGGTTCGTAGACCGGAGTCTTTCTTTTTTTATGGTTTGTCGATTTCCTTAAATCGGCTGGCGATTCTTTTACAATTTTACAATTTCGTTTAATTATTTGAAATACTCGATTTATTGCATAAAATAATTTAAAATAATAGTTTAGTTCACGTCCAAGGCTAGGAAAAAAGGGCCAGAAATTGGTAAAACCTAGGCGGTTTTTACCAGTTTCCACCCATTTTTTCCCTGGGCCTGGAAGTGAGAGGACCAGCCCAGTGCTCGTCAAAACCTAGGCGGGTTTTGACGACTTCTGGTGGCCCGCTCGCTTCTTGGGCTCAATTTTATTAAATGGATTGAAATTGAATTATTATTAGATTATTTCGTGTAATTTTCGGATAATTTAAATAATAAAAACGAGTTCGTAAATAAATAAAGTTTCATCACCCTGAAAACGAATTTTGCAAAATAAAAATATCTTTATTTGAGGATTAAGAAACCTTAGTCGGCTCCCGATCACTTAAGTAGCGCATCACGGGAAAAGGTTTCGCCTCTTTCCCGGGGTCCTACACTACCTGAGTAGGTCCATCTCTTATTATATCAGTGAATGCCCTACTTTCAAATTTCACTCTTTATGTAAACAGCTGAATTTGGCCCACCTTTGTTTTGCGGATGACCTTCTATTATTTTGTGGAGCTAACCAAGAAAGTGTGGATTGTCTTCTACAAGCTTTCTCCCATTTTTCCAGATGCTCGGGTTTAGAAGCCAACGATAACAAGTCAGAGATTATTGTTGCGGGCCTGAGTACAGAACAGAAGAATACTCTGATCTTCCTTCTCCCTCGTTATGTGCTTGATCAAATTGTAAGTATTTGCAGGAAATTCCTTTGGGGTTCTTCTAATGCCCCTCCTGTGGCTTGGAACACTTGTTGCCGGTTCAAAATCAATGGTGGTTTGGGTATTCGGGATGTTTACAAGTGGAATGATGCAGCATTAGGTAAACATATATGGAAGATTATAGTGGGTAAGGATTCCCTCTGGATCCGTTGGATACACCATGTATATTTGAGGAAGTCCACTATTTGGAATTGTCAACCGAAGCAAAACGATTCTTGGTACTGGAGACATATATTAAAGATCCGAGATAAGATTCCTCATTCTTTGCTTCGGGTTGACAATTATAAGATTTCCAATGTCTATTATCAGCAGTTGGTCAATGATATTCAACCGATCTGGGCTAAAATGATTTGGAGTAAATGGCGCATTCCGAAATGTGCTGTTATTGCTTGGCTTGCTGTTCAAGGAAGGTTGAAAGCTTCAGATAGACTAATGAAATTCAGCTATAATCTCCCTTCTCGTTGTTAGCTGTGTAAGCATGAGGTAGATTCTCATATTCATCTTTTCTTTGATTATGATTTTAGTATTGAGGTTGTTCAGAAGGTGTTTACAACTGCTCAAATTAACCTGAGTTTGGGGAGAAATTGGATTCCAGAAGTTGTTGAGAAAAGGGGAAAAAGTAAGAAGGTCAAGCAAATAGAATACCTTTATGTGATGTGCTGTATTTACTACATTTGGTATGAGAGAAATGTTCGGATTCATGAAGATGTGGAACAAAGCTCTACTGTGTTAGCAAATATAATTTTAAGAGTTTGTAAAGTAAAACTAGAGGGTATCTATATTTTTTGATGTAGCTCATGTTGCTGGGAAGTTGTATGACTCTCTAGGTATGCCTAGATTAATTTGTATTTGGTTATTTTGAAATGGAAGGCTCTCTCCTTTTGCCTATATATATATATATATATATATATATATATATATAGACACACACACACACACACACACACACACACACATATATATATATATATATATATATATATATATATATATATATATATATATACACATACATACATACAAGACACACATATATATATATATATATATGTATATATATATATATATATATATATATATATATATATATATATATATAAAAGTCACCTTCTAAGACTTCTTTTTTGGTAAAAATCATGTTTATGACACTAAATGAAGTTATTAGGGTACGAAATTCTCAACGATTGGGTCACTACTCATTTAGCCTTTATTTGTCTCATGAGTGGGAAACCCCAAATGGTATTCCTCATGAGGCTTGGGTCATATGTTTGTGATGTAGTTTCAGGCTTCAGCTATTCATCAAAGGTCTTCTCACTTTTGAATTCAATATATGCTAATTAGTTACTCATTTACTTGGTTTCCTATTTCTAAACATATTGATTTATCTAGCAAAATATTGAAAAGAAATACTAGTAAAATCAACAAGAAAATCTAAGATAATTTGTGAAGATATTATTATAACATGTTCTAGATATATCAAGATATGATGTAGGAAAAATGAAGAAAAACAGAAAAAGACAAATTAGCATGGTGGTTAAGAGTATATTTTTCCTACCACCATCTCCTTTAAACAACTATAAATATAGGCGGTGGAGTATTATATGTATGTATCAACAACCAAGAAGTGTTGCTCATTCTCCCTCCATCAACAACAAAAGCTCTCCCTTATACAATCATTCCTCCATTTCCACAAAACATTTTCAAACATTCAAAATACCAACAGTGGTATCCAGGCCACCACAATCCAAATCCTCATACCAAACCTAAATATCCTAAAATTAACCTTTAATCTTCAAGCAAATAACCCTACTCTCAAAATAAACCATCCATCAAATCAAATTCCACAAAAATTAAACATGACTTCCCTTCAAACTCCAATCACAACCTTTAACTGTCTCCCAAATTTGAGACCCTCACATTTGATGGAGGGAATTACCAAATGTGGACTATTTATGAAAACCTTCTTCATGACATGAGGTTTATACAATGTGGTAGAAACGGGCTATGATAAACCACCTAAGAAAGGAGAAGGAGAAGGATTCAAAGAAAAGAAGGATGGAGAAGGAAAGTTGGATGAAGAGGAAAAATCATCATGGGATGAAAATTAAGTGGAACAATATTAAGATAATTATAAGGACATTATGATCCTTCATCACATCTATTAAGAAATTACTCTTACAATCATCCCTGGGATTATGGTTGGCTAACGGGTAAGGAGGTCGGACAATCTTGAAGGAAGCATACCATGACACTGATAGGATAATATCTATTAAACTTTAAACATTGGGAAAGAATTTCGATACCTTATTAATGAAGGAAGATGAAACAATTCAAGCATACTTCCCTCGTGTCACTAACATGGTAAATTAAAGTTAGAATATATGGAGGCATAATTGAAGATAAGAAGGTGATACAAAAGGTGCTAAGGAGCATTTTAACAATGTTTGGTCATATATTAATACAACAACCACTATGGCAGGTTTGTCAAGCCAAATTAAAATTCTCTAACTATGAGAATAGAAAGGAGAGTAGCCACACATACACACATGCACGCGCGCGCACACACATACATAGAGTACCCCCCCATCATGGTGAACCTTTCTTCATAATCGTGATAAGGTAGTTGCCTTCCAGTCGAGGGGCGGATCGGATCAGAGTTTTACTACTCTAAGTCGACTATGCTTTTTTTTTTTTTTTACTACTACTATAAAAATATAGAAAGTCTTCATCTTCTTTTTCTTTGCCTTCAAAAGTCTTACTATTTGGGAAGGTACGACCCAAGTTAAGAGACCTACCAGAACGAACAAAAGTAAGGAGGAACAAGATAGTTACCTTGTAGAAAATACTAACGATAAGACTTTGATACAACAACAACAACAACCTCCTAGGAAAAACACGTTTTAGCGTGGTCTGAGGGATCCAGACGTGGACAACCTATCCTCATGAACTGACATTCATAAACAGGCCGATTCCCGCGGAGCCAAATAAGGAACATATATATATACACACACACGAAAAGCACGTTTTAGCGCGGTCTGAGGAATCCAGATGTGGCAACCTTTCCCTCATGATTTGACATTCATAAAGATGTCGATTCCCGCGGACCCAAACAAGGAATATATATATATATATATATATATATATATATATATATATATATATATATATATATATATATATATATATATATGGGATATGATATAATGAGAAGGGACTTTTTGTGAGAAGAGAAGAAGGAGCAATCCTAGCCATCCATTCACAAATTAAGGGTGAGGCTAATTATTTCTTTTACCTTTATTTCTTTAGATGAGTTTCCTTTTTTTTTTTTTGTAGGGGGTCTCACGTGAGTGAGAACCCCAATAACAATCAATGCTCCTTCTACAGCATGCACGTCGGCTCAATCACCCCATGCATGATAACTGAACGATTTCTCAGCTTCCAACTCCCTCACTTGCTGCCGGTAAACACAGCTGGGGTTTTTTGCTTCTCTGTTTTCAATTCTCCACAATTCTCCTCAATATCAAAGAGCAGAAACCCTAATTTTTTGGGTTTTTTTGGTTCTCTTCAGTTCTTCTTTTCTGCTGAACGGGTGCAAGTTATTTGCCCAACAAGTACAAATCAGAAGGGGGATGGCGTCTTATGCAGAAGGGGAATCAACTGTGGAGATCGGGGGAGAAGGAATGAGATAATTTGAACGTTTTTTATGAAATGAACAGTTTTGATGATAGTTTTATGTGATTTTAATTTATGAACAGTTTTGATGACAGTTTTATGTGATTTTAATTTACGAGTACACTAATTTTGGATGTTTTTTTTTTATGGGAGTCTTGATGGTTATCAGTTCCATAACCCCAGATTGGTTGATGTTGTTCATCCCCGGTTTGAATACATGATTTATGTTGATTATATTGTGGTAAAATGGTTTGGTGATGGATTTTTGAAGTCGAATGGTCAATTATGATGATGAGGGGATTGATGATTATTTTGTTACATTTTAATGATCATTTCCATGGCATCATGTGTGTCGTTTTGATATACACTTGATGATCATTTAATGGCTGTCCACGGGTCATTGATACTCATGCCCATACTATCTGCTGTTCATTCCATGAGTACCTGTAGCTTATCGAGCTGCAATTGTTGATCATAATATGAACAATTAATGATCATTTTCCATTTCACGATGTTCGTTGTTTGATATAAATTTGATGTTCATTTTCAGAATATATTGATGCTCATTTTGAAGATACTCAAATCTCAGTTTTCATAAAAGAATGAGCAATTGGTTAGTTTTATATTGATGATCATTTTGATACATCTCAATGATTGTTTAAAATCGCAGCATGTGTGTTGTTTTGATATAAACTTGATTACCATTCTTAGTATATATTGATGTTCATTTTAAACATACTTAATTCTCAATTTATACTGATGTTCATTCAATTGTTTTCCACGGGTCATTGATGTTAATGGCCATACTTTTTTATGTTCATTCCATGATTACCTGTTGCTCATCGAGCTGCAAGTTTCAGAATATGAAAAGTTAATGATCATTTTCCAATTTAGCATGTTCGTTGTTTGATATAAATTTGATGATCATTTTATACTGATGTTCCACGATTACTTGTTGTTCGTTGCTGTCCACATTCATTTGACGATCATTCCCATACGCTGGAAGTGGGGATAGAGCAGACAGTGCGCCCACCGCCAGTGCCACTAAGCTACCAAAAGAACCACCTCGGCGAATATGTCCCATATTGTGTTGTTGAATCATAGGTTCCAAGAGAAGTGATGACATTTGATAGCATTAAAGAGGGTAAGAAGTTCTATGAACGATACCTAGTGAGCGTTGGTTTTAGTATTCGTAGCTACAATCACACCAAAGAAAGTAATAACAATGAATGGAAAGTGTTTGTCTATTCGAAACAAGGGTATATGCCCGGGAAGAAAATGATATTAACTATATATGAAGGGGGAAGCATTGGGTTATATGCGGAAAAAACGAACGACAACCGAGTTGACACCGAAGGGGTTGATGGAGTTGTCACGCTGGGGGTTATTAAAAGACGTAGAGCTGCGACGAGGGAAGGCTGTAACGCGAAGCTCACGATACGATCAACAAAAGAGGGGAAGTTCAAGGTGGTTACATTCAATGTGGGCCACGGTCATGAACTCACAACGCCGTCCAAACGATATTTGGAGAGGTCCGCGCGTAACGTGAGCTGCATTCACATAGATCTGATGATAAGTTTTCAAGAGCTAATGTTGGTATGTCAAAGTCTTTCCATCTAATTAAAGAGACGGTCGGTTCGTACGACGGCGTTGGTTGCACGTTTCAAGACTTGTGTAACTACCACCAATCGTTGAAGAATGTGTTGGTCGACATGGATGCTGAGATGTTTGTGGAGATATTCAGGAGGAACAAGGCTAGAGACCCTAGGTTTTACTATGCATTTGAAGTGGATGATAACAACAAGTTGAAGTGTGCGTTCTGGTGCGATTCTGAAAGCAGAGGAGAGTATGCGTCATTTGGGGAGCTACTTGCATTTACTGGGGTCAATCACCATCAGAAGTTCGTGTCGTTTGGGGCCAGTCTATTGCGAGATGAGAAATCACCATAATTTGTATGGATTTTTGAGAAGTTTGTTAACGCGATGCAAGGGTATCAGCCTGATACGATCATTACTGATCAGGACTTGGCCATAAAGGAAGGGGCCGACACGGTGTTCTTGGAATCCATCCACATGTATGTCGAACACATGTTCATTCCACTGTGGTATTGTTAGTCAGGTCATTGTCCATCTGATGTTCATTTCATTAACATTTAATGTTCATTTGTTGACACGTGAATGTTCGTCTGTCATAAAAGGTTTGATGTTCACATCATACGTTGATGATCATATTGTGCCGCTTGATGTTCATTGCATATAACTTATAAGATTATGATTATTGCACTTGTTTGATGTTCATTACATATTTGTAGTCTTTTATTATAATTTATATATCATTATGATGATCATCTGCCAACAAGTTGATGATCATTTCATATGGATTGGGTGTTCATTTGTATTGACTTTGATGTTCATTGTTCTTTTTGGCGTATATGTTAGTTGTTTACTGTGAATTAATTTATATATCCATTTGAGTTTCTTTTTACATTGATTATGGATGAGGTTACTAAGGACATTCAGGATGACTTACCTTAGTGCATGCTTTTTGCGGATGATATTGTGCTCATAGACGAATCGAGGGAGTGTCTAAATGACAATCTGGAGCATTGGAGAGATACGGTAGAGTCCGAGGGTTTTAAATTGAGTAGGTCTAAGACAGAATGCATGAGGTGTCGTTTTAGTGAACGGGTTTCTGACACTAACTTACAAGAAGAAACCTTAGGAGGGGTGTGTAAGGGACAATAATGTTCATTTTACTTTGTGCATTTTTTTAATGTAGCTGATGTTCATTTCATTATATACGGATGCTCATTTAATAACAACATGATGTTCATTTCATATTTATATGGTGTTCATTTTACTTCTTAAGTATAACAGTGGTCAACATTCATATGGCAAAACAAACCTCCCTTGAGGGACGATAATGTTCATGTTACTTTGTGTACTTTTTTTAAGGTAGCTGATGTTCATTGTCATATACGTTGATGCTCATTTCATAACACGATTTGTATGATGTTCATTTGATTCATTATTGATGTTCATTTGTATGATGTTCATTTGATTCATTATTGATGTTCATTTGATATAGTATTGATGTTCACTATATTGAGTATTTGATGTTCATTACATGTATATTGGTCCATGCATTGTTAAACAGGTATTGCATATGGCACATCATGCGCAAACTACCCGAAAAGGTTGGGCACAAGTTGAATGGGCGTGAGGGGTTTCTGAATGACATAAAATTATGTGTGTGGGCATCCGAATCCCCTGGAGAGTTTGAGGATAGATGGGCTGACACGATTGACAAGTACGGACTGTCCAGGAATTCATGGTTGGATGATATATATGAAAAGAGGGAGGATTGGGTTCATGCGTACTTCACGGACCACCACCTTGGGGGAGTTCTGCGGATGACATCTGGATCGGAAAGTGAAAACTCAATGTTCGAAAAACTAATGTGCCCAACATTGAGTTTTGTTGAGTTCTGGGCTAGGTTTGACCATGCAATTGATGCTCAGCGAAACCGTGTTGTAGAACTTGACCATGCATCTTGTAATTCATTTCCGCCCTTGGAGACACGGTCGATGATTGAGAGGCATGCCAAGACTATATACACACATCGGAACTTTTACATGTTCCAACAACAACTTTTGGATGCTATGTCTTACCGTTACATCTTAGAGATGGGGAAAGTTGAGCATGATTACACTTACACAATCTGCCAAAAGGGGGGGGGGGGGGATAGACATGTTGTACACAACAAGGTGACAAATGAGATAACTTGTGGCTGCCCAATTTACAACCTTTAAGGGATACCGTGCGCTCATGTTTTACTGGTGATCCATCATTTTGATAAGCCGTCGGACACACTAATAGTGGAACGGTGGACAAAGCACGCAGCAAAGCGACACCGATTCAATCTCGACCGTATTGTAACTGAGGGATGCGACAAGGTAACCCGAAAACTGTTGTCCAACTTTAGTGTTTAGTTGTTGGTTTTTGACATTCAAAATGAATCTGTGTTGTCTTTTTGATGATTATCTCAATGTCACCTAATGATCATGTAATATATGCTTGTTGCTCATTTCACACACATCTGATGTTCATATAAACTAATTGTTTATTGCAACAAGGTTACCCGCAAGAAGCAATTGACAAATGAGGCGTGGAGAGCATTCTATAAGTGCATGGATATTGCTGACGGGGATGAAGAAAAACTAAGTTTGATTGTTGAACAAACAAACACCCTGATCTCAAAGCTCGAGTCGTTGAATATTGGGGGGACGTCGAGCTGGTGGCTATGGACTTTGAGACTTATTTTGGAACATCCGTCCCTAAAGAAGTTACCATTCACCCCCCAGCTTCGGTTACAAAAGGGAGAGGCAAGAGGACGAAGACGGCGATGGAGGTTGCCACCGAAAAGAAAGCATCTGCAAGGAGGTATAAGTGCTGCGACCAAATAGCAACATACGACGCCAAAAATTGCCCGGAGTGCTACGGATGATATAGTCAACTTGTGCTAACATCAATTGAGTGCACTGATGGAAAGATGCATGAACAGTTGTAGCCTGCGTTTTTTGGTTTTTTCTACTTTAAAAGACATACACATTGCTGTTTGGTTTTAGCTGATGTGAACAGCAGCCTAGATTGATGTTGTTTTCGGTTGTTTCGGACGAAGTGTTTTACATTAAGTATTTCCCATGAATGAACATGCATCTTTGTTGTTGGGTTTACATCCGCTGCTCATCACAAACCTTTTGATGTTCATTTTCCAACTTGATGTAGCAATAATCATTTTACGATATGCAGATGTTCATTCACTATATTGACTTGATGTTCCGTCTTAAGTTAAATTAATATGTGTTTTGGACAATGACTTGTCAAAGTTTTCATTCTAATACAACTTGATGTTCATTTTCAGAAACCTTGTTGATCATTTCAAAAGACATATATGTTATATGCGTATGGTATTCACTATACAGATGTTCATTTTAATACACACAGATGCTCATTCCATTCCGGCATGATGTTGTTGTTGACCATCCCTTATGTAAAATGATGATCAATATCAGAATTCATATTTGAATACAGATTGATGTTCATTTCATACCATTGATGTTCATTTCCAGATACCTTTATGATCATTGCCAAAATGATTATTGTTTACTACCAAATATGAGTCCAATTCATCACTAACCATAAATGCTGACGTTCATTTCATAACTTTGATGATCATTTTCAATGTAACTGTATGACGTAACCTTGGTATTAATTATATGAATACATATGTTCAATACAGATTGATGTTCATTTTCCATACCATTGATGATCATTTTTCAGAACTTTATTGATCATTTTTAAAACTGCTTGATTTTCATTTTCAGAAACTTTGATGATCATGATTTGAATACATGATTCAATGTAACTGATTGATGTTCATTTATATAAACCATGATGATCATTTCCAGACACCTTGATGATCATGTCCATGTGCTCATCCATATCAGATTGATGTTCATTTTTTCAATACAATGACATGGTGCATAAACCCCCTTAAGGTCAATGACTTGTTTTAACATTCAACACAAACCACCAACTAAGGTGTATTTTTTCATTTCAGTCCAAATTGATGTTCATTTTCAAAACACTTGATGATCATTTGTCAGATAATTAATGTTCATTGTTTAGCAGAAACACTTGCATTGTGATGTTCATTGTGAGACACGTTGATGATCATTTTCTGAAACCTTGATGATCATTTTCCTAGATGATTAATGTTTAATACAAATATGGGTTAACTTCAGCAGTACCCCATGCATGCTAATGATGAGCATCAAATCACACAAGCAAAAATGGTGGTTCTATATGCTTACAAACTGATGTTCAGTCCAAATACTACAGTATCGAAAACACAACATGAATCAAAGTTAACAAGCTCCACGTCAAAGGGGGTGCAATGGTGTCTGTCCTGTCCCAATGACTTGCCCGCATTTGGACGGTGACCTTTTGCCGGTTTGCATCGTGCATGACAAGGGCATAACAATATCTGCCCCTCAACACGTCCAACAGCTCTTGCTGTACATAAGAAAATATAAAAAAAAATTGATACGTCAGTTTGTAAGTTTATGATAAATAATATCAATAAATATGCGCACACCATGTTCACTTACGTCGTCCTCCGAAAGACCACATTCCCAGTTGGTGGGGTTGAAGAATGTTTCCATATGACGCATGCAGTAAACCCCGCTGTCAATCAAGTTGGTCGCCGACCGCCAATGCATTCGTAGGGGTACGCGCTCAACTTCCGTCACGACATTGTGTCTTTCACAGCCCACGGACTTTTGGAAAAGCGAAAGCATGTCCGACTGCATACGAACCATGATGTACCATTAAGATAAACACAAAATGAAAAGATATACATGCACGAAATAAGTGATTACAGTAAATACCATTTCCACAAGCATGTTGCCATATGCTTTGCGATGAGATAATGTTCTTTCATGGCTGTTTTTGCAGCTGTCAATTATGTACACTACCTCGTGATTTTTGTTCCGCAAGTCCAAGCAGAAGATGAAGTAGTGGTTGTCATAATGCAAGGGTGCCATGATCTGCACAACAAGGAATCAATGCATTCATTGATGATCATTTCATTAATAGGTGATGTCCATTACAAGATTATTTGATGTTCGTTTTCCAGACCATTGATGATCATTTTCAGAACTTTGTTGATCATTTTTAAAACTACCTTGATTTTCATTTTCAGAATCATTGATGATCATTTTCATAACTTTGTGGATTATTTTTAAAACTACCTTGATGATTATTTTCAAAAACTTTGATGATCGTGATTTGAATACATGGTTCAATGTAACTGATTGATGTTCATTTATATAAACCTTGATGATCATTTCCAGAAACCTTGATGATCATTTCCACGTGCTCATCCATATCAGCTTCATGTTCATTTTTTTTAAATACAATGACATGGTACGGTGCATAAACCCCCCAATGACTTATTTTAACATTCAATACAAACCCCCAACTAAGGTGCATTTTTCCATTTTAGTCCAAACTGATGTTCATTTTCAAAACACTTGATGATCATTTGTCAGATAATTAATGTTCATTGTTCAGCAGAAACACTTGCATTGTGATGTTCATTGTCAGACATGTTGATGAACATTTTTCTGAAACCTTGATGATCATTTCAAGATCATTTGATGTTCATTTAACATAATTTGATGTGCATTTAACATAAGTTGATGTGCAAGTGCCTGTTGGAAAGAAACTCAAAACAATCAAATATTAGAGTATGGGCGGAGTATCAGCTGAGCCGCCTTGAAGTCAATCCATCCATCGCAACGCTCTACCTCCCGCACCACTAGTTAGGAGTGTTCATATTTTGGTCCGGACCGGTTGACCCAAAAAGACCGGACCAAAAACCCGGGCCAAACCCAGACCGAATGGTAACCGGTCCAGTCTTCGGTCCAAGATTTTTACGTTTTCGGGTTCCGGTTCGGGTTGGTCTAAACCCGGAAAAACCCAAACTCGGACCGGAAACTCAATTATTATAAAATTTAAATTTATTCAAAAAAAATATTCATGATATTGTAGGCGCTAATCACGCATAATAAAACATTATCACCTAAAAAAATATTATATCCTAATTCAACAGCCCCTCCCCACAAAATTAGAAAGATAATTATTTTGACATAATTCATCCTATTTTAACTTTGTATAAATTCACGTAAATGGTAATTAAATTTTAGCCAACTTTGTATGTATTTGTGCGTGACTACAAATTTTGTCATATTTGTTATGTATTCTACCATATTATTATATCATTTAAATTTGTATAATTCATTACTTTCTAAAATTTCCCACCATAATTTCATAAACAATAACTTACATTACAAAAATAAATGTAATTTTTAACAAAATGACATACATTAATTAACTAATCAATCATTTTACAAATTTGAATAGAAAATTTTTAAAAAATCTCAACTGGTCCAAACCAGTCTGGGTTGGTCCGGTCCAAGTCCTAATTGGGTTGGTTTGGGTTGGGACCAGTTGTTTCCGGTGTGGTCTTTGGTCCAAAGTTTTGGCTATTTCGGGTTCCGGTCCAGTCCGGTCTGGTCCGGGTTTGACCCAATGAACACCCCTACCACTAGTTCGTTGAACGCAACTGAACGATCCTCAAACGAAGTGGGTTTGTAGTCGTTATAATGGCACAACTTCTCCTGCATTAGTTCCACAATGCACATATTCAGTATGAGTGTTACAGAAATGACATGTAATATGCTTAAACGATAGACGATGCATACTGTGCATTCCGAAGGGATGAAGAAACGGGACGACGTCGTTGAGCTCCACTTCCTCTCCATGTCATTCAGGTATTTGCAAAACGCGTTCACCACGTTGACTGATACGTGACACCCTGGAGCCAGTGAATCCATCTCGGACCTAATGGCAACCGCAACATCTGACTCATATATTTTTTCACTGGAAGACAACACAAACAATCAAATAGTATACAAAGTAAACTTGTAACACCGATTGTAGCAATATGATGGTCAACATTCATATGGCCAACAACCCCCAGTAAGGACAAATGAATACATAGTTCAAGACAGATTGATGTTCATTCCCATAACCCTTGATGATCATTTTTCAGACACTTTGTTGATCATTTTAAAAATATCTTTATGTTCATTTTTCATAAACTTTGATGATCATTATATCATTACATAGTCAATACCTAAATGTATATCTAATGAACATCAAGAATACTTCAAATGAACATCAATAATATCAAAATGAACATCAATAATACGTTAAATGAACATCACAAGAACAACAGAACACAGGAAAAATTCTCACAAACTAAACCTCACAAGAACAACAGATCAAAGAAAGTAATATCAGAACACATAAAAAATTCACACACGCACACCAACTGTATCTTAAATGAACATCAACTATACTTCAAATGAACATCAATAATACTCCCCAACGAACATCAAGTATATGCATCATTATCCATCCCAAATTAAACCCCAAAATGAACATCACATGGAAATTTACTTACATCTAATTAAAATTCAAAATAAACCTCAAATGAACACCAACTACATTTCAAGTGAACATCAACTAAACCCTACATGCACATCAAGTTATTATCAAATGAACATCAATTTGACTTACGCAGGGTCCAAGCCCGAGATGGATGACGGTGCAAGGAAGACATATTGGCTTACGATCCTCTCTGCCTGCGATAGTTTACGGGATGCACTTGCTACCCTATCAGCATACGGCGAGCAAAGGTCGTCGGGTAGTCTTTTTGCCTTCCTTTTGGGGTTCCTTCGCCCCAACTGTCGCTGTATGTTGGGATCCGGATAGCCGATGAACATTGTTACGTGTTCGACGTTGACTATCATTTTCCCTTTGGGGTTCCTTCGCCCCAACTATCACTGTATGTTGGGATCCGGATCGCCAATGAACATTGTTGCGTGTTTGATGTTGAGTATCACTTTCCCTTTGAACGATAACCCTGACGGGTCGTCGATGTCTGTAAAACTCGCGATCTTCATCCTTGGCCCGGTGCTGCGGTGACTTTCTGATGTTATGGGGTCAATTATGTGTGGTTCATAATCATCTTCTCCTACTCTTGTGGGCAATCTTAAACCAGCCCCAGTGACATTCCCAGTCCCGTCGACACCTACCGCAGGCTGAACAGGGGTGCGAGGGTTGGGTGGCGTAGGTGGGGTCACGTCGGGATCAAGTCGAAATGCGGCCTAGTGAGGTCTCGGTTCAGCAGGTGCTCCACAATGCGGTCCGCTTTCTCAAAAAATGTCTCCATGGACGGGCACAGCCAAAACGCATCGTCATCTTCCGACAGACGCAACTCTCAAGGGGTGCATGAGACGGGGTCATGGCCGGGCTCTTCTTCACGCTCAGCCATGGGGTCTGCAGAGGGTTAAGTTGTGTTGTTTACTGCAGTGCTTGACCCAAATTCTGATGTTAGTGAGGCCAACATGTCACTAACTTGCTTCTTTATGTCTTCCACCCCATATGCATCCTTATATTTTCGTTCAATCCGGTCTATCGTCGATGAAATCTCGACCCATATATCAATCATTTTTTTCAATGAATCATGCAATGATTGGAGCTCGCCCTACACGTAGACAGTAACTGACATTAAGTTTATCGATTAAAATGGTAAGCAACTTTATATGAAATGATCATCCGGTTGATATAAATGATCATAAAAAAATAACAACGGCGAACGAACGTGACCAATTTACGAAAGTATCAAATCCACAAGTTAACTAAAAATGAACAAATTGAACCGAACAACAGTTGTTCATTATGCTCATTTTTCATAAGCTTGATGGTTAGTATGCAGATGTTCATTTTTGCGATACACTGATGCTAATTTTAGGACATGATGATGTTCATTTTATATCATGTCGGCATTATGCATATGTTCATTTTAAGATACACTGATGCTAATTTCAGGATATGACGATGTTCATTTTGCTAATTATATATTTACACCGAAGTGATCAATCCATTACATAACGTATACATGAAAACCACAATGACTAAGAGAAATTGATACGTTGATGTTATGGTCAATAACCTGAAGATCAGCCTGCTCCGCTGCACCACCAGATTTTCGTCAAACCATCTCATCGATAGCTAGATCATTCAGCCGTGGATCCAGGTTTCCTTTGCCAAAGGCCTTTCTGGTAACTTCCTCTGCTATCCTATCCTTCAAAATCGTCTGTGTCCACGCACACATCGTGGGGAACTGTCTACGTTCCGGGCGAGAGATGCACACGATTCTATCGAAGTACAACATCTAGCAAAAGGACAATGAACATTAAAGTCAATACAAATGAGCACCCCGTACACATGAAATGATCATCATCTTGTTGGTAGATGATCATCAGAATGATATAGAAATTAGCATAAAAGACTACAAATAGCTAATTAGGGGGAATATATAGCAAAATGTGGGGGGATATCAAATGAATATATAAATGAACACCTAGTACAGATAACATGATCATCAGACTGTTGGCAGATGATCATCACACTAATGAGAATGAACATCAACGTCAATACAAATGAGCACCTTGTACACATGAAATGATCATCAACTTGTTGGCAGAATGATATAGAAATTAGCATAAAAGACTACAAATAGCAAATTGGGGGGGAAGGGGGGAGGGGAGGGGGAAGATATAGCAAAATGTGGGGGGATATCAAATGGATATATAAATAAACACCTAGTACAGATAACATGATCATCAGACTGTTGGCAGATGATCATCACACTAATGAGAATGAACATCAAAGTCAATACAAGTGAACACCCAGTACATATGAAATGATCATCAGCCTGTTGGCAGATGATCATCAGAATGATATAGAAATTAGCATAAAACACTACAAATAGCAAATGGGGGGGGGTAATATCTAGCATGATCATCATCAGCCTGTTGGCAGATGATCATCAGACTAATATTGAAATTAACATAAAAGACTATAAATAACATATGAACCAAAAGTGAATGAACAACACGTACCATCAGAAATATAATCGGGCCCTCGAAAAATACTTGGGTGTGTTTGCCAAACCACTTTTTGTGCGCATCGACCAGTCGGTCCACTGCATACGTACACCAGTCAAGGCTAGTGATGCGGTCAATGTTTTTTACGTTCTTGGACAATAAGGGGAAGCACATCTGCTGTTGGTTTCCATGGAAGAATGTGGCAACCATGTACAGTACAAAGTGTCTCCTGAATTTGACGCCCCCGTCGTCATACCGCAAAATCAACTCCAGCATATTCGACATCATCGGACTGCCGTCTTGTAATCCCCAATCAGCTCTTAATTCGTTCAGCACCTCCTTGTAGTCGGCGTCCCTAACCCTTCCATCAAGCACTTCCTCAATAAGGTCATCACCAAACGGGATCCCCATTGTAATATACACATCAAGTAGGGTAACGGCATGTGCTTGCCGACATCAATCTCAAGAGTTAAGGAGAATGGGTTGAATCGTTCGAGCAACCACTTCAAAAGTTCGCCGGGTATTTGTTTCAAATGAAACTTGAGGAAACATTTGAAACCCATGTCAGCAATTGCTGCCTTTTGCGCATCATTTAAACGTCCCATAAGAAGCGAAAACCCCTTCGACGACATTCTCGTTTGAAACTGTTGCCTCTGCAACCTCGTGTCAATTGACTCAATCTCAGCTACGACATCATCTACTTCATCATCTTCGTGAACTTGACGAACGCGCCTACGGCGTGCTTGGCCTTGTGCCACTATTTCATCACCTCGTTCATGGGCCGGCCCGCGTTTACGGCGAGATGTCCCTCCCATAGCCCCAACGCTACTACTGTTTTGTGGTATTGGGGCTGAAGTCATCTTCTTCGGTCGCCTAGTGTATGCATATTTAAATGCGTCTGGGCCCCACGCCGGTATACTTTCACATTGTTCACTGCGTATTACATATAAAAAAATGTCATGCGTTATAAATATGCAAGCCTCGAGCTCCTGAATTTTAACTTAATAATAATAATAATAGTAATGAAACAACAAACGAATATGTACATACGCTGCATTCGACGAGTCACTAACAACCGTGTCTTCATCGTAAAATATTTTTCTCCTAGACTTGCGCTTTACCTTTGAAGATGTTGCGCTCAGCCCATCATAGGGGGTACATCAGTAACTGGGGGGCAATAGGGGAATTCTATGCAAGCTGCGGCGTTTCGAATGGGGACTCATTCAGCCCCCCCTCCAATTATGTCCGCATCTCGCATAACATGTTCAGGCACTGGGCTTGATGCCTCTTCAACATCGACTATCTTATTAACCATGTCAGACAAAATGTTGGTCAATATGTCAAGTGCGAGGATACGACTTGTGCTGTTGTCCCCTAAATCAAGTACACACCTAAAAATAAAGCAGCAGGGGGTGAAATGAACATCAAGCACACATAAGATGAACATCATATTGAAGTGAAATGAACATTGATTGCTGACATAACAAGCTAGAAATATGCTGATGCAAACCAATGAATATTAACTATATATATCAAATGAAAATGAGCATTAGACATATATCAAATGTTCATCAATATAAATCGATGCAAACCAATGAGCATTAACTATATATCAAATGTTCATCAATATAAAGTGATGCAAACTTACTCGTTGGCGTTGTCTACGTTCATCACAGTATCAAAATCTGTGGTTGGTGCACTTTCCCTTGGCACAACCGCCTCGGTTGGCCTACATCACAGAATACACCGTTATGGTTCGTCATTGTAAAACACACCCTAATTGAATTCTTTGTGTGCATAAATTGAATTTTTGGTCACTATTCTTACGTTGGGACCAGGACAATCACTCTTTCATCCGAGCTTTGCATCGGCGACCTTGTCCCGACTGCATCTGGTTCCCCTCCCCTACAAATCCAATCAAACAAACAACAATGGCGCTAACTTAAATCGGATAATACCATAATAATAAATCATATACTTAAATCAGCCATGACACGAACTATGTGAATGACTGACAACTGAAACTATCAACATCAACATAGTTCAAAACAGATTGATGTTCATTCTCATAACACTTGATGATCATTTTCAGAAACTTTGTTGATCATTTTAAAAATACATTGATGTTCTGTTTTCAGAAACTTTAATGATCATTATATCAATACCTAAATGTACATCAAATCAACATCAAGAATAGTTCAAATGAATGTCAACAATATCAAAATGAGCATCAATAATGCTTTAAATGAACATAAAAACAAAAGAAAGTAACACTAGAACACAGAAACAATTCACACACGAACACCAACTTTATCTCAAATGAACATCAATTGCACTTCAAATGAACATCAATAATACTCCTTAACGAACATCAAGTATATGCATGATCATCAAGTTTGATTGAAATAAGCATTTAAATGAGCAAAAACTCCGTTGTAATGAACATCATGTCATGTATTGCTAACATCAACAACTTACTCTTTGTTGTTGTCATTATTGACCCCAACATCACCGACTGTATCTGGTCCCCCAACATCACCGGCTCCTGCTGCTTCACCACCCCCTGGTGCAATCACCTCATGTACCCTACAGCCCAGTCTACACTGTTAGCAATCGTCAATGTCAACCCCGCCCAAATTTATGTTACTTGTCACTATACTTACATTAACCTTAGAGTTGGCACCATGACAATGGCTCTTTCGTCAGAACTCTGCATCGGATCACCCATCCCGACTGCATCTGGTTCCCCTCCCCTAATGATCATCAAAGATTGATTAAAATGAGCATTAAATTAATACGAAATGATCATAAAGTACACAATGGTGGTGAGCACCCACTAAATGATCATCAAGTCTGACTGAAATGAATGTCAAGGCATACAACGTGACAAATGATCATGATTAAGTTAATGTCAACTGAAATGAACACAATGGAAATGAGCATTAAGTTAGTTTGAAATGATCATCAACTCCAACTGAAATGAACACAAAGTCATGTGCCATGACCAATTAATGACACTTAACAAGTACACAATGGAAAACAAGCAAACACATCTGTTGTAATAAACATCACGTCATGTCTTACGTAACTCTACAACTTACTCTTTGGCACCCTCTTCGTCAACCCCAACACCGCCGGATGGTGTTGGTTCACTTCCCTCTTGTTCAATCGTCACCCGTGCCCTACAGCCCAGAAATGCACAGCAGGGTGCATCAATATTCACCGGATGAACATCCAAATCACACTAACGTGAACAACAATCATTACTTGATGCAATATATACGATGACTTACATCCCCTTATTACTTTCTTCAAACTATGCTTTAGACACACCTTTGGATTCCATCACCAATTCTTCAACTTCCCTTGTTACTCTACCAATAAAATACCATCAATTGTTACAATGAACAACAAAACCCAAACGCATACCCCCAATTTTGAAAAAAAAAAAACAAACGGCGAAGAAAAACCCTATAAATCGCATGTCCATTTCATCGAGAAGTCGCTCGCTCACCATCTCCGGTAAAGTCGCCACGGACGGTCTTTGCTTCATCGCCGAACCCGATCGATTCCTCACAAAACTCGTCGGAACCCTACTTTGCTTGCTCACAGAAACTCGCCGGAGAACTCCCCCGATTTTGCTTCACTTGCAATGTTTTTTCAAACTTCTTTGACAATGATTGTGTGTGTTGGGAACTGAAGATTGTAATTTCCCTCCATCAAGCATGCGGTTGGTTCCAACATCAGAATGTCTCTTCCTCTCCCCCTCTCACGTGACACAACAAAAAAAAACAATAATAAAAATTTTCAACCAATCACCTTTTAACATCAGAAATAAGATATAAAGGTAAAAGAAATAATTAGCCTACCCTTGATTTGTGAATGGATGACTAGGATTGCTTCTTCTTCTCTTCTCACAAAAAGTCCCTTCTCATTATATTATATTATATTATATTATATATATATATATATTATATAGGAAATTGGATTATAACAATCCCGAGTTTTACGAATTGGACAATGATAATCTTCAATTTGGATTCTGGTGGTTCAAAAAAAAATATATAATTGGATTACTAAGAAGACTTTATTCAAGAACCTCATAGTAGACAACCGAAAATCACATCATAATACTTCCACATCAGATTATGAATTACAATTAAAGGGTAGTAAAACAAGAGTATAAACCAAGAAACAAAGCAAGTTAAGATTTTGAAGGAAAAGGGTTTACGCAAGGGTGGTGTTGGGTGGTTGGCCGGCGAGTCAGAAGGCAGCGTCAGGGGCGGAGTTGACCATCGA
Organism: Portulaca oleracea; assembly: GCA_029582165.1. Classification (NCBI taxonomy): domain Eukaryota; kingdom Viridiplantae; phylum Streptophyta; class Magnoliopsida; order Caryophyllales; family Portulacaceae; genus Portulaca; species Portulaca oleracea. The sequence goes on along the minus strand of CM055878.1, from coordinate 9,350,390 downwards.
CGATGATCACGGTGGCAGCAGTGGCAGGCGTCGGCGATGGTCGGAGTTAGGGGTGTGCATTCTTCGGTTTTGAACCGAATAAACCGAAAACCAAACCGATCCAAACCGTACTGAATTTTATTCAGTTCAGTTTTCGGTTTGGACTTTAGGCAAAAAGTGTGCAATTTTCGGTTCAAAACCGAATAAACCGAACACCGAACCGAACCAGTTTTATTCGGTTTGGACTTTGCCCCTTATTCGGTTCGACCCGGTTTTGTTCGGTTTTAAACCGCTGAACAACCCTAGTCGGAGCGACAGCGACGGCAGGAGCAGCAAAAAAAACAACGCAATAGCAACCACAGTCGACTTCACCCCTGTTCGCATCTGGGCGGCTGTGAGGCAGCTGGGTAACGTCTTTCGATAGGGCGGCGATCGCAGGATGGCGACGGCAGTCGTCGTCTGGGTGGCAGCGAAGGGGGAGGGGTAGTGGAATCGAGAGAGAGAAAGAGAAGAGAGGGAAGAAGAGAGAGGGGGAGAAGGCGACAGTTACTATGGTGGAGGTGGTTGGCGGTGCTCTGGGTGATTATCGACGGTGGCTAGGTTAACCGGCTGGTGGCTGGCGGCAGCATCAGAGAGAGAGGGAAAGAGTATGGAGGCTAGGAAAAGGGTTTGAGGGAGAACTTAACTATTCATGTTATCTAATAAACCAAGAATACTAATACTAATTCTACTCTAACTCAACCTCTAACATAACTAAAATCTGATTTTGACAAAATAATAATAATAATAATAATAATAATAATAATAATAATAATAATAATAATAATAATAATAATAATAATCACATAATATCACATAATACTACTACTACTGCTACTAAATAATAATAATAATAACTAGTCTTTGATATCCCGTGCAATGCACGGATAATTTCAATAATTTTATGTTATTTATTTTCTAGAGTAATTTTATAATAATTATTAATCCAATCTCATAAAAATATTATATTTATGGAATAAACCATCATTTGAGTTAATTTTATTTCATGACCATGACAATTATGGGTAAATGGTTTAATTTTATTTTTCTACGTAAGAAGGATGTTTGTTTTTTGAAAAAATTGTTACGATAATAACTACGTGGCAATTCTATTTTCTTATTATTTTTCATTTTATATTTGTGGCTTTTAACCTCTTTTTCAACTTTTTAATCTATACTTATTCCAATTTCTTATTCTTTTTTTGGTAGGTTACATATAATTTTATTTTTTTATTGTTAAAAATATATATAGTTTTTTCAATGAAAATTCTACTTTCTAAGATAATTATTAAAAAGAATATGAAACAATAGTATAGATTTTTCATGAAAGTTTTACTTTAGTATCTATTATTATTTTTTATTCCTAAGGTTCTAGTCATAATCTTATAATAGTAAATTGATGAAAGGAAAAGTAAAAGTTGCTCTAGTTTTGCATTAGATATTGGTATTTTATGTATATATGACCTTATGTATTTTTTTTCTTTTTTGAAAAAATTTAACATGTTCTAATTATGTATACATTAAATATTGGTAACTTATATATGACTTTATGTATTTCTTTTTCATTTTTATTAATACTATATTTATAAATGTAGTAATAAATTATGTGGGTTTAGGAATTTGCTTTGGAATTAACCCAACCTTCTAAATTATTTTTTTTAGTTTTGGATTTCCTTAGGAGCTTGTGTTTTAATATAATAATAATAATAATAATAATAATAATAATAATAATAATAATAATAATAATAATAATCACATAGTAATAATGAGAATAATGACAACACATGAAATTACCAATTTACCCTTACTCCCATGCAATCTCATGCATGTAGAAAAATTACTAAAATACCCTTGTTAGTTCCTCAGCGGTCCTACGAGCTCAAGTGTTAGCAAAAAAAATCACAAATGAAACTTGATGATTAACGGAGTCAAAATTAAATTACTAACGTTATAGTGGTGAACGCGCGCACTTGAATTTTTTCGGGGCTATATATATATATATATATACATGGGAATGGATCCGCTAGGAAGAGAATTTAGGTAGGAAGGTAGGAAGAAATGATCTGGGGCGTTCAATCCTGATCCAATGGCTGAGATCAAAACCACTCTTACCCTCCTCAAAATTGCCACATGTGTGCAAAAAAAAAAAAAAAAAAATTGGAAAGGGTAGTTATTATCTCTCGTGATTTTGGGGATTTGGGAAGTGCTATTGAAGCTCTCCGACAAAGAAAGTTTATACGTTATGAGATATCGATTACACTGGAAAGAGGATCTTGAAATCATTATACTGGATGAAGGATTTGGTGATTCACTGCATATACTTTCTCCGACCAGTACAAGGTTGTGAGACGTTGTCATAGACTCATTGAAAAATCGAGCCGGCAAAGATGACCACTCTGTTGAGGCAAGCGTCGAGCACTCGTTGTAGAGACTGAATTTGAGTTCAAAATTAGGGCAAAAATGTCTCAGGTTAGTCTTGAGTATAATTTGTAATTTTTCACGATGATGTTGGAAGAACACATTGATGTGTGCCAAAAATTCCATTTTTGTTTATGGGGAATGAAAGGCGGTGGGGTTCTGTCCAAATGACAAGCAGTGAAACTGCTCGTAGGAATGACAAGCGGTGTGGTCATTCTTACTGCAAATTGTGGTCACATGTATTTTAGGAAGTGTGGTCATTATTAATGTGTAGTGTGGTCACCCATATTTTGTTTTAATGGGTTATTATAATGCATCCTTTTTTAAGTTTAATGGATAGGGGGTGGTTGTAACATGTATGTTCTTAAACTGCTTATGATATTATGCATACCATTAGTAGTTTATTTAGGGAGTGTGGTCATTCTAAAGTATGTAGTGTGGTCATTCTTAAGAGATGATGGATATGTTTGTGCTATTATGTTAGTTAGTGTAATCATAAAAACATGCAGTGTAATCAGTGTGTTCCTTAAATTCATCGAATGTAGTCATTATATACAATAATGTGGGCAAATGACAATATGGATACATTTTTTTTTAAAATTTTGGCGGTATTGTAACTTTGATATGTTCAAAGTCATGATGTGTTGTCATTCATAATGTAAAGTGTGGTCATATATATTTTTAGGAAGTGTGGTCATTCATAATTTGTAGTGTGGTCATATATATTTTTGTTTTAAATTGTTGTAATGCATCCTTTATTTTAATTTAAGGTGTAGGGGGTGTGGTTCTAATATTTATCTACTAAACTACTACTGACATTATGTATAGGTTGTTATATTCTCGCTTCTTATCCGATATTTTTTTTATCTTCTGTGCGAGACACATCGCTATTATTGAAGTTCATATAGCACATCGGTCATCTGGAGTCAAAAGGCCTGGTGAATTGATATAATACAATGAGGCTTGGCATCGGATGGTGACTCAACGACCGTGGTAATGATAGTGGTATTTTTTGCACGAGCTACATGGAGTCATTCTTTGAGAATACAAGAAGTTAGCATACCGAGTTCCAGAGTAATGATGCAATCTTAAAAATCGGTGCACTCCCCGCACCGTTGTCTCTTTTTATACCCCAGTTAGATGCATTCTCCCTTCCCCCCCCCCCTAGATGCATTGCAGCGGGGTAACCATCCATAACAAGATTGTACATGTGTGCGTATGTTGTCCCCGACTAATGTGTTTGTTTTTTGTCAGCACGTGACTGCCACAGGATGACAGAGTGAAATTCCAGCACATGCATTACTGTTATGACATTGCAATGTATCACCAAAACTCATTGAGAGATGATGTGTGGGGAAGGGTTGCGCGATGGGATAAGAGACAAGCAATGAACACAAAAGCTGCACGATCAAAAGGCATAGGTAGTGCTGATTGGATGACCTTCATGGACTATGTTGAAGATGTTATTAACACTTTTTTCCTATGTTAAGGCAACTATTATACGTTTTTCTTATTGATGTAACTTTAGTGATATTCAGTATGACCAGGAACTGAGGGTTTCATATTGTTTAGTCACTTGAATGAACATTTCTTATCACATGAAAGTGGCCATCGGTATAATGTAATATATGAAATTGTGGTCAGTGATGTAAATTATTGTGGTCAATTACATAAGATGGTTTGGCCATGTGTATAATATGATACCATGGGTATATTATACTGTTTTAACATTTATTCGGTATTATGAATGTAATATTTTTTTTTGTTTAATGCAGTCACTTGCATGAACGCATTACATAATTCTTATCATATGATAATATGGAAAGTGGTCATTGGTATAATGTAAAATATAAAAGTGTGGTAAATGATATAAATTAGTGAGGTCAGATACATAAGATGGTGCTGCCATGTGTATTATATGATACAATGGGTGTATTGACCATTTAAACATTTACTCGACATTATGAATGCAAAAACTTATGCACAAATACAACTTGCATATCTGATGTAATTGATGTTGATAATGGACATAATTTGGGATAAGACATCTTTGCCACTGATTTATCGTGATGTGGACATGGACATTGGGGAGGATGACCATGGGTGTACCATGATAATATGATATACCCGATTTAAGGGCGAGTAGTCGTTGACATAATGCGAGTGTGATCCGTTTGTATACCACGCTAACATGGATGTGTTTGATTTAGGTGGTGTGGTGATATTATGTGATTGGTTGTGGCCATTATTATATGATAATATACAATGAAGTGGTCATTGCTCTATTGATGTGTGGACATTTACACAATGAATATCGGTCATGTGTTGTATGTAACACAGATACTATGTAGTATGGTCATTCACATATGATAGCATTGTCATCATCATGGTTGTGTGGCCATGGTATCATCAAGTTAACATTGGTACAATTATTGTTGTACGTGGTGTGGTCTGCTATATGATAAGGTATGGTCGTAAGATACTTTCCCTTATTACACACTTTAAAAATATACAAAACAAAAAGAAATTTGCATCGTTCAAACACACTTCAAAAACAACACTAAGTAAAAAGAAACAGTCCCTTCTTGCACACTTTAAAAAGCAAATTTCCCTTACACACTTCAGAAACATTAAAAAAAAAATAATTCAACACAACTTGACATAGACATATAGCCCACAACTAAACAAACATGTTTTATTGGTACCGTTCGGGGAAATTTCTAATTTTCTACTGTCTTTGTTCACAAAAATTGCATCTCCGAGCAGTTGCTTTCTGTTGAACACTAACCTCGATGTCGGTCTTCTTCTGTTAGGCTTCGACAAAGGTGGTGGCTTAATGATGGTCTCGCTCGGATTAGATATCCCGTTTAGCCAGTATATTATGACATTGGATCCATCGACCTCAAGCACTGGTGGTGGCATCACAATAAGGAGCGACTGCTGCCTGCATCGTTGTGTTGACAACACATAATAGTGAGAATTTGACATATCAAGTAAAATACTATATTTTGTTATGGATAAATAATTCGTATACTAAGCCAATGCCATAAGATAAAATTGCATTTCAACTTTTCCATTCATCGTGTGTGTACATGCTTCAAATTGGTTGTTGGACAATTCGATCCATGGTGTTTACATGCACATGCACTTTTCGTGGTACTAACTAAGTGTGGTCACGAATATGTCAACTGTGGTCATAGACATATGCAGTGTGGTCATGATAGGGATGGCAATGGGCAAGGTCGGGGCGGGTCCAGTTAGGCCCGGACCCGGACCCGGACCCGTCAACTTTTTTTAGACCCAGACCCGCCCCGAGACCCGATGGGTCCCAAAAAGTTGGACCCAGACCCGGACTCGCTGGGTCCGTGGGTCCACGGGTCCTTAGCGGGTCCTTATTGGGTCCAACACTCTTATGTATTATTTTACTAAATTTATCAATTTTTCGGGTTAATTTTATACGTATGTAATTGTATAATAATAATGACTATTCTATTAAAATACACAAATTTTCAACATAATAAAAACATGTAGTTCATTGTATAAGGCAATGAGAAAAATTCAACATAAAAACATTACAAAAATCATCCACACATCAACTCTAAGAATGCAACTATACAACTTAAAATGCACAAAAAAAAATCACTAAGTTCATGATTATCGCACAGTACAACTCTAAGAATACAAATACACTAGGGTTTTCATTTAATATATATATATATATATATATATATATATATATATATATATATATATATATATATATATATATAATTTGACAGGTCCATGGGTAGGGTCCACGGGTCCGTGCGTAGACCGAACCCAGACCCGCCAAATTTTTATTGGACCCAGACCCGCCCCGAGACCCGATGGGTCCAATTTTTTTAGGACCCATACCCGCTTAAATGGGGCAGGTCCGAGCAGGTCTGGGGCGGGTCCAGGACCCATTGCCATCCCTAGGTCATGAAAACAATATTATACTCCCTCTGTTCTTTTTGATCTGTGATTTATGGTTTTCAGTGTCAATCTTTAATAATAATTTCTAATATAAAATTTTTATAAGAAAATATAATATTATACTTTTTAATAGTACTTTTGATTACGAATCTAATGACATCAATTTCGTATGATGAATCATTATACAAATTAAGATATTAACGGTCAAAGTTTTTAACACAATTTCCGAGACGATAGATAAATAAAAACGAAGGTAGTACAAGCTTTACTAGTTATGGTAATGGATATAATTGAGTGTGATAGTATGTACCACGTAGACACTGTAATAGAATATATTTCTCGAACCGCAACAAACTCATAGGCGGGGTACAGGATATTGGTTATTGTGGTCATACCAACCAATTAACACTACGTATTCACGTCTTACGAGTGTGTATCAGTCACCCCCCTCCACACCCTCATATTCACTGTGATGAACACATATAACGCCCACACCCCCACCCATCATACACATTCACATGGTGTGACTGTGGCTATGCATGTAACCATTGTGGTCAATACGTGCGGCAGTGACTAACGTTGGCATCTTGCACACACATTGGTATCAAACGCCTTACCTAATCTAACCATACTCAGCACATACTCAATATCCCACCCATAACCCCTCCCCAAATCTACTCAACCCTACTTGGTATCAGAGAATCACATCGAATATTCAATGTGGAAAAAAACAAAAAAAAAAACATGTTGAATCATACCTGTCGTCCGCCATTGATTTGAAACGTAAGAGAAATCTATGTTGTGCGTCGTTGGAATGGCAGAAGTTGCGTGTGACTATCATTGACACTGCTCAAAACTCTTTTCAGTGTGATATCTTCTATTTTTGGCTAAAATATTCACAAATTTAATGCATGTTATTGTTTCCTTTATTCACGCCTAACTAACCGATTATGTTCTTTTTTTTCTTTGTTTTTGGAGAGGTTCGGGACCTATGGTCTAAGCAAATTCATGTGGATGATGGAAATCCACTCGTAGAACTCATAAACTCTACAGACTAGGGTTTTGGGATTTTGGAGATGAACAAAAATACAAGAAGAATTAAAGAGGATATGGACAATTGTAAAGAGTAAACACTCACCCAATTGAACTAAGATGTTCAATCACTTGCACAAGGACCCTCCACAAGCAAAGCACCATTAAACACTCAAGAAATCTCACAAAGAGTGGAGGAAGAACACCCACTCACAAGGAAGAGAAACCACCAAGTAATTTCCACCCAAAGGATTAGCTTTCGTTGATTAGGGTTTGAAAACCAACAATTACAAACTCTCCAATTGAGAGGATTTTTGAGACTAAAGCTCTCCAACTTCTATCTCTAGTCTATGTATTTTATCCTACAAAAAGAGGCTTACAAGTATATATAAGGAAAGGGGGAAAAACATAACCAAAAGAGAGAGAGTGAGAAAGGCCTGTTCGAGAATGGCACGATCGTGCTATCTTACGGCACGATCGTGCAGTGCCTTCTGGAAGAATGGCACGATCATGCGGCTTGATGGCACGATCGTGCTGTTGGCAGTTTCTTCCATCTGACTTCAAATGCGCATAACTTCTTCATCCGGACTTCATTTGAGACCTATAAAATATCGATGGAAAGTTCTCGGTGTATACTTTAAGCTCCCAAAATTTGAAGCCCATCGGAGTTGTATTAAAGGAGTTATGATTAAAAGAGTGAAGGCATGCCCTTTTCTAGCCTCGGAAATCGTTCTTGCCTTGTTATTCTTGCTAATGGTTCCGGAGCCCCTTAGAAGGCTCGGGAATGGATCGATAGAGACCCACAATGACATCCTAGGGCCCGGGGTCTTTGTAGAATGAAACACCGCTCTCCTTGATGATCATAATGAACCGTATCCACCATGAAATGGACGTTGAAACGGGGTTTGATTCGAGGAGAGAAGAGGGTGGCTTGAAGCGAGCCGGTGACCATAGATGAACCAAAAAAAGTTAACCGATCCCCATACGGTTCATACTCCCCTTCTTCGAAAAGAGTTGTCCTCAACTCTTAGGGGTTCAAAACTATCCTACCCGTGCAAACCCATAAGTACGTAGTCGAACAGAAGAAGTAGAGTGACGCTCATCGACCCGTCCTTCTCAAAGATGTAGCAGTTCCGACGGAAAGGAGGGGCCAAATCGACATCACGAAGGATCCGAGCATGTCTAGCACCTATCAACTTGTTGAAAGCAACAAGGAATTCATCACATGAGAACTCGGGGTCAAGGCTAATGGAGACAATCTTTTCTTCGTGCAACCTCGATGTGGAAGTAATGGAACTCGGGGGATTGATCAAGGACGTGTCCTTATACAACTTAACTCCACGGCGAGGCTCGGGAGTGATTGAGCACTGCTCAACACGTGAACACTCTATGCGGAGCTCGGTAGGAGTTGTGGGTAAGGGTGAGGGACAAGGGAGGGAGTTAGAAATTTTTGTGGAGCTAAGGATCGCTCAACATCACTAGGGTCGCTTCTACGCAAGAGTAAAGCCCGATGTGGCTTTCCTTTGCTCAAAGCACTCTCATCCCGTGTTTCACTCTTTTGGAGGTCTCTCTTCTTACTTCCCACCCCGGTTTGTGGTATATCGATTTTGAAGGGGGTAAAGGAATGAGTTTGATTTTCCTTTCTCCCATTGAGAAAGTGTAGGTGTTCTTCCAGCCGTCGTGAAAAGCATGCCGATCAAATTGCCAAGGTCTACCAAGTAGTAAATGGCAAGCATCCATGGGGACAACATCGCAAAGAAAACTATCCTCATAAGACCAAGCGGAGAAAGAAACCAAGACTTGTTGGGTTACCTCGAAGTCGCCACCATCTTTTAGCCTTACAAGCTATACGGTTAAGGATAAGCCGAGACCGGCAATTATAGTTTCTCAACCATGTAGGTAGAGGCCAAGTTGGTGCAACTCCCACCATCGATGATGACCTTAGCTGCCTTCTTGCCGATGGTGAACCGAGTTCGGAAGATATTCTCCAATCGAGAGTTATCCCGGGAATCCTTGGTCATCATAAAGTATCGCCTAGGAGTTGAACTCTCCCCTTCTTCTGCGCGAACCTCAACACTAGTCTTTGGAGCCTTCTGTGTGGCTATATCACTTGTTTTAGAACTTTCAACCATCTTTGTAGGGCATTGGGCTTGGTAGTGACCATAAACCCGACATGTGAAGCATTTTCTACCCTTGAGCTTCCGAAGATATTCCGCACTTTCCTTATGAGCTCGGGAAGATGGTTTGGGTAGCTTGGAAGTTCGACTTCCCTTGGATGAAGTCGCTCTCCAAGAGTGAGCACTTCCCTTCCTAGAAGGCCATGGAGTAACCTTCTCCTCCTTTCTCCTACCTTGAGAACCACCATGACGATAATCATCAAAATACCTCGAATAAACACTATGGTGAGTTCTAAGAGCTCGAGTTGAAATACCACAATCCCTTTTCGAGGATTCTAGTTGCGTAGGGGTCGTAGCGTGGAGTATGTCACCCATTCGATGTTGCATTTCTTGAATCTTCTCTTCGATAAGTTGAAGAGTCTCCTCAAAGGTTGGTTTAGGTTTGGGTTTAGGGAAAAGAGGGACATCATGTTTTCCCGAAGCATAAGACATGGAGGCCATTTGTGGAGCTTGGTTTTATTGTGGGGTGTATAATTTGAGCGGATGAAGGTTTGGGTTCTTTGTAGCTAGGAAGTTTTGAGGGGTTTTGTGAGGCTAATTTTGTGGAGGAAAAATGGGGGTGAAACCGGCAAGGAAAATGCACCATGAAGAACAAACCCAGATGGGCACACAACCACCACCAATAATATCCACCAACAAAACAACCACCAACTCAACAAATCCAACAAATAAATTTCAACATAACCCAATACTATTTCCAACCATTCAATCAACAATTAAGAACAACAATAACACCCAACAATAATGAATAAAGTGACGGATTGTGTTTGGATTGTTTTTTAGGAGTTTGGGGTTTTTCTTGTAGTTGGCTAGTGTTTGGTTAAGAGTTCTTTGTGTTTTTCTCACATTGACACTTCATCGAACACCTTCCGTGCACTATTTTCCAACTTCACCTCAAAGCTCCTATATGCATCAAAATCAATAAACACAAACACAATACGATATACTCCAACACACTTGGAGGCACAGGGAATGGGGAACACCAATATTGCAACAAATCCACAACACCAAGAACACCAAAAATCACCACCAAACAACAATAACAATTTCAGGCACAAACAAGAAATCTCCAACAAAACTATGAGTTCTATGCCTAGCTCTAATACCAAATGGAGAGGTTAGGGACCTATGGTCTAAGAAAATTCATGTGGATGATGGAAATCCACTCATAGAACTCATAAACACTACAAACTAATTTTTAGGGTTTTTGGATTTTGGAGATGAACATCAAATACAACAAGAATTAAAGGGGATATGGAAAATTGTAAAGAGTAAACACTCACCCAATTGAACTAAGATGTTCAATCACTTGCACAAGTGTTTAGACCCAATTTTGTGTCTAAATACCGCCTAAATCCTTAGGCTTTTGACTTGTTTCGTTGTTTAATTAAATGACTTTTAATACGTTTTTGGTTATTTTGTAGATTCTAGAGTTTTACTCAAAACATGGTAAAAAGGGCCATTTTTTGTAGCTACTTTGATAATCCCGAGATTTCCCGGGTCATGGTCGAGACAAAGGCAAAGGAAGCGGGAAGGCCAGACACATCGAGAGGATAAAAAGTTAGACTTTGCTGAATCAAGTTGGCTGAGCCTGACCGTACCCACGGTCCTGATGACCGCACCCACGGTGGGTGCAAGGCATGGCAAGGAGGTGAAGTGACCGAGCTTGACCGTACCCACGGTATCGGGAGACCGCAGCTACGGTGGGTGCAAGATTTGAGTAACAGGTGAAGTACCCGAGTGAGACCGCACCTACGACAGTGCGAAGGAGAGAAGTTTCACCTGACCTAAATTGCCAGACCGCACCCACGGTCATGTCACACCGTGCCTACGGTGCTGCGAAGAAGAGAGAAATCTGCAGGAGTTACGCAGGACCGTAGCTACGGTCCCATAGACCTACGGTCCCCTCTGATTCCAGATTTCGCTTAAATAAGTGACGAGTTTTGAGTAACCAACTTAGCTTGTATATATTGTTTTTAGGTCTTTTAGCTCAGGAGGATCATTTTGAGGGAGATTAGACAAAATTAGAGAGTTTAGAGAGGAAATTTTATCACATTTTAGCTTACAATTAGAGTGATTCCTTAGTGATTAGTGAGAGTTTATACTTGGATTATTGTTCTTGCATTGGATTTTACTAGATTTCTATTGAAGATTTGAAGACTTATATTATTATTGGAGCATTGGATTCTTATTATTCTGGAGCATCTTCCTTTGGCGTCAAATTAATGAGCATTTCTTAACTCTTACTCTTTTTAGTTCATCTAATTACTCTTCAATCTCTGTTTTTGTTATTAGATTACTTGGTGTTCGTTGATTGTTGCTATTGTTGCTTAGAATTTCTAGATACTCTATTTTTAAGCATGAATGAAGTTATTATTGTGTTTAGCATGCTAGATAAGATGATTAAAGGCTAGAACCCTTATGGGTTAGGGAGAAACTAAGGATGTGAATGGTGTATTTTGATTGGGTTAGCAACTTTAGGAGGTAATTTGTAGTGGAATCAACTTCCCACTCCTATTCTTCCCTCAAGTGGGATGTATTTGGGATATGAAAGATCTCAAATACATCCAACACTTGAGTTGGAAGGTCGGAATTGGGATAGTTAGTATTCTATTCACGAAAGTGAATAGGAGCTAACTAGAGAGTCCCGTTTCTTTAACCCACTGGGTCCGTGGTGGGCTTGTAGGATGTTAATCCGGATTATCCTTGAAAAAGGAAATCCGGTGGGTTTATTTTAACGGGGTTGTCACTTTATTCCACTATTTTGTTGCTTTCTAGTTGCGAAACCCTCTTCCTAATCACCGTTTGCGTCCCGAAATCTCCTGACACCCATCGTTCCCATTTGACTGAACCATAGTTGTGTTTGTTCTGTTCGTCATTGCAACCTTCTTGTTATCCTGTGATCTTAAACCTTACCTAGAGTCGATTAGTTTTAGCCAAGGCCCCTAGCTCCCTGAGAGAGAACGACAATGCCGAGGTCCTACAAAACCGCTTTACACAAAATGTCGCCGTTACCGGGGAGCAAGCGCACCTAGCTTAGTTTCTTGTCTATAGTTTGTTTAAGATCATTTCATTTGCTAGAGATTTTATTATCCTCGGTCACTGGGAATTTGACTCTTCTGTTTGTTCCTTTTGTGCATGCAGACTCGGTCTCGACGAGGCCAAACTCCTATAACTCCACTGATTCCAAACCCGAAGAGTATTATTCGCCAAGCTAACACAGGCTCGAGACGAAGAAGACAACAAAGGGAACGAGAGACGATCGAAATTCCAATGCCTGACGGAGAGCAAGATCCACCCCGTACCTTAGCATCATATTCCTTACCATGGTCAGGTACGGGAGGCGATCCCATCATATTACCTGCATTACCACCAAACGCATCATTCGATTCAAACCATATTTGTTGGAGATATTGGAGAACACTCCGTATCATGGAGGAGAATATGAAAATCCCATCGACCACATCAACAAGTTTGAGCAACGCATCAGTTTCGTAAAAAATGAATGGAGTCACCGCCGAATACATGAAGCTGAAGTTCTTCCCTCTCACTTTGAAGGGAAAAGCATTATTGTGGCTCAACACGTGTCCGTCGGGAACCTATTCTACATGGTATGCCCTTAGCTGTGACTTTCTTCAAAGGTTTTTCCCCAATGATGAGACATGTAGGTTGAGGCAAGCCATCATGAGTTTCAAACAAGAATCCGATGAGTCGTTATTTGAAGCATGGGGGAGATTCAAGGGTCTCCAACGGAGGTGTCCACACCACAATCTTGAGGATTGGATATTATTGCATCATTTTTATTCTGGACTGAGTAACTCTTTACGCGAATCCATTAATCATGCCTCGGGAGGCATGTTCCTCAAGAAGACGGCGGTAGAAGCAAATGTGTTCCTCCATGAGTTATCTAAAAACTCTCCACATTAGGGAGGCGGCCGTAGTCCTAGAGATGGAGGTCCTTCTTTAGAGAGCAATCCTACTATCAAATTTTCTCATGAACGCCGTTCTAGAGATGCAACAAAAGAAGGCCTTGGAAGAGACTATGAGGCAAGTAAAGGCAGCTCAAGAGGTACCTATGATTATTCCGGATGCCCGAGCTCTTGTGTGTGATTTTTTTGGAGGGCCACATTCTTTTCAAAGGTGTGAGGAGTATCAAGCCGAGCAAGTTCAAGCTATCTATCCTAACAATAACCTTTCCTATTCCAACCCAGATCACATTCGTCCTCGTGGGAATTATGCTTACAACCAACAAGCTCCACAAAACCATAACCCACCCCCCGGTTTCTCAAACCAAAACCGCCGCCAGTACCAACAAAACCCTCACCATGGTCAAACCTCCCAAGTGTCCAAACCACCACAACAAGAATTTTCCATTGAGCAAATCCTACAAAAGATGTCCTTAACCCAAGATAAGATGTCCTTAGCTCAAGATAGGGACCAAGCACGCATCAAGAATCTTGAGTTACAATTGGCTCAAATGGCACAACAATCTAAACCTACTCAATCCCTTCCTAGCCAACCTTAACCAAACCCTAAGGGGCAACTTAATGCTATTACATTGAGGAGTGGTAGGGAGATTAAAGGGCCTAGGATGGTGGAAGGGGATGCTTTGGGTGACAAAGAGGGTGATGTGGTAGATATCACGGAAAAGAGGATTTGATAGAGGAACGGGAGAGTGAGTTTGTTTTTGGGAGAAGCTAGTAAAGAAAGAGAGGAGATGGAGAAAGTAAGGAAAGGGAAAGGAAGAATGATGGAAGAAGAGCCAATCCAAATCATTGAGAAGCCGAAGTTACCGTCGGTTCCTTTTCCCGAGCGGTTAGCAAAGCCCAAGTCCGATGCGAAGTTTTCAAAGTTCATCGGAATGCTCAAAAAGCTTCAAGTAAACATTCCATTTCTTGATGCTATTTCCGAATTCCCATCTTTCAAGAAGCATTTGAAGGAGCTTCTCACAAGCAAAAGGAGAATTCAAGAGAAATCTACTATCCACTTGACGGCGGATTGTAGTGCTATTATTGACAACAGATCACCGGAGAAGTTAGCCGACCTCGGAAGTTTTTCTATTCCTTGCACCATCGGTGATATGCGGATTGGTCGTGCTCTTTGTGATTTAGGAGCTAGTGTGAGCATCATGCCTCATTCTATATGCAAGAAGTTGAATCTCGACGATCTAACTCCTACGACAATTAATCTCCAACTGGCTGACCGTTCCGTGCGAAGACCTTTGGGAATATTGGAGGACATTCCAGTCCAAGTGGGCCGATTCTTGATTCCATGTGATTTTGTGATTTTGGAGATAGAGGAAGACAACAACATTCCCATCATTTTGGGAAGGCCGTTCCTTGCTACGGCGGGAGCGATAATTGATGTGAAGCATGGTAGTATGTCGTTGAATGTCGGTGATGAAAGCATCGTTTTTAACCTCGAGGGGTCATTGGAAAGTCCTTCGTATTGGGACTCATGTTATGCTATTGATATGATGGAGGTCCTTGTTCATGAATATATTGAGGAATCTCATCTACTTGAGGCTACTTGCGACGATCCTTTGGGAGCTTGTCTATTGGAATCTTTCCAATTTGAGACCGACGGCATCGATATTACCTTCTTCACCAACCTTCTTGATTCATCACCCATGCATGAGGAGATTATTATTGACGAGCCTCATATTGAGTGCATGGAGATTCAAGATGCGATCTACAAGGGTATGTCTTCTTCTCAAACTAAATCCTCTACTCCTTTAGAGCTTAAACCTTTACCCCCTTCCCTACAATATGCTTTCTTGGATGATGAGAAGTCTTGTCCTGTTATTGTAAATGCTAAACTGCATGATTCTGATCTATCCAAGTTGCTTAATTTGCTTAGAAAGCATAGGGGTGCATTAGGTTATAAAATAGAGGATTTGAACGGTTTGTCCCCTTCTATATGCATACATTCAATTGATTTGTTAGAGAATGCAAAACCAACTAGGCAACCCCAGCGTCGATTAAACCCTAATATGCAGGAGGTGGTCAAGAAGGAAGTAGTAAAGTTGTTAGCTACTGGGATCATCTTCCCCATCACCAATAGCGAATGGGTAAGCCCGGTTTAGTGTGTACCTAAGAAGGGTGGGATGACTATGATTGAGATGAAAATAATGAACTAGTTAGTACCCGAACCGTCACCGGTTGGAGGATGTGCATCGATTACCGCCAATTAAATAAAGTAACAAAGAAAGACCATTTCCCTCTCCCCTTTATTGACCAGATGCTGGAGAGGTTGGCGGGTCACTCATATTTCTGTTTTCTAGATAGGTACTCGGGTTTTTTCCAAATTCCAATCCACTCCGCACATCAAGAAAAAACTACTTTCACTTGCCTGTATGGTACATTTGCTTATCGACGTATGCCTTTTGGGTTGTGTAATGCACCGGGAACATTTCAACGTTGCATGATAGTGATTTTTAGTGAATTCATCGAACAATGCATGGAAGTCTTTATGGATGATTTTTCTGTCTATGGTAATACCTTTGATGAATGTTTGCTGAATTTGGAGAAAGTTTTAATCCGTTGTGAAGAAGTTGACTTAGTGTTGAATTGGGAGAAATGCCACTTCAGGGTGGAAGAAGGTATTGTGTTGGGTTATTTGATTTCTTCGACGGGCATTGAAGTAGACAAGGCTAAAGTTGAGGTTATAGAGCATCTACCACCCCCGGTTTCCGTTAAGGGGGTGCGTAGCTTCCTTGGCCATGCCGACTTTCATCGCCGGTTCGTCAAGGATTTTTATAAAATCGCTCGACCTCTAACTGATCTCTTGTGTAAGGATGCCCCATTCCTTTTTACTGATGAATGCCTTGAGTCCTTTTATAGGTTAAAGCAAGCCTTGATTTATGCTCCGGTGGTTCAACCCCCGGATTAGACATTACCCTTCGAAATCATGGCGGATACGAGCGATTTTGCCGTGGGAGCGTGTTTGGCTCATACCATAGAGAAGAAGCCAAGAGTCATCTACTATGCAAGCCATGCGCTTGATAGTACACAGAGAAATTACACGACCACGGAGAAGGAGCTTTTGGCAATCATCTTTGCTCTCAACAAATTCCGGCAGTACCTTATGTTCTCCAAGGTGGTGGTGTACACGGATCATGCTGTGATTAAATATTTGATGGGGAAGAAAGAAATGAAGTCGAGGCTTATTCGGTGGGTTTTTCTTATGCAAGAGTTCGATTTAGAAATTCGCGACAAGGCTGGCACGAAGAATGTCGTAGCCGATCACCTATCGAGGATCCTTGTTGACTTGGAGGATATCCAACCGATCGTGGATTCTTTCCCGGATGAGCGACTCATGGCCATCAAGCATTCTAACCCGTGGTACGCCGACATCATAAACTACTTGTCCAGCGAGGTGATTCCTCCAAATCTGACCCCTCACCAAAAGAAGAGGTTCTTTCACGATGTAAAACACTTCTTTTGGGACGATCCATTCCTATTCCGGTTGTGCAACGACGGGATGTACAGAAGATGCCTACCCGAGAGCGAGGTGAAATCCGTTTTGACACATTGCCATGAGTTCCCGGTTGGAGGTCATGGTGGATCGCAAAAGACGGCAGCGAAGGTCTTACAAGCCGGCTATTGGTGGCCGACACTCTTTCGTGATGCCCATCTTCACGTCAAGCAATGCGATAAATGCCAAAGGTCTGGAAATATTTCCCGGAAGAATGAAGCACCATTGAATTTCATCCTGGAGGTAGAGGTTTTCGATGTATGGGGGTTGGACTTCATGGGTCCCTTTCCATCATCAAGAGGTTTCCAATATATCTTAGTGGCGGTGGACTACGTTTCGAAATGGGTTGAGGCCATTCCTTGTGCAAAGTGCGATGGCAACGTTGTATCGAGATTTTTGAAGAAGATCGTATTCCCAAGATTTGGCATTCCAAGGGTTATTATAAGCGACAACGGATCCCATTTTATCGAGAAGAAGTTTGAGTCTCTCCTAGCGAAGTATGGCATCAATCATAAGAGGGGACTCCTCTATCACCCCCAAACGCAAGGGCAAGTAGAGATTTCAAACCGTGCCATTAAGGAGATTTTGGAGAAAACGGTTAGCTCTTCACGAAAGGATTGGGCGGAGAAATTAGACGATGTCTTATGGGCATACCGCACTGCCTTCAAAACGCCGATTGGGACTACCCCGTACCGTCTAGTTTACGGGAAAACATGCCACTTTCCCGTAGAACTTGAGCATAAGACGATGTGGGCGATCAAGAAATTGAATTACGATCTCAAGGCGGCCGGGGTGAGTCGTCTATTTCAATTGGAGGAGCTTGAGGAGCTGCAACGTCATGCTTATGAAAATAACAGGATCTACAAAGAGCGAACGAAAGCATGGCACGATAAGAGATTGAATTGTCGCGAGTTCAAAGTGGGTGATAGAGTCCTTATCTTCAATTCAGGCTCAAGCTATTTTCCGGGAAGTTGAGATCAAGGTGGTCCGGACCCTCTGAAATAGTAAGGATCCTCTCCGCCAGTGTTGTCGAACTTAAGAAAGAAAAGGGGGAATGTTTCAAGGTCAACTCATCAAAAATCAAGCCATACATCATGGGAGAGGAATATGCGGGGACGGTTGTGGTGTTCCTTGCCGACTTTGAAAGGTGAAAGAGTGGATTAGGTCAAGCTAGGACCTAAAACAAGCACCCGGGAGATGTACAAGTTACTTCCCCTACCTTTAGTGTTTTCCTTTTATTTTCTGCATTTTTATTTCTTTTGATTTTCGTTTTTGATTTGTTAAAGTTGAGAAAAAGGAAAAAAAAATGGAAAAAAGTTGAAAAAAATTGATGGTGAAAAGAAGATTTGTGAAGGAGGTGATTCATGGTGGTTTTGAGTGTTGAAAGGTATCCTTGGAAATTGTTTAGTGAGCAAGAAAAGAGGGTTGATAATGGGAGAGTAGAATTTTAGGACTTAACAATTTTTCCAAGTTTTTGAGTCTTGTAGGTGCAGGGGAGAGGCCGAAGGAGACCAACCCACGGTGGGTTCCACCATAGCCACGGTCCCAAAAAGAGCATTTTTGCCCAGAATTTTGACCCAAGGAGACCATACCTACGGTGAGCTTCACCGTAGCCACGGTCAAGCTACAACAAGTTTTTCCTGATTTTGGCCCAGCAACTACACCGTACCTACGGTAAATTTCACCGTAGCCACGGTCCCAGAACAACATTTTATCCTAAAAATCTGGTCGAGTGAGACCGCACCTACGGTCTATCGAATTGCAGCGAACTGTCGGGGTTTAAACGCTTCTCTCCCTCATTTTCACTCATTTCTTTTCCTTCTCCCTCACTCGAAAAAACCTTCCTCTCACACCAAACCTTCATTCCCTTGCCCTAATTGTTCAATTCCTTCACAAATCCATCTTCCCCACTCACCATCTCTGCGATTTCTGAACCCTAACCGCGCTGTGCCCGTTCCCTCTCCATTTTCGAACCCTTCAAGTGGTTATCCTGGGTTTGGTTCGTTGAGTGGGCTTCGAAATTTGCCAAGAAACACCTCCAAGTTATCCACTCAGGTATCTCTTGTATTTTAGTGCATCAAAGTTCAATTTTCTTGCTGATTTTGGTTGATTTTGTGCACAACTATTTGGGACTTTGCGAATAGTCTGAGTTTGTGACTTGGGTGTGCTAATCGGTTGAAGTTTGGTTGTGAAATTGTACTTGGAGTGTGGTTAGTGAAGTTTTTGGTTATTGTTGTTGGGTGAATTTGGGCATTGTAGTCGCTATTTGCGATTATACTGTTGTGGTTGTTGCCTTTTTGCTGTTGTGTCCATGGGTCGAGCAAAGCGTTCCCGAACTGAGCCAGAGTCAGAACCGACCCCTCCTCCATCTACTTCGGAAGAGCTTGATAAGACCCGTTACAAAGGTCAACCCGCCTCTTTGATTCAGTGTGACCCGAAGGTGAAGGTCACCTTTAGGGACGAAATGCACAAGGCGAGGTACGCACGGTTGAAGCAACGGAAAATATGCGCTCCTGATTTGTATCATGAGGAAACAGTGAAGGATGTGTATTGCAAACCAAGCATGGACTATTTCATTAAAGTCATGGGTTGGGAAATCTTCGCTACCGTCAACGAGCCTATTGTCGACCAACCGGTGCTCGAATTCTTGAGCTCTCTAGTGGTTGGGGAGGATGGCACTTCTAAGGCCACCTTTTCTTACATCGTTGCCAAGAAGGAGGTGGAATATACTGTTCAAGACCTTTGCAATGCTTTCGGTCTTCCTTTGGATTGTGTGTTCTATGGAGAAAGTGTCAAATTCGACGAGCAAGAAGCTATGAGAGCCATCACCTATTGGAGGAGACGATATCCCAAGTTTCCAACTCGTAAACTACAAGTCCATTGTCCAAGCAATTCAAAAGCCCGGGACTTTTGCAATTTGAGTGTTCGCCTCTTTCACCGCATCATTTCAAGCTCCGTCTTTGGCCGCGACACTGGACGTACGCTCAAACATTCGCAAGGACGATCTCTTCATTCTCTTCAACGCAATCCATGGTCACCGTGTAAACACCGACTCGTGTATTCTTCACTGTCTTCGGGAGATAAGCCTTGAAACCCGAAACATGACCCTTGGCATGGGACACATTATTTGCCATTTCCTCAAGAAGCAAGGTTTCGAGTCCTATCTTGCCAAGTGGACTCCGCGGTACTTCCCCGACCCCATCGATGGTGTTCGTTTGCGGAAGATGGAATTCTTGGAAAAGAACAAAACACGAACCCTTTACCGCCACGGGTACGATTCCCATAGCGTCGTAGTTCATTTGACTGACGATCATGCCGAAAAGCGATTAGATGTCTCCGATCGACGAAATTGGTCTTGTGGCCAAGAGTTCGGGGGCCGCTACGTGGTGGGTGGTCCTTGGGAGCCCGAGGAGGAAGGTGACGGAGAAGCCGAAGAAGATGAGGGAGAGGACGATGAAGAAGAGCAAGAAGAAGATGCGGGACCTAGCCAAGCAAATGATGACGCCTTAGAACGCATCAGTGATCAACTCCAAGAGCTTCACGATGAATTTCAAGTGCAACGAGAACTCATCCAAAACCAACAAAGCCTTATCGAGGATTTGCAAGGTTTGCTCGAGGCCTAACAAGAGATTCTTGTTGGCATCCCATCGCAACTCCAACCCCGTCCTCCTCCGGGAGGATCCGCTTGAGGACCGTTTGTAAGCATTCCCACCCCCACCCGATCTTTGTCATTAGTCTTTATATACTTTATTGTGTGAAATATAAGTGTGGGGGGATGCTTCATCGGGGTTTGGATGCGACGGCTTTGTGGTTTTGATAAGTGGTGTCTCGGTTTCTTTTGGCATGTTTTGGCGTTGTTTCTAGGATGCTCGGGTTTTGGTTGATGCAAGCTGTCTTTCGGTTGTAGCTGGGGTGTTGCTTTTTTTTTGGGTTGTACAATGATATGCTTTGTTCGGTTGTATTTTGGTTGTGAAAGATCAATTCTGGGAATGTACGAATTGTTTGTCCGAACGAAATGAATTGAATTGAGTTGCTCTGGTCAATTGTGTTGAGTTTCACCCTTATTTCCCGCCTCAATGAGTGAGATTCGGGGATAAGGTATGTCATTGGCAATGTATATTCTGTTTATAGTTTTTCTTTTCTTCTTTTTCGTTCCTTTTTGTTAGAAGTTTAGTTAGTTCATTTTTCTTTGATTTTGTTTTCGATCTCGCATGCGGATTTTGTCATATGTAAAGTCGTCTTTTTCCTCTAATACTGTTGTGATTCACTTGAACGACGACTTCGGATCATCGCTTGAACATTTTGCAGAGCTCAAGGTAATATCTTTCCACCTCACTCTTACCTATGTGAATTATCATCATGATCCGTCGCATGCTTGTTTTTCCTTTGGGTGGCGAACCCCCTTGAGTGTTTGTGTTGGGATTTTATTGTTGTTGGAGCCATGTGGGCTCGGGTCGCCACCGCTTTATTTACTAGTTGTGTTCTTGTTTGTTTTTTGTAGGTTCTCTACCCCTTGTGACACCTTCCCACAATGAGGACATTGTGGTGTTTTAAGTGTTGGGGGGGGGGGGAGATATTTGCTTCAAAGGGTAGATCACTTAGATTTTTGGGTTTTTGTTTTCCTAGTTTTCGCTTAGAATTTGAAAAACTTTTGTGTGAAAAAGGAGAAAAAAGGGAGTGAAAGCTTTAAAGTTTTCTTTCAGTTTTCGTTTTCGCTTTGTTTTCGCTTTGTTTCTTGGATCTTATTGTCGGAATTGAGAAGTCGTTCTTAATCTTCTTTAAAAGAAACCGGTTTGAGCATTTTTCGACCTTGTCTTGAGTACGAGTCATGACTTACCTTCTTAGATTTCCCTCATTAAGTGTCTAGTGAGATCCCCGATTCCTTTCACGTTCTGGTTGGAAGCGGGAGATTCTAGGGGGTTCGTGTCCGAGCGTGTTCTTTTTCCCTTGTTTAATAAAAGCAAAAGCAAAGTCAAAAGAAAAAGAAAAAGGAAACAAAAGCTACAATAACTGGATTAAGTGGGGCGTGTCGCTGAATGACATCAACCACAATACACTTAGCCAACCTACACGGGCCCGGTATTAACTGTACGGCACTATTATCCCTTAAGCTCCATCTATATCGAATCATCGACAGAGGTGTGTATGGAAAAGACTGTGTTGGGAGGGTAAACCCCATATTTGGGTCGTCCAATTCCCGAAAGTAAGGCTAATACCGACTTTTTAAAAGAAAAAAACAAAAGAGAAAAGGAAAAAAAAAGCAATTTCGTTGGTAAAACCAACCAAAAAGAATAAGAAAGTTTGTGCTTCTAAAAGTGTGGGGCCTATCCTTGCAACACCTACGGCCCTCACCAAGCCAAGGGCGACCAAATGCAGGGAAGGGCAACTCATGCCTTGTTTGTTCGTTGTTTTTAGTTCGGACATGAGTCTTTGGAGTCTTTTAGTTTCGGTTAGAACCCACTTGCACAATTGCACATGGGGTTTTGCTCGGCATGAGGTGTAGGGGGGTCGAAAATTTTTAAGACTGGTTTTTACTTGGGATAGGTGCCTGTGAGATGCTCATAACGGTTCCTTTTGGAGGCTTAATAACGTTTTCTTAGTTAAGGTTGCAAGAGCCTTTGAATCGAAGTTTTTGTTCTCTTTCCTTTTGTTTTCTTCAATTTTGTTTTCACTTTCCCTCTCTCCTTTTTCTTTGGCTTTTGTGGGTACACTCGCTACAAACCCTCACGAGTCCATCTCGTCCACCCGGACTGCCGGGGGGTTCAAAAGGCTTGGTGCATACGCTAAATGCACTCATTTCTCTCCCACGACAAAGGAGTTTGTGTTAGTTTAGGTAGTTTTTGTCTTGTTTTGCTCGGGACGAGCAAAAGTTTAAGTGTGGGGGTGTTTAGACCCAATTTTGTGTCTAAATATCGCCTAAATCCTTAGGGTTTTGACTTGTTTCGTGGTTTATTTTAATAACTTTTAATACGTTTTTGGTTATTTTGTAGATTCTAGAGTTTTTACTCAAAACATGGTAAAAAGGGCCATTTTGTAGCTACTTTGGGAATCCCAAGATTTCCCGGGTCATGGTCGAGACAAAGGCAAAGGAAGCGGGAAGGCTGGACACATCGAGAGGATAAAAAGTTAGACTTTGCTGAATCAAGTTGGCTAAGCCTGACCGTACCCACGGTCCTGATGACCGCACCCACGGTGGGTGCAAGGCATGGAAAGGAGGTGAAGTGACCGAGCTTGATAGTACCCACGATATCGGGAGACCGCAACTATGGTGGGTGCAAGATTTGAGTAACAGGTGAAGTACCCGAGTGAGACCGCACCTACGACGGTGCGAAGGAGAGAAGTTTCACCTGACCTAAATTGCCAGACCGCACCCACGGTCATGTCACACCGTGCCTACGGTGCTGCGAAGAAGAGAGAAATCTGCAGGAGTTACGCAGGACCGTAGCTACGGTCCCATAGACCGTACCTACGGTCCCCTACAGTTTCGTATTTTGCTGCTTAAATAAGTGACGAGTTTTGAGTAACCAACTTAGCTTGTATATATTGTTTTTAGGTCTTTTAGCTCAGGAGGATCATTTTGAGGGAGATTAGACAAAATTAGATAGTTTAGAGAGGAAATTTTATCACATTTTAGCTTACAATTAGAGTGATTCCTTAGTGATTAGTGAGAGTTTATACTTGGATTATTGTTCTTGCATTGGATTTTACTAGATTTCTATTGAAGATTTGAAGACTTATATTATTATTGGAGCATTGGATTCTTATTATTCAGGAGCATCTTCCTTTGGCGTCAAATTAATGAGCATTTCTTAACTCTTACTCTTTTTAGTTCATCTAATTACTCTTTAATCTCTGTTTTTGTTATTAGATTACTTGGTGTTTGTTGATTGTTGCTGTTGTTGCTTGGAATTTCTATATACTCTATTTTTAAGCATGAATGAAGTTATTATTATGTTTAGCATGCTAGATAAGATGATTAGAGGCTAGAACCCTTATGGGTTAGGGAGAAACTAAGGATGTGAATGGTGTATTTTGATTGGGTTAGCAACTTTAGGAGGTAATTTGTAGTGGAATCAACTTCCCACTCCTATTCTTCCCTCAAGTGGGATGTATTTGGGATATGAAAGATCCCAAATACATCCAACACTTGAGTTGGAAGGTCGGAATTGGGATAGTTAGTATTCTATTCACGAAAGTGAATAGGAGCTAACTAGAGAGTCCCGTTTCTTTAACCCTCCGGGTCCGTGGTGGGCTTGTAGGAAGTTAATCCGGATTATCCTTGAAAAAGAAAATCCGGTGGGTTTATTTTAACGGGGTTGTCACTTTATTCCACTATTTTATTGCTTTCTAGTTGCGAAACCCTCTTCCTAATCACCGTTTGCGTCCCGAAATCTCCTGCCACCCATCGTTCCCATTTGACTGAACCATAGTTGTGTTTGTTCTGTTCGTCATTGCAACCTTCTTGTTATCCTGTGATCTTAAACCTTACCTAGAGTCGATTAGTTTTAGCCAAGGCCCTTAGCTCCCTGAGAGAGAACGACAATACCGAGATCCTACAAAACCACTTTACAACAAGGACCCTCCACAAGCAAAGCACCATTAAACATCCAAGAAATCTCACGAAGAGTTGAGGAAGAACACCCACTCACAAGGAAGAGAAATTACCAAGTAACTTCCACCTAAAGGATTAGCTTTCGTTGATTAAGGTTTGAAAGCCCGCAATTACAAACTCTCCAATTGAGAGGATTTTTGAGTCTAAAGCTCTCCAACTTCTATTTCTAGTCTATGTATTTAATCCTACAAAAAGAGGCTTACAAGTATATAAAAGGGAAGGGGGAAAAACATAACCAAATGAGAGAGAGAGAAAGGCTGTTCGAGAATGGCATGCACGATCATTCTATCTTAAGGCACGATCGTGCAATGCCTTCTGGAAGAATAGCACGATCGTGTGGCCTGATGGCACGATCGTGCTGTTGGCAGTTTCTTCCTTCTAACTTCAAATGTACATAACTTCTTCATCCGGACTCCGTTCTAGACCCATAATATATCGATGGAAAGCTCTCGGTGTGTACTTTAAGCTCCCAAAATTTGAAGCCCATAGAAGTTGTATTGAAGGAGTTATGATTAAAAGAGTGAAGGCATACCCTTTTCTAGCCTCGGAAATCCTTCTTGCCTTATTATTCTTGCCGATGGTTCCAAAGCCCCTTATAAGGCTCGGGAATGGATCGATAGAGACCCAAGATGACATCCTATTGCCCGAGATCTTTGTAGAATGAAACACGACTCTCCTTGATGATCATAATGACCCGTATCCACCATGAAATGGACGTTGAAACAGGGTTTGATTCGAGGAGAGAAGAGGGCGGCTTGAAGCGAGCCGGTGACCATAGACGAACCAAGAAAAAGCAAGCCGATCCCCATACGGTTCAGTTTTTCGGCGGAAAACCACTAGCTGTTTTGCTAAAATAAGGGTGATTTTTTTTTTTTTTTTGCACATGTGTGGGGGTTGAATCAGATCCATTGGATCTGAATTGGATGTCCACAATTCTCTCTTCCTACATTTCTTCCTAAATTTCCTTCCTATTGGATCTATTCCCTACATATAAATATGTGTGTGTGTGTGTGTGTGTGTGTGTGTGTGTGTATGTGTGTGTGTGTATAGCATTAGCTCTCGCAGAAAAGGATGTGATCCAGTCGCAGCTTCCAGTAAGGCTAGCTTGTTAGGACTTCACTCCATAACTAGGCCTGCCTTCGGCATCCCCCTCCTTTCGGTTAAGGTAATGGCTTCTGGCCTGGCCAACTCCTATAGTGTGATGGACGGTCTATATAAGGCTCGGGAACGAATTCACAGCCGTAAGGCTGACAGGTGATTACTAGCGATTCTGACTTCATGCAGGCAAGTTCCCGAAGGCACCCCTCTCTTTCAAGAGGATTCACGGCATGTCAAGCCCTAATAAGTTTCTTCGCTTTGCATCAAATTAAACCAAATGCTCCACCGCTGGTGCGGGCCTCCGTCAATTGCTTTGAGTTTCATTCTTGTGAACTTACTCCCCAGGTGGGACATACATACATACATACATACATACATACATACATACATACATACATACATACATACATACATACATACATACATACATACATACATACATACATACATTACATACATACATACATACATACATACATACATACATACATACATACATACATACATACATACATACATACATACATACATACATACATACATACATACATACGTTGCAGGATGTGATGAGATGGTGTCCGTCAATATTTAGGGAGGTAACTAGGTTTAGTGAAGGTGCATTGCCTTTCAAATATCTGGGAATTCCAATTACTTCAAGTTGATTGTCTAGTGTTGATTGTGCCTTGTTGGTTGATAAGATAACAGCTAGAGTTAAAGGATGGTCTTCTAAGCAGATATCTTATGCAGGGAGAATTACTCTGGTGAAATCAGTTTTAATGGGAATTTTTGGTTATTGGGCCAAAATTCTCATTCTTCCAAGTGGGGTGATTGATAAAATTCAAAATATTTGCAGGAATTACTTATGGTCTGTGGACAATACATTTCATAGAGCTCCATTGGTTGCTTGGAATACATTATGTATGTCGAAGAAAAATGGAGGTTTGGGGTTGAGAGATCCGGGCAATTGGAATAGAGCCTGTATTGCTAGATTGGTTTTTGATGTAGCGTTGTTGAAGGAGGGAATGTGGATTAGGTGGGTTCATATCAGATATCTCAGGAGGAGAAATTGGTGGGAGTACAAACCCAGTGGGGATGTCTGCTGGTACTGGCGCAAACTGTGCTACCTCAAGGAGGATTTGAAGGTAGGATGCTCTGAGGTTGGACAGTGGAAGTGGGGAGAAAAGGGGGTCTATAAACCTAAGGAATTCTTTGATTCTATGATGGGGTCTACAAGGTTTCCTTGGCATAGATTGATCTAGACCTCCTCTGCTATTCCAAGACATTCATTCACTTCATGGGTTTGTCTCCATTATAAATTGCCAGTGGCAGCAAGATTAAAAAGGCATGGCGCTAAGTTAGATGATGTTTGTATTATGTGTGGAAAAGATAAAGAGGAGATTGATCATCTTTTTATAAATTGTCCATTTGCTATGGAGTTGAGAAAGGATATTAGAAGAATTTTACAGCTGAGGTATGAGTTTTAGACGGTTGAACAGTGGGCGACAAATTGGAAGAATGTAAGAGGCTCAAAAAGCTGGAAAAATGTGGTGTCTGCAATGTTTTGTGATGTGATATATTCGATATGGGAAGCACGGAACATGTTGAAATATAAGGGAAAGATTTGTTCAGTACAATATTTTGTGCAGAGAATCAGAGAAATTGTGTTAGCAAAGGTAGTGGGTAGTTCCAAAAATAGTTTGGAAGTTTCTGAAACTATTGATAGGCTGTTGAATTAGGGGTATGGTTGTGGTGATCATTGTACTGATTGCTTTTATTTTGCCCCAGGTTGGGTAATAGTAATAAAAAGCAAGCGCTTTTTTCTGCCTATATATATATATATATATATATATATATATATATATATATATATATAGGAAAATTGGATTCTAATAATATCTACTTTTACAAATTGGATGGCAATAATCCCTACTTTAAATTTGTATTCTGGTGGTCCAAAAAATAATAAAATTGTATTGTAGTGGTACCAAATCCATCACCACATTCTTTTTATTTTTTTCATGTCTACCCCATATTGTTTTTGCTTTTTTCGTTTCTGCCCCCAAATAGGTAATGAAGTGTAGTTACTAAAACATTTCTTAAATAATTTTTTTGAGATTCCGAGCAATTATTATGATTTTTTAAAAAGAATAAAATTGAAAAAATCATAAAAAATTCAAAACAAAATTCAAAAAATTCGGAGAAATGCTGTAAAATCACTAAAAATCGTGGTAAAGTGTTATACAAAGTTTTGAATTAAATGCAACACAAAATCTATGATATTTAGGGTATACTCTCGATTATGTCCCACTACAATACAATTTTTTTTTTTTTGGACCACCAGAATATAAATAGAAATTAGGGATTATCTGTTTAGACCCGATTTCGTGTCTAAATACCGCCTAAATCCTTAGGCTTTTAACTCGTTTCGTGGTTTAACTTCATAAGTTTTTAATGCGTTTTTGGTTATTCTGTAGATTTTGGAGCTTTCACCGAAAACGTAGCAAAACAGGCCTTTTTATAGCATGCTTGGTGATTTCCCGAGCCGAGCCGGACCGGAAACCGAGGCGGAGTCGACCCGGGACCACACTCCTAACCTTTGGTGCCAATTAGTGAGGTAACACCCGCTACGACCCTCGAAATGGGTGTTACATGCCTTGGAAAGAAGGAAGAAACAAAGGGACGAAAAGAGTAGGGTAGCCCCCGCCACCCAGATCGTAGCACCCGCTACCATAGGGGGTAGCGCCCGCCACCACAGAGGTAGCACCCGCTACCATAGGGGGTAGCGCCCGCCACCATTGAGGTAGCACCCGCGACCTGTGCTCAAAGTCAGCCTTGAATTGTCATCTGAAGAAGGTAGCGCCCGCTACCATATAGGTCGCGCCCGCGACCTCCTAATCCCGAGTGAGACTGTGCCCACGGTCTCCCAGACCGTACCCACGGTCTCTCGAAGCTCGAAATCGCCCGACCTTTTTCGCTGGACAGAACATGACCGTGGCCACGGTCCCCCTATGTTCTGCGCGTGTTTTCGGCCTGAAGTGCTGCGTTTTGCCAACCAATTTTCACTTGTATATATATCCCTTGTGAACGATTTCTTGGGAGCTATCTAGGGTTAGACTTAGACATTATTTTCAGCTTGTAATTAGTGATTTTTAGAGGGAGATTAGTGAGAGATTAATCTAGGGTTTTGGAGATTTGTGTTTATTATTGAAGATTTGGGTATTCAAACAATTGAAAGATTGTTGGATCATCTTTTTATTGCTTTCCTTTGTTCATCTACAGCACTTTGATAAGTTTTCTCTTCCCTTAACTCCTTTATTAATTACTTTGCTAATTACTTTGCTTGTTCTTGATTTCTTTGCTTGCTATTTCATTGTTCTTGCTTGTTAATGGTTGTTTGATGTTAGAAATCATGTTTAGGGTTGGATTGGATGTTGTTAGCATAGTTAGTGTTATGATTAGTGGCTAGAAACCCTATGGGTTAGGGGGTAATTAAGGGGTGAATGGGTGATTAGGTTTGGGTTAGCAATTTTAGTGAGTAATTAGTTAGGAAATCAACTTCCTAATCCTATCCTTCCCTCAAGTGGGATGTATTTGGGTACGAAAGCATCCCGAATACATCCAACGCTTGTTGGAAGGTAGGAATTAGGATAGTTAGTATTCTAGTTCGCGAAAGCGAATAGAAACTAACTAGGAAATTTCGTTCCTTGAACTCCCCCGGGTCTGTCGATGGACTTTGGGGAAGTTAATCCGGACTATCCTTGAAAGAGGAAGCCCGGTGGGTATTTTCTAACGGAGTTACCATTTGATTTCCCCTTCTCGCTACTTTCTTGTTGCAAAACTCATTTCCTCATCCCCGTTTGCATCCCGAAAAGCCTCCGAAGCCCATTTTCCATTCCTTAACCGACCTTAGCTTTATTTCTTGCGTTGTGATCCCTTCAAACCGATATCCTTACCTTAGCAATCTCATCCCGACCATTGACTTAGTTTCTATGACCAAGGCCGCCAGCTCTCTGAGAGAGAACGACAATACCGAGGTCTTACAAACTGCTGTACATCATCCAATTTGCAAAAGTAGGGACTATTAGAATCCAATTTCCCTATATATATATATATATATATATATATATATATATATATATATATGGGTTTTTGGATAATAATAATATACCAACCTTTGGAGGTGTTAGATTGTAATATACCAACCTTTACTATTGGACAACAATAACCCTGACCTTTATTCCTGGGTCACATTATTATACCAGCAGTAACAAAGGGGGTAGTGAACCGGTCTCCATGCGTGCTAACGTGGCTGGCGAAGAGAAAAAAAATTGTTCCAGGCCAATAACCTTATTAACCCCTTAGTTTTTCTCACTAACCCACATTACAAGACATTGTTTGGTTTTGTTTCACGTCAGTACGAAGACCGGTTCACCACCTCGTTAGTCACTATGTTAGGGCTGATTTTTTTTAACGGGGTTATTGAGCAAGGACTGGTTATTTAACCTCTGTCTGTCACGTCAGAATCGATACCACTTAACCAGTCACCACCCCCTCAGTCATTGTTGGTATAATAATCTCACCTAAGTATAAAGGTTAGGGATATTGTTGTCCAATAGTAAAGATCGGTATATTACAATCCAATATCCCCAATGGTTAGTATATTGTCATCCAATATCCCTATATATATATATATACATATATATATATATATATATATATATATATATATAGAAAAATTGGATTATAATAATCCCATATTTTACAAATTAGATGGTGATAATCCCTACTTTCAGTTTGTATTCTGGTGGTCTAAAAAAAATGGATTGTAATTGGACATCATCGAGAATATACCCTCAATGTCATAGATTTTGTGTTGCATTTGATTCAAAACTTTGTATAACACCTTACCATGATTTTTAATGATTTACGGCGTTTCTCCCAATTTCTTTCAATTTTTTTTACTATTTTTTACAAATTTTTTCACTTTTATTCCTTTTAAAAAATCATAATAATAACTCGTAGTCTCAAAAAAATAATTTAAAAAATGTTTTAGAAACTACAATTCATTACCTTTCTAGAGGTAGGAACGAAAAAAATAAAAACAATATGGGATGGGAATGAAAAAAAAAAAAAAGAATATGGAGGTTGATTTGGTACTGATACAATACAAACTGAAAGTAGGGATTATCGCTATCCAATTTGCAAAATATGGGATTATTATAATCCAATTTTCATATAGATATATATATATATATATATTTATATTAATATATATATACATATATATATATATATATATATATATATATATATATATATATATATATATGTATGTATGTATGTATGTATGTATGTATGTATGTATGTATGTATGTATGTATGTATGTATGTATGTATGTATGTATGTATGTATGTATATATATATACACACACCCAACGGGTATTAGCTCAGCGGTTTGAGCACCTTGGTAGATGAGAGGGGTCTGGAGTTCGAGCCCCAGCACCTCATCCTCCAGGGTATTGCTTCCTGATGGGAATCCGAACTCACATGCTCCGTCTGCCTGGGTAGCAGATATGGCAGATGGGGTTTGCCACCGGAGGTTAAACCTTACATTCCTCTAAATAAAACAAAGTAAACCAAAAACAAACTCAACTGCCACACACCAGAGTATATCACAAGCCACATGCTCGGAGTACAATCTAAATGAATTAAACAGTCCTAATCATTCCAAATATGTTTATAATAGAATTCAACTTACAAAACATTTACTTTCTATATACATAAACAACTGGAAATACTCCAGTCTCTAAATAAGCAATCAACTCCTCATTTTCATATTGACCTATAAGGGGGAGGGAAAAGGGGGGGTATGAGCAAACGACATCTCAGTGGGTAACTTGTACCCTCAAACAACTATTAGGATTCATGAAACCTCAAAATGGTAGTCACCTTAATTCCATATTCACCCAACTAAAAACAAATATGATTGCATCTATGGTCGCTAAATAACTAACCAAATAGGAAACTATGTATAGGGTTTCTATTCAAGCATCTACATGTCTCATGTTGGTTAAAATGATAACCAACTATCTCAAGGGCTAGCTAATGGTTGTGGATGGACTTTCTAATCATCAAATGGTCAGAAGGCACACTTATGGGTAACTCAAGTCCATCGACATTCTAACAAATCATATCCAACTCAATTATAACTCTCCTAAAGTCTTAATAACCTTAAACAAGTAATTCAAATATACTCAACACTTAGCATTCAAAAAGGACGTTAAAACAAGATAAGTACCAATTCGATCAAAGGACGCTACCAAAGGACTCAAACATTACATATATAAATCATTTATGACAAAAGGAGTTCATTTAAATCACAAGACCCTTTCAAACCTTTGTTCGAACATATTTAAACATAATTCACCAACTTATCAATTCTCAAGTAGCATGCCATTCATACTTCAAAACCTTTCAAAACCATTCTAAATAAGAACATAATACCTTCAATATTTGAAGAGTATAGTAAGTCATACACTTTGAAACATGTATTAAAAGTTATTCAAATTGTCTTTTTCATCCATTCATAACCATAATATATAATTATTTCCAGTAAACCAATGGTTTAGTATAATCCTTCCTTCTTTCCATTGTAAGAAAATACTAATACCATGGGCGTATGGTATTTTCAACACTCTCCAGCCGAGGTCGGTTCCCCCTTATGATAGTTAGTTGCCGAAAATTCCTAACGTCAATGGACTTTATATACCTAGCCGATTTGGTACCCCTTTTACAAGTGGTAACCTGACCTTCCAATTAGTCCATTAGTACATAATGCAATACCCCTAGCCAGAAAACCAATTTCAATACTTATAGATAGTACAAAATGTCATACCAAACACTTCTCATCCAATCGTGCTTTCCAAAATCTCATGTATATGTACATAAAATAGGAATATACCTTTCATTCAAATCAAAATCTACTCAATTGATCGTTTTCCAACTTATTCCCATTCAAGAAAGCCAAATCCCCTTAAATAAGTTCATAAACCTTCAAAATAACTAATAACACTTAAAAATCACACATTCATCTTAAATCAGACATAAGTATCAAAATTCAAACCATTCTTTAGAATAATACTTCAAAGAGTCATTCAAAATTCAAGTTCATAAGTATATACACGTAGATGAGCCCATGAAACCCATATAAGTCAAATTAGCTTTCTTAACATGTCAAAAATGCATTCAATAACTCATCCATGATCCTTTCATGCATACTTTACTCATAAACAACCAAATAAACACATATAAATCACATAAGCATCTTAAAGCACACATAATCATCAAAACTTAAACCACTCCTTCAATGAAATAAACTTATACATCTCAAACTATCATTTAAACACAATCACCCTAACAAAAGCACATAGTTAAGTTCACAAGGCTCAATTAAATTCAAAGAGTCTTCCTTTAAATAAAATAAACCCATTTGATAAGTAGTAGCGACTTGAATATGCAAATATTTTCCGTTAGACCCCTAAATACTCATTTTAAAAATACCTTTTGCAAGAAAAGCCACACAATACTTTTCAACTTCACATAGACTTCGAATACTTGGAAAAGTTCGCGTACCCGAACACAATTCACACATTACAGTTAATGTATATAACCCGTAGGACACTCATTTATGCATACTACACTTATAATTAGTCCTATCAATATATATTCTAAACTTAAATCAAACCTTTGAGCATACTCAGCACATATTCACATATATAAAGCTCTTTTAACTCATAACTAGCTCAATTCCCACACAAACAACATAATAAGGACAATACTTAACATAAGCAACCAATAATCCATTCTTTTCATCAATCAACCCAAAGTATTCCAGTTTCACAATTCAACCTGAGCGTCCTCTTTACGTACACCTTCCTTAACAAACCTTGACACTCATTGTTCAACCCAAGCACCAACCAACTTCCAACTTAGTTACATAACTCAATCCAACCATTCCAATATAATTAACAATTCCAGGCATAAACGCAATATTCAAAGTCTACTAGTTAAACCTGAAACTTAAGAGTTATTAAGAGGGGACAGAAATTACTCACTTTGACTCTCAATTGAACAATTAGGTCTCAAATTGGTGCTAGAGTTGGTGCCGAGGGCATCGGAAGCACCCAAACGCACTGGATTCATCCCAGAAAACCGTCTACAGACCTAGCTCGGACCTCCCATGCCCCTCTTCTGTCTTGCGTGAGGCCACCGAGGTCTCTGCCGCCCCCGCCAACCGTTGACGCCACGGGTCGCTGGTCGTCGCGTGAGTCTCCGACACCGAATAGACACCACCGCCTCCTTTGATTGAGCCACCATCAAGTCCCCTCTTCCATCTCTATCTATCTATATTGTTTGAAGGGAAGTAGAAGCGGCCACTAAACCAACCTCTTCATCTCCCTCTCTTTCGTGTTGTCGACGACCGGCGACCAAGCGGCAACGCCACCATCGCCGCCATCTTCTTTCCTCTCGGTCTGTTGCTCTCACCGCCAACCCCCCCCCCCCAATGCCTCTTTTCTATGTGTGTGTAAAGGGAGCCAAAATGACTTGCCTCTTCCCTCCCCCCCCCCCCCTCCCCCGACATCTCACCCCAAAATAAGACCCCATTTTGCTTTGCCTTTTTTATTTTCCTCCACCCTTCTAATCCCAACCCAATATATTACCCCGACCTCATCCTCTCTAACATCTAATAACTAAATTTAGTAGGGCATAATTACATAGAATAGGAAATTATACAATTAGTCTTATAAATAATTAATTAAGTAAACATAAATAAAATCACATAAAATAAAAAAATTAATCATTAATCCCATAAATAAATAACTAAACCTAAATTAGATTTGTAATTGGGGAAATTACTTTTAATAAAACTCCCGGACATTACAATCTGGCTTGTCTTTTTCTAATTCAGTCGATTTTTATTTTTATTTTTTTTAAAATTTTAGGGTCAATAGGTTCTACATCTAGTGTGATTCACATTTGGTGCGGTGGTAGTTACTCGTATGGCCGTATGGGGTTGGTCTATTGGTGGTTGTCGTCAGTAAATTATGTGGTGGGGAGGCTGGCATCGGTGAACTTGAGCACGGTGTTCAGTGTTTGTTTGCACGTAGATAAATTGGATTCGAGCGACTATCAGTAGATTGGGGGGTTTGCTTTGCTTGCGTTCCTGTTGGTTGTTTGGGTGAGGTTATTGGAGTCATCCTTGCTTGTGTATGTAAGTTATTGATAGTAAATTCTGATATCTATTCTTTGGTGTTGTAGTTGAGTCTATCTACATAATCTATGATTAGGGGTTATTTTATATGACTATCTAGCAATTTCCTTATTTTTTGGTGTGACTTTAACTATGTTGGTTGTGTCTTTGGAGTTGTGGAATGTTATCCATCAATTTATCGGATAAATCAGAGTTAGAACAAGGTAGTGCAGACAATCAATTTCTTACTATGGATTCTGGTTTAGGGGAGGCCTTTGAGGTGCTAATTTCTTCACAGTTAAAAGATGAATTACCAAGAATAGTGTTGGAATGTATTGAACACATAAAGCATCCACGAGAAGCTTTCTGCGCTACTCGGGATTTTAAGGATAAGAGAAATCTCTTATTTAAGGCCCATGATTTTCCAGTTGCAATATATATGTATGAGAGGGTCATCCAATTTTTGTAGGTAGGTATACCAATTTACAGTCAAGATGCACAACTTATGTCTGAATTGCGAGTCACTCTCAATTCTAATCCAGCGGCTTGTTGGTTGAAGCTAGAGCAATATGCCTTAGCCAAAAATCATTGCGATCTAGCTATGAAATTTGATATTGATAATGTTAAAGTACGTTACCAGAGGGCTCTGCCGTTTTTGCATAGGGGAATAGTCGAAAATGTTAAGAGAGATTTTCAAATAGCTCTTAAATTTGAGCCAAACAATAAAATCGTATGGTGGGAGCTAAAAAATTTGGAAGAGGAGTATGGATATTCTATAGATGGTTGTGCGACATGAAAAAATTAAACATAAGAGAATCAAACAGTATTTGTTCCGCTTTGCGATCATTGTATTTGTAAGAGCAGCAACGTTACCAAATGTGGGTCCTCTAAGTCAACTCCTTTGTTGGAGGTTTCCATATTTACTAGTTGCATCCGGAGGATCAGATGATTCCTAAACAGGAGGCTACTAAATCAAAAGTGGAGATGGGGAATGGGGTGGAAGATCGAGATGGAACAAAGGATGAGTATGTAAGCACCGAGTTAGAAAGTCAACGAGATCACTTAACTTCAATAACACAAGATTTGATGCATCAAGATTCTAGGTCATCTTGTTGGAGGGGTAGAAAAATCAATAAAGAGATTGTGCCCACTTCAATGGATGAAGATGAATTAAGTTGTTTAACATCGCAACAAGGAATGGAGGACAGTTTACACCTATGACTGGAATAAGCTCTATTGAGAGATGAAAACAAGTTCACTTGATGGAGGTGACGATGGTTGTGATCAAGATATGGTTTATTTTTTCATGTTCAAGTGAATCGGGGAAATTACTGAGAATCTCTAAGAAAGTGTACCTTCA
Source organism: Portulaca oleracea (assembly GCA_029582165.1). Lineage (NCBI taxonomy): Eukaryota > Viridiplantae > Streptophyta > Magnoliopsida > Caryophyllales > Portulacaceae > Portulaca > Portulaca oleracea. The sequence goes on along the minus strand of CM055878.1, from coordinate 9,313,994 downwards.
GAGAGTGGAAGGGCAGATAGTTCGCTTTTCTTGCAAGCATCGTCAAAGTTTTTTAAAAGTCTCGAAGGTTCCTTTGGGCCCTATGAGGATGTCAATTATAGACAAAGGTGAAAAGGATGAGGAATTTGAATCTTACATAAATATGGTTGGATCTCAGGAGCTGGAGTATAAGATGGATTCTGAGGAGCAACAATATGACACTAACAATCTAGGAAGTATAGTTTCTCATTCCCCATAGGATGTGGTAGATAGATCGGACCTATCAAGCATCACACATGATGGGGTATCATGTTCAAGTCTCGGTTCTAGCCCTCGAAAAGAAAGAAAAATTATAGAAATCGACAGATTTGTTCCTGCAAATGTAGTATAATAAGTCATATCAGAAAAAAGCAATATACCGCAAAGGCCTCCGGAATAAGCAAGTACTCTCTCAAGAAGACTTTACTACTAAAGCTAATTCGTTTTGCAGGAATTAATGTATAATAATGTTGGCGCAAAAAGGAAAGTGGAGTAGATAAAGGATTTCATCATCCCTCTAATTGGCAAAAGGCGCTTCATAGGGAATGGTTGTCATAAAAGTTAAGATTATACTTACAAGTTTGAAGAATCTCGGTGTGTCTGTAAACTATATATTTTCTTATTGAATGATATTGACTATTCTGGCAAAAAAAAAAAAGGGCATTTGCCCATAACTTATAAAAGAAATGCAAATTGCTTGGTAAAACATATTTCATATGAAAAACTTGTAAATAACTCATGCATGCATAATGCATTCATATTATAAAAAAAGTGAATATTAAACATGTGTATTTAAGTGTCTTGGTGAGCTAATGATAAGTGCTTCTTGTATATATGAGAACTTGGTCATTTTGATGGAATTTGGGAAATATTTGATTTGATTGTGTTATCTTATACACGAATTTCCCATATCACACTTGGTTTGGAGTTTGGTGAGTTTTGTAGGGAATTTGTGAAGAATCGATAGTGTAGATCCAAGTTATGAGCTTAAAGGACCAAGAAGTGAGGTGTTGGATCGCCCAAGGCCCAAACAATGGCCCAAAGTACTCCTAGGCTCGAAACAAGCAGTGACACGGGTGCCCCATGAAAAGCACGGGTCGTGTCTATGGCCAGAGAGTGAGAAAATTCAAGAAGGAAGCTGACACGGTCCGTGTCACAGGGAGCACGGTCCGTGTCACATGGGGCACGGTCCGTGTCTCTCCTGTCTTTTCATTTTCGGCGGTTTTGAAGTGATGTTTGCCTATATTATGCGGATTTTCTGGCCGAGTGGAGGAGAATGAATCCATCATCATCCCATTTTCATGCTCTGATCATATCATTCATATTCCATATTCCATCCACCATTGAAGATTGAGAGAAGATTGAAGATCGAAGAGCAACTTGAATACACTTTGAAGTGGAGGAGCAAAAGTTCTCCATTGATGATTCCTAGCAAGTTTGTTCTTCACTTGGGTTTATTTCTCAATCTCTCATAGATTTCCATATGCTTTCTAGACTAGATTTCAATTACTTTGTAGTTTTAAACATGAATTGTGAGTAGTTCTTTTAGTTTAGGGGATGAACCTTTGAAGTTGCTTGATGAATTGACTTTGTTGGATTGAATTATTATGAATTTAGTTTGCTTCAATCTATTTGGTCTTTGAATTGAATCGTTATTGCTTTTGCTTGATCACCAATTGCATGTTAATAGGCTGTTGAATGAAGTACCGAAAGGAGAAGTTTGATTACCCGAAAACCTAGATTAAACTAGTTAAAATTATCTAGACATAGAAGTTTTAACTAGGGTTCTTGAGATAATTTGATCTTTAACCTTGACTAAATCGAAATAACCACGAAAGTAGGTGCTTGGTTAGTCTTGGCAATTCGCTCTAGTGGCAAAATCTCATTGCGAAGTACTCTATGCGATTATCGAACCTTGATTGTGCAAATTAATGAAATGAAAGTTCAATCCACATCGTTGATTCGTTATTTGACTTAGGTTTCATCCCCTGAACGCCTTTTTACCTTGATTAAATCAGAAAAGTTTGTGTGAATATTCGTTTGTTTAGTTCTTGATTGTGATTAGAATTAGATTTAGATGATTCAAAACAAAAACCGGATCGACTTAGCGATCAACTAGGAGGCTAGTTCAGTGCGTTGAAAGGAAAAGTCCCTGTAGGAACGACCTTGATTTATGCTACAATTTCACCCATGCACTTGCGGCCTATCAAGTTTTTGGCGCCGTTGCCGGGGACTTTGTCCCTAGCCAGCCACTGAACGAATACCCTAAGGTTGCCTAAGTCTTTTATTTTCTGTTTTGATTTTCCTTGGTTTTTGGTTTTTGTCTTGCGAGGTTTACTCTACGTGCATGCAAAAAGCTCCACTCTTTGATCTTGATCCTGAAATCGAAAGAACCTTTCGCTCCCGGCGAAAGAAGCAAAAGTTAGAGCACGCCCGGAGAAGACAAGAAGAGAACTCCAAGCGAAAGAACACCATGTCCGGTGGAGGCGGCGGTGGAGAGCCTAGAATCACGCTTGGCTCCTATGTGATGCCAAATGTCACAAATCAACCCTCCTCCATTAATCCTCCAAGAGTGGCCTCTGACGATTTCGAGCTGAGGAGTTCACTCATCAATTTGGTAAAGGCCAACCCATTCCATGGCCTCCCCAATGAAGACCTTCGCCTATTCAACCAAGCATGTGAGACCTTTAAGGCAAATGGTGCAACGCCCGATGCAATCAAGCTACGATTGTTTCCCTTCTCACTTGAAGGGAAGGCTTGGGAGTGGTTGGACGCTCTTCCATCAAGCTCTGCCATCACCACTTTTGACCAACTTGCTAGCCTATTCTTGGCGAAGTACTTTCCTCCTAGCAAGTTGACGAGCCTCCGGAATCAAATCTCAACATTTGTCCAAGAGCGGATGAGTCCTCTATGAAGCGGGAGAGGTTCAAGGACCTCTTACGTCAATGCCCCCACCATGGTTTAGAACCATGGGTCCCGATCCAAGCTTTCTACAATGGGGTGGATGACAACTTGAGGGCCAACATCTTGGCGGCGGCAGGAGGCAACATCATGTCCAAGACAGTGGCGGAACTCCAAACTTTGATTGAGGAGATGGCGATCAATAGCTACCAAATGTCAAAGCCCCGTTCCAAGAGAACGGGAGGTAAGTATGAAGTTGATGCTATTTCTATGTTGAATGCTAAGTTGGATGCCATGACTAAGAAGATGGATTTGTTGAATGTGAATGCTCCCCCTCCCCAACCATGTGCGTCGTGTCAATCATATGAGCATGAGACCTTGAATTGTCCTAGTGGGTTGGTTAGCAATGAATCGACCGAAGTGGTTAACTATGTTGGTAACCCTTCTAATAGGCAAAACTTTGACCCTTTTTCCAATACTTACAATCCCGGTTTTAGGTTCCACCCGAACTTTTCTTACCGGAACAATAACCAAATGGGTCAACCCCAAGGACAAAGACAACCCCAAGCACCTCTACCACAAGCTCCCCAAAAGCCTAACCTAGAGGCTATGATACAAGCTTTGATGTTGTCTCAACAACATCATCAACAACGGCAACTTGAGCATCAACAAAGACAAGATGAGGTGATTAAGGCCTTAGCTACTAAAGTTGACCTTATGAGCACCCACACTCAAATGCTTGAGAATCAAATTGCCATTCAAGCTGGTACCTCCACTACCCCTCCGGGAATGCTTCCCGAAAAGCCCGAACCTAACCCTAAGGAACAATGTAATGCCATTGTTTTGAGGAGTGGGACACAATATGAGGGACCTAGCATGCCAAATACCAAGCATGGGGGAGTTGTGGTTGAGAAAGAGGTTGAGAGGCTTAGTGAGAATGTTGTTAGTTTTGAAAGAGAGAAAGACCTTGAGAGTGAGCATTCAAAAGAGAACACCGAAACCCGACCTTCATCTCCACCTAGAGTTTACAAACCACCGTTACCCTTTCCTCAAAGATATGCTAAGGCTAAATTTGATGCAAAATTCGGCAAGTTCTTTAATATGTTAAAGCAATTGAATGTGAATGTGCCGTTTTTGGATGTTTTATCTCAAATGCCTTTGTATGCAAAGTTGTTGAAAGGAATCCTCTCTAAAAAGAGGAAAATTGATGAAATTGAGGAAGTTGCTTTGACTGAAGAATGTAGTTCTGTGGTTCTTAACAAGCTTACTCCTAAGCTTAAGGACCCGGGAAGCTTTAGTATTCCATGTGGCCTAGGTAGCTTAACCGTTGACCGAGCTTTGTGTGATGTGGGTTCTAGTGTAAGCTTAATGCCCTATTCTTTGTATGAACGGTTAAACCTAGGAGAGTTGAGACCAACTACCATGTCATTGCAAATGGCGGATCGTTCTATCAAGTACCCTAAGGGTATTTTGGAGGACTTTCCCCTTAAGGTGGGTGATTGTTATATGCCGATTGATTTTGTCATCCTTGATATGCCCGAAGATTCCCGTACCCAAATCATTTTGGGGAGACCTTTTCTTGCTACCGTAGGGTGTGTCATAGATGTACAATGTGGGAAGATGAAGTTTAGGATAGGGGAACATAAACTTGAGTTTGATTTATTCCGTGATGTTTTGCCACGTGGCGTTTCCCCTTGCTTTGGTGTTGATGTGTTTGGTGAGAAGGATAAGAATGTTGATGGTTTGATTTGTGAAAAGAAAGATGACTGTGTGCATGTACTGGAGAGTGAAAAGCTTGAGAAATCTCGTGACCATTTTGTTGCAAATTCTTGTGGTTTATTTATTGATAAAGGCCATGAACTTGGCGATGCAAGGGTGGGAATAAAAGAAATTTTGCCCCCACCGAACATCATCAAGAACGTGCCTTATGGTATTAACAAGGGTGCTTTCAATGAGTTTTTCAGGTTTGATGATGGTGATCCCTCCATTTCTGAAGGAGGTGATGGGTTTGACCCAAACTGTAGGGTCAATTTGAAGACGTTTGAAGGTACTTTACAAGATGGAGCTCCTAAAGCCCTTGGCTATGGAGTTATGGACTATTCGCCCGGTTGAGAGGTACCTTGTCCAGCTTAGGACATTAAACAAGCGTTTTTTGGGAGGCAACCCAAGCTTTTTCGATTTTATTTTCATTTTATTTTTTTTTTTTTAGGATTTTCTAAAATTTTTCCTTATTTTTCTTCTTTTTATTTTTGATTTTTCTAGATTTGTGTTTTCTTCCTTGCTTCTCGGGTGATGTTTCGCATTGCGGACAATGCTCGGTTCAAGCATGGGGGGTTTGTGTAACTTTTTGTGGATATGTGTGTTTTGAGTCGTTTTTATTTTTGATTTTTAACTTGTTTTGAGTCTTTTTCTTTTGTTTTGATTTTATTTCTTTTGTTTTCTAGATTTACTTGTAGTTTTTTAATTTCTTTTTTTCGTAGGTTGTTTTCGTTTTCTTATTTTCTTATTTTCATTTTGAGTCTTGTAAAAAGCATTTGAAAAGAAAAAATTTAAAAAAAAAAAAGAAAAACGTAAGTAAAAAAAAAGATTGTTTGATATAGGATTTGGCGTGATAGTTTTCTTTTGACTTGATTTGATCCTGTATAGCCCGTTTATGAAAGACTGTGAATTGACATGAGTTGTGAAGCTAAATGTTGTGAGAATTGTGCTAGGATAGTAAGACCGATTGCCTTTGTTTCTATTGTAAGAGTGACTTGTGCATATGCATATCTTCTTAAACTAGGTAATGATTGTTGAGCGCTACCTGTGAGTCCACATAAGCCTAAAAGAAAAGACTAATCATTTTTATTAGTCTAATTTCCATGAGTGACTCACCATTGTGGCATCCTCCTTCATTTGCTTTGCATCTCCTTGAAATTGTTATGCGTTGTACATTGACAAGATGATAGAGGCATTAGGATTTGAACCCGCAAGCCTTGACCACCCGTTTACATCATAATATCCTTAGTTAGCCCTTTCTAGCCTTGACTTTTTCTCTTCTTGAACCCACATTATGAGCCTTGGCCGATTATATATTTCCTACCCTTAAGCCATTGCTTGAAATGTTTTGAGTTTGAAGTTGGGTTGATTGTGGTTACTTTGGTGGTTTGGTTTGTGATGGGGATTGGTTTGAGTTGTAAATATTGATTTCATTCCCCAAATTATGTACATTGAAGTTGTTGGGTAGAGTTGGAACTTGCCTAGTGAGTTGTATATAAGTGTGAGTTTGTTTGTTTTTGTGTGTGTTTTATTCAAGAAGAAAAAAAAGAGAAAAAGAAAAGAAAAAAAGAAAAATATAGAAAAAGTGTGAAAAGAAAAAAAAAGAAAAAATCGGAGAATTCCGGAAAAAAAAAAGAAGCAAAAGAGAATAAAGTGTTTGACATTGTGTTTCTTTTGTTTTGAGGCAAGTTTCCAATTGTTTGTGGGGTTGATTTGGATTGATTTTAAGTGGTAAGAGTGTATGTATGAATTGGTGCGAAATAATTTCAAGCTTTGGCTTTTAGCTCCACGATTCCCAAATATTATCCACTCCTTACCCTTAACCCTAGCCCCGTTACAACCCTTGAAAGTCCTCTTGATTGTCATTGTTGCTTTGCAAATTGCGGTGGAGAGTTGAGATTCTTAGCAAGTACGTGGTTGGTTGTGACTTTGGTTTGAGTGTTTGAGCGAACTTTCAATGATTTTTTTATATATTTAAACACATGAGAGGAGTGTTTCCACATTCCCAGAAAGTGAGTTTGCTCTTCATTCATACCTAGTTTCATGCTTAACATGTGCCTTCTTATCTCATTCAGTGATTAAGGGTGATTGGTTGAACTTGATGAGTACCATTCTTGAATAATTTGTCTTCATTTACTTGTGTAAATTGGCTTCTTTTTCACTCTCGGGCTATACTTTAGATTAGATTGGGTTGATTGAATGTTCTATCATTGCCATCCTTAGGAGTTGTAATTAAATAAGATTTTCGTTTTATTATTTTTACTTTTGAGTCTTTTTACTTTTGCTTTGAGTTCTTTGAGTCTTTTTGTCCCGTTTTCTTTTATTTTCTTTCATTTTCTTTCTTTGCCTTTTCTTTTGAGTTTGGACTTGCTTAGGGACAAGCAAGGACTAAGCATGGGGGATTTTGATAAGTGCTTCTTGTATATATGAGAACTTGGTCATTTTGATGGAATTTGGGAAATATTTGATTTGATTGTGTTATCTTATACCCGAATTTCCCATATTACACTTGGTTTGGAGTTTGGTGAGTTTTGTAGGGAATTTGTGAAGAATCGATGTAAACCGAGCCCAAAAAGCAAGTGTAGATCCAAGTTATGAGCTTAAAGGACCAAGAAGTGAGGTGTTGGATCGCCCAAGGCCCAAACAATGGCCCAAAGTACACCTAGGCTCGAAACAAGCAGTGACACGGGTGCCCCAGGAAGAGCACGGGTCGTGTTTATGGCCAGAGAGTGAGAAAATTCAAGAAGGAAGCTGACACGGTCCGTGTCACAGGGAGCACGGTCCGTGTCACAGGGAGCACGGTCCGTGTCACATGGGGCACGGTCCGTGTCTCTCCTGTCTTTTCATTTTCGGCGGTTTTGAAGTGATGTTTGCCTATATTATGCGGATTTTCTGGCCGAGTGGAGGAGAATGAATCCATCATCATCCCATTTTCATGCTCTGATCATATCATTCATATTCCATATTCCATCCACCATTGAAGATTGAGAGAAGATTGAAGATCGAAGAGCAACTTGAATACACTTTGAAGTGGAGGAGCAAAAGTTCTCCATTGATGATTCCTAGCAAGTTTGTTCTTCACTTGGGTTTATTTCTCAATCTCTCATAGATTTCCATATGCTTTCTAGACTAGATTTCAATTGCTTTGTAGTTTTAAACATGAATTGTGAGTAGTTCTTTTAGTTTAGGGGATGAACCTTTGAAGTTGCTTGATGAATTGACTTTGTTGGATTGAATTATTATGAATTTAGTTTGCTTCAATCTATTTGGTCTTTGAATTGAATCGTTATTGCTTTTGCTTGATCACCAATTGCATGTTAATAGGTCGTTGAATGAAGTACCGAAAGGAGAAGTTTGATTACAAAACCTAGATTAAACTAGTTAAAATTATCTAGACATAGAAGTTTTAACTAGGGTTCTTGAGATAATTTGATCTTTAACCTTGACTAAATCGAAATAACCACGAAAGTAGGTGCTTGGTTAGTCTTGGCAATTCGCTCTAGTGGCAAAATCTCATTGCGAAGTACTCTATGCGATTATCGAACCTTGATTGTGCAAATTAATGAAATGAAAGTTCAATCCACATCGTTGATTCGTTATTTGACTTAGGTTTCATCCCCTGAACGCCTTTTTACCTTGATTAAATCAGAAAAGTTTGTGTGAATATTCGTTTGTTTAGTTCTTGATTGTGATTAGAATTAGATTTAGATGATTCAAAACAAAAACCGGATCGACTTAGCGATCAACTAGGAGGCTAGTTCAGTGCGTTGAAAGGAAAAGTCCCTGTAGGAACGACCTTGATTTATGCTACAATTTCACCCATGCACTTGCGGCCTATCAGCTAACTACTATTATTTAAATATTAGTAAACTATGTGGTACTCGATTTGCTAATTTACTATATGTGGCATCTTGATTTTCTAATTATTGACTGCCTAAAAGATCTTGTTGATAACTGAAATCAAAACATTGAAACATGGGGAAAACGAGATGAACTCAATATGTTTGACATTGTAATGTAAAGATATTTTACGAAAACGAATTATTTTATTGGGGCACATCGATAAATTTATTTTGAAATGAAGGAGAAGAGAATAGCTCAAACATTTACCAGTTAATTATCTGAATGTGAAACCTAACCAAAGAGACAATAAAATAAAAGATGAAAATGATTAGTGGTAATGATAATGAACAATGAACAATAAACAATGATCTGATCTTTGTTCACTTACTAACGTGTAACACCCCGGCCCCTCCCGGACCACAGACATTACGGATAACTGCTTCAAGGATTACTGACTGGCCCCACAAATTACCACGAGTCTTTCTAGCATGCTTCGTCCTCGTTCATACGCTGATTGGGAAAACTTCCCAGGAGGTCACCCATCCTGCGACTACTCCCAGCTAAGCACACTTAATTGAGGAGTTCCCAACGGATGAGCTACCATAAAAGAAGGTGCACCTTGGTGATATAAGTAGTCATTTCAATCCTTTTAAACCATACTTTAATCATATATCCGGGGTGTTATATAATGTATTTTTGCTGACCAACAACAATAAAAAAAAATTAAAAAAATTCTACTTCTATCAGCAGTAATATACTAGTGTAATAGTTAATGTTCAATAAGATAGGGGTTTACGGTTTGGGTTTTATTGTAACTTTTTCACATAAAAGATACAATACATCGTGGAAAAGAAATATAACACTCATAATGTAAAATAAATTACAGCAAAATTCAAATCATAAGAGCGTCCGCAGCGGCGAGATCGGGGCTGACGTGCCAGACACCTGTCGCTGGTGAGGCCGAGTTTGGCACCGCAGCAGCAAGAGCGGCAATGGCGGTCGAGGCAGTCTCGACTTCACCCTCGCGTGTCGAGGTTGAAGACGAGACCTCGGCAACCATTTGCTTTTTTAAAAAAATTTCCTTTTCACTTAACCAAACGACATCATTTTGGTGGTTTGTGGGCCAAATTTGATAGGTTGCTTGGGGTATACGCTGGGTTTAGGTTGTACTTGGTTTAGGAATTTGAATAACAAGAAGACTTCAACGGCTATTTCCATAGTTTCTAAATCTTTGTAATTAAAAGATTGCAATCTTTATCTTTAGAATTGTAATCAAAAGTTTGCTTCATTAATTTGGAAATTTCATCACAATTTGAGTTTGAGTATATTTCTGATTTGGATATTTTAAATTTTTTATATTGTATTTTCACCTATAAATAGTTGCATATTCCTATGTTTTATTGATCAATTGTAAACTTTTCTTCTCTCAAAAATTATCTTTCTCTTTGAAGAGGCTTGTGGAGGCAACTTCTCCAAACATGTGAACATTTATTTTATGTTTGTGTTTATTTTTACTATTTAATTACTTAATTTAATTTATGTATATAAATCATAATATGTTAAGAATTATTAAATTTAATTGTGTAGATAAATTGAATATTTCACAAGTTTTGCAGAGGCTATTTGGTGAGTTTTATAGTAATAATTTAATTTATTCATTACTTTTTTGCAAAATTAAAATGTTTATAGGTAATTATTCTGGTATTTAATTATGTTGATAGTATATTAACTACTTAATTTGAATTAATTATATTGGAAAATACTAATTCATAAGTGTGTTTAAAATTTTATAGTTCTGGAAATTAATTTTAGAAAATATTAGGTTTGAATATTAATTTTAGAAAATTTTAATTAATTACATTATATTAAACATACTCTGTAAACTAATTTATTCATTAATTATTTGCAAAATTAAAATGTTTATAGGTAATTATTCTGATATTTAATTGTGTTGATAATATATTAACTACATAATTTGAATTAATTATATTAGAAAATACTAATTCATAAGTGTGTTTAAAAGTTTATGGTTCTGGAAATTAATTTTAGAAAATATTAGGTTTGCATATTAATTTTAGAAAATTTTAATTCATAATATTATTTATCCTTTTCTTGTTTTTGGTGGGTTTGGTCTTTTTGAAATATTGTTTTAGTGTTGTCAAGAGAGGAGATGAGTAGATGAATACATTTAGTTTTTAAGTTTGAATATTAATTTGAATAATTGTGGTGGAAATTAATTTTAGAAAACTTAGAATGGATTGTTGTTTTTGCCAAAATTTGTGTCAATCTTCTTTGTGTGGTGTTTTAGAATCAGTTTGAATAATTGTGGTGTTTTATATATATTAATTCATAATTGTGCAATCATATATATTGGAATTACATTATATAATTGTTGAAACTAATTTTAGAAAATTCAAATTCATAATGTGTAAATTATTTTAAGTTTGAATATTTGCATTTGTGTATATTGTTGTAGTTGTAGGACTATTTTAAATAACTTTGTATGTGAAATTGCTAAATTGTATATAAATTCGAAACTTTACATTATAATAAATATGTAATATCACGTGACGTAATATAAAAAAAAGTAATTCAAATAAGTAATATCACGTGTCTTGTATGTAGGTTTTATGGATCCAACTTGGAATGGTTCTTTTTCTGACTATTTAGGACAAGCTATGACGAATGATGATGATCAAACTCCACCGAGTTTGACACCAAATGTGCAAAATATGCAACAACCTCCTCCAAGATTCAATTACAATTACCTCCAAGTTCCCCAAATGCCACACCTTACCCAAACCTATCCTCAGTTTTCATCACAACCCTTATCACCTATTCCTCAAAATCAGCATGCAACATCGAGTCACCCAAACATGTCATCACAATCCATACCCAATCAACCAGCTGGACGAACCTCAACTCGTCCAAATCGAGGAAACAACGAGAGTGGTGGACCGGTGAGGTGGACAATGGAGGAAGATGTGCATTTGGCTAAATGTTGAGTTAATGTAAGTGTCGACCCTATTGTGGGGAATAACCAAAAGAGAGACAAACTTTGGGAGAGGGTGACAGAGGTGTACAACGAAAATCTCCCTAGTGGCTTGCCTAAAAGAGGCTTGAAGAAATTGTACATGCATTTTAACCGTTGTCAAGGAGACATAAGTCAATTCACCACATGTTATGACAACGCGATGCAGAATTTAATGCCGGTAGCGGAACTAACGAGGAAGACACAATAGCGGCAACCAAATGGATTTACATTACTAGAACGAAAAAGAAAGAGTTTGACCTCACTCATATGTGGAAAATCCTTAAAGATGTTCCAAAGTGGAAACCAGATGTCGAAGCGGAGCTTGCCAAACAAAACATTAAGAATGGCTCATCAAAACAACCAAGGAACTGCGAGGGAACAGAAGATGTGGACCCTTCTAACCTTGACTCCACCGACACTCCTAACATGGCACCTACTGATGAAGTCCCTACTGAACTGGGTTCCTCTAGGCTTGACTGGCCCGCTGGTACAAAGGTTGCCAAGCTAAGGAGGAGAGACAAAGCCCCTAGTATAGATGCAGTGACCTAAGAGACCTCTCAGTTTAATACTGATAGGAAAGCTGCCATAGAGGAAATGAAGCATCATACGACGGCAACAATTGAAAGTAATTCAATATTAAAAGAAAGTGTCGCGCTTCGTAAGCAAAAGGAAGAAAGACGGATTATGGAAATGGATTTATCAAAACTTTCGCCATACCAAAGGAGTTACTTTCAACGGAGGCTCAAGGAAATATGTGAGGCAAATGGCGATCCACCACCGGAATTTGAAGATTAAATTATGATGTAGTTTAATTTTGTTTTGTTATGGTTTAAACTTTAATTTAGCTTGATTTGTTTAAGTTGGAGATTATATAGTTTATGTTTGGTTTGTTATAGTTTAAATTAAGGGTTTTTGGCTGGAAAAAAATCCGTACTGAGGGCCTTGTGATTGAGAATAATCCAAAGTGGCTTTTTGGCTGGTGGCAGTCTATACTTATTCATTATTTTCTCGTAGCATCCCAGATTGAAATTCCGGCACCGGAATGCTGATGTGGCAACCGGTGCACGTGCCCTTTTAATTAAAAGCATGTCACGTCAATTTTTTTAAAAAATTCTATTTTATCGTTTAACTTACATTATTCACCTTGCACTTACATTATGGGTAAAAAACATTAGCAATGAATTAAAAGCATGTCACGTCAATTTTTTTTTAATTCTATTTTATCGTTTAACGATAAAACAAAATTAAAAATAATTGACGTGGCATGCTTTTAATTAAAAGGGCACGTGCTCCGGTTGCCACATCAGCATTCTGATGCCGGAATTTCAATATGGGATGCTACGAGAAAATAATGAATAAGTATAGACTGACATCAGCCAAAAAGTCACTTTGGATTATTCTCGATTACAAGGCTCTCAGTACGGATTTTTCCCAGCCAAAAACCCTTAAATTAATTATGATAAACTTTTGTCACTTGCTTTGATTTGTTGAATAAAATGAACATTAATTTTAGTTTAATTTTTGAATTTGAGTTGATCTGAATTTAATTTATATTACACTCACAGCTGTTGTACATTTGTTCTATTGTGAATTTGAGTTGATCTGAATTTTAGTTTAATAGTTGTATATGTGATTATCATGTAAAGGTTTATGAACATGGAAACTCCTTCGCATTCCGAATCTTCTTATTCATCTTCTTCCTTGGACGAAGTTGAAACAACTATTTCACTTCTTACAGCAGGACAAAATGTATTTTGGAATGCCATGAACGAATCAGAAGTTATAGCTGAGAAAATACTTAACACTACCTCGCAATTGAGGCCTTCCTCATCACAACGAAGAAGGAGAAAGAAAAGGAGAGTTATCAAGAGAGATCGGGGAGACGCTCATATTAGCCTATACAAGGATTACTTTGCAGATGACCCTGTTTACACTGAACAACAATTTCGACATAGATTCCGAATGCGAAGACATCTTTTCCTTCGTAGAGTGGAGGCTCTTGGTAATCATCCGGAGTACTTCTAGTTGAGATACGATGCAGCTGGGCGGCCTGGGTTGACACCACTAACGAAGTGCACCGCAGCGATTAGTATGTTAGCATATGGTATAGCCGCCGATTGTGTTGATGAATACTTAAAGATTGGAGAGAGTAAAGCTATAGAGTTCCTAAAGATTTTCTACACGTGCATTTGTGAAGTATTCGGGACTGAGTACCTAAGGAAGCCGACACAGACCGATGTTGATCGTCTACTGCAAGTGGGGGAGGAACATGATTTTCCCGGTATGTTAGGGAGCATTGACTGCATGCATTGGACTTGGAAAATTTGTCCAACCGCATGGAGACAGTCTTATGAGAAACGACTTCATAAAGTACCAACAATTATCCTTGAAGCAGTTGCCTCACATGATACTTGGATATGGCATGACTTCTTTTGACAACCAGGAAGTTTGAATGACATAAATGTGTTGTATCGTTCCCCCGTACTCCTTGAGTTGTATCAAGATCGGGCTCCGAAATGTGAATATATGGTGAATGGTCAGCAATATAAAATGGGATACTTCCTATCTGACGGAATATATCCTAGGTGGGCAACCTTTGTGAAAACAATCCCGCACCCCCAAGGTCCAAAGCAAAAGTTATTTGCTGAGCGTCAAGAATCTGTGAGGAAAGACGTGGAGCGGGCATTTGGTGTACTACAAGCTCGTTTTGGCATTGTTTGTGGCCTAGCCAGGTTCTTGGAGGAGGATGACATGGGAATAGTAATGAAGGCTTGTGTAATTATGCATAACATGATTGTCGAAAATGAACGTGACACATATACCCTATCATACGAGTATGAGCAATTGGATAGCTCAGCTACAAACATTAATGTGTAGCGCCATCACTATCCATGTTATGACACATACCTTCGACAATTGAAAATTGTCCATGACCCAATAGCATACGCACAACTCCAACATGATTTGGTTGAAGAAATATGGAGAAGACATGCCTGGCGAGAAAAACAACGAAACCAGCATAATTGATTGGAGTTTGATTTTATTTTTTATACTTTTATAATTATTTTTTAATGTCATGCCAATATTTGAGTTTTAATTTTCCACATTTTAAAAATAATCTTATATTAATTTATTGACTATTAGAGTCGTTTGTTTTATTATTATGTATTCTGTAAAAGTAATTAAATAGAATAAATCAAAACAATCAAATTATTTATATTATTATCCATAAAAAAATTTAATTATTAAATGTGGGCCCCTATACTTTTTTTATTTATTTAAACCAAACTCACCCTCACCATTGGAAAGCATAGATACAAACTCTAACTCTCTTAGTGGACCCCACTACTTCCACATCATCCGGTGAACAAAACTCACCCTCACCATTGTGGGTGTTCTAAACCCCTACTTATTTGCAGGTAAAATAACTTTTTAGCATACTTCCCAAATGTGGGGGTAAAAAATTATTTATTGAAAAATTTTAAGAGGATAAAAAATTACATTTCCAATAAATGTTTTTCAAAAGGTAGGCAGTAAAGAATGATACATCGGATGTCAGGTAAGATGAAAATTATATTTACAAAAAATGAGGTGGAATGAAAATATATATTTCCGAAATGTTTTTCAACAGGTAAGCAGTAAAATTAATTGGGTGATGATTAGTGTCTTGCTCCAAGACACTATTTAAGTGTCTTACTTCTTATGAAATTATTATTTATTATCATTTTTTAATTCTAATTTTTTTGACAGATATCATTAATTATCAATTATAAGAAGCTTGGAATGTTGTTGGCTACGCCAACAATTAAAATTGACATCCTAACGAATGAACCTCATCCGTAAGGTATATTTTAGACATTGTTTTGTAAATTTTTAAAAATATAGATAAAAATGTGATTTTATACCATTTATATAAATTATTATAGTTATAGAAGTCATTCAAGTAATTTTTTTATGATTTAATTTACAAATATATATATTTTATACAATGACAAGACATTTAATATGTGTCTTGTCCAAGACATTTATCATTTTCGAAATTATAATTCTCTACTCTCCCACTCAAATGTTAAAATACCCTTGGGTAAAAAGTAAAATCGATCGCAATGTACCTATGATATTGGAAATACTTATGAAGCACTCGTCTTGCATCCTACCACCACTGGATTTTTGTCAATTATAAGAATTCGATCATCAAAATTCAGCACAAGTAAAATAAATTTTACTCATACATGTATCAATTTCTATATTGACCATTAGTTATTTTAGTTAATATAAAATAATAAAATGTATTTAAATTTTAGTTTATTTTAAAATAATTTTTTTATAAATATGCTTGTTTACTAGGCTAACTTAGAATTAAAATATTTAATTTTTAAAAAGTTTCGTGAAAATATGTTTAGTTAAAAAGTATATTTTATAATGTTGTACTAAATAAAGAAAATGAACGGTGAAGATAAAAGTTAATGCAATGAAATTTATTTTCATAATAGTAGTTGTCATAGTTGACAAACAATATAGGGTTTATTTGGTGAACTAAAAAGGAATGGAATGAGCCGAGAATGGGTTCTAATCTTAGGCATTTTTGTTTGGAGAACACAAAGTGGAATGAGATTACAATCCGCTAGAATTCCTATCCCACCGAATAGGGGGTAATTAGATACCTCCCAATTATGGGGGAAATGAGTTTCAATCCGGGAGGGATAGGTTCACATATCAAAAAAAATTAAATCTTACACACCATATTCATTTCGTTCGTCCCACCCAACAATCGCCAATTCCAGAGAGAGGAGCAAAGAAGAGAGACAAGGCAATAGGGGGCAATGACCAGTAGCAGCGACAGCCGGAGATGGCAAAGTTGTGGCAGTGTAGGGTGGCCAGAACAAAGGGAAAAAGATGGGGTTTTGGGGGCATTTCAGCATGGTTCAGGGTGTTTCCGACTAGTTTTAAACTAAAACCCGTTAGTATCATTCAAATTGATGAATAATAACCATGGTGTGGATTTGTGGGATGGTTAGTGATAGGGCTTCAGAGATGGAGAAAGTGAGGTTGTTGCTCATTTGCTCTTATTGAGATGAGTTGCACTTTCTGGAAATTGAAATTGGGAAAGGGAGTGAAGATAGGAGGTGAGATGGGGAAATTAGGAAAGAAAATTAATTTTAAAGTAACTTACTAACTTGTTCACTCGGTGGTTCTGTAGAAAAGAGAAGATAGGGAAGAAATCATGAAATGTATGGTAACCAAGATATGTTTAATTTGTTGGGATTTCAATTCCATTCCAAATATTTCCAATTTCCCACCAAACACTTTCTATTTTGAAATCTAATTCCATACGCAACCCTCTAACATTCTAGTTCTATTTCTATCTCATTCTAGAATTCTCACCGAATGGGCGGTAAGTGTTTCCACAAAGCAAATCAATGTACCCACGATATTGGAAATGCTTATGAAGCAGGACTTGCATAGTAGCATCCTACAACGACTGGAATTTTTCTCAATTATCAAGAATTCAATCATCAAAAATCACTACCATAGTAATCTACAAATCAGATAGAAAACCAGAAGATCAGCAATAACACAACAGTGAAGGTCAAATAAACTTAAACTGCTACTTCAAAAGACAGTTGGTTCGACAACCAATAAGTCAGCAACAAACAAAATCTCATAAGTCGTAACTCAATTATATGTTCTTTCAAGGACAAAACTTAAGCCTCTGTGGTTGGGAACTCGAAAACTACTTCCTTTCCACAGAGCTTTTTGTAGACTCCTGAAAAGGACTCGAGCTTGTACTCTGTGTCGTTGCGAGCCTTAGGGTCCAGGTAAACCTGTCAGACAAATGAGGTGTCAAACCATTTGATGGAATAGAATATTCAAAGGAAACAGCCAATGTACAGAAACGCTAGATTACCTTAAGTATCTTGGAACCGTCAAGACGATATCTGCAGCGTTTGCCAACAATTTCCGCAGGCTGCACAACGTCCTCGAGGATGCTCTCATGCACAGCAGTAAGAGTACGGTTTCTGGGACGCTTCACTGCAGAACCCTTCTTAGGAGGCCTCAAGATTCTCCTGGTAGCAACAAAGACAACATCCTGTGGCAATGATGCAGAAAAGCAATCAGCAACTGAAACAACCAGATAACTATCTTATTAGTCATTAGACTAATCTAGTGTTAACATCAAAATACATGACATGCACAGGTAACAACAACCTCAAACATTCAAAAATTGGGATACCCACTCCTAAAATGTAGTACCCAATAAGCGCACACTTGGATTGAATGGTATAATCACAAAGTCTGCATGAGATCAGACTAACAGGCACTAAAGAATGCAGCAATTGAACAATCAAAATTATGGTTATAAGGATAAAAACATCTCTGAATATACAATCAGATAGAAGGTGATCCTATCCTTGAAAACACTAACAAACAATTGACAAATTCATGGGTAAAAAGAAGTTGAGTAAAAGTTAAATTTTGATAACTTTTGATAATTTTTGGTAAATTTTGATAACTTTTGGCAAATTTACGCAGATATATCAAAATTAATTTTTTTTATTTTTTACCTATGGTAAATTTTGGTAAGTTTTGGTAAATTAAGGTAAAAACTAATAAATTTTGGTAAGTTAAATTTACCCATGAATTTGACAGGGCCTAAAGGATGGAAGTCATAATAACCCCTTTTTGGAAGAAGCACATTAGCTGAGCAGGTTAACTTTACCTTGCCACTGAACTTCTTCTCTAGCTCTCTAACTAACCGGACATGGATCTTGCGAAATTGTTTCCTCAATCTGTATGGCACATGGATAACAACAGCCTTGCGGTTGTTCGAAACATCAACCTGACTGCAAGAAACAATGAATGGTCAACCCAAGAGTTACATACATACTGGGTCATCAGAATGCACAGATAATAGAAACCTTACACAGCTGCATTGATGAAAAGATCCTTCAAATCACTTTTCAGCTCATTGTTGGTGTTCTCAAGATCAAAAAGAGCCTGAAACATGGAAAGCGTCCACAATAGCAAATTTGAATTTGGCTCATTATATGAGGTGGAATCTGTTCAAAATTTATCTCTTTATTTTGCTACCTTTCCAATGGTGAACATGAGTTTGACTTGTATTAATTAAAACAAATAAATGAGTCCTACTTAATAATATAACTAATTTGGTTAGATTGATAAAAAATGAGGTGGAGAGAGGGAAAAATTTTGATTAAAATAATTGTGTTAAGCTTACAATCAAACTCGCCTCACGACATTCTTACCACTAAAATGCCTTACACAATCTCATTTCATTATTATCCCATGTCATATCAACAGTGAATCAAATTTAAACTCACCATTGGAGATGGTCTCACAGTCCATTTAAGGATTCTTAAAGAATCACCTTATCAATAAAATTACACGTGAATCACAAAACAACTAAGGAAGAGAGGTCCAGAGCTTACCTGACCAACAGACTCCTCAAATTCAGTCGGCTCAGCGCCCTTTTCCTTGTGTATTTTCCTCATTGCAGTCAACATTTTGACAATTCTAACAAACAAACAGAAGAGTCATATCAGGAACTCCCCATGATTACAAATACAGGCCCTAAAATTCAAACTAGAGGCTACAACATAGAATTGTTGAGTCAATCCGAACAAACATAGAATTGTTGAGTCAATCCGAACAAAAATTCAAACTAGAGGCTACAACATAGAATTGGTAGAGAAGCTTAAATCTATGATTCTTGCATGCAGAAACTATTTTGTGTGTACAAACAGCTAATCTAACCCTTGAGAAAAGGGTCTCGGCAGTCTATGATGCAAGACCAAAAGTATGTGCTAAAGCTAAGTGCACCAACTGTAAGAATTAACTCTCGAGTACAACATACAACCAACATATGCATTCAATTTATGACCCCGACCAAGAACATCATATGTAAGGAAATTGCAAATCACATTTATGCATTCAATACATTCCCCAAAAATCCAGCACAACTTTCGGAACAAATGATATGCAACATGAGTAGTCCAAAATTATGTTGGAATCACCACAATGCTAAGTTCAATTACGGTACAAAACATAACAATTTGAATTGCTCATAGCAGTTTAACGAACTGATATTGGCAAGACTGTAATCCCAATAAAAATGCCATGTAGTAATATCTCAGGAAACACAACATCAATGCAGCGAGAAACAAGGAAAAATCTAAAGAAACGAGCATTGATAGTAAGACATCCGTCACCAGAAAAGCATTCAAAGACACAAACCAACAAAATAGCAGAGATCGCATTTTACATAATCAGAAATCAGTCGACATTAAGAAGACATGAGCAGATTCAACGAAGTGCAGAACAATGTAGTGCGAATAGGAAGAAGAGACGATAGATAAAGAGTGATTGAAATCGCAGGCTTACCGGGAGGCTCAAGTGAGGGGCTTGATCTGCTAGGTTAGAGGTAAAAGGATAGAAACAGAGCGAGAGGCGACAGGGAAAGTCCGAAAGGTGAACGTAAAGAGGAATATAAAGAGGAGAGGGTTTTTGCCCTAGAACTAGACGGCTCAGATTTTAATGGGCTTTTGGCCATATCAACATTTTAGTTGCCCATTAAAGTTCACACCAGATTTCAAGCCCAATTAATTGCCAATTCTCTCTGGTTGACACAAACTGAAATCGTATATATATATCAGACTACCTCCATTTTTTCTTTTTGGATTATTAGGTTTTAAAATCCTCAATTTTGTGGATTGTTTATCACAATATCCTGAATTTCAATTTTGAAATGAATATCCCAAACTATAGAGGGTTATATTTGTCAGCAACCCAGCACCAATTAACATAGGAAATTTAGCGAAAACAACTACTACTACAATATAGAAAAACCCTAGTTTAAATAACTTTAATCAAATGTTGGGCTGCTGATAAGTATAACCCCTAAAGTTTGGGATATTCAATTCAAAAATAAAGTTCGGGATATTCTGATAAACAATGTTCAAAGTTGAGGTTTTTAAAATCTAATAATCCTTTCTTTTTTTAGGTGTCACGTGGATAATTGTGTGAAAAACTTTGATCGTTCATATTTTAATTTATATAATGATCCATCAAACAAAATTAATATCATTAGATTCGTCATAAAAAATATTATTGAAAAAATATAATATTGTATTTTTTATAAAAATCTTATGTGTAAAATTATTGATTAAACATAGAGTTTGAAAAGCGTAAATAATAGATAAAAGAAAACGGAGGGAGTATTCAAATTTGTAGATTTTATGCCCTCAAAAATTTCATCATTAGTTAGCACTTCAATTTGCTTTTTTTTTGAAAATTAAAATAAAACAATTTCATTTCATTTATAAACTGTTGGATAATACTTACAATAAGAATCATGAATAAACAATTACACATGTAAACGTATATATAAATTCAACTTTCAAATAACTAATATAAATCATTTTATTTGTGTCCTATGCCTATTCAATCTTCGTCTATCCTATTCAAAATAACAATCTCTCGATCAGATATTAAGAATCTAAACCAAGTAAAAAGTGATCAGTCAATTATTATGACATACAAAGTACGAAAATTAAACGATTAAATTGAACTTCACACTGAAAAGTCTGAAATCATATCCATAATCAGTTAAGAGACATCTAATTTATCCCCTAAACAAGGAATTTAGCTACGCATGATAAACGAAATAGCGACTAAACTCAAATCACGAAACAGCATGGAAATAGAAAACAATCAAATATCCAAAGCGTCGAATTCGATCTCTTCGTGTCACCTGATTCAATCTCTTTCTCCTCTTTAGTTACTCTCAAGAACACTCTAAAAACACTACTAAAGCTTATTTCTAAAACTAAAACTAAAATTCTGTGGAATAAAAGGCGAATTGATGAATCCTTCTAATGGCAGGGTCAAAATCCTTTTATAGGCCGAGATTAGGGCTCCAGATGCAGGTAGCATCTCTGGGGGCATTGGCCGCATCTGGTATGTCCACCTTGTTTCTCGAGGGAAAAGCGCTGGCTTCCCATGACTTCTCCTTGGCAGTGTCTTCCAATTTGCATGTATGATAGAGTTTCTGTCGAAGGCGCGGGCAGCGTCCAGCCAGACACTGGTAGCGCTTGGCTTGTCCCCCCTAATCTAGGCTACTCCTTGTGGCAGATGGACCGCTCCTTCTTCCTTTCTTCTCCTCTTCAATTCTTTTTTATGCTTTCTTCAATTTTTCTCCTTTTTCAAGCCCAATTAATTGCCATATATCAACATTTGAGTTCTATGAGAAAATAATGAAAATGTATTTTCCTTTTTAAAGTATAAATGAATATACTTTTCGGTTGCCACATCAGTTTTTCGGTGTCGGAAATTGATTCCGAACTGCTATGAGAAAATAATGAAAAAGTACAGACTGCTAGTGCCCGAAAAATCACTTTAGATTATTCCCAGTCACTAGCCCCTCAGTACAGATTATTTGTGGCGAAAAACCCTTTGAGAAATGTGGATAAATGAGAAAGGCCTCGAGGCTTTTCTAGTTTGCTATGGCCCATTTCGAATAACCCAAGATGGAGAAAATGCGGTTAAATAAAAAAAAGCCTCCAGGCTTTTCTATTTTATTGTCGAATATTTAATTATCGATTGACATTATTTCGTCCACATTTTCCACAAAATAATCAAAATATTTCTTATTTTCATTAGAAAAACCTCCAAGCTTTGCTATTTTATTGCCGAATATTCAAATTTCAATTGACATTATTTTATCCCCATTTTTCATAAAACAATTGAAATATTCCATATTTCTATACAAAAGCCGGGAGACTTTTTTATTAGAAAAATATTATCTTCCCATATTTAATTGTGGGAATTCAATTCATTCAATTGTTTTTTTTTTTTTTATAAGTAGCGGCTAATAAGCCCTTTTATTCAATAAAAAAAGGGTGCCTAAAAACACCATCCAATGCACCAAAGCACAACTTGAGCAACAAGTTTGCATTTGAGGAATACAACCAGACTCAAACTAAGAACAATTCACTGCAATGAGACATTAAAACAGCAGTGAAAACATTTGAACACAACCAAGATATAATAGAAAGAATTAAACAACATCCATCAGCATCAATCAAGAAATGTAAGAGATGCTGAGAAAGATCAATGTCGGCCTGGCCATAGAGTGCGAGATCTTCACCACCCAACCAGAAGACGATAATGAAACCCACCAACTTTATACAATCTGCCACACCAACTTTATGCACCTTGATTGTCAAATGCCATAGCACTTCAGGACTTCCAATATACAGCAATTCACAATAATTCCACCCACTCAGCTGAATAACCACACCAATAATTTGCAGAACAAACCAAATCACAAAATGCAACTTCAGCTTGATTAAGAAACATCACCAGGGCCCCAACGACGAATCAATCCCAGTCAGACATTTTGAAACAAGCCCCAAAAATGAAGCTGCTGCCACGTGGGAATTTTGTTGAAGAGTTACAGACAGCAGCACCACAACTCCCATTCAGACCAAATGAGCACCCTCCACTGTCACTTACAGACAACATTAGCAGCAGAATAGAAGTACCAACAGATCAGAACTACCAACACAGGAACCAAGCCAGTACACTGAAGCATAGAGATAAGGAAATCACTTCAATGAACCATGACACCATTGAACAGTCTGACACACAGACATCACCTTACAATATGCCCTTTAGCCTGTGTGCTTCATTTGAGGAACAACCAACAACAGAACACCCATTAAGAAAGAGTTGAACATGAAATCAAACATCGAGCGGTTGAATTGTATAACTTAGTACTGATAAAGCATCAACGGAGATTAATGACCTCGAGCATGACTTGGACAGCCACAGCACCTCCGAGACTACTTAATACATACATTTAGACCAAGGAATCCCAGCTCAGGCAGAAGACTAATATCATAAGCAGCATAATACATCATAAGTGCACCCAAAGATGAATTATGAGCAACAGCAAACAGAACTCAACCCTAAAGAAAACCTCCCAAAAATGAAATCCACATGTAAGTGAAGCCACTCCACAAAGACTAAAAGTCAACTATTATTGCACACCTAATCCCCACATAAAGCACAACCAGCCCCTCACAACCAAGCTCCTCTCCTTATCAATCAAGCATATCACCAACTTCACAAACCAATCACAAAATCGTATAATTAAAAACTTTCACTTTCAGTAGAAATTGCCCTGGAATAAGCAACAATCCTCTTTCTCCTTTTACTCACCTTGGTCTTTTTCTTTTTTCTCACCGAGAGTTTGTCTACAAAATATTTCTTCGCATTGAAATTTCTCTTGGCTCTCATAAAGCCAGATTTTTCACCAATCAATTGCTTTCTTCGCAATATATTCTCTGGCTTTGATGACAGAGTCATTATCCAAAGTGGTGGAGTTGAGCTCATTTACAGAGGACTCATCATCGTCAGGATTATTTGGAATGGATTTTTGAGCTCTAATCTTCAAAGAGCCATGGACATTAATTTGAGAGTTAATGTCAGAGACAACTTCCATTCATTTCTCTAAACCAATCGATGCTTTGCCTCCCAATATAGTTGTTGCCATAATGAGCTGATCGTCATTAATTACAGGGACCAAAGCTAGCGTTGTTTCATCTACAGACTCCACCTCATTCTCAATATCCAACCTCACATGCTCATTAATGCGCAACTCTTCCTCGTTTCCATTTGAATTGTAATTACTGCATTTTGACTATCGGTTGCCCTCCTCAACCGGGCAGCAGGGTAGCACTGAATTGATCTGCTGAGCATCACCATTGTTGGTATTCAATTGCTCTTCAACATTGCTTGTTTGCTGCACATTTGAATCCCCTAAAGCTTGTAGACGTTCTGAACTTCCCAGATCAACTGGTGTTTCCTGACTTTCATTTCCGTCGCTACCCCTAACAACAGGGACCTTCAGACCCTTGTCATTGCTGACCTGTAACTCATCATCAATGTGCTGTATACTTTCTTCATCTTCACTGGAGTAACCAAAAGATTTGGAACTTTCTTGATCACGACATATTGATGGAGGAATGAGATGTGTGCTGACCTCTCTAATGAATATTCTAAATGCACAGTTTTGAATATCAAGTAGTAATTCAACATCAATTCTCTTAAAAATGTCAGTCTGAATTAATGCCCTCATAACTTCAAATTGATTGGTTGAAGATATGCATCTAGCCATGGATAATAGTTTTCCCCCAGGTAAGGCACATTTCTGGAAGTTCTCCCAAGACCAACCATGAGGTGGTACACCAATAATATCAACCCATACTCGCCTTGAAGCAGCGGACTCATATACGGACCATGGTCTTATATCAAAGAACCAGTTAGTGAGTTCCATCGGATTCTCCAATACATCCTTCATTTCTTGTTTAGACTGGAAAGTGAGCAGGTATTTCACCCCACTGAGGGCTGAGATCTTAGATATTGGGCCAAAATTGTCTTTAATCAAATAAGCTAGTGCATCGAGATCTCTGGGGGCATTCGCCGTGCAGACCAGACTTCATTGTAACCACTCCAAAAACTCTTCATTAGAGTCTCCTTTAACTCTGTAATTTACGTCCTCCATAGAACTGTTTCTTGAAGTCTTTGGGATCCAGATCTGCTTGTTCTTCCTCCTGGCATTCTGCTTATAAGCTTTCCTTCCTTTTGCCCAGTCAACAATAATTCATTCAATTGTTTCCCCTTGAAAACTTGGAGTCTTCTCCCTTAGGAAAATAATATTTTTCCTGGTTTAATTGCGGAAAATCATACCATAATCTCAGTTATTTTATTTAACAAAATATTATGATTATCTCGCAATCTTCATTTAATCTGCAATTCTCCACCTATAAATACAAGCATCTCCTCTTTTATTTTCTTCACCTTTAAATTTTGCTAGCGTATTGATACCAGTATTCTCCCATTCTCTCTCATTTTCTTAACTTTCACCTTTACATGTTAATTGCTTAATCAGCTCAGCTAACCTTTTATTTATTTTTAATTCTTGTATTATATAATGTAAGCTTGAATAGTCAATAATTGTACAACTTGTAACTGCGTATTTTTTATAATGCATGACATAATAGTAACTTTGTGAAATTCTTACAAATTCCTCCTTCTTTTATTTATTCTCTTAAATTTGATTTTAGTAGAGTCTGTTTTCGAAAACAGGCGAGTCAGATAATTTTCTAATTATCAGACTTGTAACCTTACCCCCGAATCCAACTTCTGGATTCGTTGGCCGAAGTTAGTTTTTTCTTAAAGTTTGTTGTTTCTTATAAAAAGCAACTGGCGACTCTCTAAAACTTGGTTTGCCTAATTTAATTTGATAGAGTCTTGATAATTCGTTCTTGTAGTCATGATTTAAATTAAACAATAATACGCGGAAAAACAAGAATATGTCGAGGTAGGAAGCAGAAAAGCCCCCTGGCTTTTCTTGCTGGATTGCCAATTTTCACCCTTCTGAGCAGACTGAGCAACTGGCCTAATACCTTGAAGACCGCTTGGACTTGGGTATCAGTCCACTGGACTGTTTGCCTTGAGTTGGGTTTTCTTCGTATTATTGTTCTAATTTTGATTGTAGTTACCCGTTTGAATTATTGAAATTCTTGAATTAAATTTACAACTTCAAGTTTAATAAGAATTGTTTGTAGTTTTCATCAATGTCCTTATATAAGGATTAAGCAACCTTAGTCGGCTCCCAATTTAAGTAGCACTTTGAAATAAATTTCCTGAACGGGAATTTTTCAGGGCCTACAGATTGGCGACTCAACTGAGGACTTAAACTTAAAAAGAGGGTAAAACTTAAAAAAATAGATTTTCGTGAATTTATAAAAAGGGATGAATTAATTTATTTCACAATTTTACTATATTAGGTATATTGCATACCAGACGACTCTCGGGCCTTTATGGCAGGAGAGCACAAAAGCATTGGTTTAGAGTTTTAAACCTAAGATTCATCCCGAGAGCGGGCGGTCACTACTTATGTGATGTACTTACATCTCCAATAATTTGATTTCTCCTCTCACCCATGTTACACTCTAAGGCTTCCTCGAAGTCCAAAGAGCAACACTCCACACACTTTTTTTTATAAATTTCATATAGGGAAAGTGCACTGGGTGAGAACATGTGGTACCATACCTTCCCCAAACTTAGTAATCTCATACTTAGAGCCATGGTTAGGCTAACCTTTTATTTGTATGCTATGTGATTGCACGTACATGTTGTAAATATTAAAATAAAAAAGGGGCTAACAATATGTCTTGAGTTAGCATGCGTCCATCATGGTCCGGTGTTGTTTTAGCTCGCGTAGAAACACGTGAGTAAATAAAAAATCCGCCCATGGGATTTGAAAGTCTGCCGACTTTTCTACTAGCAAGGCCCAATTGTCCCCCAATAATGGAACCAAACGACCCAATTGGAAGGGTAAGGCCGCCCGACTTTTGAGTTTGGGCTAGCCTAGTTCTTCCACTTTGGGTCGTTTATCTTGGATTTATTTTTGGCCTAAGTCGCTTGCTGTTGTTCCTATTCGGTCATTTACTATATTCCTTGAGTGAACACTTATTGTATCTTTTACTACATGTATCATGTTGTCAGTCATTATTCTAGGTCCATATAGAATTAGGCCATGCACTCCCAAATAAGTGGGTGAGTCATCCTTGGGTCGACATATAGATTGTGAATCCATATTTAGGGTCCATATAAATCTATTAAGATATGCATGCATTGGGTAGTCAGTGTCATAGTTATATTTTGAACTTTTAACTATTTCCATACAAGCAAGATAACAGATCATCTTTGAGCCCGCATTCGCAATCTACAGTCAGGTCGGCTCATTCCGAATCCATACTACATCCCTCCACAAGTTCAAACCAAAACTCACTAATCCACGATGGCAGAAAAGCAATTCAATAATGGATTCTTCGGAGAGGACCCCACTCCCGAGAACACCATCGCTAAGCAACTTGACGACTCGTACAATAGGATGCAGGCAAGAATTGGTTTTCTTCGGCAGTAACAAACAAGAAGAAAAGCTAGAAAAGAGGGTTAATCAACAACAACAAGTGATGAATGGTATGTTGTATGCCATTAAGAAAATCAACAAGAAGTTGGGATCAGAGGAGGAAGAGGAAGAGGCCCAGTTTAATTTACTAAAGTAGAATAATTTAGGCCTTTTAGGAATTAAGATTCCATTGTGTCATTCATTTCTTTCTCTCTCTACTCTCACAACCCAATTTAATTTAGGTCTTTTAAAAAAGAATCAGTAGTGGCATGTGAGAAATCGGGCCCGAAATTTTATTTTATTTTTTTGGTTGAGTAAATGGTGATTTTTTAATGTTAATGAAAAACAAGGCGGTTCTGATTAACCGATGACATCGAACCGTTAAATCCGGTGCACCGGCTTAGAAAAACTGGGTTATTCAGTTCCGGTTTACGATTTTAGAAAATCGTTTTATCCGGTTCACCGCTTTGAAAAACTACAACCACCGCGAACCGCGCCATGAACACCCCTATCATAAAGCACTAGTGTATCCCATCTTTTGTTTGCGTTTCTTTCTCTGAATATGAGTTCGTACTTGGTTTCTAATCAAAGAATACCCCTATCCATTCGAGTTCTTACTATAGCTGTGTGTCTAGCTTGGTACACAGCGAGCCTAAAATCAAACGGCCAACAAGAAACCTCTTCGAACAGAAATGCCCACTTGAAACAAAACCGCCACTAACACCGCCCAAAAAGACCATGAACAGCAACGAAACTCAAGAAAACCACAACAACCGATAACCAGCAAGAACCATATGCCGCAAGATTGAAACAGAGCCAGCTGCGGCTGCTCACCAACGGGGCAGGGTGGAGTAGCAAAGTTTTACGGACCGTTTGGTATGAGGGAATAGGAGGTTGGGAATGGGAATAAAAGGATTGGGAGTACAATTCCTATGTTTGTTTTTTTGTGATTGAAAAAAGGGGAGGAATGAGAATGGGAATAAAAGGATTGGGAATACAGTTCCTATGTTTGTTTTATGGTAATTGAAAAAAGGGGAGGAATGAGAATGGAAATAAAAGACCCCAACTCCCACCAATCTATTATCAAGGAGGTGGTGGTAATTGACACTAGGAATTCAATTAGTCGTTATTAAATACCGATATTGCCCGTATACTTAATTATTATTTCCAATACTACCCACATTTATTTAAAATTATCACATATTATTAACCCCTCACACATATATATATTTTGCCCCATCATATTTAGTTGCATATTACTTATTCATTAAAATATTGATTTATTAAATCCTTTATATTTTGAGCTTTTATATACTTGTTTTTAATTTTTAACTCATATATTTGATGCTTGATTAATTTTATTACAATTCTTTTATGAACATTATTTTTTTTATTTTTTTATATGGTAATTGATTTTCTAGATGTACGTATTCGTTAGTTTTGAGAAATAAGAAAGTCGGTAATTCATGAAAACATTTCTAATCCCATAATCTCATTCCCATTATAAATGACAATTACAATTACAATTCCCATTTCCAATTCCTATTACATATCAAACGGCTTAAACCAAACAGCCCCTTAGCGCAAAGGATTTGAGAGAAACCAACGACGTTTTAACATACACCTTACCATAAAACAAAAACGCAACTAATACAACAGCGTTGCTTCAGATTTTATATAATTGAAAAAAATTGCAAATGGCAGCATGTACGTTATAAATTACAAAAGATGACGCCACTTCCATGGCTCTATATAAATCCTCCCAACACCTGACTGAAGAGACTCAAATATCTCCCTCGTAATTCTCACATAATACAGGGGGGGGGGGGAACCGAAAAATAAAGGGCTCGGACCTCTAATTATCAGATCATATAAACTTAATTACAGGGTCCAATAGTAATAGAACCACATCCTATATACAATAAACACGACCAATCTTTCTTCCTTCCATAAAAGCTCTACAAAAAGATTTCCTCAAAACCATGATTCAGTACCAAGTTTTGCTGCAAGTGTGTGAACAATGGCTGCTTCTGCGGCATATGTACAGTTTTTAACAAATTTTCAAGCCACAATAGTGATGTCCGAGCTTCACTGATCCCTACTAAGGCAATCAAAACCTTCTACTCTAATAGTGGCCGGTTTGAGGTCAAACTTCATCCGAGCACCACCCAATTTCATTGCAGACGGTGACATGGATGGTGAAGCTGAACTTGAAGGGGAAGGGGATGTAAGTTGTAGTGTTGACAGTGGGGATAGTTTTTCATCTCCAAAGTTAGCATCGTGTATTAATGGGTTAGAAACTCTAGAAGGGGGAGTACCACAAAAAATGGAGGCGATGATGCCATCTCTCTTGATGAGAGCTCCTCTCTATAACCCTCCTGCACAAACAACAACCACACTTAAATGAAGTCCGAGTATAATTCCCCCATATCATATCATTTGTTGTGCTATATTAAGCCATAAAGGCAAAGTTCAAAAAACAGCAGACTTTGTCTTGAAACACATACAGACTTTAAACAATATCGACAACCTAAGAGACAAATCATATATCAAGCAACTATCCTCCATGATTGAAATACTAGACGATGCCATATTGGTTAGTTGCAAATGCATGAAACCATCACGTTTCATGGCTAAAACATGCTATCTTTAACGAAATTCCTCTCTTTCCCCTTTTCGCGAATTTCAGACTATAAGCTGTAGCTCAAACTTTACAAACAAGGACATGCTTGGGCGGCACATTCATGCATTTCAACACATAAATGATAAATCTAATCACACACACACAAAAACTTGAAACTACAAAACAAGGAAACAAACAAAAAGATAAAGAAGCTACCTTCATCATAATTATATCCAGAAGCTCTGCCCCTGCTTTGGAATCACATATCTCAGCTGGCTGACTACTGCAAACCCCCCAAAAGGCAACCAAAGTGTGAACCAAAACCATAATTGACCAAGACACAAATCACAAAATCAAATACATAAAATGGGCAGAAATCATCCATTATCTGTTACCTTCTTTGCCATCTTAGAGACAAGGTAAGATCGCTAGATAGGAACCCTAACCCTAACCGCCTCGGCTTAGGGCAAACAACAGGACACCTATTTGAGGACTGAGAGACTCGAACACAACAACTCATCTCTTCATAGCCCATCACCATAGCACTTTGCTGAATATCCCACCTATTAATTATCTCCTCGTTTTTCCTTTTGCTTTTTCAATTGATACCCAAGAACCCTGACCTGCCCACACAGAATAAAATAAAAGTCAGCAAAAGGACATCAAATCAACAATAACACAAGATCCACTGAAATAAACCTTGAAATTAAGAGGGAGTAATTAAAATTTCCAGCTAGAAATAGCAAGTACAAATTTCCACCAGCAAAAACTTGTTAGATCTGAGGGGGAAGACAACTAATATTCAAAGAAGATTACTTTTTTCAAGAAAAAAAGAAATCAAAACTCGTCACAATTCATATCTGATTTCAGAAGAACAAGTTCACAGTCAAATCAAAAGAAAATCAAGAGCAAAAAAATCGAATTCCGAATCAGGAAACTCTAGGGTAAAAAAAGAGGAAAAATCGGAACACAGAAACCTAATTATGGGTATTATGCTCAAATCTGAGCTTACACACAAAATTAGTAGCGAAATTAAGCAGTGAAATATTGGTATTAAATTTAGAGAAAGAGGGAAATACCTAGAACAGGGAAAAATCCTCTGTGAGTTGGAGATTGTTGGAAAATAGTTGAAGAAATGGCGAAAGTAAGAAATTAGCGGCTGATATTGTTTTATACAAAAGACGTCGTCAGAATTTTTAAGAAGTCTAGACAACGTCATTTCTGAGCAAGGGTTTTCGATTCAACTAGGTCGCCGACTTGCCTCCACGATGAGTCCTTGAAAGGAAACCGAGATTTTTTTTTATTGAAGAATATACTCGATTTTTTTAATAAAAGTAAATGAAGAATTTAATTTTTTTTTTGGCCACTGGATTCACTATTGTTTTATTTTTTCCAGAGCCGACAACACAACACACAAACACTTATAATTAGCAAACAAACGAAAAAAAACTTAACCGAAGGACATTTAAACCCCAACCTTTTCTATACTTTATTTCTTCAAAAACCCAATCCCTCTCCATTATGAAAATGAAATCCCAATTATAAAACATCTTATAAAATATCAAGGGTAAAAAATCAATTATAATGGAAGAAATATCTGATAATGAAAATGAAAAATGAAAAAGAATTAATATCAAGGGTAAAAAAGTCAATTCATATTTATCTTTTTCATATTAGCCAGAAAATCCAACAAAAATCAAATATAAAATATCTTAGGAGGTTTAAATATATGAACACTAAATGTCAGGTAAGGGAAAAATTATTTCATAAATGTCGGGTGTGTAAAATTATTACCACAAATGTCAGGTAGGGTAAATGTAATTTACTCAAAATTTAACTTTTACGTGACTGCTTTTTACCTATAAACTTGGCACACCCTTAGGCCTCGTTCTTTTATACGATAGGTTTCGGTGTGACACCATATACCAATATATTTTTCACCATACTTCACCATACCATAACACAACCATTACCAATATATTTTTTCATTTTTCTCTCTGCTCACTTTTCTCATCTACTTTTCACATTCTCTCTCTTAACCTACCTCACTTACCACAACTTTTGCCACAACTCATCACACTTTTTCAAATTTCACCACACTGCACCATTACCACACCGCAACCAACCGTATAAAAGAACAAGACTTTAGTAGTTAAGTGGTGGGTAAGGGTGAGCAACACCGGGTACCCGCCTAAATTTTAAGGATCCAGTCCCGGATCCATTTAATAATGGATCCTTATTTAAAGATCTAGTCCTTGATCCATTTTAAATTGGATCCTAAAATCAGGATCCGGTCCCGAATCCACTGGGAATGGATCCGGATCCGGGTACCCGGATTGAAAACTCATTATCACTGTCCAAAATTTTAAACTTACGCTACCAACTGCAATTTAGATGTTTCAATGACATTGATCCACTCAGTCACTATTTCTAACTTCAATCTGAAGAGTTTAAAGAAGAAGAAGGTATGTGGCAATGAGGATTAATGCAGTAGCGACTTAAGTTATAAGTAAAATTAAGGTTTCTCAGCACATTGGCTTGGAACATGGATTCAAGGGTGGAGTTTAGGCTGATTGAGTACTAGTCTTCACTTAGTTTTATGACCTAAAATAGTTTTTGTATTAAATAATTATATGGATCCTAGATACCGAGTCTGATTCTGAATCCTAGAGGTCAGGATCCAGTCTCGCATCCATTTACAAATGGATCCTAATTTTAAGATTCAGTCCTGAATCCAGATAGTTAAGATCCGGATCTGGATCCACTGGATCCAACCGGTTCTAGATATGGATCCGGGTATCCGATTTTTCTATTCACCCCTAGTGGTAGGGCCTACGCAGTAGTTGCTCAAAGGTTCTGGGTTCAATCACTTCCCCTAAAATTTCACGCCATTTTGCATTAAATTTTCTATGCCTACTTTTTCTCGCCTTTTTTCCCAACATTTGTTTTTTTTCCTTTGCGCAATGGATTCTAAATTAGTTTTATGTATAGACTGTATGGTGCCTTATAATTTGGTGCGTAACAAAAAGAATTTTATTATGCAAATATATGTAGTATGTAACAAAAACATAGCTTATTAATGTTAGATTCTTTTTTTTTTTTAAATAAAAAGGTGAAAAGAAAAATATTGGGGGATGGAAAAAATAATCAAAGCAAAATATTATTAATAAAATGAGTATACTAAAATAATACTATAAGTATACTAAAAGAATTTTATTAATGTTAAATTTGGGGTGCATGAGATAATTAATATTATATATATATATATATATATATATATATTACAGCTGTAATAATACTATAAGTATACTAAAATAATACTATAGGCACACTAAAATAATATTATAGGCTACATACATATCAATTATTTAGTGTGCTTATAGTATTATTTTAGTATACTTATAGTATTATTATTAGGGAATAGATAAGGTGAATGGATATTGGGAGAGAATGTGAGAATGAGGATTACCAACAATTAGATGATGGATCAAGGGTCATAATTAACTCACTAATTCTCCTTTATTTTCAGCCCATCACGTGAGCCTTAGGTAGCAAAAAAAAAAAAAAAAAAAAGAAAATCCTGATGATCATAATTGTACTTTAGAAAATGTAGCACGTGGCAGTTGAGGGCGGTGGTGTTTGATTTGAACTCTCAGTTTTCACAATCTTTTGCTTAACCCAGTAGACAAGAGCAACGAGGGAGACGAAAAGTTGGGGAAAGTAGTCAGGGTTGTGCGCGACAACCATGGATTCTGATAACCATGGCTTTAGGGTTTTCGACAGCGAGAGAAAGCGATGGGGAAAGCGGTGGGGAAAGAGGATGAGTTCTGCAGCGACAACCATGGATTCCGACGAAAAAGATGTCCATGAAAGGGGGCCAAAACATCAGCCAAGTTTAGAAAAGATTTTCTGCTTAAATTTGGTTCGTTTGTGGTAAAAACCCTAGAATTTCGAACCAAATCATCTCATTAGCTGTTAATCGAGATCAATGTATGGGCACGTAACTATTCATCTTTGTTAGGGCATGATGAGTTTTCATCGTAGGCTTGAAGGTGTTTGTGGAATTTGTGGGAAAATGCAATTTTTTATTACGTGTTGCTTGTTAGGGAGTCGTCCATGATAGTCATACGTGATGTCATTTATATAGGCACGTGATGACCATCTTTTATTACTTATGACCTTTTTGGGACATGATATTCTGTATGAACTGGGTATAGGTGAGAGGTGGGTGGTGTATTATGTAAATGCAGACCTAGGTTGCTTTTGTCCTTAACGTGTACATTACAGTAGGTTATGATCTGCATATTGGATATTTACTAGGGCATGTACATTATGGTAGTTAATGATGTGCATTATGGATATACGTAATGTGCATTTGAAATATACTTAGATCGTGGATGAGATTTTGTTGATGTGCTTTGGAAGTGCACTTAATGTCCCGTAAATGAAAAACTATGAGCAATGAACATGTGTTATTTGATGGTCTGCATTTATGATGTATGTAATGTTCATCTCCAATCTAATCGTTATGCAATTAGTCATGTGATGCTCATTGCGCTGGTTTGTTTAAATGAGGCATAATAATTTGTAATGTCCATTATTGTAGACCAGGATGAACATTTTATCATGTAATGATGTCCATTTTGTAACACTAACATAACTTATTTTTCTTTCGAAAAATATTGGGGTGAGTGTCAAGTGCCACAGGCTAAGCCACACGCTAGTGATATAGTACCGTCTTTCAAGATATTGCAACAGGAAGTGGCGAAGGAGGTGGGGATGGAAGTCCAGTGCCACCGCATATTGTTGGGACAGAGGTGGCAACCTAAGATGTTGCTGAACTAGAATCTCCATTCCCCACACCGCAGTTGGCCCAAAAGTCCCCGCTTGTGAGGAGGCTTGTCATTGAAGACAGGGTTGTCCCTGACTAATGTTTTGTTTGCCGTTTGGATAACGGTAGAAAGACTTGCTTGTTGTTTGTGTTGACGCTTTTGATCGTATTATTTATGACTTCAAATGTTGTGGATGAATATCAGTCAGCAAAATTAGCAAAATATCTATCAAAAAGGTTTATTTGCTCACTGCATGAACGTTTTTAATATGCCCAATGGACATCCATCGAATATTGAATGATTATCAAGTTGCGCTTGTATGAACATAGTGTCCAACCAAAAAACGAACATTGAATAAACATCAAAAAGTTACTCACTTATTGCTAATGATTCACCACCTGAGCGATGGACCTTTCAATGCTTATAGGGACATTAAACATGACTACCAGAATGGATCATCTTTACGGTTCGTATATATGCACATCGTGTCCAAACAAGATGAACATTTAACAAACAACTAAAATGAATTCACTAATGCACATTAAGACTAATATTAATGAGTTCAAATGTTCGGGATACATGTTATTATCAGTTAGCAAATTACCAAATTGTCATCAAAATGTTTTTTTGGTAACTGTCTGAACACTTTTAATATGCACAAAATGGACATCCATCGCATTTTGAATGATCATCGAGTTGCATTTATATGGACATAGTATACAATCAAATATGAACATGGAACAAACCATCAAAAGGTTGATCACTTTGCTTCCAATATGGACATTCAATCGAATACTGAATGGTCAACAAGTTCCATTTATATGGACATAGTGTCCAACCTAGTTGGATGATGAACCTTCCCCTGCTTATACAGACATCAATCATGACCCCATAATGGATGATCGTCAATGGTAATGCATATGCACATCATGTCCAAATAGGATGAACATCATGTTGCATTTATATGAACGTAGTGTTCAATCCAATATGTACATTGAACAAAACAACAAAACCATCCATCGAGTATTCAATGGTCAACAAGTTGCGTTTATATGGAAATAGTGTCCAACTCAGTTGGGTGATGAACCTTTCCTTGCTTATGGGGACATCAAACATTACCCCATAATGGATGATCATCAATGTTAATATAAATGGACATCATATCCAAACAGGATGAACATCATGTTGCATTTATATGAACCTAGTGTACAATCCAATATGAACGTTGAACAAAACAACAAAACCATCCATCGAGTATTTAATGGCCAACATGTTGCGTTTATATAAAAATAGTGTCCAACTCAGTTGGGTGATAAACCTTTCTTTGCTTATATTCATATGAACATGAAGATGAATAGTCATGGATATTAACATTATATCGTATGAGCATTATATTATTAACATCTACAACGCTCGTCGGGCAAAATATTGTTGCTTATGATTATGTGTCTCCATGTTCATCTAGTTCGCACGTGTTGTGCATTTGAGGGAGATGAACATGGAGACACATGATCATGACCAACAATATATTTACCCGACGAGCATTATGTACAACTCAAACGAACATCACATTCACCCCCACTGTGTCCATACGTTTGTGAGGAATGCGCTAGCACTTCAACATTTATTATATCTACAACGTGAAATGAACAATCTGCAACAACCAGTTGAACGTGAATAGTCATGATCATGGACAACGAGACTTTAACAGCCGAACATCGTGTATAAGACATACGAACATCATATTCATCCCAAGCACACTGTAGCGCGTGTATCTGATTCGAATCATGAACACAAAGAAAACTAAACACACTATTACACCGAATCTTGATTCGAATCTTACATACTCAACTAAAGAACGCCCCATTAAATTTGGACAAAAATCATCCATGTCTTTCTGTAACTCTTCTCATACCAAACAACAAATTCTACAAAAAAAACGTAGCATACACCATTCGAATCTTTCCATCCACTTACCCCAACCCACCATCTCTACCATCCATGGGATTTCTAGTTGATTTCTTCAAATTAGGGTTCAATGATTGACAAAATTGACTCTTCAAGCTCTCTTTTTTAACCTTGGCTGATGTTCTGGCCCCCCTTTCATGGTCATCTTTTTCGTCGGAATCCATGGTTGTCGCTACAGAACTCATCGCCTATCTCCACCGCTTTCCCCACCGCTTTCTCTCGCCGTCGAAAACCCTAAAGTCACTCAAAGCGCACAACCTGACTACTTTCCCCGACTGTTCGTCTCCCACGTTGCTCTTATCGATCTACTGCGTTAAGCAAAAGATTGTGAAAATTGAAAGTTCAAATCAAACACCAGCCGCCCTCAACTCCCACGCGCTACATTTTCCAAAGTACAATTATGATCATCAGGATTTTTTTTTTTGCTACCTAAGGCTCACATGATGAGCTGAAAATAAAGGAGAATTAGTGAGTTAATTATGGCCCTTAATCCATCATCTAATGGCTGGTAACCCTCCTTCTCACATTCTCACCCAACATCCATTCTAACCTTATCTATTCCCTTATTATTATTATTATTATAGTTTTAATATATATATATATATATATATATATATATATATATATATATATATATATATAGAACAGATCCAGTAGGAAGAGAGTTAGGTAAGAAGGTGAGAAGAGCAAATCATAGCCATTGATTTTGCATCAGACAATGTGTGGTCATGGATATAAGCAGTGAGGTCATAGATTTCAGGGAGTGTGATCATGGATTCAAGGGATTGTGGTCACAAAATCCATGACCATAGTCCCTGATATCCATGACCACACACCATCAGATGTAAAATCAAGGGTTGTGATTTGGTCTTCCCCCCTTCATATCTAAACTCTCTTCCTACTGGATACGTTACCTGTGTATATCTATATATATATATATATATATATATATATATATATATATATATATATATATATATATATATAAATTTTAATGTGCCTATAGTATTATTTTAATATACTTATAGTATTATTACAGTTTTAATGTTTTTATATTGTCAACTCAGTGTGCACCTAGAGTCCGTTTTGCATTATTAATTCTTGGTTGTAGCACTTTTAATTATATATATATATATATATATATATATATATATAAATTATTTAATGTGCCTATAGTATTATTTTAGTATACTTATAGTATTATTACAGTTTTAATGTTTTTATATTGTCAACTCAGTGTGCATCTAGAGTCTGTTTTGCATTATTAATTCTTGGTTGTAGCACTTTGTAATTTTATCTATTTTGCTAATGTGTTGGTGTCGAAATATGTATGTGTTGGTGTATGTTAGTGTGCAAAGTAGTATATGTCATACTTATAGTATTATTACAGATTTAATGTTCTTATATTGTCAATTTAGTGTGCACCTAGAGTCCATTTCGCATTATTAATTTTTGGTTGTAGCACTTTATAATTTTATCTATTTTGCTAGTGTGTTGGTGTGCAAATATGTATGTGTTGGTGTGTGTTAGCTTAGTGTGCAAAGTAGTATGTGTTAGTGTGTAAAGGTGCATGTGTTACTGTGCAAAACTGTATGTTTTGGTGTGCAAAAGTTTATGTGTTGGTGGGTAAATGATTATGTGTTTGTGTGCAAAGGTATATATGTTAGTATATGTTAGTGTGTAAAGGTGTATGTGTTGGTGTGTCAATGTCAAAAAGTGTAAGTGTTGATATGTAAAGGTGTATGTGTTGATGTATGTTAGTGTGCAAATGAATTTGTGTTTAGGGTGCAAATATGTATGTGTTAGTGTGCAAAAGTGTACGTGTTAGTATGTGTGTGCAAAAGTGTATGTGTTAGTGTGTATTATATGCAAAGGTGTATGAGTTCGTGTGCAAAGGTGTATGTATTGTCTAGAAATAGCACAAAAAAATTAGGGTGCAAGACGTTTATGCTAGAGTGTAAAGGAGTGCTAGCAAAAATTTGGGTCCAGGTAAATTCGGGCCGGTCAATTTCGGTCAATGTCAAAATTCGGATGAGAAATTCATGTTCAGAGCCGATTTTTATTCAGGTCCGATCGGGTCGGCCAATTCAGACGAAGCTAAATTCGGGTTAGAATAAGGTTTGGATAATAGAAAAAAGAGAAAAATTATGTCTGAATATTCAGTCAATATTAAAATTAGGACGAAAAATTTATGTCCGGGCCCAGGTTTTCCGGGTCGGACAATTCGATTTTTTCGGGTCAGACGAAACTTAGCCTAATAATTGTAGAGTTAGTATTAGTGTGCAAAGAAGTTTATTTTAGTACTATCTCACAATAAATATTATAAAAAAATAAAATAGTTCAACGGAATAGAGAAAACTAGGGACGACAATGGGTTGGGTCGAACTGGACCCAAATTTAGACCCGCAATTTTTTATTGGACCCAGACCCGACCCGGGACCCATTGATTCCCAAAAACTCAGACTCGGACTCGGACTCACTGGGTCCGCGGGTCCATGGGTCCATAGCGGGTTCTTAATGGGTCCAGCATTCTTATATATTTTTTTACTGGATTTATCAATTTTTTGGGTTAATTTTATACTTTCACACTAGTATAATACTAGTGGGAGTGCGCGCGCGTTGCGTGCGGTGGAAGATATTGTTTAATTTGATATGATTTATTTCAAATATTGATTTTAGACTGTACTTGTTTTTATTTTTATTGGGGCTTGGGGCTATTAATGAAACTTTAATAGTGCATAACTTCATTGTTATCGATCAAAATTCATGAACAATGAAGAGTTGATCTTATAAGATGTATGAAACTGACAAAGTTGATATAAAACTTTGATTGATAAAAGAAAAATTTGTTGTCTAAAGATGAATTGCTGCTTGAATCCTATGTGTAGATGTTCTGCACCAAATATGTATATGACAACCTATGAGTCAAGTGGCACATGAGTGAGACAATGTATTAGAAAGAAAAATCAAACATAAAACCATATGGGGAAAACCAAATAGAACAACATGACCTGTAACCATAAGACTTACTTGATGTAGTACTCTGGAAGAATTGTGGATATGATTCGGCTGAAAAAATGCCACAATGCTAAGTAGGGACACAAAAAAAGTGGATGAGTATCTACCATATGTTCAAAGTCTACCCACACACAAATATATCCTAAAAGGTTCTTGCCAATGCCAACTACACAACCCCAAAAAATTGAAATGTTTTTAACAAAGTCAAAGCCAATTATATAGCTTGAGTGGAGAAAGATCAAAAGTTCAACATTTTGATGAGAAAGATGATTATTTTTGTTAAGGTAATGTTTTACTTACCAGAATATACTGGGTAACCAATTCCATGCCTTCTAATAGTAAAAACAACAGAGAGCAAACTACAAATCAAAGCCATACCTACATGGAAAAGGTCCAAACCCTTCTGAGCCTCATGTTATGATGCTTGCTTAGCTTTCTCCAAAATACAGACAGAGCAACTTGTTGTTGAGAGAAAAATCTATGGAAGAGAGTGAGGGATCAACTTCAAAAAAAAAACAAAAAAAGATTTCGAATTTCGGAGGCACTTCAGAATTTACCTTGGATCACATATTTCACAAGCAATAGATCACATACAAGTACACAATCACAAGGAGAATTATTTGGACAAATTTTCATTAACCCATTGAACTATCCCCACTTATCTTAATTTCATGACCTAAGAAACAATCATTTCCTTCACAAATTCCGCATGGAAATCAAGAACCAAGTGAATTGAGGTAAATTTGCAATACAAAAAGGAAAAATTAGAACCTAAAGAAACATACCTTGATGGAAAGATTGCCAGTGCAGATGAAGCGTTGAATCTTGTCAAGGACAAGCATGGACTTGAATTTAGTAGCTAGATCAGGTGCCTTATGAGGGATATGCAAGTCGTAAATCCCCAATACCAAC
Source organism: Portulaca oleracea (assembly GCA_029582165.1). Lineage (NCBI taxonomy): Eukaryota > Viridiplantae > Streptophyta > Magnoliopsida > Caryophyllales > Portulacaceae > Portulaca > Portulaca oleracea. The sequence continues at coordinate 9,273,084 of CM055878.1, read as the reverse complement.
ATTATTTTTTCCCCGGCCCTTAACTAAAAAGCCTCAAAATCAACAATCTAGAAGCACAAAATAATAGCAATGAAAATCTCTTTTACTCCCAAACAGAGAATTTACTCCCAAACAGTTGAGTTCATGCATAAAAAAGGAAAATCTGAGACAGAGACACATTAATTGATACCTGAAACCAACCCAGAGAGGGGCTTGAAATATCTAGAGCAAAAAACCCCAAATGTGCTGGTGATGTACCTTAGGAGCTCTTTTCTGTGGAAATGAAACAACAAATGTTGTCCGTTAATAAAATAAAAATATGAAGCAAGACAAATGAAAATATTTTTGCAATATATAAACTATAGCAAACTTAATGTATGCAAGTATGCAACATATAAAGAATGAGCATAAAATGAGCATAAATACATTAGTGGAATCTGGAGGTGTCCATCATGTAAAGCAAAATTCTTCTCAATGTCCTCTTTGACAGCTAGTGATCACCAGCTAATGAAACTATTAGTGACATTAACATGAAATTAGAAAAAGAAACAAGTAGTAATGCAAAACCAATAAAAAATAAACTAATATGGACATGGTAATCAGAAACTCAAAGTCGAAGTTAATCTAGTTCAAAATATATATCATAGAAGTAAGAGAGATCAAGTATTTGACCAACATCAAAATATAGTGTATTCTCATCGCCAGGGTTGAGGTTGAATTAGATCCCAGATGCTTGTAATGCAGAGTCTGAATGAAGAGAAGATGTTGTCAGTGGGACATTTTAGGAGCAAAATATAACTTTAATAGAATGTAAGAAGGGTGCATAGTAGTAGCTTTAAATTAACCTGTTGAATATTCAATATTTGCACGGAAGAGGACGTCAAAGGCAACAACGTTTTGTAGGGATGCTTTTTGTTATGTTGTAGATGAGTCATTGTTGCAGAAAATTGTAAGGTTATTGGAGTTTCGTGCCCTTGATAGAGCTACGTACAGTTGCCCATGTGAGAAGCATGGTTCTTTGAGGTGAATGCCCACTTGTTCCAAAGTTTGACCTTGTGATTTATTTATTGTCATAGCAAAAGACAATTTGATGGGGAATTGTCGACGCTCAAACTGGATTGGAAAATTAGATGATGGCGATGGTTTTATGGGTATTCTGGGTAGCAGGACGGTTTCTCCTTTGTGGTGTCCTATTGCAATGGTACATTGAATAATATTTGGGAAGAATGCTTTGCAAATAAGTCGGGTTCCATTGCACAATCCACTGCTGGGGTCAAGATTTCGTAACAAAATGACTGGACAGTTTATTTTTAATGTAAGTTCATGAGGACTAATACCTGAGGGACATAATGAGTGCAAGAATTCTGGTGGGTACGTTGCGGAGTCTTCACCATCAATACTGTCAAAGCTCTTGTATGTAGTAGGTTTTCCAGGAAATTCACCAATTATAAGATCGTTGATGGCATCTGCTTCATCATTTCTTGGAGCTAGAATAGCTCTTTTTGAAAATACATCAGGGTCTATGCACTGTTGAGATGGTGGTAACATGACACGTATGACCTCAAGTAATTCTGCACTGGTGGTTTGGACAAATGGCAGTAGATATGTCGGTATTTTAACTTGTGCGATGGTGTCTCTCTGTAACTTGCCATTGCCAAGGTTGAGAAGAAACTCTGAAAATCGAGGGTCTTCTTTAGCTCTCATGTTTTCTGTTAGGCTGATTTTTTTTCAGTTGGGGCCATATTGGAGAGCTGACCAAACTTGCATCAACAGCTTCTTGTTGAGTTTTATGAGGGAGCACTGGAAGGACTTGTCTAAAGTCTCCACCAAACACCACAATTTTTCCTCCGAAAAGTTCGTTTGAGTTGCATAGATCTCTAAGGAGTATGTCTAATGCCTCGATATGGTGCCTATGAGCCATGGAAGCTTCATCCCAAATGATTAGTGAAGATTCTTTTAGAAGGGCTGCTAGGCTACTTTGTTTGCCGACAGTGCAGGTGCTAGTAGTATCATGGTCGAGCGGTAGCTTAAAGCGTGAATGTGCAGTTCTTCCTGTTGGAATATTAGCTGCCACGATGCCGGAGCTTGCTGTTGGCAAAACAATTTTTCCCAATTGCCTAACTCTTGCATATAAAGCACAATATAAGAATATCTTTCCAGTACCACCGGGTCCATCAATGAAAAAGGCACCTGGTTTTGATTGTTTGACATGGCGCATTACCTCTTTATAAGCTATCTTCTGCCCTGGGTTGAGTTTTTTTTGAGCATGAATCAAGTTGTCTGGGACTGGAGCAGCAAGTGCATCTCTTACATCTTTTGTCCAATTAATCAGACAATTAGCTCTTTCCAATAAGTCTGATAGGTTGAAATCTGATAATGTCTTTCCCATGCCTTCAAGACATCTTTGTAATGATGTAACTGTTTGGTGCAGAACCCATGCTTCTTCATTGTTGTGGGCAGCATAGCGAAAGTCTTCAGATAGGTGTTCGTAGAACTTTGACCATACATGTTCTGCATTTGGTGGCTCAGAGAAGATTAGGAGTGTTGCAAATAAGCGGCGAAGGGCATGTGGCATTTGCAGTGCAATTCCTTCTTCCATGCACATTTCAACAATGCTATCTGATTGAAGCAAGTTGTGCTCCATTGCTGCTTCTTGAAATGAAATACATATTTTTCTATTAACTTTGAGCAAGTCTTGAAAGGATGTAGGACCCTTGATGTTGGCAAGTAATAACCGAAGGTAGAATCTTTCATCCTCTGATGGCGATGCATAGGCTATCCGACCTACTGCTTTTCCCTTTTTTCTTTCTTTCCATTGGTTATGTCTTGTATCCCATATGAAATGTTCCGGGAATTCTCGATAAAGATATCTTCGGTTTGGTGATAACTCTGAATTTTTCTCAAAAAATGCAAGCAACATAGTCATACTTCGATGTTCATCGTTGAGAACTTCTTCAAGATTTTCTTTGTCTGAGAATTGAACAGTTTGCATACTTGGGGTATGGACTGGCATTGATATTACTGGAGGATACATTGTGTAAAGGTCAAACCCGAAGATTCGCCATGCAGCTTCCAGTGGTGAAATCCAACGTGCTGATTGGTACTTTGCCATTTCATCATTTGCATCTTCAGTTTGAGAGGAGAGTCTAAAGGAGATTTTATCATGTTCTTTATATACATACTTGTATAGGTATTTGACAGCTTTTATTGTGGAGCAAATTTCGACATTGACGTGACAATCAAACATTGCAAGCAAGTATGGATTGTATGGAATAACCCAACGATTATCAAGTGCAGCTCCTCGCATCTGAATTTTCTCTCCAGTATTTCTCCTGCGATATATTGGGTATGATTCGACATTGGTGGTTGTGTGTTCAGCGAAAGCTTTTGGATAGTTGAGCCTACATACCTTTTGCTGACCTTTTTGTTCCATGCATAAGCACTTTGGGAAGTTGAGACCGCATGGACCATGCATCATGTGGGTGAGGACCAAATTTCGAAGGTGCATATCATCTGTTGTAGGTATCTCACCATTGACATATTTATCAAACTCTTCCGCCTTTTTGATTTTGAATTGCTTGTCTAGGATGATAAGAATATGTGCATGTGGCAATCCTCTCTTCTGAAACTCTACAACTTGTATCTTGGCTGCAATTTTGCCGAAAATCTCCTTGTTCATTATTTGCTCTGAGAGGGTTTTCAATTTAGCATGGAATACCCTTGCAATAAGGCCTGGTCTGTTCTCAACTTTCTCATATTGTTGAAGTTCATCTTGGATCTCTGGCCATTTAGGGTTACATGTTATGGTAAAAAACAAATCTGGCTTCCCGAACTTCTGCACAAGAGATATAGCATTAAGAAATCGACGTTTCATATCTCTTGGGCCACCAACAAATGACGGAGGAAGTATTACATGGTGACAGACATTTTGAGCTGCCATTTCTCCTTGCTCTATACTATCGAGAATAGTGTTCTCGAGTTTGACATACATGTCAACTATGTATTGTTGGAAGAGTCTGCCCATCTTAAGCAAATAACTTTTGTCCTCTGCCCTTATTTGCAATTTATATGAGTAATACTCTCTTCTACATGATAATTATTTGGTATTGAATGCTTCATCTGGATCACAGCCTGGACAATAAGGAAGAAGTTATTTTGAGACAGTTATGTTAGATATCATTGAGTGTTGTTTTTATAAGTATTTTTTTATATATAAAGAGATGGTTGTTAAATTTAAGTGTGTTACCTGTTTGATCTTGCATAAGTATGCTTTCTTCCGTTTGTCCCGAGGTTGTTGGTTTACTTACTGTTGGCTGGAATGTGAGTTCTCATACATTTTGAGCAACCTTTTGCAATCATGGATGCCAACCACAATCTCCAAGGGGAAATATAATAGGATACTGCAGAGGATCGTAGCATCCATAATAATGTTTTTATTCGATGCGACTTATTTGACCTGCCATGGACAAGTATATGTGGACCATGTGGTATGGCAGGGTCAGATGAATCAACCCAAATTCCAGCGACTTCATCGGAGGAGGGTGAGTTAAACGTTCTTTGATATGGGACCGAATTTTGGCTTATGGTGATCTTTTTCGAGTCATCAATCATAAACTCTCTCAATGATCTAAGCTCATCGAATACACCGACTCTGGTTTGAACTTCAAGCTGAGGGTCATATAAGTACAGTTGCAGGTATTTTGGTGGCTAGCCATCCAATGGTAGAAGATCAGGTACGTAATGGTACAATTGACCTTGAAGTTTGAAGATATATATTCCTTTAACTGATTTTCCCTCATGGTTTCCTCCGATTGAGCTAAAGGCAAACAAATTGTTGTACATTCTAGCAAATTGTCGGAAATGGACAGCATCTTCATCTGTTGAAGTGAGAAGTCGTTCTAGCTCGCTCGGCATGGGGTTTGTTGCAAGTTGAATTCTTCCTTTTTTGCAACAAAAGCTGGTTGTCTCATTCTCAAAGAGTTTTGCCTGGCAAAACTGACATACAGTGCTTTCTGCTAGCCTTGAAGGTACCTTAGGCGCACCATTTTCTCGTAAAGCAGTAGGTACTTCTGAAAATATAAACATTTTAGAATTTATTAGATATCCCTAACCCTATTTTATTTTGAAAAAAGAAATGAAAGTTTCATTGTTCTTATTCAATCTAGTATGACTAAGTGAAAAAATTAAAACAACACATACATGCTGATGCAGGATAAGAGTAAAGGATGGGTTAAGACATCAATATCTTTCCATATATTTAGAGATTTTTTATATTTTATTGATTATATTGGTAATCTTTAGCAATATTTAGGATTATCAAATAAGGAGATCTAGCCATATATCAATGATATTTAGTTCCTAAGATATTAGGATAATATTAGTTTAGTATTTTATAGGATTTGACATGTTCTAGTTTCCTTAATTATGTTAGGTTTCTTAGCTATATAAGTCCCTTGTGTATTAGGGATTAGGTAGACTTTGATGATTTTTGAATTGAATTGAGTGAATTCTTGAAGAATTCCCTTGGTTCTACATCAAATTTGGTATCAGAGCCCTCCGATCAAGCTTTCAGAATTTTTTTTTTCCCACCTTCAATTTTCTGCCTAGCATCCAAAAAAAAAGAAATTCGAAAAAAAAGAACAAAAACAGAAACCCTAGCCGCTTTGTTCACCGCCACCGCCCATCCCCCGCTGCTGCCCCTCCCCACCCAGCCACTGCCACGCCAACCTCTGCCCCAGACGACGACCGCCCCACCGCCCCTGCTGCCACCACCTCGCCAGAGTCCAACGGACTGCCGAACTCTTGCGTGGTTGTCTTTCATGAGAAGGACCACGTTCAGTGTCGTACAGTTAGTTGTGAATCAATGTCAGGTTGGTGCCATAAACACCATTGTGCCCTTTTTGTGAAAATTCACAACAGACCATGGCCTATTTCAAAGGATGTTCTCCACGGTGTTTTCTCTCCTTATGGGGATATAAACACCATTGCTATATTTCGAACCATGGGTGATTTCTATGCTAGAGTTAATTTTTTCTATGAAAAAGATGCTCTAAATGCCTTTTGCAAACTTCATGGCCGTCAAATTTACGAGGACTGCTGTGAGTTGGATCTCTATTTGGCTAGTGAATTTTTTTGTGATTGTAGGCGTTATATTCCTACATATATGTGGGAATATACACCACCTCGACGCCCTTTGATTCCTTGGCGGTATCACTTTGAAGATGGTAAGTTTTCATCTTCAAAGTTCTTGATGAAACCAATGGATATCAGAGTTAAGGAAATCAAAGATGATATTCTTCACCAAAAATCTGTCCAAAGGGAGGTCAAAGTAGCAAGGGCAATGCACTATCAGGATGATGACTCTTGTTCTCATGAGGATGTGCGAAGCAATGTTAAACTGGACATCACAGATGAAAAGGAAGCTTTTAAAGAAACTAACGAGGAGCTTGCCCTAGCAAAAGACCCTCATGACCTAGACAGCAATATGGTCAGTCATCAGGAAGTTGGTGATTGTCACCTAGACAAAGGTGAAGAGCAGACTGCGGGAATCACCACTTCAGTTGACATTGTTGAAGTTATCATGGAAGCTGCTGTAGAGGATGACGTCCCAGGCCAAGAATCAGTACAAGTGCACGAAGAGTTAGAGCTGACTGTGAACAACTCCTCTAACCTTCTTTGTGCAAATCAGTTAGCTAGACTAGACTTCAACATGGACCAAGGAGTCACTATAGCTGCTGGAAGTTTTATTCCTGGCTATTATTTTGAGAAAGAAACCCTACATCCACTGTTTGCATGGTGCCTACTGCTAGAGAAGATCTTAAGCAAGGAGTTTCAGCATATGTGGAAGGCAATCAGGTGCCTTTTACCAAGGCTATTTCCAATCCATTTGCATTTCAAAACTCGAGGTCGAGTTTTTTCCAACCGGGGGAGAATGATGCAGGATAAGAGTAAAGGATGGGTTAAGACATCAATATCTTTCCATATATTTAGAGATTTTTTATATTTTATTGATTATATTGGTAATCTTTAGCAATATTTAGGATTATCAAAATAAGGAGATCTAGCCATATATCAATGATATTTAGTTCCTAAGATATTAGGATAATATTAGGTTAGTATTTTATAGGATTTGACATATTCTAGTTTCCTTAATTATGTTAGGTTTCTTAGCTATATAAGTCCCTTGTGTATTAGGGATTAGGTAGACTTTGATGATTTTTGAATTGAATTGAGTGAATTCTTGAAGAATTCTCTTGGTTCTACATCACATGCACATAGACAAATATTGAAAATGGGACAAAAAATAAGCTAGACAGAGGCCTTGAAAAGCCAGATTGCATGCAACTTTACTTTTGAACAATTGAGTCTACTCTTAAAAAAAAAGGGTAATGTATTAAATCGCAATTTTTTCCCCCCCTCAAATTAAGTCTGGGAAAAATGCAATTCAGTTTAATTAGTAAGTCTACTCTTAAAAAAAAAGGGTAATGTATTAAATTGTAATTTTTTCCCTCAAATTAAGTCTGAGAAAAATGTAATTCAGTTTAATTAGTAAGAACATTACACAATTGAAGAGGTCCGGGTTCCTTTCTCCTCTCTGGTGGCTACCGCCAAGCGAACTGCTTCGTCTAACTCGAACCTCGAGTTGCAATTTCGGGTCACTTCGGGAGCTGGGAGGCTAGTCTCGGCCATCCGATGGATGGGCCCCGGGGCTCCTTAGGGAGGGGCCCGCTCACAACACCGACCCCGGAGGCCTGGGGACTGGACCGGGCCGTCTCGAGACTAGAGCATAGAAGGTATCGGGGTGCGAGTGTTTAAAACCCCGGGATTAATAAAGGCGAGCACGGCCAGTGATCATCAGGGAGCCCGCTCGACCGAGCCACACCAGCTCGCCGGCGAGGTTTTCGCGAGTGTGGCCCGGGCGCCAGGCTGCTCGCCGAGCTGTTCCTTTTGCTCGCCCGAGCAACGTTCCTGTCAAGCTGTCATTGTGCGCACAACCACGTAGCGAAGACACCTGCTCGCGGCGTTTCTCTGCCGGAGATCTTGCGCAACTGCCGATGATCGACGAGCGTGAAGGCCTTCGCGAGCCGCTTCCGCCGCCCCGCCGTGGCGTTTTGGAAGAGACCGTTTTTTCGCTGTTTTGGCTTAATTTTGGGTTTAGTATAAATAGCTTGTCATTATACTTCTCCAGACACTTTTTGACTGATTAATGAATATGCTTATGCATGGAATAGGGTTGCTTCCCTTTCTCTCAAAATCTTGCTTTACTTTATCCATTGATTAATGGTGGTGTTTGCAAGTCTTCTCTTTATTGATCATTTGGTGGATTCTTCCTTTATGATGGTCATGGTGGGATGCTAGGCTTTGGTGGTGGATTCTCCTTTATCCAAAGTCATATCCAAATCCTTTGGGTGATCAAGCTCTTTTTCGATTGTGAATCAAGTCTCTCAAGCTAGTCCATCAATCTTTCCCATCACGCCACGCTCCATTTGGTATTAGAGCACAAGGTTTTTCCATCTAGCTTGAGTATTCCATTGTTCTTGCTAGTTTGTTCTCTATTGTTGGATTTTTGTTATTTTGATTGAAATATTGGTGTTCCCCAACCCTTGTGACTCCAAGTGTGTTGGAGAAATTGTTATTGCTATTGTGATTGTTGATTTTGATGCATAATGGAGCTTTGAGGAGGAGTTGGAAAATTTGTGCACACAAGGTGTTCGATAAAATGCCCAAGTGAGAAAAACACAAAGAACCCTTATCCCAAACACAAGCCAACTACAAGAAAACCCCCAAACTCCACAAAATATCCCAAACACAATCCGTCCCATACCTTTCCCTCGATATGGATGATCACGATGGTTCCGATCGAGAGGAATCAAGCCACCGGGGTGGCCCTCAACTTCGGGTTCTCGAGAATCGACTTGCCACCCATGACGAACAATTCTCCTCCATCAATCGAACCCTTAATGCCATCATGGCACGGTTGGATAACCTCGCCCTAGAGCGTCCAGTTCCGCCTCGAGTTGAACGTCCGAGGCGTACGCAAAGCCCAGTCCGTCCTCCTCCAAACTTTGAGTCGAGTGACGATGCTAGAGGCTCTCCACGACGCCGAATTCGCCGGAATGTGCATGAACAACCCTCACGAGATGATTTCCAGGATATAAAAATTGACATTCCCGAATTCCACGGTTCCACTGATCCGGACGACTACATCGAATGGACCCAATTGATGGATAGGATCGTCGAAACCAAGGAGTATGATGAGGAGAAGACTTATAAGATCGCAAGTTTGAAACTCACCAAGGCCGCTTCGCTTTGGTTCGAGAATATGAAATCACAACGGGCTCGAGAAGGGAAGGCGAGAATTTCCACTTGGACCCATCTTAAGCAAGTGATGAATCGCCGTTTTTTACCAAGCACTTACCGTCATGACAATCTGAAAAGGGCCTATGCCCTAACTCAAGGCGCATTTAACCGTTGGAGAGTACATATATGAATTCGAGCAACTTCTTATCAAAAGTGGCCTCCGGAACTCAAGATCAAACCATGATGCGTTTTTTGAATGGCTTGGATCCCACCATCGCTAAAAGGGTCGAGATCCAACCATACTATTCCCTGGATGAGTTGTGTAGCTTGGCCCTTCGGGTTGAACGACGTCGCAAAGAAAGGACTCTCGCCAAGTCTACTTCACGCAACTATTTTCCATCACAAATCGACCTCCTTTTCAATCGGCCACCCAAACCTAGTGAGACACCCAAGTTCCTGCGACACCCGAATCGACAAAGGGAAGGGACTTGTTGTGGCGTCTCCTACGGGGACCACTCGTCTTATGGAAGGAAAGAAATGCTTCAAGTGCCATGGATATGGCCACTTCTAGGCCGATTGTCCAAACCGGCGGACCTTGACACTCAAGGAGGTTCAGACATCGACGAGGAATTGCAAGGAGCCCGGATGAACCCGGTTGTTGTCGAGGATGCATACACTAGTGAGGAAGGAGAAACCGCGCTTTCGCGTGACCAAGGAGACGTTCTTGTCTTGAGGCGAGCTTTGCGTGTTCAAGAAGTCTCTCGACAGAGCCAATGAGACTATATTCCAAACTCGATGCTTAGTCAGCAAGGTGTGCGAGCTCATCATCGACGGGGAAGTCAGACTAATGTGGCCTCTACCTATATGGTTGACAACCGGGTTACCCCTATTGCCACATCCCCGCCTTATTCTGAAGTGGCTCAACGATCACGGCATTAAGGTAACAAATCGTGTCTTAGTGAATTTAACCTTTGGCACTAACTACAAGGACTCTATTGTTTGTGATGTTGTCCCACGAGCGTGTCACATATTGTTGGGTCGAGTGGCAATTCGACAAGAAAACCACTCATGACGGATCGAAGAATACTTACTCCTTTATCCACGAGGCAAGAGGGTTAAACTCCTTCCACTAGCACCACATGAAATATCACCACCTAAACTCAAGGGAAGTGAGGGGCCCAAACACTTGAGTGAGACGCGGGTCGAGCGAGCCCTAAGCAAGGGGAAGGCTATTTTTGCCTTACTCCTCTTAGAGGCGAACACATGTGAGGAAGTGAAACCTAAACACCCCCTCGTTGCCCCTCTTCTTGCTGAATTTGGAGATGTATTCCCCGAAGAGCTCCCACCGGGTCTACCTCCTATCCGAGGTATTGAGCATCAGATCGACCTTATTCCCGGCGCTCCACTTCCAAACAAGGCGGCATATCGGTGCAATCCACAAGAGACTAGGGAGTTACAAAGGCAGGTTGACGAGCTTATATCACGAGGCTATGTTCGAGAGAGTATGAGTCCGTGCTCCGTCCCGGCCCTCTTGGTTCCGAAGAAAGATGGTACTTTCAGGATGTGTGTAGATAGCCGAGCCATCAACAATATTACCATCAAGTATCGGTACCCTATACCGAGGCTTGACGACATGCTCGATGAACTACATGGTTCCTGTATTTTCTCCAAGATTGACCTACGGAGTGGCTATCATCAAATCCGTATGAAGGAAGCGATGAGTGGAAGGCGGCGTCAAGACAAAAGGGGATTATATGAGTGGCTTGTCATGCCATTTGGGCTTTCCAACGCCCGAGCACATTCACGTCTTATGAGCGAGATGTTGAGGCCCTTTATCGTAAATTCGTCGTGGTTTATTTCGATGATATCCTAGTATATTCGAGGAGTGAAGCGGAGCATATCATGCATTTGAGTGGTGTTCGAGGTTTCATAAGAATAACGCTTTATGGTAAAGCGGAGAAGTGCGAATTTTGCACTCCCAAGTCACCTTTCTTGGTTATATTGTCTCCAGACGGAATTTCTATGGACCCTTGAAGGTGGAGGCCATCCGCTTCGCCCTCTCCTCTACTATAACCGAGGTGAGGAGCTTCACGGTCTTGCTTCCGTTCTACCGCCGGTTCATCAGGGCTTTAGTACCCTTACCGCTCCCATTACCGTGAAGAAGCGCGCTGAGTGGACCCGGCACCAAGGAGCTTTTGAGAAGTGAAGTCACAACTTTGTGAGGCTCGGTACTTGCTCTCCGATTTCACACCAGCCTTCGAAGTTGATTGCGATGCTAGTGGTGTAGGCATTGGGGCCGTGTTGATGCAAAACAAACATCATATCGCTTATTTCAGTGAGAAACTCAGTGGTTCAAGGAGGAACTATTCCACGTATGATAAGGAGTTTTATGCTCGTTCGGCTCTGGATCATTGGGCACACTATTTGAGGCCGAGCTTTGTCGCTTCATTCAGGCCACGAGGCGCTCAAATATTTGAATGGACAACACAAGCTTAGCTCGGCGTATGCTAATTGGGTTGAGTTCCTTCAAGGATTTAATTTTGTAGCGAAAACACAAGAAGGGAGTATAAATGTGGTCGCCGATGCGCTGAGGAGACACTCTCTTCTTTCCGTAGTTGAGGCGAGGGTACTTGGTTTCAACACTGAAGGAGTTTTATAAGGAGGATGATGACTTTAAATCACACCGGTGGTGGTGATGGACCGTATTTGCTACGGGATGGATTTCTCTTCAAGGGCAACAAATTATGCGTTCCAAAATGTCCGCTGAGAAAGCTTCAGTGCGGGAGGTTCATGGAGGTGGACTCATTTGGTCATTTCGGCATCAATAAGACCACCGCATGTTAAAAGAGCACTTTATTGGCCGAAGATGGGAGGCGATGCGGGGACGTGATATCAAAGTGTATTATTTGCCACCACGCCAAAAGCCGCCCACCAAGGGCTTTATACACCCCTTCCGTTCCGAATGGTCCGGGAGGATTTGAGTATGGACTTCATTGTAGCCCTTCCCCGAACCGCGTAGCAAGGATGCAATCCTAGTCGCCGTTGACCGCTTTTCTAAAATGGCGCATTTCATTACTGCGAAAACCGATGACGCCACACATATTGCCACCCTTTTCTTCCGAGAGGTGGTGCGCTTGCATGGTGTTCCGAGGACTATTGTGTCGGATTGTGATACTAAATTCATGGGTCACTTTTGGAGGTCTTTTTGGAAGCTCTTGGGAACGAAGCTGTTATTTAGCACATCGCATCATCCTCAAACAGACGGCCAAACTGAGGTAACTAACAAGACAGTCATTACAATACTTCGTGGTCTTGTGAGTCGGAGTCTACGAGATTGGGATGCCAAGTTATGTCACGCCGAGTTTGCCTATAATCGTCCCCCTCTCTTGCTACGGGTCATTCACCCTTTCAGACTTGCTATGGTATCAACCCCATAACTCCTATCGAGCTCCTTCCTCTTCCTCTAGAGTCGAGGGTTAGCTTTGAAGCAAGTGAAAAGGCCGCTGAGATCCAGAAGCTTCACCGACAAATTCGGGAAAAGATCGAGCGCACCAATGAACTTTATAAGGCCCGGGCCAACAAGCATCGCCGTGATATCACGTTCAAGCCCGGCGACTTGGTTTGGCTACATCTAAGGAAGGAACGGTTTCCATCCCGGAGGAGTAATAAGCTAAAGCCACGAAGCGAGGGACCGTTCAAAATTTTGGCCAAGATAAATGACAACGCTTACAAGCTTGATCTTCCAGGAGACATCGGGGTGTCATCAACTTTCAACATCGGGGACCTTTCACCCTACATTGAGGATGTTGAACCCGACGTGGATTTGAGGGCAAATCCTCTTCAAGAAGGGGAGGATGAAGAGGTCCGGGTTCCTTTCTCCTCTCTGATGGCTACCGCTTAATCGGCCGTCAACTCGAACCTCGAGTTGCAATTTCGGTCACCGGGAGTGGGAGGCTAGTCTCGGCCATCCAATGGATGGGCCCCGGGGCTCCTTAGGGGGGGCCCGCCCACAACACCGACCCCGGAGGCCTCGGGACTGGACCAGGCCGTCTCGAGACTAGAGAATAGAAGGTATCGGGGTGCGAGTGTTTAAAACCGGGATTAATAAAGGCGCACGGCACGCCAGTGATCATCGAGAGCTCGCTCGAGCCACACCGTGCTCGCCGGCGGGGTTCTGCGAGTGTGGCCCAGGCGCCAGTGGCTGCTCGCCCATTGTTCCTTTTGCTCGCCGAGCAACGTTCTGTCAGCCGTCATTGTCGCGACAACCACGTAGCCGAAGACCTACTCGCCGGCGTTTCTCCCGCCGCCGAATGGACCTGCGGAGATGCCGCACGCATCTGCCGACGATCGAAGACGTGCGTAAGGCACCGCTCGCCGAGCCGCCTTCCGCTCGCCCAGTGGCGTTACGGAAGAGGCCGTTTTTATTTGTTTTGGCTTAATTTTGGGTTTAGTATAAATAGCTTGTCATTATACTTCTCCAGACACTTTTTGACTGATTAATGAATATGCTTATGCATGGAATAGGGTTGCTTCCCTTTCTCTCAAAATCTTGCTTTACTTTATCCATTGATTAATGGTGGTGTTTGCAAGTCTTCTCTTTATTGATCATTTGGTGGATTCTTCCTTTATGATGGTCATGGTGGGATGCTAGGCTTTGGTGGTGGATTCTCCTTTATCCAAAGTCATATCCAAATCCTTTGGGTGATCAAGCTCTTTTTCGATTGTGAATCAAGTCTCTCAAGCTAGTCCATCAATCTTTCCCATCACGCCACGCTCCAACAATCCACAACAAGTTTCCCATGTCAGGTTACATGAAAGACATAAATAGTCCCAAGTAATTCATATATATATCAATAGTATCATTGAAGTATTGTATAACTAATTGGTGTTTGAGTGTATATATGAGCTATTAAGTACGTGAAACAGTTTTGCCCAACCAAATCCAGAAAAAAAGAAAAAAAAATCTCCAGAGAAGAGAGGGCAAACATAGTTAGATATGGGGAGAAGTCATCAAATTGTAAGCCATTCAAAAACTACATCAGTATGATCACCAAATTGGCCAAATTCTCTTAATAGATGTAAAGTAATTTAGAAGTATAAATAAATGAGATAAGATAGGTAGGGTAAGATTATACTGGTTTTGCGCTTGTGCTTTTTCTTGCTCGTTATTGGTTCTATGTGAGCATTAAAGTAAACTGTTAGAAGGCATGCATTTTAAAAAATAAATGTACAAATATGTTCAACCTCTAAGTTATAATTAATGATTTGGAGATAGAAATTACCAAATGTGGAAGATTTTTTTCTCGATCTTTTGTGTTTAGATGTGCTCTGATGTGAATGGATTCTTGCAATGTGGGCACGGTGGGGGTGCATCATCGTCTATTGCGGAAACATGGCACGGTGTCATCACAACTTTTTGTAATTTCTTTGATCTACTTCTCCTTGTATCTTCTAAGTCTATCTTGTTGTCTTTGATTAAGCACAGGTGCTGATTTGTCACCATGCTCTGAAAGATTACCTTTATTTGCTTTATTTTTCTGTATTTGTTTTCTAGCAGATAGTTTACTATTGAATTCTTCTACATGTCTTGTTTGCTGGTAACACCGTTGTCTGCAGCGTAGAGGAAATGGAGTAGGGCGGAGAGATTCTGGTGGATTTTTGTCTGTTGTTATTATTTGGGCTGTTGAAACATCATGTTCATCTTCATCTGTTTGGCCATATTGCATTTTGAGTGGAATATGCACCTACAAATATACATCAATCAACATAAAAATCTTAGGCATGTAGAGAATATAGTTGATAAATACTATTCATATGAAACATGTTTGTTTCTACAAAGATAAGTAATTGATAAGCTACTGCGCTGTGTAAGATTTTAATAATAGTTTCATGACTTTTAAATGAATATGAAAGATTACCTTATAGAGGGGTATAAGAATATAAATATGCTTAAATTGTTCCAATTTTATATTAAAGGGTGCATGTTGTGCTAAAAAATGGGAGAAGTAAAAGCACAAAAGATTATATTATGTTTACAAGGCACATAAACATTACATCATACATAGGTTATCTAAACATTTCTATGTTGTCACTATCTTGGGGATACAAGTTAGCTAGAGTAAAGTAGACCCATTAATAGATTAAAAAAACCCAAGTAACTTGATCTTCTAAGGTACTATTACATAAGCAAAAAGTAGTTGGAAAATAGAAACTACTTAATCACCCAAGATATTATGATTACATAAGGCAAAAAAGAAGGCCACAGATGATTATGCAAAAAGATGCATAGTGTTTCCATGATGTTATGCCTTCATTTATAAAAGCTTCACATATATCTTATTCTGAATGGCTTGTAGGTTCGTATGTGAGTCTTCGCTTTTTTGGAGGAATCGCTAAAGCAGCTGGTGATGGAGGAAATGTTGGAGCAACTAATGATGTGAATATTCTAGGTGCTCTAAGGGGAAAGCTTGATGGAGCAGGTTCAACATATTTGACAATGGCTTTCTTGTTATCCCGTTCATAAATCTTAGTTCGTAGCTGTTGACACTTTATACTCCTATGGTAGCATTTAGACCAAGCAGTTTGGAGTGCATTGTAATTGACATCATGCACCGTAAACTGGTGGCAAACTTGTAAGTAGCTAATAGCTTTTTTTGCAGCATCTTGCATTGCATCCAGTGGGTTGTTGCAAGTTTCACTCAATATATAATGTTGATGATGAATAATCCCCGGATATTCTAGCATTAAGCATGCTTGGCATAAGTTGTTAGGAAATTGTGCATGCTCATAAGAGTGAATTTTGATATCTAACCGATCAGCAAGATGTTATAGGAATTCCATAAAGTTCATCATAACAGTAACCGATAATGTTGAAGGTGTATGTTTTTTGGGGCTAATGGAAGCTGCAGTTCTGCCAGTGCAAGTTGCAAGGACAGATCTTAACCTTTGAACTTGGTCCTTATATAATTGGGCACAATTCTTGTAAAGAACTGTCGACTCCGAATTAATATCATAAGCAATCATACCATACGTGCTAACCAGGTAATTAACTGCTTCTAGGGAGGCACTCTCTTCAGCTTCTGCTATAGTTTCTTTTTCAACTCCATGGAATATCAAGGGCGTCAAATTATATTCATTCTCTATAATGACAAAGCTAACCATTTCAAGCTGATGAGCACTTTCAATGTAAATAGGCGGCAACAAATTGAGATGTGACACAATTTTGTCTAGGAGGCTCTTGTATGAAATTTGAAATGTCATTTTTGAGGGGTCCATTCTGTAAACTATCAGAGCAAGAAAGAGAGACTCATGAGGAAAATCTTTAAGATAGAAATTATTTGAATATCTAACTATAAATGTTAATCTAATTTATAGACAACAAAACTTATTTTCAATTAAAAGTAATTTGACATATTAAGCAACCATATATAGTTTAATTATAATCATAATTATATAATATCAGAGTCAGACAATTGCCTTTTAATTTATGTACTAATATCTCTTTACATTATAATAATTTTACTAAGTGAAATTACTGATTCAGCTTAGATTTCATTCGGTATCAAACATTATAATCATCATAGATGAATAGTTTTGTTCTTGTTTGTTTTCATAAATATATAAAGAGCATTTAACTTGCAAGATATACTTAAATACAAGACTGAAATATTGTAATTGAATGCTTATTGAAGAACATTAACATGGATTGGGTAATTAAGCAAGATCAGACACTAAAATAAATAAGCATATATGTGATATTCTTAACAATACGATCCTTTGTCTGAATTGAGTGGTTTTAAATTAATCAAGCAGCTTTATTTGTATTTTATTTCTCGTAAGGGCATGTGGTGTTTGCATGTAAGGTCGGGGAGGTATAAAATAGCAAATAGATAAGCCATTAAGAAACACAAAAACAAACCACAGTTAGAGTAAGAAAGGAGACAGATTCTTACTCAAGAAGAATATTTTAAAGTAACAAATTTTATACTCAATTCACCTAATTCAACAATACACATGTAATATGAAATTTGAGAAAGATGTAGTATTGACATACCAAACAGTAAGTAGAAACAGTGTTTGAACTGGGATTTGTTGAATTTTGGTGCCCTTGAAGCTTTTTTGATGACTGATGTCCCTCTTTGTCTGTTTAGAAGATATAGAAAGAGTAAAAAACTTATCAAACATTAAACTTTAAACAAAGGAGGACAAAAATAGAGGGGGAGGAGTGAAGTAAGGAAGCTGACCTTTTAATGCAGCTAAAATCAACCAGAAATTTGCACGTTTTATCTACTCTACACTTAACCTTATATTACCTCATGTAACTTAATATGTATGTCTTTATATGTTCAAATTTGGATAGTGGTGCATGAGCACATGCTTCCCATTGTTGTATGAGCACATGCCTTCCATTATTTAACATGCAAACATGCAAATATAAATGCAAATAGACTTCATTTAGCATGACACATGTGTTTAAACATGCAAATATTAATGCAAATACACTTAATTAGCATGAAACATGTGTTTACACATGCAAATATTGATGCAAATACACTTAATTAGCATGACACATGTATTCCATTTAATTTAATAGGGAAACATGCGACCATTAATTTTAATACACTTTATGTTTAGCATAAAACATGCAATCCATAATTACACATCCATATGTAAGGTTTGCCTCCCACTAAATCCATCTAGACTTAGTTACATCTTACATAAAAATTCAATTTGACATGAAGTTAGTAACATAAGATAGGTTGATCACTCAATTGCAATCCATAACTACACAGTTATATGTAAATTTTACCTCCCACTAAATGCATCTAGAGTTAAATTATATAAAAATTCAATTTTGTGGGTTTTCTCCATGATAATTCAAAGGTGAAAGAACAACACAATATAAGCTAAAAGTAAATTGGTAGAATCAATCATTATTAAATATCCATAATAATCTTGTTTTCCTAAGAATATGGGGATCGGATATCATTTCTGCATATATATCAAATGAATCGTTGGTAAAATTCCAAATCATTTCCTATGGACCTCTTTCCACTTTTGAGGCTCTTTGACTTGTTTTCTAGGGGAAAAAATGTTAGGGCATGACAAGTACCTTAATTTAGTAAGATAGAACATGTGTAGCAGAAGAGCCTCAGCCAAATTGCTATCCTTTAGTTTACTAAGTTTCTGAAAAGGGTAAGCATAATAGAGAAGTTAAGAAACAAATGAAAATGTATAAGAACCATTACAAATAATAATCTATTTCTTAATTTATGGAGAAGTTTACTAAATTTCATTCTTTAGTTTTTTTGAAATCAAGTTAGTTAAAAATCAAAGTAAGATTGCTTAATTTATGGACAAAGCAAGTCCTATTTCTTAGTGTCATTTCGAACCTAAGAATTAAGGCTTCTTAAGAGTTGAGATTGTCTAGCACAACTACAATAAAATCCATAAGGTTGTACCACTTCACCCCTCTCCCACAAAATCAATCCTAACCAACCAAAAGGTTAGGGGATGCCTATCATTCAGATTTATCTTTGAGGTGACAAATTTTTTTAAATGCATTGCCCTCAATATTTGAAAGGGAGAAAACTTAAAAAAATTCAGGATTTCACTATTTCTTAAAGATCATCAAAAGCATATATTCCTTGAATCACATGTCGCACTTCAATTCCTCCAAAAATTAATGTTAGAATCAAAGACTAAAACTATTAGAATCAGTGTAACTTGTCATGACATTGTTGAACTCATAGTTTGATAGAAGATAGATATAGATAAACAGAGAGAGGGGCGATGGAGCAAAAATGGAGACATGGAATGACATAAGAGTTTGGTAGTGAGGAAATTCAAGAGACCAAGGAAAGTTTCCAAATCAATATCACACAGTATTCTAGAGGATCTGATTGAGATGTAATATGGGCAAGGATTCCAAGAAGCACCATGACTTACGCAACAACCTCATAATGATAAACCTTTTCTACACATCAATTAACTTGAAACAACCATAGTGTATGAGCATTTTAATAAATAATTTTTGGTTCGCAAAGGAGGCTAGGGCCATCAATAGTAGAAAAAGCAGAAGTGGAAGAGCAGAGAGGAGCTCTGGGCACACATACAAGTAATTATTATCGCTCGCAACAGGTCTGTCAAAGATAATTGCCACAAAGAACTCTGTGATTTCTTTTACAACTACCCTCATCCACACGACACCCTACTATCAGAAAATATATACATGCACATGCGACATACCTGTATAGGTGTGCACCCTAACAAATTCAATGGAGATAGCTGATCGCAATTATTTTAGATCATCAAAACCTCCCATAGCTAAAGAGAGCCTCAATAACAAAAATCAAAATTTTTATCCCAACACCATCAATAATATAACAAGCCAACTCAGAGAGTATGAATGTGACACTGTCAAATGAGTAAGAGAAAACATATCTACTTTATGGCAGACACTGGAAGAAAATAGATAAGTTAATTACCTGATGTCTCCCTGTTTGGATTAAACTATGGTGATTGAAGATGATAGCACATTTGAGTGTAAGAAAGGCCACCACACAATAGATAATGTGACTTTCCCTTGTTTTTGACTTTGCCCTGCCTGACTAATAATGTTCTAGGAACTTACAAATCTTTGAGATACATTATATTCTAAAGAAACGTTAGTTAGATGGTTTTTGAACAAATAAAAGAAATATATGCAATTTTCCATTTACCAACTAAAGTAGCCAGTGACATAGAACATTTGTTAAAAATTAGTATATGATTGGCATATACTTTAATGGGTGATGTCTATACTGTGAAAATCAATGTGATTACTTTCTAGGACACAGGCTAAATTACTCTGGACTTGTTAGAAAGAGGCATTCTGATGCATAATGATTTAATCAGTTTCACAGTATTTCTTCAAGAAAGACTGAAGTTAAACTGGTAGAATTTGACTTGCACAGTTTGACTCAGCCCTGTTTGACTAAGAATGTTGAAGGAACTTGCAGATATTTGATATGCATTATATTTTTCAGAGACACAAACATTCGAACATTCATAGATTAGTTGTACATCCATACAAGTTTCATCATAACTTAAGCACCTACCTAGATACTCTTACACAACTACTAATGAGTATCATCACTTAGTGCATGAAAGCAAGCTAAACTATATACAAAACCAAAATACAAAAGCTTTTCACCAACATTTTTACCGGCAAACAAAGAAAAAAAAAAAGCTTAGCCAAAACATGATTGCAAATGTGACTCCAAAATGCAAAATCTTCCCTTTACCATCTAAGTATTTGGCACATCATTAGTGGATGATGCCATTCATACCATTATTAGATTGTTCTTCCAGAGAAACTTCAACAAACAAAAGAAACTTCAGCAGTCTTCCCTTTACCACCTAAAGTAGCCAGTGGTACTATGTATCTGTTAAACATTGGTATTTAGCAATGGAGCGTAGGACAACTTTCTTTGTTGACACTTTTGCTACCTTAACATCATTCGCCAACAATTTTAGATGATCAACATTTTCATGTGACCTATATATGTAATTTAAAAAAATGGTCAAAAAGCACATCCACACCAAAAAGAGAGAAGAGGCAAGTTATATTGAAACACAGGATCAACATTATACTCAAATATCACATACCATTCTACTAATGCTTTAGCCTTTTCACCTTTCGGATTAGTATTCACCGTCGTGGACATAATCGTCGATAGAGAAAAACCTAATAAAAAATGTAATTATTTTTTTTATCAATTTTGTTCAACATAAATCATTGTATTGTTTTTTCCCTAAAAGATCAAATGTAGACCACTGAGTATTAGCTTCATTAATAGAAGAATACCTGCATGTCTAGAAACTTTGAGTGATGTCAAGCCAATCACAGGAAATAAATCCACCATACCAGATAGTTGTTCACAATTATGGGTTGCTAAGTCATTCCAAAATGACACGGTCAAAGTCCCCTTTCCTTTACAACTGTATGTATATTCTTACCATGTTTTAGAAGCAATACTAAAAGATAACTAATACTAAAAGGTAAAAAGAGGGATCAATTATAACCAAACATGGAAAAAATCATCAATTTATCTTAACTATGTAGATATACCTTTCATCAACGACCACAATTTCTCTGATTTGCACTTCACTACTGCTTTCTTTTTTATCATCTTTAATACAAATCTGCCGTAGTGGCTCCACGTATAGAACAACTCCCAACAAATCTTTCATTTAATGCAAAAAAAATAAAATCAACAAAAATATGTTAAAGAAAAGAAATATAGCTTAACCATAAGTTTATAAACAAATAGCACAATTGCTCATATACAAGAATAATTAAAAATGGAATTATTTAATATTATTCTAAAATAAAATATTATAAAAAAACATTCGAATGACTAAATATCGGGATGTTTCTTAGTAATGACTAATAACTGTTCGTGCGATTTTTGTTATTTATTCTATTCTAAAATTTTAGAATAGAATAAAATAGAATCTATCTATACTAATTAATCTATTCTATGGAAAAATAAAACATTAAGTACCTCAATCTAATACCTTCTAATTGAGATAAGAATAGGCTAAATTGCACAGAAAAGCGTTTTTACATTAATCCAAAAACCAGAAAGGATTTAGAATATTAAAAAAAAGGTCCATTGAGCGCCACGTGTCCATGTCATAATCGATCCGAACACTTGCCCTGGATCGACTTCCAGATCATAATTGCTCTAGTAAATAACTAAAAAAAAAATGTTCATACTATGTTCATAGTATGATGGCAGTTGGGCACGTATGCCCCCATCGTCTAGTGGTTCAGGACATCTCTCTTTCAAGGAGGCAGCGGGGATTCGACTTCCCCTGGGGGTAGGGTACTACATAAGGAAGTTGATCATGGATCATCAATAAGCCTAAAATTGATTTGATTCTTCCTGGGACGATGCTCGAGCGATTAATGGGGACGGACTGTAAATTCGTTGGCAATATGTCTACGCTGGTTCAAATCCAGCTCGACCCAATAATTCGCTCATCCACCATGAGATGAAGATATTTGCCCTCCAGAAACGGAGAATATGCGGAAAAAGAGTCAAAATTTCTCCTATAAATTTTCTTTTTTTCTTTGTTTGTTCGATTTTTTTGTTCTGGGAAATTTAGATCATAATAATAATCTATATTCATATCACGATCTTTAAGTATAAATATTTAAGTATTAAGTGATTCTCAATCTTGAAATAAGGAAAAATTATGAGTAATTTATGTTGTTCGTTGATATAGACAAAAAGTATTATATATTACCATATCTATCTGTAGATTGTGGAGCGTGTTCTATTTGAGATATTGCATAATATTCAGGAATATCATCGCCCTCAGCATCAGGTGAAAGTGGTCGCATGACTGTCTGATGATTAAATGCCATTTCATACAATTCAGGCCTTGATTTGAATTGTCTTTTTTTAGGCTTGACAATGACATTTGAGATTTCGTATTCTTTCCTACATTTTATACGCAAAAAATTACTTAGGGTACCCTAACTTTTGGTGAAATGTTTTTCTGGTACCCCAACTTTTAAAAACTAATTTTGGGGTACCCTAACTTTTAGAATTAGAAATAATTAGGTGAATTTTCGGCCAATTATTTGAATTCAACGGTGAGTTTTAGGCGAGAAATTGATTAAGTGTTTTTGTGGATGAAAATTCCCTTTGTTTTTGTGGACGAAAATGATTTGAACCAATCGGAGTTTCGCCGGAAATTCAGCTAGTAATTTCTAATCCTAAAAGTTAGGGTACCCCAAAATTAGTTTTGAATAGTTAGGGTACCAAAAAATTGTTTCTTCAAAAGTTAGGGTACCTCTAAGTAATTTTTTGATTTTATACATTCATCATATATGGGAATGTCATCACCATAGATGGTTACTCTCCCATTTGACTTCCCTAGATAAGCAACAATTTAAAAAAAAAAAATCATGTATTCAATGGGAATCCAAATCAATTAATGTAAGGGGTAAGGAAACAAATCTAAACTGAAACTAAAAATCAATTTTGACAAACCTGTTCATCTTGCATCTGAATTTGTTGGTACATTATTTTGCTTGCAGACAGTTGGGGGCGAGATTTTTCTATTATTTTCACCTTTACAGTAAATTGTCGCGTTCTCTTCGTCAAATCCTTAAGGTACTTGCTAGAGGGAGCCATAATACAACACTGCATAACAAGTGAACAGAGGACATTTAATTTAATACATAATATAGATAAAGTGCAAAATTTTATTTTATTTTCTGAAAGTTTAAGGGATGATTGTCAAATTCTTATAATTGTTTGGGATATATTTGAATATGTGTATCTAATTGTTTAGAGGCACATAATTTACCAATATTCATAAAACATCACTTATTTTCTACTCTAGGCTCGTCCTCAGCTCGGTAGATATCTGAGCGAATCTCTGGTCAAATCGAGCTCGAGCCAAACTTTGACCGAGCCCGCTTGCAAACTGACTTGGTTAAGTTATTGTCCTATGTATGTATCTACTGTCTACACACTTACATTTACACATTTACCGGTGTGTGGGTGTGTGATTCTACCACAATTTGATTAAATACACAATCAATTAATCATATATGATCAGTAAATCAACCACCTATGACTCAATAATCAATAGATTTGATTATTAGAGCATTACAATAATGGATTAAATAATTACTGGTCCAATTTGATGATCCTACGTACATAGGCATTGAATTTTTATTTTTTTTTTAAGAGAATGGGGGCATTAAATTAGAAAGGAGAAAGTTTTATATGGGGAATTATATTTGATAATAGTGGAATTGGCGGAATTGAGAAAGGTTAGGAGGGTGGCAACATGTATTATATTTATATTCATGGCTTGAAAGTTGAAATGATCAGAGTCAGAAATGAATAGGCTGCCCAGATATCATTAAATTCATTAGAATTGTACACCAGAAAATTTCAGTCTTGCATGTTCTGTCTTGCATGTTCAATATGCATTGCCTGACAATCCAGTTTCATTCTTTTCTTCTTCTTTTTTAAAAGAAAAATTAAAGACCACACATGCACTCAAATTCGAAGGAAAATTATATATCTGAAACTGAAAAATAGACATATGTCTCAAATTAAAAAGAGAATAACACAATCAATTACACACATTCAAAAGAAAATTATACAAATTCTCAGTGGATCAGACACTTACAGGAGTCTGCAGTAGTCAATAAAGTCTGCAATTGTCAATAACAGGACCCAATTAGTGCTTGAACATTGAAATTGGAGAAGAGAATATTAAGATACACCGATCCACACTAAGATAGCAAAATGATTGAATTAGGATTTATCTCATAACTTGCTCCTGTACTCAAATCAAATTGATTGCACCCAAATAACTATATCTATAGATGAAGGGAGTGAGATGTTACCGAAGATGGGAGAGTGTAGATAATGACACCAAAATTCACCAACATACGAAGCCCTCCCTTTTCTAGTCCAGCTTTGCCAAAATCACAAGCCCCCTTTAATTGTATATGGCAGAAGAAAGGAGAGAGAGTGATTGAGTTAAGATGTTAAATTGAAATATTCAACTGTGTAGTTGGCTTTTGGAGGCCACTTTAATTGTTGATGACGCGTGGTGGAAAATGAAGACCAAGAAGACACCTAGCAAATATTTGATTTTTGGACCAAAATGCCCTGTGAGTACTGTTCATTGAAACAGTACCAGTGATTACCGTTCAAATCTACAGTAGACAATATTTATGGGGGTTCTCCCATTTAAGGTGTAGTGAATAAGTAATAACTAAAAGTTGGTTCTAGAGAGAGACTATCTACCTTCTCTCTAGGGGTCCGGGCGTTTTAGGGTTTGAGAGTTTGCGTTTGTTTTCTAGCCTAATGGGGATCTAATTGTGAGATCTGAGCATTGCTAAGGGAGTTTTAGCTTCGTAAACCATTTCAATAAAGAATCATAATGATAATCTACAAACCCCTACACCCAGATTAGTCCAAAAATAATCGAGCACCGTTTCTAGGGTTCATGATGAAAAATTGTCGATCTTACTGTGTGGGATAGTAAATCACCAGAATGGGACTATCGATTTAGGGTTTCAAGTTGAAATTTCAAAGATTTTACATGTTGGGGTGAAGAAAGGACAAAAT
Source organism: Portulaca oleracea (assembly GCA_029582165.1). Classification (NCBI taxonomy): domain Eukaryota; kingdom Viridiplantae; phylum Streptophyta; class Magnoliopsida; order Caryophyllales; family Portulacaceae; genus Portulaca; species Portulaca oleracea. The sequence goes on along the minus strand of CM055878.1, from coordinate 9,247,651 downwards.
AAAATTGGGGGAAAATCAAGACTGATTAAAATACTGACTCAAACTTTGTTCTGCAGGAGATCTAAAGTACATTTAACGAGTCAAAGATTGGGTCTGCGAGGGGGTCATCGAGGCTACAGGAAATCTCTGACTCAAGAACAATCGAGTACCTGGTGAAATGGGCAACAACGTGAAAGAAATGGGACGAGTCGACTACAATTACGATCCTCCCAGTTGTGTTCCTTTCTTTTCTTCTTTCTGTTCATTTGTCTTCTTGTGTTTGTTCGATCTGCTGGTCTTGATTTTAATCTGTCCATAACTATGAATAAAAGTTGTGCTACTACACTGTTCCTTGCGGGTTCGCATCCAATTTGGTTAGACAAAAGTACTGTTTCTAGTTGGGTTGCAACCAAATCGAGAATCCTAGTGCTATATATACCCCAGTTTAGAGGGTTGAATTTGCATCCACCACATAAGATTCAGTGTCTTTTACTTACTGTTTGTAGTCTCATGTCTGAAGAATCTTCGCCCCTCACTGATACTCTCACTGATGATGGTGACTCTTTCCACCAAAATCAAAATACCAATCTTTGTGATTCTGCCCAATATGGAAATCCAAATGCTGGAGGTGGAAGTCGATCTAATCATGCACTCCATCTGGCTCAGGAACCCAGTCGTTCTTTTGCCTAGGCAACGAAGTTCGGCCTGGGATGTTCTCATCTTCTATCGGGTTCCTTTTCTGCACAGGGAACTTATAATTCGGGCTCGTCGAGTATTCGTGACCAGGCACTTCCTCTAGGATCGACACCTGACAACCCTATTGAACCGGACAACTCCGATCAGGTCTCCCCTCCGCATTCTCCCAAAGTCTCTCAATATACAGGTGAACTCAAAGCCTTGGCCTTATTGATCAAACCTGGGGGTGAGTATTTACCTCTTTCTTATCTTAGCAACCGACCTAAGGTGGAATGGAGCTTTGTCAAGGGTGATATGTCGTTTGTTGCTATGGGTAATGGATGGGTTGCAATGTATTTTGCCAATACTAAGGATAGGGATAGAGTCTAGAATGGTAAACCATATACCTTAGGGTCTGAATATTGTTATGCTTGAATTTGTGCCTTTTTTTGACCCATTTGCTACGGACATTACTCATGTTGATCAGTGGGTTAGGATTCCCAAGCTCCCATGGGAGTTTTAGGACTTCGATATTTTAGTCCATCTTTTGAAACCTGTGGGAAGGGTCATAAAAGTTGATCAAAATACTTTGCTGCGTTTAAAGGGGAAATTTACTCGTGTCTGTATTAATATTGATGTGACCAAATCGTTGCCTGGGTCATTGGTTGTCTCGGCTGGGGGGGAGGGGCAATAAAAAATAATCCCTCTCATCTATGAGAATCTGCACGAAGTCTGTGCCTTTTGTGGGGCTGAAGATCACAAAATCGAGGGTTGTCCTAATCTCCCTGACCATTCGAAAGTAGAAATAGTAGTGTAAAGGTTTAATGGGCCTCCGGCTGCCTGGGGGGAGCCTCAAAAGACAACATACTCAATGTCTATTTCTGAAAATTGGATCCGTGTGTCTCCTAAGAAATGTCAACGTGCTATGAACTTCAATAGGGGAAGGCCCACTACTTCAAACTTAAAACCTGCTGGTGGTCCCTCTTCTTCTACGGGGAAAAATATAGTTACTAATGAGGATAAGGAACCTACCAGCCCTTCCAATGTGGTTAAGCTATCACCTGTCCGTGGTGAAAAATCTAAGGAAAGTGAGCACAGTCCGGTTAACCAACCAATTCCATCTGATGTTATTTTGGCCCACAGGGATCAAATGGTGCCTAAGGGCGGATTGTGCCCCACCAATGCAATTGATCCTTTGGGGGAGGATTATGGTCAATTTATGGAGGATGATAGCTATGCTATTAGCAACCAGGATGACTATGCTGATGCTTTTCTCGATCTCCCTCAGATCCAGGATGTTGACATGTCTACGGACTCAGCAAAGAGGAAGAGGGGTGAGGATGGGGAGGGCTCTACCTAATCTGTCCTTATCCCATTATGATATATATCAATGATGTATTTTGCTTTGTGTTGGAATAATGCTAGTTTATTTTGTCTCATGGTCTCTCTAAATGGCTATGAGAGTATTTTATGCTTGTGGCAGGGTTCACCCACCCTTTTAACTAGCTCCCAAGTACATAAATGGGGTAGTGTGACCGTATTTGCTTTGTGTACTTTCCTTTGGTTATGTACTGTGGCTTTTGTGAATGAAAAGCTGGGGATTACCTCAACTATATGTGATTATGAAATCTTTGATGTTGGTTCTTTAAATAGGAGATGGTTATATTACATATGTGGAAAATCTATGAGTATTAATATGAAGCAACTTGTAGATGATTATATCCTGAAATAAGGAGATATGAATTTTATAAAATTGCAATTAATAGAGGAAGAAGAGCATTAATAATATTCCTCATCAACTTCCCTTTTTTGGATCAAAATATCGAATCATAATATTCTGATCAGAAAATCTGATTAGATCAGAATATCTAATCAGAATATATTGTGCGTGATTTTGGCTTTCATTCAAAACTTCGTATAAGGTCCTTCATGGATCCGCGAGTGAAGGACCTTGACCCTAGTCCCAACAATCTCCCCCTTTTTGATGAAAGACGAAATTCAGCAATAATAAATCCTCTTTCCCTTTTTGGATTATCACAAGGTGGATAGGGAATCTCCCCCTTGACACAACATCTAGCATATCTTAGAGGTTGTGTAGAAACGTACAGCTCTTGATAAACTTGTCAATACTAAGAGAGGGTCATCCCCCTTAATTCATGCCATAAATAAATTTGATCAATGAATGATTTATAGATGACATACCTTAAGGTTTGTCACAGATGAAGGACATAAGGATTATGATTGAATTTTTTATCTTATCAATGTCATTATAGTTGAATGTATCTACGTCTGTGACTTACCTTGTTGCTTTCACTATCCGCTGTGATCTTTTCCATAGAGCGGTTAGTCTCTTCTTGAGTGGACATGCTCTGATACCACTTGTAGGAACCCAAGAGGCGGGTGAATTTGACAAATAAACTCTACACACTAGGTAAGGACGTTAGAGCAAACGTCCTTGGTTTCAAACCAAGGATCAAAACACAGTGTAACTGAAATACCTCATTATATTTATATCAAACAAAGAACAAAGTTACACGTAGAAAACAAATAAAAAAGTAACAGCCTGAAGGCAGTTACTGATAGGTTCACTGACCAAGACTGAAGGTCCTTGAGATAGCTATAGATAAGGATCATCGTAGGAAAAACCCTAGCGGCGATTTGGATTATGATAGATTACATTGAAGCACAAACTCACAAAGTCTTAGTCCGTCAAGACTCTACTACACATCAGCTCACCAACATGGTTGAAACTCACCAAGGTCCTCGGCTATACCTTCACCAGAGGTCCTTTACTGGCTACCTTCACCTTGGAACCATTGGCTACACTCTCAGAAATCCTCACGATTTCTTACCCTGCGATTACTTCTGTAGAATCGCCTACATGTCTTCATCTCGTGACTACATATTTATAATGGAAGTTTGGTAGACTATTGGAGATGAAGACCTTCCTTTCATTTCTCCGATCTTTCTTCCTTCTTAGCATAATATCCTTTCTTGGCAGTAAATCTTCTAGATTTCCTTTCTTTGAGGTGATTATATCCTGAAATAAGAAGATATGAATTTTATCAAACTACAATTAATAGAGGAAGAAGAGTATCAATAATATTCCCAATCAACTTCCCTTTTTTGGATCAGAATATCTAATCATGATATTCTGATAAGAATATCTAATGAGATAAGAATATCTAATCAGAATATATTGTGCGTGATTTTGGCTTTCATTCAAAACTTCGTATAAGGTCCTTCATGGATGTGCAGGTGAAAGACCTTGACCATGGTCCCAACAACACTAATCATGGTGAGTGTGGTGATACATATTGGTATCCCACCAAGGCCTTACTCAGAATCACCATGAATTTTCATGGCAAGAAATTGATATGGCGGAGCTTGGCTGATGAGTCGGAAAAGCGAACAAGTGTTATTAGACTTTTTTTTTTTTATCAGAATACAGGTGTTGCACGCCGGAAATTGCAAGTAGAACAAGGGACAGTAGCAAGGTTCGTAATTACATTAATTAAGAAATGAAAGTAATACAAAAAATTACTTACGGGTACCCTACCTTTTGGTGAAATGTTTTTCCGGTACCCCAACTTTTAAAAACTAATTTTGGGGTACCCTAACTTTTAGAATTAAAAATAATTAGGTGAATTTCTGGCCAATGATTTGAATTTACCGGTGAGTTTTAGGCGGGAAATTGATTAAGTGTATTTATGGACGAAAATGCCGTTTGTTTTTGTGGACGAAAATGATTTGAATCAATTGGAGTTTCACCAGAAATTCACCTAGTAATTTCTAATCCTAAAAGTAAGGGTACCCTAAAATTAGTTTTGAAAAGTTAGGGTACCAAAAAATTGTTTCTTCAAAAGTTAGGGTACCTCTAAGTAATTTTTTGAAAGTAATAGCGTGGAATGTATGTGGAGCGAAGAGACAGAAAATCTTAGCAGAAATAAAAAACCTTACGTCGAAACATAGACCGAATATATTATTTATCCTCAAGACACTGACGAATTCAGAAAATTCTGAAGCCGCGATTCGTAAATTAGGATTTACTCATTCGGTAATAGTAAATCTAGTTAATCACTCAGGGGGTATTTGGGCCTTGTGGAATAATAATAATAGCAATATTAGGGTAGCTTTACTTAGTAAAGACAATCGCGGTGTTCACTTATTAGTTCATGATGTTGAGAAGTAAAGAAATTGCATTATATCTGGAATTTATGGGCCGACTCAAATTAGTCACAAAGAAAGGTTCTGGAATAACCTCACGAACATAAACAATGTTTTTGATCTACCATGGATTTTATTTGGGGACTTTAACGAACTCAAATCGGGATTGGAGAAAAAAGGGGGTAGCCCAGTTTCAAATAGGAGAATCGAATGATAGAAAAATTTTCTATTGCATATGAATGGGGAATCAACAATTGTTAAAGGACGACAATTTACATGGAAAAAAAGAATCCATGGATTTTTGAGAGACTGGTTAGAACAATCTTAAGAAAGGACTTTTCGGAGCTATATTCGGACACGGTCACCTCTCATGACTCCTTTATGTTCTCGGACCATTGTCCGATAATTATGGAAACACAACAGGTAATCAAGAGAGAGAAAAAGTTTCCTTTCCGTTACCAAAGATATTGGGGTCAATATGACCAAATGAAGCAAAGCACAAAAAAAGTGTGGAGTTCTCCATAAGCTGGTTCTAAAATGTTTTGTATCACCCGAAAACTAAAGTTAGCCAAACCCGAGCTCAAAGAATGGGCGAAGAAACAGTTTGGCAACTTCAAGAACAAATTAGAACGGAATATGGAGAAAGTAGAATATATTGAGGGGAGATTACTAGAGAATTCGCAAAGTTTTTGCTTAAATGATTGGTTAAATCTTATGATTAAGCAAAGGGAAAAACTCCTTTTATATCACCAGAAATATTGGGGGAAACTAGCTCGGAAGGAGTGGTTAGTCAAAGGAGATAGGAATTCATCCTATTTCCAAAGAGTAGCAAATGCAAAACAAAAAAGACAAGAGATATCAAAATTAAAACAGAAGATGGGATTTGGCTAGAAACAGAAGAGGAAATCGGGAATAAGTTTGTTGAAGATTTTACAAAGCGTTTTACGACGCAAAGGTGCTGTCCTAATATCCGACAAAATCTAGACATTCCTAAGGTGATCTCAGACCAGGATAATACTTTTTTAACAGCAATACCGTCTAGGGATGGAATTAAAAAGGCAGTATTTGATATAGATCTAAGTAAAACTCCAGGTCCTGATGAGTTTGGAGCTAGTTTTTACCAAGATGCATCGAACATCATTGAAAATGATATCGTTCAAGGAGTGCAAGATTTCTTTATTAGTGGACGCCTCCTTAAAGAATTAAATCACACATTCATTACTCTGATTCCAAAAGTGGACAATCCAAGTCAGACAAATCAATTCAGGCCTATTAATCTCTGTAATACATTTTATAAAATCATCGCAAAAATTCTAATGTCTCGATTGAGACCAATGTTGGGGGATTTTATCTCCCCCCTTTCAAAGTACTTTCTTATCCGGAAGATCTATTCATGATAATATACTACTCACACATGAAATAATGCATAAATTTAAACTATCAAAGGCAAAAAAAGATGGGTTGTAGTAAAACTGGATATGGGAAAGGCGTATGGTCGCATAGAATGGGATTTTCTAAGAAAGTGTTCAAGTAAATTAGGTTTCAATGAAAAATGGATAAGCCTTGTGGAGAAATGTGTGAATACTGCCTCCTATTCGTTATTAATAAATGGATCTTCTTATGATTTTTTTTTTAACCATCGAGAGGACTAAGACAAGGGGATCCCCTGTCTCCATACCTGTTTATAATATGCATGAATGTGCTCTGCCATATGCTTGAAAAGGCTTATGAGGAGTCAAAAACAGGTTTGGGAATTAAAGTTGCCCCTCGAACCATGAGAATTCTGGGTCTTTTTTTTTTTTTTTGAAGATGATTGTTTGCTGTTTTGTAAAGCTTCAGCGACTGCGGCGACCAAATTAAAAGAAATCATTCTAAAATTTTGTTAGTTGTCAGGTCAACTGAATAACTTTCATAAATCAAAGCTCATCTTTTCTAGGAACACTACAAACAATGTTAAAGATTTAATTCGAGGTATGTTTAATATCCCTATCATGGAGTCTCTACAAAAAATTACTAAGGGGTACCCTAATTTTTGGTAAAATGTTTTTCTGGTACCCCAACTTTTAAAAACTAATTTTGAGGTACCCTACTTTTAGAATTAGAAATAATTAGGTGATTTTCCGGCCAATGATTTGAATTCACCGATGAGTTTTAGGCGGGAAATTGATTAAGTGTATTTATGGACGAAAATGCCGTTTGTTTTTGTGGACGCAAATGATTTGAATCAATCGGAGTTTCACCAGAAATTCACCTAGTAATTTCTAATCCTAAAAGTAAGGGTACCCCAAAATTAGTTTTGAAAAGTTAGGGTACCAAAAAATTGTTTCTTCAAAAGTTAGGGTACCTCTAAGTAATTTTTTGGAGTCTCTAGGGAAGTATTTGGGTTGCATGATTAAGCAAGACAGACACTCAGTGGGGGATTTCGATGAATTAATAGGAAGAGTGACTGACAGAATGGCAGCCTGGAAAGCCAATTTTCTGTCAAAAGCGGGGCGTGTCGTTCTAATCCAATCTAATCTAGAATCTCTACCTGCTCACACAATGCAATGTTTTAGACTTCCTAAAGCAGCATATCTAAGTCTTGATAAAATCAATAGGAATTTTTTATGGAAGAAGAATAATGAGAATCAGGGAATGCCGATGGTAGCTTGGGATACAATCTGTCTCCCAAAAGAATATGGAGGTCTAGGTCTTCGTAGGACGGAAGCTATTAATATGGCCTTTCAATGCAAGCTTGCGTGGAAGGTGCTATTGAGAGACACACTTTGGGCAAAAATTATGAGGCAGAAATATTTACGCAAAGAAGACTTTTTTCATAATCAGAGCAAAAATTCGGATTCACAGTTTGGAAAAATATTCTGAAAGTGCGGGACATTATGCAAAATGGGATGCGTTGGAGAGTTGGGGATGGAAAATCGACAAATTTTCGAAGGACAATAGGGTTGATAGACAACCTCTAAGTACAGTTTGTGATAACCAAGATAATACCAATAATGATTTAACCGTGGATAATTTTATTACTCAAGATAAAAAATGGGATGTAGAGAAACTCCAGTCATGTATTCAAGACCCAATGATAATTCAAAAAATCTTAGGAATTCCCATAAATGTTTCGGAGGATCAAGACGAACTTTGTTGGGGGCTCATTGGGGATGGTCTATTTTCGACAAAGACAACTACTAGAATTATCCAGGACTGTCTAAAGCAATTTGAGAAATGGGAATATAGATGTATCTGGAAAATTGACATTCCTCCTAAATTGGGAGTCTTCCTCTGGCTCTGTCTGCACAAAGCCTTAACAACTAGAGGCAATCTTCTAAGGAGAGGCATCCATCTTGATCCAGTCTGTCCACTGTGTCTAGATGATATTGAAAGCGATGTGCATTTGTTTTGGGATTGTTCAGTAACGCAAAGAGTATGGAATTTCACGAGACAACATGGTTGGATATCGGCAACTGGTACTAACCCCATGTCTATTCAGCAATTCCTGGAAGACATAAAAAATATAGAAAATAAAAAAGAGCTAACCAGGGGAATTTTCCTTCTATGGACGATTTGGAAGAATAGGAATGAAGCAATCTTTCGTCAAAAGATTTTTAGACCGCTGCATTGTCTCATACTAGCGAAACGAAATGCAACGGAATGGCAAATTTAGAATAATTCGATGGCAGAGATTCAGGGTAGCAGCTCGGCGGTGGAGTCGGCCACTTCTCAACTTCTTGTAAAGTGGCACACCCCACCTGTGGGAGCGGTCAAACTAAACTTTGACAGCTCTCTCATCCACAATTCAACAGCGGGAGGTTTCATCGTTCGTGATTGGCGGGGAGCAGTGTTAAGAGGGGGAACAAGGAATTATGGAGATGCATCAATTTTGGTGGCTGAAGCGAGGGCTCTTCGGGATGGACTTTTGGAGACTATCAAAACTGGTTCCAAAAAATATTTGCATAGAAGGAGATAACATGGTGGTCATTCAATCTTTAAAGGGCAACTATGTGATTCCGTGGCAGATTAAAGGGCCTATTCAAGATGTTCATAGACTTTTACAATCGTACCAAGAGGTTACCATAACACATATCTTGAGAGAAGCAAATGTCGCAACTGACTGGTTAGCTAAACAAGGTCACATGAGCCGGTCTACAGGAGTGGAACATTATTAAATAATCCAGATTTTCAGTATATTGTTGAAGTGGATAAATCATGCCGATATCTTGTGAGAATATGTCGTTAGCCTGACATTACCTTGTACTTACCTTTTTTTTTTTTAAAAAAAAAATAAGTAATAACTACTCTATTTAAATACACTTGTTTTCAACAGAATAAAATTATCTATTTCATTGTAAGAAGCTACGAGCGATGTCCAACATAAAAATATAACAAATGACTTGATAAAAACATGTGGAAACAACACAACATCTACATTAATGTTTTTGAACGTTTTACAACTCAAATAAATGAGTTGATAAAAATCAACATGTTCAACATTTATGGAGGAGAACACAAGTCATCAACAATAGTAATGTTGATGTCAATCTCAGCAAAATGTATAACGCTATACTACTAACTACACTAGAATTTTCATTTTTTAAAAAATATATTTATATAACTTAATAGGTCTACGGGTCAGGTCCGCGGGTTCGTGCCTAGACCTGGACCTAGACCCAGACTCGCCAATTTTTTGTTGGACTCAGACCCAATGGATCCAAAATTTTTTGACCTAGACCCGCCTAAATGAGTTGGGTCCGGCTTGGTCCGAGTCGGGTCCAGAACCTGTTGTGGAGCATATGCGTGATGGGAATATATGAAATTCATGCTTGATGATAATATTGTCAATGTTGTTCTTGAGGAATTGATAACCAAAGGCTTGATAAAAGAAGTTGATAATAATAAGCAACCCAAGAAAATACACCAAATGCTTGTTCATCATTGGAGTTTGATATGTCCTTGGATAAAGGATGATCTACCACCAAGAACTATCACCCCACCATGACTAGATAAAGGAGATCCGCCACTAATTAAAAAAGAAATGACTTGATTTCACCATCATCATCAATGCAATGGATAAAGAGCACAAGATTTTAGAGAGAGTTTTGAGTAGGTCTCAAAGATACCTTTTTCATTCATCAAAAGCTAAGTCTCCCTCTTTTCCTATTACCCATATATAGGTAAGGATCGGGATAGAACCCCAAGAGAGATTAGCACTAAAAGGGCCATTAACCCAAGAGTTAGTTACATTCCAAAGCCTAATCTAACACAGATATACATTGAGAAGGAAACAACTTAAAACATAATTACATTGATTAGAAATGAAAAGACAAAACTACCCTTAATGATGAAAGGGGAAAAACCGGATCAGTAGAGTCATCGCGGCCGCGACAGGTTGTCTTGCGCGAGGGGACACCACTTGGATTTGGTCGTCTTGAGCATGACAGACGTTGTAGCGGCCGCGTTGGAACGATGGGAGAAAACTCCACGAAGCGACTATAGACGCCACGACCAGACATCGTAACGATGGGCTAACGTCCCCGTCTTGACTTAGTTGTTGCGGTCGTGCTGGTCATGCATGTTCTCAGATATCGTTGGCGCGACCCTTCCGTCACGACCGTGACGATCCCGAGCCTCCAACTCCTTCAAAAGATAGGCCATGGTTTTATTGGTCGTCGCGGTCGTGACAGGACCGTCACGAGCGCGACCGCCCAAGGTTGGTCGGAGTTCGCGATCGTGAAAGGGTCGTCACAAGCGTGACGACCTTCTGTCCCAAAGGCTGGAACTTCCATGGACAAAGAGGGAATCGGGTAAACAGAGGTCGTGGTCGCGATAAATGGAGTAAGGTCCGCGATGTCCTGTTCCTCAACCCTTGATGTTCCCAAGGGACTTTCACGGGCGTGATAGAGCAGGTCACGACCATGACTGGCCTGAAGCCCCCCTTTCATCCTTTCTTCTTCACCTCCTCACCCCTTCTCCGGTTCTATTCTCCTTATTCTTGCTGATACGAAATGAAAGCCCATTTTAGAGGCTATCACGACCCATCCATTGGATGACCGTGACCACCCGGCCCGCCCCCTGGTCAATATAGAATTGGACCGATTCGATCAGCCGAGAAGCAACCTGCTTAGCCCAAGTAACAAGGGTCGAGAAAGAAATCCGGGATGCTTCACGTTGCCATCCCTAGAGAAAACAATGAAATGATAGAGGAGAAAAAATCAAGTAAATGAAATAAAAATAATGAAATGATGGGGGGAGGGATTAAGTAAATGAAAGAAAACAAATGTAAAAAAGAACAAAAAAAAAAAAGAAATGAAATAAATAGAATGAAAGAAAGCCAAAAAAATTTTACGCAGGAAAAAAGGTAGTGAAAAGGAAAACAAAATAAAGAAATGAATTAAATTGAAAGAAATCCAAAATAATTTTACATAGAAAAAAGGTAGTTAAAAACAAAACAAATTATGATGTTGAAACCCAACTAAACTTAAACTCATGATCTTTAGTATTTTGAATTAAAGCCTTACCAATGCACTGCATATTAAATAATTGCTTTTATTTGCATCAACTAATATCTAACAATCAACTTGCCTTAAAAAATGAAAAGAAAAAACGTGACAATAGGTGACGTATAGCGGGAGTCTCACCGACTCACCGTCTGTCGTCCCTCCGTCGTTCGTCCGTCGAAGTCGGTTAATCGTGCAACTTGGTTTCATGTCTAAGCAACGTCGGCCGTCGAAGTCTCAGTCTCTCACTGTCGGAACTGCCGCGGTCTCTCCGGCCTCCACCCACACGACCTCCTCACCGCCACTTCCGGCCTCCACCTTTTCCGTTTCAAGAATCTCTTTGTCTATCCGACCGCCATGACTCGTCAGACCTGGGTAATGAGTGTCTTGGTTTGTCATCTTTAAATTGGTTTGGTTTTTGATTTGGTTAAGTTCCCTGTTTGTTCATTGTTGTTTTTGTATTTTTGGGTTGGTTTCATCAGTCTACAAGATGTGGGAGTTAATTTGAAAAAGAAATTCATACCCTAAACATGGGTTAATGTAGGGCTGTAAATGTTTGTTCAATGGCTTCTTTTAATTTCATTGCTAATTTGCTATGATGTTTGTTCAATTTGCTTCTTTTCATTTCATTGCTTTGATGTTTAAGTTCAGATCTAGTCTCTACTCTTTACAAAAATTCATACCCTTATTCGGTTCATTTCGGTCGGTCCAGTCCCGAAGCAAAAAATGTTCGGTCCAGTCCTCGGTCCGGCCCAGTCCCTAGTTCGGTCTTCAGTCCAATTCGGTCCAGTCTAGTTCGGTCCAGTCCTGGACCAATGAACAACCCTACTTGTTGTTAAGGGACCTTGCATACCCTATATGTGAAGATTCTGAAGGCTCTAACGAATGTTACCAACTAAAGAAGAACGATACCGCCAACTTTTATTTGGTTCCTTAAGAAAGTTAACCGCTTGCTCGGAGCCCGTAGTGATGTCAACATACATCTAACGTATCTCCTCAGGAACTTTGATTGCTAAATGAATCATTTCAAGTGTTGGGTTGAATGTGCATACAAATTTTGTGTTGATTTTTATGGTTCAGAGAGCAAGGTACAAGAGTTTGAGTGGGAATCAAGTTGCTGATTTGTTAGCCGCTTCTTCTATAATTTCTTGGCTGTCAAGGACTCTATTAACCTAAATTATTTGTGTTATTGTAACAACCCGATCCCTCCCGAGCCGCGGACATTACAAATAACTACTTCAAGGATCGTTGATTGGCCCCATAGATCACCACGAGTCTTTCCTACGTGCTTCGTCCTTGCTCACATGTTGTCTGAGAAAATTTCCTAGGAGGTCACCCATCCTAAGACTAGTCCCAGCCAAGCGCGTTTAACTGAGGAGTTCCCAACGGATGAGTTCCCTTAAAAGAAGGTGCACCTTGGTGATATAAGTAATCATTTCTATTCCTTGAAGCCAAACTTAATCATATTCCCGGGGTGTTACAATCACCACATAAGCGCACAACGTCCTCGTTATGCCTCAATCCAATCTAGAATCTTTTCCACGCTATGTGACTAGCCATGGATCTCGAGTCCACTGGCGCAGCCTACAATCGCGGGTTAGTGTTGATACCATCTGTAGCGCCCTGACCGCTCCCCGACCATGGATGTTATCGATAACCGCTTCAAGGATCGTTGACTGGCCCCAAAAATCACCACATGTCTTTCCAGTGTGCTTCGTCCTTGCTCACATGCTGCCTGGGAAAACTTGTTGGGTTTTAGGTGATCAATTTTCTAAACAGATACAGATTAATTTGTGGAATATTCATAACAATTATAAAACAATTAATCATCAAGGAAAGAGTACAGCTGCAAAGGTTTAGTATTATACCTGATCGCTAATCCGGATGATGAAGATGTTGACCTTTGAGATTCCAATGAAGAAATCCTCTACTGTAGGTCCACGCAGCACTCCGAGAACTCGATTGCTAGACTAATCTCAATCTAAGATGTATGTGTTTATCGTATATTGTGAATTGTTTCAGGAAATAATAATTGGAAACTTCAAAGAGAGAATATCTCAGGAAGTCACCATGGAGTCTCTCTAGAAGTCTCAAACAGTTGATTGGAATAAATCTCTCAGTGAGACTCCCCTTTTATAGAGTTGGATGGCTTGGGGAAAGGGTTAACCTAAACCCTAATAACCAACTTCTCTTAAAATAGCGTCTGAGATCCAACCTGGTCCGTGTTCACCCAACCCAGTCCGTGTTCACCCAACACGGTCCATGTTATGTTGATTTCTCCAAGAAATCAACTTCTAACACTTTCCAAAATAATACTTTATTATTTTGGTCTATATACATTGTTCCCGGGCACTGACTTGTGTGACCCAATAGGACCAAATAATTTAATTGTAATTAAACATATTTAATTACTGAATATAGAGGTCTCTAGCAAGACATATAATCACGATATTATTTTGGCTTAAACTCTAAGTATATCGAACATTGTCGGGATATTCCCAACAATCTCCCACTTGTCCCAAAAGTGTTCGATTACATGAATTCCCTTGTCACTTACTGTCTCATGTTCGAATAAGGTAAGTTAATGTCATCCTTATGTAAAACCCGAATGTTCCTCAATCTCCAAGTTAGACTTTAAAAAGTAGATGATCATCTATTAATTCATCTAAGCTCAGTCAAGCATTTTCAGTCTAAGCTCACCGAGGGGCCAATGAGACAACTGTCCCTAATAGGGAGGACAATGCCATCTTGTTCAACTACACATTCTCACATGATCCAATTGTAACCTAGACACCGCCTTTCTGGCCTTCTATTATGAAAGGCATCGGACGCGCTCCAAAGTTACAACAAACCATGCAGTTTATGTAAAGAACTCAAGATCTAGGAATTTTCCTTGAGTAGCGAGAGCTCTTATGACATTCACGACTTAAAGAGCTCCCACCATGGGTCAGTTCGGTAGTTGTTCTCAACATTACCCATGTGATTGATTTATGATTTCTCTACATCACCATGATCACGAAACTTGATCATTACCTAAACTCTATATGCTAATTGTTATAATATTATCACTGTCTTGTGCGATAATACAATTAGGAACTAGGTCGATTGTCGACCAGGATTAGCGTTATCAAGTTCACTTAATGGGTGTAGACACCAAATTTTGTACCAATAAATTTTACTCGGGAAAATTGGGCCAGAAATAAGTGGGCTTAAATCAAAAGAAAATAAGCCTTTCCCGTTTTCAAAATAGGCCGAACAGCGGGCTAGAAATCCATTGAAAATGGAAGGCTCAGCGGCCTTCCTTTCTTCCACAAGCCTTCGGCCCATATCAAAACACGCGCGCCCTAGCCCAGGAAAAATAGGAAGGCCCGACGGCCTTCCTCAATTCCCTGGACCAGGAATTCAATTGCTAGCGTGGCAATCCGTGTGAGGGAAAATCAGCGGCCCGACAGCCTTCCTATTCAAATGTGATCTTCGCGCCAGAATTTTCCCTCCATCCCATCACAATCCCTTGATCATTGCCTGTTGACTTTTGACCTGTTGACTTGAGCAACCCCCGACGACCTTGCTATTGGTATGATCCATGGGATCATGTTTCTCTCCTTCCATCCTCACCACCTCACCTCTCACCTATAAATACCTCCTATTCTTTTATCCATTTCATCAACTATCATCATCAAATACCATCAACAATCCTCATCTTATCACCTAATACTCTCTCCATCATCATATTCTTCTTCTTAATTCTCTACTATCATCCATATTATCACCAAAAAGCCTTCATTCCAAGTCATTATCAAGCTATGATTAAGGATCCGTCATAAGGAGTTCGATCTTCCATCCATCCTATCGAAGTTTCAAGTAAGGTTCGTTCATCCTTTAACTTGCAATAATGTAGTTTATTTTACGTAAACGTGATGTCTGTACATTTTTGTAAAATCTTGATTCTTTTATTCATTTGTATGTTTGAATACTTTTTGAAATTTATTAAAAGTTCTCCCCGCTCAATTTCATTTCAAGTTTGATTTTAGTAGAGTCTGTTTTCTAACAGGTGGATTCGAGAATTATTTTAATTCTCGAGTTCATAACCTTGCCCCTGAACTTAGAATTCGGGTTCGTAGACCGGATTCATTTTTATTATTTTATGGTTTGTCAGTTTCCTTAAATTGGTTGGCGACTCTTTCTTTTTTATAATCTCTTTTTATTATTTAACGTGAATGTTTATTACGTCGAAAGAATTTATAAAATAATTTACATAATTCCATATTCCGATCCGGAGTCCGCTCAAGAGAAAATGCCATAGGAATTATTAAAGGTCACATGGCCTTTGAATTTTCTAAGTATTTTCTATTGGGTTTTGGCTCGGATTCGAATCGGATTTTATGTAAAATTATTTGTAAATTAATTTGATGTAATTTTAAACATTTGAATAATAAAAATTGATTATTGAATAAATAAAAAGTTACCCCCCGAAAATGAATTTCATAAATAAAAATATCCTTATTTAAGGATTAAGCAACCTTAGCCGGCTCCCGATAATTTAAGTAGTGTATCGCGGAAAAAGGGTCACTTTTTTCGGGGTCCTACAATGAGGTTTCAGAAATTAGACCTCATCCAATTTTCCATTTTGAATTCGCTAACCCTTTTGGACATTTACACAATTTTAAACCACAATTGATGTAAAGCTTGAATATTATTCTTATTGATGAATCAACAAGGTTAGAATCCATGAACGATTCATGTAAACTTGACTTGTTCACATTCCGGAATACCTATTGTCCACGTATGACTATCATTCTCTAACTGCAATAGGGGTTTAGTCCACAATACTTACAATGAACCTTGCACATTTTTATATCATCTCCACTAACGACCTTTCGTATGGGGTGATATCTCCGAAAGTCTTGTTTGGATTCGTAGTGAGCTTCAGTACCTTTGTTTGAGTCATGGGTCCTATCAAGAAAGGTTCATTCCGCTCGCAAGGCTAGAAACAACACCTAGTTCTAAAACGAACGTCACAATCCTAACAATTTCTGTCGCAGCTTCTAAAGTCGTGCCATACTTGTCTTATTTGTAGAATCAAACTCGTGTCATGTTAGGAACCTCTTGCAACTCACCTCAAAACCACTCAGATAGATTGTACTATTTTGTCTAACCTTTCAGATGATCGATCATACCTTTCTGACATAGATGTAGCATAAATGTAACTCTTCATACTTAGCTTTCATCAACTACTGCAGACTGAGGACACATCCTTAGTTTTGTTCATACATATACACAATGTATATGCTATGTTAGGCTTTGAACATCTCGTGGCATACATTAATCCCATGCCTGAAGCACGAGTTATATGTCTCATCCTTTTTAGGTCTCCTGATTGCTTCAAGACAATCAGATTTGCCTAAGGAGATGCCATGATTCATGGAAATTAATCCATTCTTGAAGCGCGTTGAACTACTGTCCATCCTCTTTTGCTCAGCAATGACCATCTTCGCAAGCTTGACCTCCTTGTCAATCGGCTTATATCCTAAGCCAAATCTCCCCTTTTGCTTGAAGGTCTTTATGACAGGGGGAATCTTGTTCTTCAGGTTATTCCCTAGTGGCATTCTGGGAAAGTAGCCCTACTTCTTAAGAATTGAGTGGGCTTTGGGGTTTGAGTAGGGGTCGAAGTTGAATGAGGCTTCATCCTTGCTCAATACCGCCACTACTTTGAAGTTACGTAGCTGTTAATATGTGGAATTGTGTTTCGCCTCCAGAGTAGGTTGCTTGGGAGTGAAAACAACATTAATGGGCTCTCCCGAGATGGTGAAGACTTGCCCCTGGACCAACATTTTCACCTTTTGGTGCAGTGTGGATGCGATGGCGTTGCACTTATGGAGCCAAGGCCTTCCTAAAAGTAGATTGAAGGAGGCCGGGATGACTAACACCAGAAACTCAATGTTCCGAGTGATGCGGTCCATGGTGATAGGCGGAATTACGGACCTAACTGACTTCCAGGGAGAATTATCATAAGCTCGAAGCTATACACCATTATGGATCAGGTGTTGCCGTTGGACCCCTAGCTTTTGTGCTGTCCTCCAAGGGCACACATTTATAGCTGACCCGTTGTCGACTAGCACCAAATGAATGGTCTTGTTAGAGCACTGCACCGTAAGGTACAAGGCTTTTTTGTAAGATGCCCCTCTTTTGGGCAAGTCTTCGTCTCCAAAGGCAACCACACCCTGGTTAGTGGTTACATGGGCGACCAAGGACTGAGGGGTCACTGTAGGGAAGACAATTATTTTATTGAAAGCACTTAGTAGCTTTTGCTTATGAACCTGTGATGTACACAGTAGTTGCCAGATGGTGATCTCTGCTTTGGTTCTTTTAAGCTGGGTAAGTAGAGGATCCTCGGGAGGAGTCAGATTGTCATTTCTTACTAGGGTAGAGTTAAAGACAACCACAGGAGTGTTGGCATTCCTATTAGTGTGGCGGCCGAACCGGTGTAGAATGCTACACCTTCCAAGGCTTGTTCTCTTCCTTGTCATTGACCCAGTCTTCTCCGGGATGCTCATACTCATTGTCTTCGTCGCTGTCCCAAATGCCATTGATGGACAACTCTTTGTGAATCTCGAATGCCTTCGAGATAGGATGGCCCACTTCGACTATCAAGGAGGAGGGGTCGAAGTGTAAAGTCTCATTGAAGATGGTATTCATGTGCTTGGGCATAGGGTTATCCTTCTAGACGACCAATGTGCGGATCTCTCATGCGGGCTCGTAGTCGATCTCCAATCGTGCCTTGATGGAAATACAGTTAGAAACCCGACGATTAACTCTGGCACTTACTACCCGATGCATGCATGCCCTAGGAGACCCATATGAAACCTAAACAAACTTGACGCCTACATGTTGACACTCACAAGATGACTCACCCACTTTTTGGGATGCATGACTTAACTCTATATGGGCCTAATAACAGGACATTATAAAGGTCCGAATAAAGTCAAATATAGCAAGCCGGTCATAAGTCAGAAAGCACAAGTCAGTGTTTCTCAAATCAGATGGACCCAATCCACAGGCCGACCGTTTTAAGGAGAATCCGTAACTTGGACCAACGAACTTATATAACTTTGGGCTATACTCGCTATTATGCGGACTAGAATAATGTTTGACAGGACTGGCGACCTATGCCCTTTGACACATTTCTCTCTTTTTATTTTTATTTATCATTGACTCAAGGAAAATGGGTATTGTAAAGGACTAAATAAAGCCAACAATAAGAAGATTATAATTAGTTTATAGGTTTAATTGGTAAATCCAAAATGGTTGGGCCTAACAACGGGCCGAACATAAATACGATGGATTTAATAATTAAATCTATAAATTAATTTACTCAAGTTTAGTGACTATTATGCAGTCTAAGACATTATCCACTAACTTGGTTAAGACTTTAGTCAAATTTCGGACCTTTGTTAAGAGAGCATTATAAAGGGCCATGTAAAGTCATCGAAGGCGAGTCAAGTTTATTTTATTAATTAAGATAATCAACCTTTGTACATAAATGGACCCAACCACTGGGTTCACCATGATGTTAGAGATTGATTTCCCTAATTGATAAACAAACCTCTTCTCAGCCCAATGTCTTTTACGTGGACTAGAATAACGCCTCTATACTAAGGTTGACTCTTTGCAATAAAGAAAAGAGGGAAGGGAAACACATATACACATAACATACAACATGAGGGGTATCCTAAACTAAGGCTCTATATTCATGGATCACTAAGGTTGGGATTGGATGAGGTACCACATGTTCTCCCCTCGGTGCACTTCACCTATATAAAATTTATAGGTAAAGTGTGTTGGGTGTTGCTCGTTGGACTTCAAGGAAGCCTAAGAGTATAACATGGGTGAGAGGAGAGACCAAATTCTTGGTGATGTAGAGTGCATCAAACAAGTAGTGGCCGCTCGCTCTCGGGTAAAATCCTAGGTTACCTAAACCATCGCTTTTTTGCTCCCATGTCAAAATACCCGGAGAGTAGCATGGTATGCAAAATGCCTAAAAGAATAATAAAATCATGAAATAAATCAACTTTTTCCCTTTTACAATTTCAAAACACCTCGATTTTTTCAAGTTTACCATCTTTTTAAGTCCCCAGTGGAGTTGCCAATCTGTAGAACCTCGAAAAAGTTCAACTTTTCCTCGAGTGTGCTACTTAATAATCGGGAGCCGACTAAGGTTGCTTAATACTTAAATAAGGATATTTTTTACTTTATAAAAACGTTTTCGAGAGGAGGCTTTTATTCATTTAGGAACCAATTTTTATTATTTACACACTTGAAATTACATCAAATTCATTTACAAATGGCTCAATTAAATTCCAATTCGAACCCGAGCCAAGAAGAGAGCACATGGGCCAGCAGGGACCGTCACTGGCCGCGGGGCCTATGACGTGGCCACTGTTGGGCTTGTGCTTCTTTGGCCTAATAGATAATGCTTAGAAATTTTCATAGGCCACGGGGCCTATGATAATTGCTTCAACATTTTCTCTTGAGTTAGCTCCGGATTAGAATATGGGAGTATATAAATCATTTTATAGATTTTTCGATGTAATATACATGTGTGTTTAATAATAAATAAAAAAAGTTATAAAGGAAGAGTCGTCAGCCGATTTAAGGAAATCGAAAAACCAAAATACGAAAGTAACTCCGGTCTACGAACCCGAATTCCGAATCTGGGGGTAAGGTTACGAATTCGAGAATTAAAGAATTCCCGAATCCGCCTGTTTAAAAACAAACTCTACTAAAATCGAACTTGAAATGAAACGAGCGGGGAGAAGTTTAATGAATTTCACAAAATTAATATTCCGAATTATGCAAGAATAAAACGTGAAGGTTTGTTTACAAAACGATGCACAAGTAAGATAACTTAGGAATAAATTACATGATGGAGATACAAATACGAGAAAGTACAAACCTCACTTTAAGCTTTCAAAATGGACCCCTCGTAGTGAATACTTTAAGCTCGGCGTGGCATGGGTGACAGAGTGAATGCTTGAGAATGGTTGGAGGTATGGTTATATGGATGGTATGGTGGTGGTAATGATGGAGGATGGAAGGGAATGAGAGTAGTTGATGGAAGAAGTTGATAGTGATGAAGAGAATAGAGAGTGATGAAGAGTTGATAATGATAGTTGGTGAGAATTGTTGATGAAATGAGTGAGGGAATGGGGGGTATTTATAGGTGGGGTGAGAGGTATGAAGATGGAAGGAGGGGAAGGCATGATCTAAAAGATCATGCCCTCCATATTAATTAGGATCGCCGTATGGCGTTGCTCAAGTCAGAAGGTTAAAGGGTCAAGGCTGTGATCATGGGATCACAATTGTATGGGAGGGAAAAATTTGGCGCCAGAATCTGGAGTCAGCAGCAAGGCCCTGCAGCCAGTGATTTTACTTCACCCGGATTGCCAGCGTGACAATCGATGAACTGAGCTGTGATTGTGAGCAAGGCCCCGCGACCATGCTATTTTCTGTTGGGCCAGGCGCGCGCCTTGGGCTCATCTTGGCGCTGAGCAAGGCCCCGCGGCCTTCATATTTGCAATGGGCTTCGGTGCTTTCGGGCTTTTTTTTCTTGGATGTGGCCTAAGCCCACGGGTTTCATCGACTGTTTCGGCCCAACTTTTTCTTGTGAGGTTTACCGGTACAAAATTCGGCGTCTACAGGTTCATAAATGAATAAAAGTCTCTCCCCTGGAAAATGTTTTATAAAATAAAATTATCCTTATTTAAGGATTAAGCAACCTTAGTCGGCTCCCATCACTAAGTAACACACTCGAGGAAAAAGGCGGAGCCCCTTTTCCTGGGTTCTACACATCCCAATCTTTTTTCTTTGAATGGTGCTTGAGACCGAATACCGAACTAGAGCATTAGGGCCCCAACCAAGGTTGTTAGAATCGGGATTCTAATTAGGATCGATCAGCGTAGCTAGGATCGGTATCGTAGAATCGGATCGAGGATCGTAAGATTCTAATATAATAGGCAAATATAAAAAAAAACTTTCCATAATAGTTAAAATCTTAACAAATATTCACTAGTACGAAGCACTACGTTAAATTGTATATCAGTGGATAACTTTAACGCACATTTTAGATTATTATAACAAAACTTTAAAGATGATAATGTGCGTAAACATTATTAAATTCACGTAGGATCGTGGATTGAATCGTAGGATCGTATTATCGTATTGTGAAACTGACATATAATATTCAGGTTAAACCGGGATCTTAAGATCCTAACCAAGGTTGTTAGAATCGGGATCCTAGTTAGGATTTATGGGCGTAGTTAGGATCAGAATTGTAGAATCGGATCGAGGATCGTAAGATTCAAATACAATAGGAAAATATCAAATAAAGTTCTATGATAGTTAAAATCTTAACATTTTATTCACTAGTAATGAAGCAATACGTTAAATTGTATATCAGATGACACTCTTCTGTGGCGTCAAGACGTCGCAGGCGTGACAGCTTGCGTCGCGGCTGCGACGGCTGTCAGGACACTTTGCCTTGGCTGACGTCTTGACGCCACAGAAGAGTGTCATGGGCGCGACCCAGTGTGACTCGGGTGCGACGCCCGTCTGTCCTACGTTTTGACTGATGTAATGGAGAAAGAGTTCCCGGTTTGGTTCCACTTCGGGTCTTTGGCTCGGGTCAGCTCGGGAAATCGCACGGGATTCCCTAAAAAGCCTCAATTAAACCCAATTTCCTTCTAACTCTTTTTTTTCCTACAAAACACGAAATCGTCATATCTAATATATAATTAAAGGGGCTAGAACAAGCAAAAATACCCTATAAATGAAAAGAATTCGGCTCGAAACGAGACCGAACAATACTCCCACACAAGGGTTTGCTCGCCCCAAGCAAACTAAAAAGAAAAACAAAGAGAAACTACTACCCTAATTCACTTTCGCAGGAATCGCGGATGCACTTAGCACATGCATCAAGCCCTTTAAACCCCTTGGCAGCCCAAGTGGACGAGGAAGGTCTCGCGAGGGTTTATAGAAGCTATACCCACAAAAGCCAAAGAAAAGGAGAGAGGGAAAGTGAAAAACAAAACAAGTTTTGAAAAGAAAGTAAAGAAAAACTTCTTCTTTTAGGAATCATGCAATCGCTACAAAGAAAACAATACTAATCAACCAAAAGGAACCATTATGAGCACATCAAATCACTTAACTCAAGATATTGCCAATCTTTAAGGTTTTCGATTCCCAACCATCTCCTATAAAACAAGATCCTATGTGCTCGAGTACAAGTGTTATTCTAATTGATTCTGATTGATCTAAAGGAAACTCACTTTCCAAGCTTGTTTCAAAGCAAAATTTATTTAAGTGTCGTCCTCCCTCGCTTGTGTTGCCCTTGGCTTGGTGAGAGCCGCATGAGACGCAAGGAAAGACTTCACATTTATTGCATGTAACATCCTTTTTGTTGTTGGGTTTTTTCGAGAATTAAACAGCCCAACATTTTCAACTTAGCTCAACAAGATTTATTGTTAGTTTTTTCGGGAATTAAACGACCCATAAATGGGGGTCTACCCTCCCAACACGTGCTACTCAATTCGCAAACGAAGTGCTTAAGGGGTAAGAGCGCCGCACCGCTCAAACTGACTCGTGTAGGTATACTAACTTAGCATTACACATTCAAGGTTAATGTCGGGATTTTCGGAATTTAGAACGACCCATAATGGGGTCTACCATTCCAACTCAGGCTACTTCATTCACAAACGAAGTGCTTAAGGGGCGTGAGTGCTGCCCACTCACACCGGCCCTTGTTGGTTTAGCCGACAAATAACCAATTAACTTAATTTAATTAGATTTCACTTTTTCAACAAGCTTGGAAGTGATCTACTAAAGTCTCACAGTTTCAAGAAGAACGTGAAAGAATCAAGGATCTTATTAAGCATTTAACGAAGGGAATCTAAACAAATGAGTCATGACAATACTTGAACTAAGGATGATAATGCTCATACGGGTTGCTTTCAAGGAGATTAAGAAAGTTTTCTAAGCATTGACTACTCAACCCTAAAAACAAAGCAAAACTAAAGAAAAACAAAAACTTCTAAGGTTTTTCACTCCCTTTTTTCTCCTTTTTCACACAAAAAATTTCAAATTTAGGCAAAAACTAAGAAAACAAAAGCAAAAGACTAGTTGATCTACCATAAACATGAAAGATATCACCCTACTCCCACATAAAACGTCCCAATGTCCCCATTGTGAGCAGGGTGTCACAAGTAAGTTAGAGAACCTAAGAAAAGCATATATACAAAACACCTATCACATAAAAAGCGATGGCGACCCAAGCCCACACGGCTCAAACAACAAGATAATCCCAACATTCACACACAAGGGGTTCGCCACCCAAAAGGAAAAATCAAGCATGCAACATAGATCAAGAATATATACACTCAAGGAGAGGGTGGAAGGAGGTTACCTCGAAATCTTCAATTAAAGACAACTCGATCCGCGATCCAAAAGCAGCAAGCATAAGGTTAGGATATATAATTCAAACTACCTAAATGCTTAGAACTT
Organism: Portulaca oleracea; assembly: GCA_029582165.1. Classification (NCBI taxonomy): domain Eukaryota; kingdom Viridiplantae; phylum Streptophyta; class Magnoliopsida; order Caryophyllales; family Portulacaceae; genus Portulaca; species Portulaca oleracea. The sequence continues at coordinate 9,223,790 of CM055878.1, read as the reverse complement.
GGCATGCAAGATTAAAACAAAAAGATAAAAATAAAAATATATACAAGACACTACTAACTAAAGAACTAAAGAAAAACCAAAATATTCACAATATGAATCTCACTCTTTTTTTTCTTTTCTTAGACTCAAAAGCCGGAATGCATACTACCCCCTCCCCCCCACTCCCACACAAAGAGGTACAATGTCCTCAATGGAAACAGAAGTAAGGTAAGCAAGCAGTCCAAAAAGAAAGAAAAAGAAACACACAAAAAGAAAACAAAAGAGAAAAGAAAGCCAACTCACTAACTGCACAAGAAAGGTGAGGAAGGATATTACCTGGAAGGCTTCTTATCGAAAGACTCACTCCTTCTCACCTCAAGATATCGGGCACCATGTCAGAACCATTCAACGCCCGTAGTAACAAGTCATGCATCCGTGAATGCATCTTAGAATGGTGTAGATAAGAGCACAGTCTCAAAATTTAATTAGCAAACGTTAGTGCTCTTAACAGTTGATTGAATGCCTTAAAAAGTTAGTGAAATGATGGAATACAGGAATGTACAGAGCTTTCTAGGCACCGTAATTGGAGACATGACAAATGATTCCTCCCATTGACTTGTAAATGGAAATTGAGTATGCAAATCAACAGGAGGGGGCAATACAACACATTCCTTAACTTGCTCATGCACAGATTTGGATGCAAACAATGACTCAAACTCAATCTCCATGAAATTTTCATCAAACAACGATTCCAAATCACTACTTTCATCCAATTCATCATAATCAACAATAACTGAAAAGGAAAACGTAGGGTTAGACCACATCATAACATTCCCAACATCACAAACAGGCACCTTTTCATCTTCATCAATTTCAGACTTATCAGAAGAACTATCAGCATCAAAAGGCAAAGGTGCAACATTTAAAGCATCATCAAAAGTGAAAATGGAAGGTTCAGGATCATAATCCATTGTGAATGACTCATAAAGCATATCATCATCAAAAGCATCATTATCACAAACCAAGTTCAAACATTTCGGATCATTCCCCTAAGACTCAAGCTCATCATCACAATATTCTACATCCATGGACTTGCAAGAAAGGGTAGCTAATGCCTCATTCATACAATGATCCTTAATGAAAGTGAATAATTTAGTATCAAGCACACATTCAATCACAACAGATTCTATTTCACTCTCAACAAGATCATGCTCAATTGCATCACAAGCATCATGGCATTCAATAAACTCAACCTTTTCTTCACATAAAGGCATGGATATCGGTGTGGACAATGTTTCATCATCAAGCATGTTTTCATTAAGTTCTACATCATCACACACAAGATCATGTTTCACATGCTCACTAGGTGCAACTAGAGCTAAGGAATTGCTAAGCCCGATAGGTCTGTTATAGTAGTCATCATCTTCATCATAATCATACAAAGAAGAATTAGCACGCATTTCAGGACTCAAAAATGATGAATGATCTACTTCAACATTCGAATCAACCATTTGTGAAGAAAAAGTTTCTACCCCAGTGTTACGCAAATTCTTGCATGTACTCATTCATTTTCACACAAATTTCAGCTCGAAAATCATCCACTTCAGTAAGAAAATTATCTATTTCATCTTGGACACAAGAGTCAGAGTCATGATATGGAGATTCACAATGCAAGCACAAAGGATGAGACTCAACAACATCACATTGGGGAAGATCATAAGAGTTCTCTACATAATCCCTACCATAAGATTGATCATCAAAATACAAGGAATTCACATGATTGCTCAGTTAAGGTCTCCGAAAAACTTGCCACATACTCCCCACCACTAGATTGATCATTCGGATTTTGGGGGTAGTCATGATACGGTATGGCTAAAGCCTCAGAGTGTGGTGCATGATAAAAAGGTTGGTCGCTAGGAATAACATTTTGTTGCTTAAATTCATAAGAATCCCTAGACAACCACTCAAGTAATTCCCATACTTTTTCTTCTCCTAAATTGGAAAACCCGTAATAATCTAAGAGGTTTCTGGTCTCATAATTCACACCCTCATTCACAATTCCCAAAATATCTAATGTATCATAAAAGATACCATACATTTCACATTGAGCACGGTAATCATGTAATCTAGCAAAATACATCCAAAATATTTCATGCTCAAATTGGGGAAATTGGAGACTAGCCATAATCTCTCTCTCTTTTTTTCTTTTTTTTTCTTTTTTTTTCGGTATTCATTTTTTTTACTCTACATTTTTTTTTCTTGGAAGAATCTAGAATGCTATAAACTATTTACGTACAAACCAATAACCTAATCTACCAAATAACACCATCCCTGGCAACGGCGCAATTGTTCGGTTGTGTATTTTTGGGTTTTTCGTAGGTAAGGGTTGTCGATCCACAGGGATGGGTGTTAGGCTTGATAAGTGTAACGTGGTTTTTGTACCTCGGTTTTTATATCGTTCTTCTCGAGGAGCTAGGGGCCTTGGATAAGAAACTCGGTCTAAGGTCGGGTTAAGATCGCTAGGTAAGGCAATGGGTTGAAAAAGGCGGTCACAAAACAACAAATAAATCTAAGGTCAGTCAAGGTGAAACAATGGGTTTCGGGGGTTTTTCGGGATGCAAACGGGAACAAGGAGATAGATTTTGCAACAAGAGAGCAACAAGGAAGGAAATCAAGTGGCAATTCCTTAGAAAAAACCCACTGGGCTTCCTCTTTCGAGGATAGTCCAGATTAACTTCCCTAAAGTCCACCACAGACTCGGAGGGTTGAAGAAACGGAATTTCCTAATTAGCCTCTACTCACTCTCGTGAGTAGAGTGCTAACTATCCCAATTCCAACCTTCCAACTCATGTGTTGGATGTGTTTGGGGACTTTCGGACCCAAATACATCCCACTTGTAGGAAGGAATGAAGTGGGAAAAGTGACTTCCCAACTAATTACTTACTAAAATTGCTAACTCATACCTAATTACCCACTCACACCCTTAATTATCCCCTAACCCATTAGGGTTCTAGCCACTACCCATCACAACTATGATAACAACATCAACAAAACCAACCCTGAGCATGATTTCTAACATCAAACAACCATAAACAAGCAAAATAATCAAAATAGCAAGTAAAGAAATTAAAGAACAAGCAAAGTAATTAGCAAAGCAATTAATGAAAGATTTAAGGGAAGAAAAAACTTATCAAAATGTTGTAGATGAACAAGAGAAAGCAATAAAAAGATGATCCAACAATCTCTTAATTGTTTGAATCCCCAAATCTTCAATAACAAACACAAATCACGAAAACCCTAGATTAATCTCTCACTAATCTCTCTCTAAAACTCCTAATTACAATGCTGGAAATAATGTCTAACACCCTCTAAGATTTTCCAAGAAAACATCAACAAGGAGTATATATACAAGTGGAGTTAGTTGGGCAAAACGCAGCGCACAGCCAAAAACAATCGCGCAGAATTGGGGGAGACCGTAGGTACGGTGTAGGAGACCGTAGTACGATCTAGGAGATCGTAGGTAAAGTCTCTTTGCTGTCCTGGGGAGGTAGCGGGTGCCACCAGGAGGGTGGCGGGCGCTACCCTGCGAAAACTGCAGGCGATTTTCTCCTTCGATCGACCGTAGGCACGGTATCCACTGATCGCAGGTAAGGTCTTCGTCGGCCCAGCTGAGGTAGCGGGTGCCACCAATAGGGTAGCGGGGGCGACCGTACGGAATCTGCCTTGGCGATTCTAAGCTTCGAGAGACAGCAGCCAGGGGTAGCGGGTGCCACCTATATGGTAGCGGGTGCCACGCCAAGGGTGGCGGGGGCTACCCTCCTCTTTTCTTCCTTTTGTTCCTTCCTTCATTCCAAGGCACGTAACGCCGGCTACAAGGGTCGTAGCGGGTGTTACTTCACTGTTTCACACCAAATGAAGGGAAAGTTGTACCGGGTCAACTCCGCCTCAGCTCTTGGTCCGGCTCGGCTCGGGAAATCACCAAAAATGCTCTAAAATACCCCTTTTTGCTACGTTTTTGTCTAAAACGCCAAAACCTACAAAATAACAAAAAACATACTAAAAAGCCATGAAAATAAACACGAAACGAGTCAAAAGCCTTAGAATTAAGGCGTTATTTAGACACAAAATTGGGTCTAAACACCCCCCACACTTAAACTTTTGCTCGTCCCGAGCAAAACAAAACAAAAACTACCTAAACTAACACACAGTCCTTTGTCGTGGGAGAGAAACGAGTGCATTTAGCATATGCACCAAGCTCTTTGAACCCTCGGCAGCTGGGGTGGACGAGATGGACTCGTGAGGGTTTGTAGCGGCTATACCCACAAAAAGCCAAAGAAAAAGGAGAGAGGGAAAGTGAAAACAAAACCGAAGAAAAACAAAGGAAAAGAGAAACAAAAGCTTCGCTTCAAAAGATCTCGAAATATGAATCAGGAAAACGTTATTAAACCTCCAAAAGGAACCGTTATGAGCGTCTCACAAGCACCTATCCTAAGCAAAAGTCAGTCTTTGAGATTTTCGATTTCCTACACCCAATGCCAAGCAAAACCCCATGTGTAAATGTGCTAATGGGTTCTAACCGAATCTGAAAGACTCCAAAGACTCATGCCCGAGCTCAAAAACAATGAAACGAACAAGGAAAGAAAAGAGTTGCCCTTCCCCGCATTTGGTCGCCCTTGGCTTGGTGAGGGCCGAAGGTGATGCAAGGAGAGGCCCCACACTTTATTAACGCTTAAACTTTTCTTTTTGGGGTTGGGTATTCCCAACCAAATTCTCTTTTCTTTTTTTTTCTTTTTACTTTCTAAAGGTCGGTATTAGCCTTACTTTCGGGAATTGGACGGCCCATAATTCGGGGTTTACCCTCCCAACACAGTCTTTTCCATACACACCTCCGTCGAGAATTCAATATCGGAGGAGCTTAAGGGGTAATAGCACCGTACCGCTAATACCGGGCTCGTGTAAGTTGGCTAAGTGTATGGTGGTTGATGTCGTAAAACCGACACGCCCCACTTAATCCGATTTTTTTTTACTTTGCTTTTGCTTTTGCTAAACAGGGAAAAAGGACAAGCTCAGATACAAACCCTTAAAATCTCCCGGTTTCAACCAGAACGTGAAAGGAATCGGGGGTTTCACTAGACACTCAATGAAGAAATCTAAAGAGATAAGTCATGACTAGCACCCGAGACAGGGTCGAAAATGCTCAGACCGATTTCTTTTAAAGAAGATAAGAACGACTTCACAATTTCGACAACAAGATCCAAGAAACATAGCAAAACAAAGCGAAAACGAAAATCGAAAGAAAAATTTTAAGGTTTTCACTCCCTTTTTTTCTCCTTTTTCACAAATTTTTTTTTTCAAATTTTAAGCAAAACTAAGAAAACAACAACAAAAATGCTAGGTGATCTACCCTTGAAACAGAATATCTCCCCCCCTCCCCCACACTTAAAACGCCACAATGTCCTCATTGTGGGAAGGTGTCATAAGAAAAGGGTAGAGAACCTACAAAAATAAACAAACAAGAACAACTAGTACATAAAAGTGGTGGCGACCCGAGCCCACACGGCTCCAACAGCAAAATAATCCCAACACAGCCACTCAAAGGGGCTCGCCACCCAAAATAAAAAATCAAGCATGCAACAAGGATCAATATATGCACACATTCAAAGAGTGCGGAAAGAGGTTACCTCATGGTCTTTAATTAAAGAACAGAACCAATTCGCGATCCGTGATAGCCAAGCAAAGGGTTAGGATTTTCAAGTAAAATCAACCAAAGCTCGTAAGATCCGCATGCAAGATTAAAAACATGAAAAAGGAACTAACTAAGACAAAAACTAGAAATTAACTCAAAAGAAAGAAATAAAAGTATGGGTTGTCTCCCATAAAGCGCTTGTTTAGGTCCCGAACTTGACCTAATTACTTACTTGATTCTCGATAGGCGTGGTGTGCATGAGAGAAGCATGGTAAGCTTTTTCCACCAACTCTTCTTCCTTCTTCTCCCGCGCACTCTAATAGAGCTCATGAATAAACCGGAATGATCCTCCGGTGGTCTAGCCAACTCCGAAGGTATCAAAGGTAACGGCCTCCTCGCTTTACTCCACAAATATTTCTTCCCCCTTTTCCATCGCTTCCTGTTCTTGCGCAAGAATTGAGCATGCCTCCTTGAAGACTTGATAGGTCGTATAGAAAGAGAAGATAACCCCGACTTGATATTCGATGACGTTCCGGGTCTCGGGACTTGGGAAGCCATCTCCCTCAATTTCATATTCTCAATATATGTTTCACCCAAAGCAATCTCCCTACTCAAAGGCACAGTGTTGAGGAAGTCACCATGGAAGGTGAAACTATATCCATGAAGCTTAAAATGAATAGATTTAGGGTGACTTTCTCCTCCTCAATCATCAGGTTCCACAACAAGTAAGCACGGCTCCTCTTGATGCTCATCCATAATACCAACCACTACATTGACCTCGAAGCGTGACTCTTTGTGAGGGTTCCTTCTCGAAGAATCAAGATCAAAATCAATATGTTCTCTCCCCACATTTAGAGACAAATGACCTCTTTTTACATCTATAATTGCTCCCGCAGTGGCCAAGAATGGTCGACCAAGAATAATAGGGCTTCTCCAATCCTCATCCATCTCAAAAATAACGAAGTCACAAGGGATAAGGAAACTTCCCACTTGAACCAGGATGTCTTCTAATATTCCCAAGGGCTTCCTAACACTTCGGTCAACAAGTTGCAAGCTAATATCTGTAGGGGTCAAGTCATCAAGGTTCAACTTCTTACAAATTAAGTGTGGCATGACACTTACACTTGCCCCCAAATCGCATAATGCATTATCAATCCTCCTATCACCAATTAAGCACGGTATAGAGAAACTTCCCGGATTGACAAGTTTCTCGGGAGTCTTGCTCCCCATAATGGCATTGCAACTGAGAAGAACGGTCGACGACTCTTTGATTCTCCTTTTGTTTGTCAAGAGGTCATTAAGATGTTTCTTAAAAGATGGGACCTCCGCCATAGCATCAAGAAAAGGATATTGACTTGGAGTTTTTTCAACATCTCAATAAATCGGACAAACTTCGCCACATTTTTATGTTGAATCAATCTCCCAGAAAAAGGTACTGGTGGTCTATATGAAACGGGTTTATCCAATGGGTTTTCATGAATATCCTCCCTCAAGACTTCCTTTCCTTTCTCTCGTCTTTTCTCAATCTCTACCCTCTCTTCCAACTTCTCTTTTTCATCATCCTCGGCCTCATTAACCACAACATCATCCCCCTTCTCCTCAACTATGGCTCGCTCAACTCCTAAGTCCCCCTCTTCATTACTATCCACCACAACTCCCTCATTCTCCCCCAAAGGTCTCTCCTCTTCATCATTCTCCCCCTCTACCATAGGTTCTTCAATTTTTCTTCCACTCCTTAGGGTAATAGCATCAACTTGCTCCCCTTGGATAGGTTGAGGTTGAATGGGTTGAGAAAAGTATATTTGTTGAGCAACTTGGGTCATTTGGGTTTCAAGGTCTCTAAGGCGAGCACCCTCACTTTTTTGATTAGCCACAATTTGTTGCAACAACTTTTCAATCATAAAATCTTGGGATGGTTGAGAAAATTGAGATTGTGGGTGGGTTGATGTGAGAACTCTTCTTGAAAATATGCATGATGGTCATAAAATTGGGAAACAGGAACGAACACAGGATTGGCAAATGTGGTATAACTAAGATCATAGTCTTCATAAGAATGAGAATAAAGTTGGTTGGAATAGATAGCATTCACATGTTCTACTTGACGATACTCCACACATTGATGCTCAAGATGTGGACCAAAACACAACTTACAAGTATGCACAATAGGAATAGGTGTGGATGCAAAGGCTTGCATACCTCGGGCTAAGTTCAACTGGTAGGAAACCTCGTCATTCACCATCTTCTTTTGCAAATCAAGGACGGTAGCCATCAGAAGTTTGATAGTGGGGTTGTGTTCCAAAGAATGATCCCCATTTCCTGAATTTTGGCCGCCTCCCTAACTAGGAACATTCTAAGATAGCTCATGAAGAAAAATGTTGGCATCCTCTGCAGTCTTCTTTAGGAACATCCCTCTGGAAGCATGATCAATAGATTCTTTGTATTAATCACAAAGCCTATAATAGAAGTGTTGAAGTAGCATCCAATCCGGTAAATTGTGATGTGGACATTGGCGTTGAAAGCTTTTAAATCTCCCCCAAGCCTCAAAAAGATCTTCTCCGGGTTCTTGCTTGAAAGACATAATAACTTGCCGGAGACGATAAGTTTTATCCGCTGGGAAAAATCGGTGTAGGAAATCTCTTCTAAGTACCTCCCATGAAGAATATGTACCGGGAGGACACGTTTGAAGCCATGTCTTCGCTTTCCCCGTAAGAGTTAGAGGAAAGAACTTCAATTTCATAAGTTCAGAAGATAAACCGGGAACTTGCACGAAACTAATTCGATCTTCAAATTTCTCGATATGTGCAATAGGACTCTCAGATTTATCTCCATAAAACTGATTGCTCGAGAAGACTTCAAGTAAGTACGGTTTGAACTCGAATACGACATCAGGTGATAACGGTGGTAAAGTGATCGGGTTGCCTCCCGTACCCAATCATGGAACGACATATGATAAAAGGGTACGGGGTGAACCAGCTTGGCCCTTCGCCAGCTTGGCCCTTCGCCATCAGAACTCGAAACCTCCTACAAGAAATAGAGAAGCATCAAATTCATTGGATTTGGAACAAACTAGTTTCTAGCATGAAAGCAATCTTAAACAACTCATGACTAAGAAACTAAGCTAGGGGCGCTTGCTCCCCGGCAACGGCGCCATTTTGTGTAACGTGGTTTTTGTACCTGGTTTTTATATCGTTCTTCTCGAGGAGCTAGGGGCCTTGGCTAAGAAACTCGGTCTAAGGTCGGGTTAAGATCGCTAGGTAAGGGAATGGGTTGAAAAAGGCGGTCACAAAACAACAAATAAATCTAAGGTCAGTCAAGGTGAAACAATTGGTTTCGGGGGCTTTTCGGGATGCAAACGGGAACAAGGAGATAGGTTATGCAACAAGAGAGCAACAAGGAAGGAAATCAAGTGGCAATTCCGTTAGAAAAAACCCACCGGGCTTCCTCTTTCGAGGATAGTCCGGATTAACTCCCCTAAAGTCCACCACAGACTCAAAGGGTTGAAGAAACTGAATTTCCTAATTAGCCTCTACTCACCCTCGTGAGTAGAGTGCTAAGTATCCCAATTCCAACCTTCCAACTCAAGTGTTGGATGTGTTCGGGAACTTTCGGACCCAAATACATCCCACTTGTAGGAAGGAAAGGAGTTGGAAAAGTGATTTCCCAACTAATTACTCACTAGAATTGCTAACCCATACCTAATTACCCACTCACACCCTTAATTACCCCCTAACCCATTAGGGTTCTAGCCACTACCCATCACAACTATGATAACAACATCAACAAAACTATCCCTAAGCATGATTTCTAACATGAAACAACCATAAACAAGCAAAATAATCAAAATAGCAAGCAAAGAAATGAAAGAACAAGCAAAGTAATTAGCAAAGCAATTAATGAAATATTTAAGGGAAGAGAAAACTTATCAAAATGCTGTAGATGAACAAGAGAAAGCAATAAAAAGATGATCCAACAATCTCTCAATTGTTTGAATCCCCAAATCTTCAATAACAAACACAAATCACCAAAACCCTAGATTAATCTCTCACTAATCTCTCTCTAAAACTCCTAATTACAATGCTGGAAATAATGTCTAACACCCTCTAAGATTTTCCAAGAAAACGTCAACAAGGAGTATATATACAAGTGGAGTTAGTTGGGCAAAACGCAGCGCACAGCCGAAAACAATCGCGCAGAATTGGGGGAGACCGTAGGTACGGTCTCTTTACTGTCCTGGGGAGGTAGGGGTGCCACCAGGAGGGTGGCGGGCACTACCCTGCGAAAATTGCAGGCGATTTTCTCCTTAGATCGACCGTAGGCACAGTATCCACTGACCGCAGGTACGGTCTTCCTCGGCCCAGCTGAGGTAGCGGGTGTCACCAATAGGGTGGCGGGGGCTACCCTATGGAATCTACCTTGGCGATTCTGAGCTCCGAGAGACAGCAGCCAGGGGTAGCGGGTGCCACCTATATGGTAGCGGGCGCTACCTGCTGGGTAGCGGGTGCCACGCCAAGGGTGGCGGGGGCTACCCTCCTCTTTTCTTCCTTTTGTTCCTTCCTTCATTCCAAGGCACGTAACGCCCGCTACAAGGGTCGTAGCGGGTGTTACTTTACTGTTTCGCACCAAATGAAAGGAAAGTGGTCCCGGGTCAACTCCAACTCGGCTCTCGGTCCGGCTCGGCTCGGGAAATCACCAAAAATGCTCTAAAATACCCCTTTTTGCTATGTTTTTGTGTAAAACGCCAAAACCTACAAAATAACCTAAAACATACTAAAAAGTCATGAAAATAAAAACGAAACGAGTCAATAGCCTAAGAATTAAGGCTTTATTTAGAATAAAATTGGGTTTAAACAATAAGGGAATTGGATTGCATAGGGGTTTTCAGATGTGGAAAGCAGTAAATTAAGTAAAGAAATTAAACTAATCTAAACATGGATTCAAAATAACAATACTCAAGAAAGCATGAAAAAGATGATCTAAACCTAATTTCAACAAGAAAGTAATTAAGAGCAAGAAATAAGAAAAGAATAAAACTACAACTAAGAATGAAATTCGGAACAAGAAATTATACATTCGATGAACTAACCTTCACTCCAATCTTCAACCTTCAATTGGATTTTCTCCTGAACAAACAAGAAATTTGTGAATTGGATTTCTAAGAATCCCCAAATCCTCACTTGAGAGTTGAATTTTTGACCCTGAGCCCTCCTCCTCACTAAAAGTTGGATTGGTGGTGAACTAGCACTAGAAAGCTTGAATCAAAGCAACAATGGAAACCAGACAGAGAGAGAGAGAGAGAGAGAGAGAGAGAGAGAGAGAGAGAGCAAAAACTTTGTAAAATTCTTCAATTGAAATTACTTGGAAAAGAAGTTGAATACAAATTGCAAGAGAAATGAAAGAAAAATTGAAGAACAATTAAAGACTTGAAAAAACATTAAAGCAAGATAAAGAAAAGCAATAAACCCTAATTCTACTCTAATCCTACTCCTAACTAATGAAAAACTAGATACCTATAATGTTGAATGTATGTGGGTATTTATAGAATGAAATAAAACAAGCCAAAACCCTAGAATTAGTCACACAATAGCTGCGCACGTTTCCGCAGACTTCGACAGGTCGCGGGCGCTACCACACCCGTCGCGGGCGCGACGGTGCTCTGCCAAATTCCATCCATCAATCGTTCATCATTTGTCGCGGGCGTCACTGAACTGTAGCGGGCGCGACAGCCCCCTTTTGCGGGTGCGACACAACTTGAAGGGGGTGCGACGTCTGTCTGATTCCCTGCCTTTGCCGATGCATTGATGCCACAACAGCTTGTCACGGGCACGACCCTCAGTGACTCGGGTGCGACGCGCGTCTGCCTCTTTCCCTTGTTTTACGCCAATAATGGAGATGGAGTTCCCGGGTTGGTCTCGTCTCGGTTCTCGGCTCGAGTTAGCTCGGATCGGCTCGGGAAATCACTTGGGATTCCCCTAAAAAGCCTAAATTAAGATCAATTTCCTTCTAAATATTTCTTTTCCTGCAAAACTCAAATCATCATATCTAATATATATTTAAGTGGCTAGAACAAGCAAAAATACCATATAAATGATAAGAATTCGGCTCAGAACGAGACCGAACAACACTCCCACACAAGGGTTTGCTCGCCCCGAGAAAACTAAAAACAAAGAAAAAGAAAGGGAAAAAGAAACTAACTACCCTAACTCACTTTCGCAGGAATCGCGGATGCATTTAATATATGCATAAGCCCTTTAAACCCCTTGGCAGCCCAAGTGGACGAGGAAGGTCTAGTGAGGTTTTATAGAAGCTTTACCCACAAAAGCCAAAGAAAAGGAGAGAGGGAAAGTGAAAAACAAAACAAGTTTTGAAAAGAAAGAAAATAAAAACTGCTTGTTTTAGGAATCCTGTAATTGCCGAAAAGAAAACAATACTAATCAACCAAAAGGAACCATTATGAGCACATCAAATCACCTAACTCAAGATATTGCCAATCTTTAAGGTTTTCGATTCCCAAACATCTCTTACAAAACAAGATCCTATGTGCTCAAGTGCAAGTGTTATTCTAATCGATTATGATTGATCTAAAGCAAATCACCTTCCAAGCTTGTATCAAAGCAAAAGATTATTTGAGTGTCGTCCTCCCTCGCTTGTGTCGCCCTTGGCTTGGTGAGGGTCGCAGGAGACGCAAGGAAAGACTTCACATTTATTACGATTCTTTTTGGTGTTGGATTTTTCCGAGAATTAGCCGACCCAACATTTTCAACTTAACTCAACGGTATTTGGTGTTAGTTTTTTTTTCGGGAATTGCACGGCCTAAAAATGGGGTCTACCCTCCCAACACGAGCTACTCCATACATAAACGAAGTCCTTAAGGGGCAAGAGCGCCGCACCGCTCATATCAACCCGTGTAGGTATACTAACTTAACATTACACTTTCAAAGTTAATGCCGGGTTTTTCGGGATTTGGAGCGGCCCATAACGGGGTCTACCCTACCAACTCAGGCTACTCCATTCACAAACGAAGTGCTTAAGGAACGCGAGTGCCGCCCACTCACATCGGCCCTTGTTGGTTTAGGCGACAATTAACCAATTAACTTAATTTAATTAGATTTCACTTTTTCAACAAGCTCAGAAGTAGTCTACTAAAGTCTAACAATTTCAAGAAGAATGTGAAAGAATCAAGGATCTTATTAAGCATTTAACGAAAGGAATCTACACAAATGAGTCATGACAATACTTGAAATAAGGTCGATAATGCTCATACGAGTTGCTTTCAAGGAGATTAAGAATGTTTTCGAAGCATTGACTACACTTATCCTAAAAACAAAGCAAAAACTAAAGAAACACGAAAACCTTGAAGGGTTTTTCACTCCCTTTTTCCTCCTTTTTCACACAAATTTTTCAAATTTTAGCAAAAACTAAGAAAATCAAAAGCAAAAGAATAGGTGATCTACCCATGAACATGAAAAATATCACCCCCAGTCCCACACAAAACATCACAATGTCCCCATTGTGAGAAGGGTGTCACAAGTAAGGTAGAGAACCTAAGAAAATCATAAATACCAAACACCTATCACATAAAAAGCGATGGCGACTCGAGCTCACACGGCTCCAACAATAAGATAATCCCAACATTCACGCACATGGGGTTCACCACCCAAAAGGAAAAATCAAGCATGCATCAAGGATCAAGAATATATACACTCAAATAGAGGGCGGAAGGAGGTTACCTCGAAATCTTCAATAAAAATCAACTTGATCCGCGATCCAAAAGCACCAAGCATAAGGTTAGGATATATAAATTAAACTCATCTAAATGCTTAGAACTTTGGCATGCAAGATTAAAAGAAAAATAAAAATATATACAAGACACTACTAACTAAAGAAAACTAAAGAAAAACCAAAATATTTACAATATGAATCTCACTCTTTTTTTTTTTCTTTTCTTAGACTCAAAAGCCGAAATGCATACTATCCCCCCACTCCCACACAAAGAGGTTACAATGTCCTCAATGGAAATAGAAGTAAGGTAAGCAAGCACTCCAAAAGGAAAGAAAAAGAAACACACAAAAAGAAAACAAAAAAAGAAATAAAAGAATACTCACTAACTATACAAGAAAGGTGAGGAAGGATATTACCTGGAAGGATTCTTATCAAAAGACTCACTCCTTCTCACCTCAAGATCTCAGGCACCATGTCAAAACCATTCAACGCCCGTCATAACAAGTCATGCATTCTTGCATGCATCTCAGAATGGTAAACATAGGAGCACACTCTCAAAATTACATCATCAAACATTAGTGCTCTCAACAGTTTATCGAATGCCTTAGAAAAGTCATAGAAAGGACGAACTGCAGGAATGTACACAACTTTCCTAGGCACCGTAAAAGGAGACATGACAAATGGTTCCTCCCATTGACTTGTAATTAGAGATTGGGTATGCAAATCAACAGGAGGAGGCAATACAACACATTCCTGAACATGTTCATGCAAAGGCTTGGATGCAACCAATGATTCAATTCCAAATCACTACTTTCATCAACATTTTCCATGCAGTTTTCATCAAACACTGATTCCAAATCACAACTTTCATCCAATTCATCATAATTATCAGTGGGTGATAAGGAAAATGTAGGGTTAGACCACATGATAACACTCCCAACATTACAAACAGGCACCCCTTCATCTTCATCAATTTTAGACTCATCAGAAGAACTATCAGTGTAAGAAGACAAAGGTGCAACATTCAAAACATCGTCAAAAATGAAAGTGGAAGGTTTCAGGTCATAACCCATCGTGAATAACTCATAAAGCATATCATCATCAAAAGCATCATTATCACAAACCAAGTTCAAGCATTTCGGATCATTCCCCTAAGACTCAAGCTCATCATCACAATATTCTACATCCATGGACTTGCAAGAAAGGGTAGCTAATGCCTCATTCATACAATGATCCTTAATGAAAGTGAATAATTCAGTATCAAGGACACATTCAATCACAACGGATTCTATTTCACTCTCAACAAAATCATGTTCAATTGCATCACAAGCATCATGACATTCAATAAACTCGACCTTTTCTTCACATGAAAGCATAGACAATGGTGTGGACAATGGTTCATCATCAAGCATGTTTTCATCAATTTCTACATCATCACACACAAGATCATGTTTCTTATGCTCACTAGATGTAGCTAGAGCTAAGGAATTGCTAAGTTCGAGAATGCAAAACTAGGTCTGTTATAGTAGTCATCATCTTCATCATAATCATACAAAGAAGAATTAGCACGTATTTCAGGACTGAAAGATGATGAATGATCTACTTCAACATTTGAATCAACCATTTATGAAGAAAAAGTTTCTTCCCCTGTTTTAATCATGTGTACAAATTCTTGCATACGCTCATTCATTTTCAAACAAATTTCAGCTCGAAAATCATCCACTTCAGCATGAAAATTATCTATTTCAACTTGGACACAAGAGTCAGAATCATGATATGGAGATTCACAATACAAGCACAAAGGATGAGACTCAACAACATCACATTGGGGAGGATCATAAGAGTTCTCTACATAATCCCTACCGTAAGATTGATCATCAAAATACATGGAATATTCACATGATTGTTCAGTTAAGGTCTCCGAAAAATTTCCCGCATACTCCCCACCACTAGATTGATCATTCGAATTTTGGGGGTAGTCATGATACGGTTTGACTAAAGTCTCAAAGGGTGGTGCATGATAAAAAGGTTGGTCGCTAGGAATAACATTTTGTTGCCCAAATTCATAAGAATCCCTAGGTAACCACTCAAGTAATTCCCATGCTTTTTCTTCTCCTAAATTGGAAAGCCCGTAATAATCTAAGAGGTTTCGGGTCTCATAATTCACACCCTTATTCACAATTCCCAAAAGATCTAATATATCATAAAAGATACCATAAATTTCACATTGAGCACGATAATCATGTAATCTAGCAAAATACCTCCAAAATATTTCATGCTCAAATTGGGGAAATTGGGGACTAGCCATAATCTCTATCTCTTTTTTTCTGTTTTTTTTTTCGGTATTCAATTTTTTTACTCTACATTTTTTTTATTTGAAGAATCTAGAAAGCAATAAACTATTTATACACAAACCAATAACCTAATCTACCAAATAACGCCATCCCCGGCAACGACGCTATTGTTTGGTTGCGTATTTTTGGGTTTTTCTGAGGTAAGGGTTGTCGGTCCACAGGGATGGGTGTTAGGCTTGATAAGGGAATTGGTTTGCGTAGGGGTTTTTCAGATGCGGAAAGCAATATATTAAGTAAAGAAATTAAACTAATCTAAACATGGATTCAAAAAAAACAATACTGAAGAAAGCATGAAAAAGATGATCTAAACCTAATTTCAACAAAAAAGTAATTAAGAGCAAGAAATAAGAAAGCAATAAAACTACAACTAGTAATGAAATTGAGAACAAGAAATTATACCTTCGATGAACTAATCTTCACTCTATACTCTAATCTTCAACCTTCAATTGGATTTTCCCCCGAACAAACTAGAAAATTGTGAATACTTCAAATCCCCAAATCCTCACTTGAGAGTAGAATTTGTGACCCTTAGCCCTCCTCCTCACTAAAAGTTGGATTGGTGGTGAACTAGCACTAGAAAGCTTGAATCAAAGCAATAATGGAAAAGAGAGAGAGAGAGAGAGAGAGAGAGAGAGAGAGAGAGAGAGAGAGCAAAAACTTTGTAAAATGCTTCAATTGAAGTTGCTTGGAAAGAAAGTTGAATACAAATTGCAAGAGAAATGAAAGAAAACTTGAAGTACAATTAAAGACTTGAAGTACAATTAAAGACTTGAAGAAAGATTAAAGCAAGATAAAGAAAAGCAATAAACCCTAATTCTACTCTAATCCTACTCCTAACTAATGAAAAACTAGATACCTATAATGTTGAATGTATGTGGGTATTTATAGAATGAAATAAAACAAGCCAAAACCCTAGATTTAGTTACACAACAGTTGCGCACATTTCCGCAGACTTCGACAGGTCGCGGGCGCTATCACACCCGTCGCGGGCGCGACGGTGCTCTGCAAAATTCCATCCATCAATCGTTCATCATCTATCGCGGGCGTCACTGAACTGTAGCGGGCGCGACACCCCCCTTTCGCGGGTGCGACACAACTAGTGGCGGGTGTGACGTCTGTCTGATTCCCTGCCTTTGCCGATGCATTGATGCCACAACAGCTTGTCACGGGCGCGACGCTCAGCGACTCGAGTGCGACGCCCGTCTGCCTCTTTCCCCTATTTTACGCCAATAATGGAGATGGAGTTCCCGGGTTGGTCTCGCCTCGATTCTCGGCTCAGCTCGGGAAATTACTCGGGATTCCCTAAAAAGCCTCAATTAAGCTCAATTTCCTTCTAACTCTTTATTTTCCTACAAAACTCAAAATCATCATATCTAACATATAATTAAGGGGGCTAGAACAAGCAAAAATACCCTATAAATGATAAGAATTCGGCTCGGAACGAGACCGAACAGTAATATTCTAATACAATAGGAAAATATCAACTAATGTTCTATGATAGTTAAAATATTAATATTTTATTCACTAGTAATGAAGCAATACATTAAATTGTATATCAGATAATAACTTCAATACAAAATTTATATTGTTATGACAAAATTTTAAAGATGATAATGTGCGCTAACATTATCAAATTCAGGTAGGATCATGGATCAAATCGCAGGATCGCATTGTGATTCTAACATATAATATTCAGGTAAAACCAGGATCGTACGATCCTATCTACCTTAAGATCCTAATAAGAGTTGGATTGATGGAGGATTTTTGGATCGTAAACTCGTAGAATCGGTGATCCAGATCGGGATTTTAATAACTATGATCCTAACTACTTTAATATCCTAAAAAAATTTGGATCGATGGAGGTTTTTCGGATCGTAAACTCGTAGAATCGATGATCTGGATCGAGATTTTAATAATTATTGCCACAACTCCTCGATTCATAACGACCGGTGTGTTAGTTCGCTAGGAAAACATTAAACAACTTGGTTTTCTTATAGTTTGCTTGCATTTAGCTTAGGGTTCATTGTATTTTATCACAAAAGATTGATAAAAACAACAAAACCAGCACCAACTTGATGAATGCATGGGATGGGGGTACCCAATTTCCACAACAACACAATGGGTATGAAACCCTAATTCACAAATTGAAGAAACAAGAACTCAAGCAAACCTGCACATGAGCTCTGACACCAAAGGAAGCATATGGTAAAGGGAAAATTGGTGCTTGAGTTGTTGAATATGCGCAAATTAGCACATAACCAAACCCGAGGTTTAATAGTTCATACAAGATGTTCACTTGAGATGAAGAATTACCCTAACTCAAGAATTATCAAACCCATCAAAGTTAGATAAAGGATCACCACCACCGACCTCTAAAGGATTTGGCTAGCTAATATCACCTGAAACAATGTTGAGACTAAAGTAAGAATAAGACTTTGAGAGAGAAAGTTTGAGAGGAAATTCTCTTGTATTTGCATTCAATGATAATCAATGCTCTTCTTACCCAATGTAAATTCTTAAAACGTTAAGAAGGAGTTATTATAATTGGCGCTAAATTACAAAAAGAACCCAAACAATACAATAAATGCCCTCTTGGAGAGGCTTTACAAAACATAAGGGAGGGGTAAAAGGGGTATTACACAAAAGTGGGAAAAAAGGGAAAATAAGTCCAAACAACATAACATTCCAAGGCAAGGATACACGCATGATCTAGTGCTATTCTTGAACACTAATACTACAACAAAGGGTCACAAACGTGACCTTGGTCGCCAAGGGAATGACCCCTGGGTGATCCTCGAACAAGTTTTCACTCCGAGAAGTCACTATCGTCACCTTGAGAGGTCATGGGAGTGACTCATCAATGACCACCCAAAATATTTAGCTGCCCAAGAGAGGCCATCAACGTGACCTGTTGGGTCATGACCATGACCAAGGGCAACAAAATCAGGTCACGACCGTGACTCTCCTGTTGTCACACTTTGTTCCTCTTACTTGCTCCTTTGCTCTACATGATGAGCCCAACAGCTCCTTGCCGACAAAAGACCCACTCGCCCTCGAGAAGTAGACGACGAAAAGCCCTCCGGGTAGGGGAAAGGCCATCTAGCCTTAGAGGATCTCTCGGCAATCCAAACGATGGCCTAGACAAACTTAAAGGGCTCAGGGTGAAGTGTGAATTGGACCTCCAAACGACCACGAGACGATGCCGCTCTCTTGGCATATGTGAGGAGAGAGGAGTACGGACCCTGGGATGCTTCACACACCTTATCCAGTATTGGTGTGGAATGATCCTTTAGAGAATACTCTTTGTATAAGTGAGAAAGAAGTCCACGTTGTTGTAATAGTTAGGCTTACATTTTACATATCTTATGCTATAGTAAATAGTTCTTAAGGAAAATAAGTTTGTCCAGTCACATCCATGATTGAACAGTTTGGTTTATGTGTATATTCTCCATCTTACCATGTATACAGGAAGAAAAACAAAAAAAATTAAGAGATGGTGAAGATTCAAGTGACTCAAGCATTATTTTCTAACATTACAACAGGGAGTAGGATAAAGATGATAATATTGTCTTCAGTTTCAAGATCATTGTACAATGAAGTAATTTTTAATTTAATGATTCTGTATTATTTACAATTGTAATAACCCAAGAAAAATCTCTCCTTAATACGTGTTAATTAGCGTAATTAATAAATACTACAGATAACTGACAAAATAAATAAAGCGCGTGCTCTTTTATTTTACTAACCAGTGTATGTTTTGCAGGACTTGAACAACGCAATTATCGGCTTAAATCCTTTTTAAGTTTAACTTCTTCGAGAATTTCTTTCCGATAATTTTCAAGATGTTCTAGTTCGATTATGAATTCTTTTGATTAGGAGCTGTGTTTATATTTTGGGGTTCCTCTTTTTGGGAAGTTTAAGGAATAATCAGGAGAAGTGATCAGGAAGTTTGTATTTATTTAGGATTTCCGTTTATATTTTACGGTTTTATAAATTTTACGAAATTAGGAATTTGGGAGATATGAATATAAGAGGAAGAGATAAAATTGATCAAACTTTTGGGTTGTTTGGGCCAAATGGCCGCCCCCCCCCCCCTAGGAAGAAGAGGAGGGAGTTTTTCTTTTTGGGCCTTAATGCTATGGTATATATGTATATAGTAATAAGGAGGAAGTTTTATTCTTCCAATTCAAACACTAAACACAACACTTGCTCTACTTCCCTTGTGGCTCCTCACCTACCCGTACCCTCCTCTCACTGCGCCATCACCGGCCTTGGCCGTCGTCACCGGCCACCGCACCATCTCCACCACCTCCTCTCACTTCTTTTCATCTTCTTTTCAAGTGTAACTCCCTCCACTTTGTTTCTCATCTTTTCTTACAATTAAATCATGGTTAGAATCTGAATTTTTATGGATTTTATGTTGTTTCCGGAGGGGATTTTGAGGATCTAGTAATTAGCCAAGGAAAAGTGAAGGATCTAAGTTCAAAGGAAGAGAGTTGGATAAGTTTTGATAATTCCTTGTTATATTAGTGTGGATTAAGTGAAAGTAGTGCAAATAATGGACATGCATGTGAGTTTAGTAGAGTAATTCTCTGTGAAAGTATGGAAACTTGTTAAATTTGAAGTGCATATTTATAGATTAGCTATAGAATAAGTAGAATGAAAGTTTTGAAGTGATGCATGTTGTATTAAGTGATGGATTTTGGAAATTGATGATGTAGTTGTGTTGCATGGGATTAAAATGGATATCTATGGTAATCTTCTGGGTGTTTTAAGGCTGAAAGTTGTACTTATGAATGTTAAATTATGTTTCAAGAGAGATTTAGACTAAATCACAAGAATTTAAGTGTGCATGTTAACAATTTGTTGGGGGGATTGCAATTTGGTTGGTATTTCATTTTTCCAGAGATTGAGGGACATGATTCTGGGTGATCTTATGATATGATTAGATAGATAAAAGTGTTAGCTAACACCCGGATTTTATCGTTCGTCGTTTCGATAAATATATTAGGAGTTATGGCCAAAACCGTAAAGTCACGCGAATTAGAGAATTTTTGACATCAGTTTAAAGATGGACGCTTTTTGAATAGTTGGAGGTTGCTATGGTTTAAGGAATGGTATAAAAGCTTTAGGGGACATTCTGAGCTTTTCAGAATGGTATGGCATGCATTCATAGGATATCAGGAGAGAGAGTTATGGGCTTCTATTTGAAGGGCAAAAATTTGAGTTTTTCTAGAAATTATATTTTTGTGGCAGCTTTTGTTCTAGGCTGAAAATCGACCTTTTCCCAAGCTTAAATCAAATGATGGCAAAAATAAAGATTGGAGTATGAATCACGAGCTTTCTATAGACAGCTTATAGGGCTTAAACCGATTAGGATAACTCAAGTTATGACCTCTCGAAAAAGCTTAGTCGACATTGTTATATCTTGGACAGATTAGGGAAATGAGGATTTTGACCCTCTTAACCATGTTTTTAGTCTTCGAGGCAAACTATAAAGTTGTAGAGGGTGTCCTAAGATTTCCGAAAAGTCCTCTTATGCGTTGATGCGATGTTTATGGAGATAGTTATGACCCTTTTTATGCGATTTAGGAAATTAAACACGTTACCAAGTCGCATTTATTTTATTAAAAGTTATCCCTCCATTCTCCTATCTAGGTAAGCTCTAATTCATAATCTCTTCTCTTTTCTAAGTCCCTCCAAGAGATCGTTACCTTTCCGCTGTTTATGTCCCTACTCGATCTGTGGTGATTTCTAAAGTACCAGGTATGTGTACTACTTGTTCCTTTATTCAATCCATGTATTTAATTAATTACTCGTGTTTATAATTCAAGCAAGTAATAAGGTAGTCGTTGCCTATACTATAGATATTACATAAGGTTTATGGCTAATAATACTTCTCTCATAAGTTAAATATTTCCTTTTTATAATATAAAAGAGTTACCATGTTATTTGTTATCAAGTGGTTGTTTTATATGTTATATTATATCAATGCATGATATAAGAACAAACTTTTAAGTCTTAGTTTTGAAGAGCCAAGAGTTTTTCCTTGAAAAGCTTTTGTAAAAGTCAAACATCATTCAAGAAAGGTTCTTTTAGTGTAATTAAGTTTAAGAAAAGTTGGGTTTCATGAGTAAAACTTCTGAAATTTTCTAAAGATAATAAGGCCCCGCCCATGGTTTTTCGTGCTTAAAGCACACCACGAAGTTAGTGTCATAGTACACACCATATTCATGTGCCTTGTGTACTCTAAGTAAATTATGTATGTGCCTTAGTGCACCCAAGGAATTATAGCTTTAGTGCCTTAGATGCACACCATGAAAACCTGGCCAGTAGGATAAATATCCACCATCCGGATCTCCCGATCGGTCCGGGTATGCGCATACGGAGGCCTAGCCGATGATCGCAAGTAGGGGCATTTATGTTAGGATCCATATTGATATGATCCTTGCTTTTATTGATTGTTACTCACGAAGTAAATTACTCACATACTGAAATCCTCTTTACTTCCACGTTTCATAAATCCAAGGATGATGGCTCTATGGTTGGTTTTGAATATTTTATGTTTGATTCTCTTAAGCTATCTCGTTTTGTTTGCATGTTATGATTAAGTATCTCTTTTTCTCATGTAACTTACTTCTTTAGCTAATCATTCATTTGTTTAGTTATTGGTTATTTATATGGGTAACTTTGTGGTTCCGGATTGTCAAAACAGGTTGGATAGAATTATCCTGTAAGTATATTTTATTTATTCCTATCTTTACGGTCTTACTTTTATTGTTTAAACATTGGAGCCACGCTTAAACTAAATTGTAGGCTTATTTTACTGTTTTTGTCTTTCTAGGACGGTAGTATACGTATTGGGGAAATCTCACTTTTTAAGTTTTATTGTTGTCTTTAGGAAATTTAGGAAAAGGCAAGGGTAAGCTTCCAGAGGGGCAGAACTCGAAGACTTCATGAGCGTATTTCAGGTGAATTGGAGACCGTTTTTGAGGACTGTTAAGACTGATCGTTGGTGGATTGTGATTTTAGGTGAATGGCTTTTGAGTTTGGTGGTTGTATGTTGTTAATGTGAATATCATGTATGTTTAAAGTCATGTGTCTTGGAGGGTTGTATAACTAAAGGTGTCTTGCTTGTTGTGTTGAGTTTCTCTAAGCGTTGTCCCCATTGGATGGACGGCGGTAATACCCTTGGGAAAGTAATTCGCTGTGTTAATTGTTAGGTTAAGTTGATGTTGAGCTTAATCTGATGATTAATATTCTTGGGGTGTTACAACAATTTTATGAGTTTTTTTTATTTCATTGTTCATTTGTTATATTTTATGATTCACACTTTTGTTAGGAAAGACAAGGCAGTATAAAATTAATTAATATCTTCTTATAAGTAATAGACGTTAAGTTTGAGTCATACCCGATCCAAAAAAAAACTTTAAATAATTAAATAATTGAAAATAAAATTAAATTCCAAAATGTGAGGTTAGGGGAAAGTTTAACACCTATTGTACACGAAAACATATTAATGAAATTTATATGTTTACCAAATAAAAAGTAAACTGAAAAGGCAAATACCTAAATGAAAAAAATATAAAAATAAAAGACTATCCAAACAAGTCATAATATGTACATCGCACATTTTCTTATTTAAAAAATCTTCACCTATGTGAACCTTATTTGTGATGTATAAAAGGTTACGTGGCTTAGGACTGCTACCCGATGAAACTACCTATTATAAGAAATAAGAAATAATGTTATTGTTGATGGAACAAATATTTAGGCGCAACTTTTTCACCTTTAGATGACTAACTAACAATAGTTGTTTGTAACACATAATTAGTTAATTACTATTTTATGTTACCTATCTATTCTAAACAATCCTTGCTACTCAATGATTTACAAGATAATATATGTTCCTTAGTTAAAGAAGCCAAATATCTTGTTTGGCTTTCACATCCCCAGCCTGTCCAATTCAATCGATGTTTAAAGTCATCACCAATAAGATAATAAAGGTTCTCATGAAGCTCTTTCAAAATCACACCCCTTATTTTCATAGATTACGACCTATTTCTCATTTATCTTTGTTGTTCACGATCCTACTCGTCCCACCTCTAATTTCAAACAGAAGTTTAACTTATTCTTGACATCCACTGATTATCGTCTCTTTTTTCTATATGTATGCTTCTCCCCTTGGCCCTTTATTCCCGAAGATTAACTAGGGAGGAGGTTGGCCATGGTCGGGACGATATCTTGGCTCTCACAATTTCGACGGTCAAAAACCAATTCTGATCATCTTAATCATAGTCGGTGGATTATCCAAAACGAAAAACCCGAAACACTTGGCATCTTGGCCTTCGATATAGCCAAGACCATCTCCCGACTAATTTCTCTTTATAAATCCCTATCTAATGACCAAATTACCCTCCTTAAAGAGTACATTATACGAGGGAAGGGTGTCAGGTACCTGACATCTACCGACGAGAGATTCTTACTGACATTGGCTTGTGCTGAGCGCCTAGAGGACTTAGATAAGGCTACAAGCACTGTGGCCAGGGCTAGCCTGAAATGCTCAGATTACAATTTGGTTAGATTTGAGCACTTGTACAACGACCTTAAAAATGGGTATGTAGATATGGACAAATTCATCTATGGTTCAAAGGACATGGAGAAAACAATTAACAGGATGGAAAAATTCAACTCTTTAACCATAGACTTATACGATGAACTTGAATCTTTGTCAGAGCTTGAGGCGTCTGAGCGGAAACTAAATGAGTGGCGAAAGAATAATAACGGCCCGAACATGAGCTACGACCTGTTTGATCAAAAAATTGCAGCCCAGAGAAAAATTGTGCGTCAGTTAAAAGATGCATCACTATGGAACCAGTCACATGACAAAATTGTAGCACTTATGGTGAAAATAGTGTGCGTCCTATATGCAAGAATTTGCACCATATTTACACCTTACGTTCCTATTCTCCCAGAGAAAAGTAATAAACATGAGTATCACAAAGCACATAGGAGGAATCTTAGCCATCAAGAAATAATGACGCATACACTTTTCGACATCCCATCGCCAAAAACCTCAATGTCAGGCCCAATAAGTGGTGCACATGCACGACAAAGAGTGGCTCCTGTAAGAAAGTTCCTTAGTGGAGACACCAACATTTTTGAACTCCAACTTGGTTTAAGGTATCCACACATGACCCCAACCAACAATAAGGTTTTCCAAGCTGCTTCACCTTCTACAGTAGGTGGGGCAGGATTAGCCCCACGGTACGCTAATGTAATCCTATTAGTTGACAGATACCTGAAATTAGAATGCCCTATTGATGATAACGCACGGCGTAGTTTATATAGTTTATTACCTACAAGGTTAAAGAGTTACATAAGGTCAAAGTTAAGAGCGCCATGGAGAGACATGGACGTCGACAGCGTAAGCGGTAATGCTTTGGCACAAGGTTGGAGGGAGGCCATTATTGGGATACTAGAGTGGCTTGTTCCTGTGGCTGAAGATACAATCACATGGCAAGCTGAGCGAAATATGGAGAAACAAAGGTTTGATACAAAGCCTACTGTTTTGCTACTCCAAACTTTACACTATGCAGATTTAGAGAAAACTGAGTTTGCAATTGCTGAAGTGTTGAGTGGATTGAGTTGTATATGTTGGTATCAAAACCGTAGGCTATGTAATTCTGATGATATTTGTTGATTTTGACGTATCAAGCTATACTTGTTTGGCACGGAGAATTAGAAACCTAGCTTTGTTCATTATCGGAATTAGGAAATGGTGGTGTCTTATGGAGAACGCACATACGTGGGGTACAGTGTATATAATATACGTTTTTTCACATATCATAGCTTGATTATGACGTATCAAGCTATATTTTTTGGTACAGGAATTAGAAATCTAGCTTAGTTCTTCATGGGGATTAGGAAGGCACGTAGTGCCTTAGCTTATGGTGAATAGACATATGTTGGGTTACTAATTTATACAATAGAAATTTTCACTTGTATATAATTGACCATTCACTACATATACATTGGGTTACTTATTAATACAATGCACTTTTTCAATTGTATATAATTAAGGCTTTGTTGAAATGTTTATGTGATATTGGTAAAAAGAGAAGCTCACTAGCCCCCATTGAGAGAGAGGGATATAACTTTTGTTCCTGTTCGCTTTTCTTTTCTTTTTTAACCTCTTTTCACAAACTGGTTGTGTTCCCTTCAATTTTTGAAGGTCCATTAATATCTATGCTCTTCCTTAGTTCGATCTAAAGACAGATGTTATCTACGACCACTCCCTTTCCTAGTTTTAAATCGTTGATAGAGTTTGTATTGTAGTCACTCTTATAATGTATCATTGAAGAAATAATCTAGATCTTCCTTGAAACAAATTTTAGCACGAGACCAGCCGTCTTACGTGAATTTATCGTGAGACATATTTCTATAGTGACATTTTTAATATTTACTGTGACTAATAAATGATATTATAATAACTTTTTTTGTATGGATGTAACCAATAATTTGTCAATAACGCCCCAAATATTCTATCTCATAAAAGTCAGGATTTGACTAACTTTAATTCGTAGCGGAAGTGTAACTCTGACAGGTGATAGTGTGTATTTTAAAGTATTTATTAAGTCTATAACTTTTATATTTTGACTAATTATGGACTTAAATACTGCAAATCTATACCAAATTTTGTGATTTCTTCTTTTGGTTTTAGAGATTGGTATATTTTGCAGGCTTGAAGGAAATTCCTCTTCAAAACAAGAAGAAATGAAGAGAAAAATGAGAAAAAAATTGAAGAAAGAATAAAAAGAATTTAAGAGGAGAAGAAAGGAAGAAGAAGCGGCCCACTAGCCATGAACATTAGTTATTAAAATCCCGATCTGGGTCAACGATTCTACGAGTTTACGATCCAAAAATCCTTCATCGATCCAACTCTTACTAGGATCTTAAAGTAGTTAGGATCGTATGATCCTGGTTTTGCTTGAATATATATGTTAGAATCACAATACGATTCTATGACCCTACGATTCGATCCACGATCCTACCTGAATTTGATAATGTTTGTGCGCAATATCATCTTTAAAATTTTGTCATAACAATTTATATTTTGTATTGAAGTTATAAACTGATATAAAATTTAATGTATTGCTTCATTACTAATGAATAAAATGTTAAGAATTTAACTATCATAGAACTTTATTTGATATTTTTCTATTGTATTAGAATCTTACGATCCTCGATTCGATTCTGCGATTCCGATCCTAACTACACCGATCGATCCTAACTAGGATCCCGATTCTAACAACCTGGGCCATGAAGCCCAACCCAGTTCAGCGCGAACAAGCCAGGCACTGCCAGCGTCTGGCTGGACGCTGTCCGCGCCTCTGGCAGAAACCCCATCGTGCGTGCAATTTGGAAGACGCTGCCAAGGAGATGTCATGGTGAGTCATCGCCTTTTCCTCGAGAGATTAAGGCGGACAGACCAGACGCGGCCAGCGCCCCTAGAGACGCTGCCAACATATGGTGCCCTAGTCTCGGCATTTAAAAAGATATTGCCTCTACCGTCAAGGGAGATTCATCATTTGCCATTGTTCCGCATAATTTTAGTTTTAGTTTTTGAGAAAATTTAGTAGTGTTTTTAGAGTGTTCTTGAGAGTAACTAAAGAGGAGAAGGAGATCGAATTGAGTGACACGAAGAGGTCGAATTCGACGCTTTGGATATTCGATTAATTTCTATTTTCCTTATGTTTTGCAATTTGAACTCAGTTGCTATCTCGTTTATTTCTATTATAATGAGTGGCTAAATTCCTTGTTTAGGGGATAAACTCGATGTTTGTTGACTAATTGTTAGTGTTATTTCAGTGTGAAGTTTAATTTAACTGTTTAATCTTCGTGTTTCATATGTCACAGTAATTGACTGATCAACTTTTACTTGGTTTAGATTCTTAATATCGGATCGAAAGATTGTTATTTTGAATTGGATAGACGAAGATTGTATAGGTATAGAATGCAGTTAAAAATAATGGGTTCTTGCTTAGGGTCATGTTATAATTTGTGCTTATCTTTGATTGAATCAAAATAACCATGAGAATAGGTGTTTAATTTAATTACTGTAACTCACCTCGGATCGAAAGATTGTTTTGATAGACCTTAGAACGATTATAGACCCCGATAATCCTAACATCACTTCACATTGGAATTACCTCTTAATCGGTTGATTGACTAGAGTAGACTCCAATGAACTCCTTTAATTATCTGTTAGAACCTTTAAAGTTTATAGATTTTCTTGTTTTACTTAAAATCTTATAAATACACAACACTTTGGACGACCTAGCATCCTTTGTAGTGAAATAGTTTAGTGCGTAGTTGAACAATTCCCTGAGAGAACGACCTTGATGTACTACATCGCACATCGTGCACTTGTAGACAGTATCAAGTTTTTGGTGTCGTTGTCGGGGATTTGTTTCCCTAGCTGCATTTAGATGAAAGCACTCTGGTTGACTAGGTTATTTGTATTTAATTTTCTTTTTTTTTTGCTACCAGCTTTGATTACGCTTTGTGTTCTTGTTTTTGGTCTTTTTCAGGTTTATGCAAAAAGATTTTTCGTACAAATTCGACCCCGAAATAGAACGCACTCTGCGAGAAAGAAGGAAGAAGCAAGAAGAAGAGGAAGCTAGATGTAGAGAAGAGATAGCCGATCCACAACGAATACTGGGACAGTAAGTGACACCTAACGTCACTAACCATCAGACCGCCATCAAGGTGCCTGCTGTTGCAGCGAAAGACTTGAACTGCAGCAATCTCTGATCAACTTGGTGTCCAAAACTCCATTCCATGGACACCCTAGTGAAGATCCGAACTGTCACTTGCGTATCTTTCGCCAAGCCTGTAATACATTCAAAGCAAACAATGTTTTAGAACACGCAATTAAATTGAGGTTGTTTCCGTTCTCTCTAGAAGGAAAAGCATGGGAGTGGCTCGATTCGCTGCCGCCTAACACCGTCACCACGTTTGATCAGCTCGCCAGCATGTTCCTAGCAAAGTACTTCCTTCCCAGCAAGCTGACTAGCCTGAGAAATCAGATTTGGACGTTCGCCCAAGAGCCTGAGTAATCTACAAGAAGCGAGAAAATCAACTAGAGGGAGCATCCTCTTTCAGCAGCAGGAGGTGATCTCATAAGCAAAACTGTTCCTTAACTCACCAATCTGATCGAACAAATGGTGTTAAACTCATATGAGTGGTCTAAACCCCGCCATAGAGCAGGAGATAAGCTTGAAGTTGATGCAATTTCTTTACTGTCTTCTAAGCTTAATAATTCAACTCAGAAAAGGGACCGCTTCAATTTGCATGAAACCCCTACATTACCTTGCACCTCTTGTCATTCAACTGAACATGTTACCGCAGCCTGTCCCTCAGGAGTAGTCACAGATGACCCCACTCAACAAGTCAACTATGTTGGCAATCTAAAACAGAACTTTGACATGTATTCCAACACTTACCAGCCGGGGTTAAGGAGCTATCCAAATTTCTTATATAGGAATAACAACCCGACCGGTCCTCTTCAAGGAAAAAAGCAGGCCGCACCAGGATTCCAAAGACCTCCACCTCAAGGTCCACCCCAAAAGTCAAATTTGGAAATAATGATGGAAAACCTTGTTATTAAACCAACAAAAGTAGGATGGAGTGATTAAGAACCTAGTGGAGAAGGTAGAATTCTTAGCGATCCATAATAAGATTTTAGAAAAACATATCGCTAACACAACAATTCCTCCCAATAGTTTGCCCCCTCGACCTATCCCTAATCCAGGAGCTCAATGTAATGCCATAGACTACATAGTAGACAACCTTAGATGTGATACTCCTGGAGAGCATGTGACACCTGAGGTGGCCAAGATAGGCATCGACTCTAAACAAAATGATAAGGCTTTTCCAACCCCCTATGATGCCAAAAGCAAGAGACCGAGGGAGTTTCAAAATCTCTTGCTAATTAGACAGCCTGTTTGTAGAAAGCGCGTTATGCGACACCGGTCCCGGGGTAAACATCCTACCTAAATCCCTTCTTATGGAATTAGATCATCGGAAGCTAAGAGCTACTAATGCAGGACTCTACTCGGCGGACAAATCCCTTAGGCATCCCATGGGAGTTCTAGTGAACTTCCCTCTTAAGTTAGAAGGGTGTTATGCCCCTGTTGATTTCATGGTCCTAGGCACGGGGCAGGATCCTTTTGCACAAGTCATACAAGGCAAACCCTTCCTCGCAACAGTGAATTGTATAATGGACATGAAAGGAAAAGCGATGATTATTGAGCTAGGAGAGTCGGTGACGGAATACAATTCACAAGGGAATGAGTATGTACCTGTTAACATTTTGAACAAAGTTTGAGACGTAGGTGACCGACTTCATCAAACAGCCCAGAGATGGCTTGAGGACCCTAAGGAATAGGGGTCAACACCGTCGAGCTAACGACGTTAAACAAAGCACCAATGGGAAGAAATCTTAACCTTCAATTATTTACCCCTCCCCACTTAGATTTAATTATTTTTGTTTATTCTAGTAATTTTAAGTTTTATTTCTCTCACTATACTAACACCTTTTCTCTTTTATTATTTTACGGAAAAGGAAAAAAAATTTTCTCGGTTTTGTGTTTCGGTAATTTTTAATCTAACCTAACCAACATGATTGTGAGAATAGTTCATGTTGATAATTAGATGGGCAACTACATTATTGAAAAATTGGGATAACAAAGGAGCAACAATTAAAAAATGGAGCAATTTAGCAAAAAGATGTAAAAAGAGGCGGAAAACATCAGGTGGCCTAGACGGTGCTAGCGTCTCAATTGCCGCTGCCTGCGTCGACCACAGAAAGTCAGGTAAGTATGATTTTTCTAGGCGCTGGCCGCGTCTTATAGACGCTGGCCGCGCCTATGTTTTTCACTAATTGCCAGCTCCGCGCGTTTTGATTTAAGTCAGCCCCCCCCAAATTTCAAAACTCTCGGCCGACTCAAAACAAAACCCAAATCCCCTTTTCTTCCTTCTGTCTCCCTCGCATCTCCCTCCTAAAACACCCCCGCCCTGCCCTTCTTGCTCGCCGTCGACACCCACCCACACCACCATCAGTCTTCTTTTCTTTCTTTCTCCCTTCTTTCACCATTTTCTTCACTCTCACACTTCTTTCTCACCCTCTCTTTGAGGATTAATAGCAAGTAGATTTCTTTCCTCCACATATTCAAGAAGTTATGCTCTCTTCAATTTTCCATCTTCTTTAACAATTACTAGTATTGATGGTGTATTTTTGCTTAAATTCATGAATTACTTGGTGAATTTGTTGAATTTATCTAATATACCATTGTTCTTGCTCAAGACTGCAATTGTTCTTGCTTGGGCTTATTTTTGATACTAGTTTCTTGATTTGGGCTTGTTAATTTGGTTGAAATTCATACCTTGTTCTCCAAAGAATGGGATTTTATGCTATTATTAGTGTTAGTGAAGTAATGTGATTTGGTTGAGTGAGATTTTTGAATGATTCTTGGTTGGTGCTTACCTAGGGTTACCATGCTCTGTTTTAGTGTTTTGTGGATGAGAAATTAGTGTTTTCTTCCCACTAAGCATCAAACAAGCATGTGAGAGTCTTTTTGGTATCACATTATCTTATTTTCATGCTAATTTGATGTTTTGATTAATTATAGTGGAGATATGCTGATTCTTTCACACTTTGTAGATTGTCTGCACCAAGAATGTCAGTTTCACGGGACCTCCCACCGGCAATGACAAGTAGCAGTAGAAAGCGCAAGGCACCATCTTCTGACAAAGGGAAGCAAAAGGCCACAGTGGCGAGGGACACAAGGCTCAACAACCCCTTCAACTTTGTAGGTGATATTAAGGAACGGTATGCTTCCATATCAAAATGCACTACCATTCCCACCAAATATTTTTATGAGGGTTTTTTTCGTGACTGTGGTGAGCTTGATGATGTTCTTTGGTTGTTTAATCGTGGCCAACTGGTGCATGTTGCTAGATTGAATGAACCCACCTTTAAAGGCCTAACCTTAGAATTTTTTAGTACTGCAGAGGTTAATCTCTAGGGAAGGGATGGCATAATTCATTTTCAACTTCTTGGGGAATTACAATAAGAACCATTTCAGAATTTGCTAGAGTATTCGACTCCCCAAAAAAACCTGTTGTAACAAACAGACCATCCCTCATAACTAGGATGGGGTGGGATTCTTTTGGAAGATATCCGATTTTGACCATTAGGACCCCAACAACTCTACCTCTGCTCTCAATCGCAACCCCGTGCTGAGATATGTTCATCGCATTCTCTCTTGCGGCATTTTTCGGAGATCGGGTAGTTTGAACAAGGCCATTACGGCCGATTACTATATGTTGTACGCCATGCTTAACGGCGATAACACTGCTGACCCAACCGCCCTGTTCGCCTCCCATATCTCCCCCATCCCAAACTTCACCTCGGGGATCGCCATTGGTGGTTACATAACCCACCTTGCCCGCCATTTTGGCTTTCGACCCAGCCCTACCGCCCCGGACCGTGTTTCGGGCAACATGTTCATTGATGGCGATCAATGCCGCTCCTTCGGGATGTGCACGCTCCATAGCAACTGCTGTTGTGTGTGGGTCTATCCTAACAATGTCCAATTCGCCCTACCACATCACCACCTCTCCATCCGGGACCAACCTAACATCCTTTGGCTACCCCCTGTCCCTCTTGTCCCAGTTATGCCCAATCCCCAACCTCCCCAACCCGAGCAACCACCCTTCGACACTGAGGTATGTTACAACGCCCTCCATGATTATTGTCGCGACCTTAGACTTGCGGTCACTGGCAATGAGCGTCAGATTGACGAGATCCACACTTCCCTCACCGAGATGCAGGAAGCGTCCGATGTGAACTTCACCCGTTTGGAGCAATTTGTCTCCAATCTCTCCCATCTCGTCCAATCCATGCTCCACCCCTCTTCCCCACCCCTTACCCAAAACCCATCCGCCCTATCCCCACCGAGAGAGGATGATTGATCCTTTCCCCAACCCCTTCCCTTGTCACTGTTGTCTTCAGCATTGAGGACAATGCTACATTCAAGCATTTGTTTTTTTTTTTTGGGGGGGGGGGGGGGTTAATATGTATTTTGTGTAAATTTGATGTCTTTCAGTGATTTTCTTTTATTTTCACTTTATTTTCGTCTTTCTTTTTTTTTCTTTTGCTTGTTTTTCCTCTAGTGTGTTTCCTTTCTTTGAGTCATCATGTTTTTAGTGTGTCTCTTTATTGTTTTTAGCTTTTCTTTTATGTTTTTTTTTAGTAAAACCCTACATTCACCTAGTTTGCATTAGTTAGAGCATGCTAGATTTTTCTTTTCTCTTCTTCCATTAGTTTTAGGTCTTTCTTCTTCTTTCCTTTTACATCCACAAAATTAGAAAAAGAACAAAAAAAATAAACAGAAAATTAGAAAAAAAGACAAAAAAAAAAACATAATAGAAATGTCAAGAAAAACAAAAAAGTATAGGATAGGATTAGGATTAATAATCCAGAACATCTCATGTGATGATTTGTAAACCAGTTAGACTTTCAGTTTGTCTTGCTTTACCTTGACAACCTTGGTTGAGAACGAAAAAAGTTTTTGAAACTGATTTTGCAAACCTTTCTGATTTTGAGACAAGCTACTAAGAGTGTGTTCAACTGCTTTGATTGGCTTAGGTTTAGTTGATTGAGCCATATCCTGTGAGTCCACATAGCCTAAAAGTATAAATTGATCATTTTATCGATCCCTTTATTGCTTGAGTGACTCCACCATTAATCGCACCTCTAGAACTTGTTTTGCATCTTGTTTTAGACTGCATTTTTTGCATTTGCATGCTGTGACAAATTGATTGAGGCATTGATTTCTATATTTGTTGAACTACATAGCCAAATAGCCTCCCTAACAATATTCCTACCGTTCTTTATCCCCCACTATGATTACCTATTTTTTGTGATGGAACCCTGACAATACAAGCCTTGGACCTTATTAATTTCCTACCATTTGCCTTGCTTGGATGTTTTGAGAGCTCATTATTTTGAGGGTGACATTTAGTTCGACGCTGGTGTGAATGGAGTAAGATGATAGAAGGTGTTTATGATTTATTGAGTAAGGATGATTGCATTCCCATTTTTCATGAATTTGACATGTTGCACCAAGGTGAAAGCTAGGTTTATTCACTTGTTTTTTTCCATTGATCACTCACCAAAAAGAGAACCAAAAAAACAAAACAAAAGAAAAAAAAAGAGAAAAGAAATATATCGAAAAAGGGTGATTAAGGATATTCATTTGCACTTTGTGAAAGCTTATGACCTGATTATGAGGTTTGATGAGTTGTTTAATCTTAATGAGGGAGGAAAGTGAGTCATTTCCTACATTCGGTAAGTGTGTGAGTTGAGAGCGATTCTTGCTGAAACTAACTCCAAGCATGGCTCTATTAGCTATTTATACCCAAATATTACCACTCTTTGCCCCTAACTAAGCCTTGTTACAACCCTAAAAAGTCCTCTTGGTTGTCACTTATGCATTTGCATATTAGCAGTGGAGAGCGAGATTCTTACCAAGCCTATGGTAGGTCGCTTCTTCTGGTCTGAGTGAGTGAACCCACTTGCATAAAATAAAATATTGAGAGTTAGAGTGTTCTACTTTATCCGAAAGTGAGGTCTGTATATCGAATGGCCTACATCCATAACCAACAACGCATATTTGCATTCATCTTAAGACTGCTGGTAGCGTTTCACATTCGAGTTGCTTGTTTAGGGTTTTAGTTAAAATATTATAAACACATCACACTTTGGACGAGCTAGCATCCTTTGTAGTGAAATAATTTAGCGCGTAGTTGAACAAGTTCCTGAGAGAACAAGCTTGATATACTACATCATGTACTGTACACTTGCGGACAATATCAACAGACGTCACTGCCGTACCCTTGAAAAGATACACGTTTAGAATGAAAGTAACTAAACCACCAACAAATGTTTACTCATATTATACAACAATACTATCTACCAATCTGTGGCTCAACAAAACCAGATGTAACGACCCATTACCCTAGTCTGGGGAAGCTTAAGTATATATACAAACACCCACCCCCATAAGACTATTTTTAGGTTAACTTCAGATCATGATAACTAATTAGGCTAAACAACAAGACAAGCTAGGTAATCCATCCC
Organism: Portulaca oleracea; assembly: GCA_029582165.1. Taxonomy (NCBI): domain Eukaryota; kingdom Viridiplantae; phylum Streptophyta; class Magnoliopsida; order Caryophyllales; family Portulacaceae; genus Portulaca; species Portulaca oleracea. The sequence goes on along the minus strand of CM055878.1, from coordinate 9,188,842 downwards.
ACTTAACAAAAGGGACAACAATAGGGCTTGAGGGGATTCGAATCCACAACCCTTATCATCGCTGTCTTCCACTTAAATAATAATCATAACTAGTGGAGGCATGAAAAGACCCACCATAAGTACTATCATTCACTAACACTATTCCCATGCATGGGGAATGGTCATTGGTCTTATTCCTCCTCCCCCCCTGGCCGCACCCCCACCGTGCTGAATTTTGCATGCACATATGGTATAGAAAGAAATAGCATGATGCATATTATAAATAGACTCATACTGCCCACCTCACTCTATCCTCTAATTCTCGGCTCCCCCTCATTCTTTCACTCATCGGTTTATCTTTCTTTCTCTTTCAATAATATCCTCACCCTCCCTACCCTACACTACTACAGTAATGAAGAGTACATGCAATATGGAGACCTTGTAACATCCAAAGCTCGGATTAAGAACCATCAAGAAGAGAGGTGCAACTAGTATAAGGTTTAGCACTTGATTAGCCCACTACCACGAGACCAAAGTATCTCTTAATAACACCATAAGTAAGGTAACCAACTTAATTTGGAATAATTAAACCTAGCATAAGAGAGAAACCGTTAGGAACCCTAAAACGTGACTAGGGCTACAACCACTAACGACTCTTGCTTGATTCTGCATAAATGCAAGCATGATTATATTTTTCTAAAAGTTTGGGCAGAAACTAGATGTATTTTAGGAACCTTTCCAATTGGAATCAAATCAAAAGGTTAAGAAATGAATTTATGATGGCTTTTTGTTTAAGAAATTCAAAACAGAAATTTTGGGTGTGACCCGTGTCGACCACTTGACACTTTTGCTTGATTATGTATAAATGCATGCATGATCATATTTTTCTAAAAATATGGTCATAAACTAGATGAAGTTTAGGAATAATTCCATAAGGAATCAGATCAGAAGGTTAACGAATGAATTTATTATGTCATTTTGTTTAAGAACTTCAAAACTGAAATTTTGGGAATGAACAGTGTTGACCATAGGACACTTTTGCTCGATTATGTATAAAAGCATTCATGATTATATTTTTCTAAAAATTTGGTCATAAACTAGATGAATTGTAGGAACGTTTCAAAGTGGAATCAGATCAACGATTCATAAATGAATTTATTATGGTTTTTTGTTTAAGCACTTCACAACTGAAATTCTAGGTATGGACAATGTCGAGCACATGCCACTTTTGCTTGATTATGTATAAATGCATGCATGATTATATTTTTCTAAAACTTCAGTGATAAACTAGATGAATTTTATGAATGTTTCCAAGTGCAATCAGATAAAAACGTTAACAAATGAATTTATTATGGCTTTTTATTCAAGACCTTCAAAACTGAAAATTCTAGATTAAACCCTATGCATATTGTGTAGTCATAACTAAAGACTAATGCTTGATGTAGGAAAAGGTGACTCAACAAGGTTTGGAGGCACACCTTACACTCCTTTAATTTTCTAAAGACTCATGGATTAGCCAAAGAAATATTACATATATTGCATGCATGCATGGGGATGTTAACGACCTTAGCTTCGTCGTTAGTTAAAGCCCATAAGATGTTTACGTTTGAACCAAGTAATAGTGACCTATGAGTAATGAAATGAAGTAAATGTGAGCTAATGCCCTAGCCAGGCATTAGCTATGGTAAGGTGCACCTAAGTATGATGACAAATGAGGAATTATGAATGACCTCAAAAGAGGGGACACGTAAGTGGTTTGGTATAAAGAGAATTGTTGCTAATTATCTAAGTAGTTGAAGAACCCCCCTAGGGAATGATGTGGAATACCCTAACCTAATTGTATTAGTGGATCTCCATATTTAGCTTACGCTAACTCTTATATGTTTAGTGGTAGGCACCGAACCGAACCAGGACCAACCCGGAGCATGAAGCAGAGATGTGGCAGTGCAGGTGGCTGGAACGTCGGTAAGGGCCGAAATAAATAAAAATGTTGTAATAAACTTAAGAGTTGTGCTCGTTCTAATTTCCATCTAAGACTCATGTAGCTATAATAATAATGTTTACCAGTGGACTTCACCCGTTCCCCCTCTTACCACACTCACCCAACTGGGCACCGGTCAGAGCCTTTGTCCTTTGTCCCTGGGTTAGGTTTAAAAATGTGGGAAGACGCCCCTTCGACCCTGAGCATGAAACCCAACCCATTTTGAGAAACTCGAACGAAGGTTCATGGAAGTAACAATGGGAGTCGTGCTCTCGGGAAAGTCCATAGGGAAGAAGCTCCTCCATCCTGGGCGAGCCTAGTGGTAAGCTAATAACCCCCCTGACTCTTGATTACACGCTAGATGAAGAAGGCTCCGACGTGAAAATCCTTAGCTAATGCCAGACCCAGGATCATTTGACAGACCCAGATTTACATTAATGACTACAGAGTTGGACAAGACTCTGAACCCCACCTATACTAATGCTACCAAAAAAATGAAGTTGTTTACCACCTCTGCCTCACCTCCAGGAAAGTCTTGTAACTTTAACATTAATTAATTAATATACAATTCTAATAAATATGCTAATTCTTGAACAAATGATGACATAGATGGACCCTTACATGATGAGCAAAGATGAGAGAGAGACCATGGAGGACTCCATATCCAAACTCTTCATGAGCATGGTAGACACTTTCCGTCGGGATGGAGGAAGGGAGGATGAAGAGACGAAATGGGCAAGGGATCTAAGATTTGATGATTCGGTCTAGAAATTTTGTTGAATATTATGGGAATGTAGTCCTATATGTTTTGGATATGGTGTATGCTAGTTCCGTAGTTAGTAGGATTTGTACTTTTTCCCTCATGTAGTAGAAGAATAATTAATATTTGTACTAATTTTCTAGGTAGCTAACGATAACGTTGTATGACTTAATTATGATAGAAAGAGTATTTCACCTTCATTTTTGTGTCACTTAGTGTATGATGAAAAACCTAAATAGAAATTAAGATGCACTCCAACCAGAAAGGATCATTACTAGGATAACATCATTATAAATAGAACATTACCTACTAAATCAAGAATGTAGAATGGCTAGGACAAAGGAGCGAGGACATTCATGTGGTTCTTTGAGTCCTGACCCCCCTCCCCCATGAAGCCCAAGTTCGCCAAGAAGAAGAACCCATGCATCTTTTAGGAAACTAATCTGATATATGGTCACAAAGGCACAGACAGTCGCTCCTTAAGAAGATGTGAATGGGAGACTAATGGAATGAGTAGCTAAACATGGAGTAAGAGCATACAAGGAATAGATCGACCTACTTGTCCTCGAAGAATGGATTAGACATTTAGAATAAATTTTCGAAGTCCTTGAGGTGGCCGAAATAAAACAGGTTGCCATCGCCTCCTTTTACTTAGAGGGTGAGGCCGACCTATGGTGTGGAACCGTCAGGGAATGACGTAGCCCTACTGTAACAATCCGCCCCAAAATCATGATTATTTACGTACTAACCATAGTAATTACCTAAATCACGTTATAAATTTTTCGCGTTTACCTTTATTTATTTATTGATTTACTTGTTTATTTATTATTATCGGTGATAAGTCTCGTGCAGGAGATGGCTAAGGTGGCGAATTATCGGCTTAAAAATTTACTTTACATACCCATTCAAAGAGTTAAAGTGTTTCAGGTTATACGTTTCACGTTATAAATTTATTTACCGAGAATCGGCTAATATTTTTTTTACGTCCCGATTTATATATATATTTTACAGTCCCGATCTTCATTTATTACATTTTATTCCTTTACATAAATTCAAGAAGTAATCTTTCCACTTTATTATTTTAATTCAATTACCATTGTATTTTATTTTATGTTACCCAATTATTACCAATATATCTTATTTCCTACAAAAACCCAATATGTCAAGTTACTACAACAATTACAATATATTTTATCCTATTGTTATCCTCTTATTTTATTTTAATTAAGGTCTTATTTTAATTATTATTAGTATTAGTTAATTAGATGGTAGTATATATGTGTATTAGTTAGGGGGAGGCTTAAGTTATTTTCATTTCACTCTCAAATTAGACAACTCACCAAGGCTCCCATCCTCCTCCCTCTCCCTCCATTCGGCAGGCCACCACCAGCAGCCCAGCCGCCGTTTTCCGGCCATTTTCCGGCCAGCCGCCGCCAGCCACGGCCACCGTGCACCACCCCCTTCCTCTCTCTTGTGTTTTCATCCATTTTTTTTTAACCCCAAGGGTAATCTCTCAAACCCCAATTTCAAATCTTTTATGCCCTAATATGAAAATTCATGTTATATATATGTTTCTTTTATAAATTACATCTCTTTTGCTCTCTTTATTCATGAATTCAAGTATATAATTGTATTGGTTAAGTTAGGGTTAAGTTTTGAAGTACATGCATGTTGATTTCTAAGTGTTTTGTGAGGTTTAGAGTTGAATTCATGGTGGATGATGAATTAGTGTTGATGCATGTGGATTTCTTGAGAGTTTCTAAGTGTTTAAGGGCTGAGTTTATGTTGTGAAATTATAAATTAAGTGTTATCATGTTTAATTTGGGTGAATTAATGAAATTGTTATGCAAGAGTTCAAGAACATGTTTATTATGTTGAGTTTATGCTTAATTCATGAATGCATGTGGGTTTTAAGGCCTTTGATGAAGAGATTTTCATGGTTTATATTCTGGAAATATAGTGGATTAAGGTTAGATGAAGTTTGGTTATGTTTTAATATGATTAAGAGTTGAAAAATCCAATTAAAAGATGGGTTTTTGAGTGTTTTAAGCTGCTGTTTCGGTTTTGGAATTTTACAAATTTATAAAAGTGGGATTTTTGCCCAAACTTCTACTCCATTGGATAGCTTAAGGTGTTAGCAAACTATAGGCTTTGGAATTTCAAATTTCCGACATGTATAGCCCGAGTTACGACCAAAACCGTAACCTCACGATTTTATATACGAATTTCTGAGTCAGTGTTTTGAGGGCTGTTTTTCGTCCCTTTGGAGACCTCTCTGGTTTTTGTGGTAAATATGAAAGTTTTAGGCCATGGTGCAAGCTTTCCGGAAAGGTATGGTTCATAGTCATCCGATATCGGGAGCGTGAGTTACGATCCCGGGAAACCGGGCTGTCCAGAACAACATTCTGCTCAAATTAACCTTTGTGAACTAATGCCTTTTGGGCCTCAAACCAACCCAATAAGGGGTTCTAGGTATAAATGTGTCATGGTTATATATTGTAATTATAGAGTTATGTGTTTAAGGCTAAGAGTACCATTTTTGGAGTCCTAAGTAAGTCTTAAGAATACCTTTCAAGAGCTAGTATGTTTAAGTAATGTATCGTGACTCTCATATTTCTTTAAGTATCATGTTCAATATCTTTGCTCCAGCTAAAAGTTCCTTCTAGCTTGATAACCTCCAAATGTCTAATTCAATTCATTCCTCATTTCATAATTCATTAATCCAAGCTTGCTTTTATTCACATTTGGATGTGTATATCTTGCTCCATTTCGCCATTTCATTCGATATCGTATTATCAAACCATATTTGAACTCGTTATCTCGCATCCTAGCTTCCAATTTATAATTACCCTATTCATCATCAATTCAAGCTAATTGTCCTAAGTTCAAGCCCTTTTATTTGAATCACCTTCTACGTCATATTTCTCGTGATTTTCCGACCCGAAAACTCCAAAGTTTTATGTGCACTTTTGTCCGCCCATTTTGGGGCCCTTCCACTCATTTTTAGCTTCTGGTTCTGTTGACAAAGTTGTAGATTATGTTTTTTCCTATTCCGGGATGTACTCTTTTACTTCGTTTCAATTTTCCTAACTCAAGTTATGCTTTAAACTCTATTTTACTAAACCTGAATTTTTCTTCCTAAAGTTAATTCATTTATATTACTAAGTTTCTAAACTTATGAGTCTAATTTAGAACCCTATTCGGTTCTTCATTTCTATTTATTCTCATCTTAGTTGACAAACTTCCAAAGCCATCTCCAAGCCGAGCTGCGCCGCCAAGATCTTTAGCGTCCCAAGGTACGCAAATTGTCCAGCTTTTACGATCTAAGTTATATTCATGATTCATTCAATTTATGACATGTCAAGCTTTATGTTTTATGATATCATTATGTTCGAAAGTGGACCCATTTTATGTATTCTATGTTTATGTTTTAGCTAGTTACGTGAAGTGCTAGCCTTTTAGATGCTCCTGATCAGAGTGTCCTAGACCTGGCCAGTGTCGACCGCGTAGCGGTCACCCAATCCAAATCTAGATCGATTTGGGCATGCGCGTGTGAGGTGCTTCCACCGATCATAAGGGTTCCACGTATTTTCTATATACCTCTATTCTATGTTATTCATGTTTATGTTTTATGCACATCATTGCAAGTTATCGTTTTATCCCCTTTTCCCGTTTTCAAAATGAATTTAAATGCCGGCACTAAAACCGTTTTCGAACGGTTTACGTGCTGGAGGTTTACGTGCTGAGTGTTTCCCCACTCACTTTTGCGATGTTTTATGGTTTTGTTTTTAGGAGGCTCGAGCTCCCAAGGCAAGGACAAGTCGGTTCCAAAGTAATTCAGGGCTGTCAAGGTAGTTCTCTAAGGAAATCACCGGTTAGCAAGGGCGAGCAGGATTTTGGAAGTCGTTTAGTTGTTAAGCTATGTTTAAGTTTATGTAGTTTATCCAAAGGTTGTATAAGTTTTATATATGAAGGTTTTTAAGCTAGTAAGTTATCTTGTGGTTTTGGAAGTTTCTTTAGTGTTGTTGCCTTGTCTCTTTTGGGAGACGGCGGTAATGCCTCGACCTAAGGTGTTCCGCTGCGCTAATCACAGGTTTGGGATTCTAAGTATAGTCTTAATCTTGTGATTAAGGTTGGGGCGTTACACCTACCGATTGGACGTGGGGGCACTTCATGGAGAGGGATGCGCGGACGCCTAGGGTCTAAATAAACCATGTGGATGATGGAAATCCACCCATAGAACTCATAAACACTATGAACCAATTTTTTTATGGTTTCTGAATTAATGGAGATAAACATGAAATTAAAAGATATGGACAATTCTAAAGAGAGAAATCTCACCAAATTGAACTTAGATGTTCAAACACTTACACAAGGATCTCCCACAAGCAAAGAGTCTTCAATCACCCAAGAAATCTCACAAAGAGTAGAGGATAAACACCCACTTACAAAGAAGAGAAATCACAAAGCAACTTCAACCCAAAGGATTAGCTTTCATTGCAATAGGGTTTGAAAACCCAAAATTACAAACTCTCTGATTGAGAGGAATATTCTTGAGTCTAACTCCTAAACATTAATCATCAAAATCTATCTTGGAAAATAGGCTAAAGGGGTATTTAAACAAATGGTAACTAAGCCTCAAAACACAGTCGTTTTGGGCTAAAAATACGCATCAAACAGGGGCGTCGCGGGCACGACAAAAGGGTCGCGAGCGCGACCAAGCAAGTCTTTGGGCGATTCAGTCAGCAGCGCGAGGTAGTGGGCGCGACAGGTGCTTGTCGCGGGTACGATGAGGTAGGTCGCGGGGGTGACCTTGATCTGCCCAAATTTCCTGTGTCGGCATTCTGGGCGTTGCGGGTGCAACGGACAGATGTGGCGGGTGCGATAAAATTGGCCGCGGGGGCGACCTTGTTATGGGGCAGTTTTTCTTGCCGACTTCAAACGCGCATAACTTCTTCATCCAGGCTCCATTTTAGGCCCATAAGATATCGATAAAAAGTTTTCAGTGTGTACTTTAAGCTCCGAAAATTTGAGACCCATCGGAGTTGTATTGAAGGAGTTATGACCCAATGGGTGAAGGCACGCGTATTTCCAGCATTTGAACGCCTTCACCACCTTGTGTTTATTCTTGCCGATGGTTCTGAAGCCCCTTCAAAGCTCGGGAACGGTTCGATAGAGACGAACCAAAAGTGAATCACTCCCCATATGGTTCGTACTCCCCTTCTACAAAAAGAGTTGTTCTCAACTCTTGGGGGTTTAAATTTAACCGCATACCCGTGCAAACCCAAAAGTATGTACTCCAACGATCGAAGTAGAGTGATGCTCATCAACCCATCTTTCTAAAAAATGTAGCAATTACGGTGGAAAGGAGGGACTAAGTAAACAACATGAAGGACTCGAACACGTCTAACACCCATCAACTTATTGAAAGCGACAAGGAATTCGTCACATGAGAGTTCGGGGTCAAGGCTAATGGAAACAACCTTTTCCTCATTCAATCTCGATGTGGAAATAATGAATCTCGGGGGAGTGGTCAAGGATGTGTCCTCATGCAACTCAAATCCATGGCGAGGCTCGGGAGTGGTTGAGCACAACTCAACATTTGGGAACTCTATGCGGAGCTCCGTAGGAGTTTTGGGTAAGGGTGAGGGACAAGGGAGGGAGGTTGGAAATTCCTGTGGAGCTAAGGTCTGCTCAACCTCACTAAGGTCGCCTTTTCGCAAAAGTGAAGCTCGATGTGGCTTTCCTTTGCTCGAAGCATTCTCATCCCGTGATTCACTCTTTTGGAGGTTTCTCTTCTCACTTCCCACTTCGGCTTGTGGTATATCAGTTTTGAAAGGGGGTAAAGGAGTAAGTTTGATTTTCCTTTCTCCCATTGAGAAGGTGTAGGTGTTCTTCCGGCCATCGTGGATAGCATGCCGATAAAATTGCCAAGGTCTACCAAGTAATAAATGGCAAGCATCCATGGGGGCAACATCACAAAGAACACTATCCTCATAAGACCAAGCGGAGAAAGAAATCAAGACTTGTTGGGTAACCTCGAAGTCACCGCCATCTTTTAGCCCTTGCATGCTATACGGTTGAGGATGAGCTGAGACCGGCAATTGGAGTTTCTCAACCATGTAGGTAGAGGCCAAGTTGGTGTAACTCCCACCGTCGATGATGACCTTGCACGCCTTCTTGCCAATGGTGAAACGAGTTCGGAAAATATTCTCCCGTTGTTTGTTATCCCGGGAATCCTTGGTCAAGATAAAGGATCACCTAGGAGTCGAACTCTCCCCTTCTTGCGCGCAAACCTCAACACTAGTCTTTGGAGCCTCCGGTGGGGCTACCTCTCTTGCTTTGGAACTTTCAACCATCTTCATGGGGCATTGGTCTTAGTAGTGGCCATAAACCTGACATGTGAAGCATTTTCTACCCTTGAGCTTCCGAAGATATTCCGCACTTTCCTTATGAGCTAAGGAAGATGGTTTGGGTAGCTTGGAAGTTCGACTTCCCTCGAATGAAGCCTTACTCCACGAGTGAGCATTTTCTTTCCTAGAAGGCCATGAAGTAACCTTCTCTTCCATTCTCCTTCCTTAAGAACCACCATGTCGATAATCATCAAAATACCTCGAGTAGCCACTATGGTGAGTTCTAGGAGACCGAGTTGAAATACCACGATCCCTTTTCAATGACTCTAGTTGCGTAGGGGTCATAGTGCGGAGTCTGCCACTCATTCGACGTTGCACTTGTAGAACCTTCTCTTTGATACGTTGAAGATTCTCTTCGAAGGTTGGTTTGGGTTTGGGTTTAGGGGAAAAAGGGACATCATCTTTGCCCAAAGCATAGGACATGGAGGCCATTGGTGAGCTTGGGTTTCTTGTGGGGTGTATAATTTGAGCGGATGGAGGCTTGGGTTCTTTGTAGCTAGGAAATTTTGAGGGAGTTTTTGCGAGGCTAATTTTGTGGAGGAAAATGGGGTGAAACCAGCAAGGGGAATGCACCAAGAAGAACAAACCTAGATGGGCACACAACCATCACCAAGAACATCCACCAACAAAACTTCCACCAACACAACAAAATCCCACAATCATCTCATCGAACACCTTTCGTGCACAATTTCCAACTTTCACCACAAAGCTCCAATAATACTTCTAACCATTCAATAATAATCAAGAACAACAATAACACCCAAGAACAATTGATAAACACAGGGAATGCGGGTACCCAAATTGCTCAACAATATCAACACCAAGAACACCAAAAATCACCACCATACAACAACAAGAACAATTTCGGGCACAAACAAGAAATCTCTAACAAAACTATGAGTTCTATGCCTAGCTCTGATACCAAATGGAGAGGGATGCGTGGAAGCCTAGGGTCTAAATAAACCATGTGGATGATGGAAATCCACCCATAAAACTCATAAACACTGTGAACCTATTTTTTAGGGTTTTTGGATTAATGAAGATAAACATGAAATTAAAAGATATGGACAATTCAAAAGAGAGAAATCTCACCAAATTGAACTTAGATGTTCAAACACTTGCACAAGGATCTCCAAGCAAAGAGTCTTCAATCACCCAAGAAATCTCACAAAGATTAGAGGATAAACACCCACTCACAAAGAAGAGAAGCCACAAAGCAACTTCCACCCAAAGGATTAGCTTTCATTGCAATAGGGTTTGAAAACCCACAATTATAAACTCTCTAATTGAGAGGAATTTTCTTGAGCCTAACTCCTAAACATTAATCATCAAAATCTATCTTGGAAAATAAGTTAAGGGGGTATTTAAACTAGTGGCAACTAAGCCTCAAAACAACCATTTTGGGCTGAAAATACTCGTCAAACAGAGGCTTCGCGGGCGCAATAGAAAGGGTCGCGGGCGCGACCAAGCGAAGTCTTTGGACGATTCGGTCAGCAACGTGAGGTAGCGGGCGCAACAGCTGGGTGTCGTAGGTGCTATGGGTAGGTCGCTGGGGCGACCTTGATCTCCTAAATTTCCTATGTCAGCATTGTGGGCGCCGCGGGTGTGACGGAACCGGTCGCGGGTGCGACAGACAAACGTCGTGGGTTCGGGGAAGTTGGTCGCGGGGGCGAGCTTGTTTTGGGGCAGTGTTTCCTGCCGGCTTCAAACACGCATAACTTCTTTATCCAGGTTTCATTTTAGGCTTATAAGATATCGATCGAGAGCTCTCGGTGTGTACTTTAAGCTCCCAAAATTTGAGACCCATCGGAGTTATATTGAAGGAGTTATGACCCAAAGAGTGAAGGCACACACATTTCCTGCCTTTGAACGCCTTCACCACCTTGTGTTTATTCTTGCCGATGGTTCCCAAGCCCCTTAGAAGGCTCGGGAATGGTCTGATAGAGACGAACCAAAAGTGAACTAATCCCCATACGGTTCACTTCATAGATGGACTCCGTACCAAATTCTACACGGTACACTTAAGGCATATCAAGCACGAAGAATTCGAATCTCTCCAACAAGGAGAGTTGAGCATCATGCAATATATGAATAAATTCAATGAGCTAGCTTATTTCTCCAAGGACTATATACCGAATGAGAAAATCATAATACAACGTTTCTACGATGGGTTAGTGTAGGTTTGTAGGTACCCTCGGGAAAAGTGACCCTTTCCCCGACGATGCGCTACTTAGGGTGATCGGCAGCCGACTAAGGTTGTTTAATTCTTAAATAAGGATATTTTTCCTTTTTTCGAAATTCATTTTCGGGGAGAAGAAACTTTATTCATTTATACACATATTTATATTACAAAAATACTCGAAATTACACAAAAATATTTTACCAATGATATACACTTAATCCATCCATACATTTTAGGCCGAAGAGGAAAGACGAGGCCCACCTAGAAGAGTCATAGGCCGCTTAGCCTATGACAATTCCTTGGATGGGCCTGTCTGTCCTCGGCCCAAGGGAAAATGGGTAGAAAATGGCAAAGGTCAGGCGGCCTATGCCATTCTCTAGGCCCTTTTCAATTGGCCAGTTCCTTCATTTATAAAATGTAGTGTAAAAGACTATTAGTAATTATTTTTTTGTAATAACATGTATTTTTAATAATCAAAAGGGTTTATAAAAGAGAAAAAGTCGCCAGCCGATTTAAGGAAATTGACAAACTAAAATAAAAGAAATAACTCTGGTCTGTGAACCCGAATTCTAAGTTCAAGGGTAAGGTTACGAATTCGAGAATTAAAATAACTCTCGAACCCGCCTGTTTGAAAACAGACTCTACTAAAATCAAACTTGAAATGAAATGAGCGGGGAGAAGTTTAACGAATTTCACAATGTTATATTCTTGATCATGCAATATTAAAACAATGAGGTTTTTCTTTACAAAACACGTATAAGTAAGAAATTAAAGCACAGATTACATGGTTAAATATAATAGCAAAGAAAAGCAAACCTTGCTAGATGGTGGATAGATGGAAATGAAGATTGATCCTTTGACTTAGCCTCGGTTAGGAGCTTGGATGAAAGGATGAATGTAAGAAGGGGTAGAAAGGTGGTGTCTGCATGATAGTATGGTGATAATGATGGTGATTAGAGTAGTAGAATGAATATAATATAGAAAGAAGAGTGAGTGTATGGAGGTCTTGGTAGGGTTTTTTTTTGGTGGAATTCTTCGATGATTGTTAATGAAAATGATTAGGTATTTAAAGGTAGAGAGGTGAGTGTTTTGGAGGGAAGGGTGAGAGACACATCCCAAAAATCATGCCTCCCCATGCAAGCTCATAGGCCAAGCGGCCTTTAACAATATCATGGTCAATCCAAGGTCAAAACACGTGTGCTATGATCATGGGATTGCTTGCGAAAACTGGCGCCAAAAATCAAATGTATTTGCAAAGGCTAAGCGTCCTATGGGGATTAAGCATACGGATTGCTGACTTGGTAATTGGCAATGGACCGGATGTTTAATCCCAAAGGCTAAGCGGCCTATGCTCAATTTCCATGGGTCGGATTCGCTTGTTGGACTAGATTATGAACTGTTGTAGGCTAAGCGGCCTACATGCTTTTACGCGGGCTGATTTGACCTGTTGGGCCCGCATTGACAACGCTGTGGGCCCAGATGATCCATGTTGGCGTTCGGCCCATGACTTGTTGAATTTTACGAGTTGGAAATTTGTCGGTGCAAATCCTGGGGTCTACAGAGAGCCCCCACTTTAATCGAGTCCGGATAGGACGAAGGTCAAAGTAGCCTGATATGCAAATGACTTGATACCTAGTGATGAGTGCCGGCAAATTCTGAGTGGCAACTAGAAGAGGGTTGTCCCTTTTAGCGGCGTCCTGATGGCCACAACCTTTTAGCGGCAGCTGGAGGAGAGTGGTAGTCCATTTTAGCGGGTCTGGGCGACAACAACCTTTTAGCGGCAACCGGATAAAGGAGGTCCCTTTTAGCGGCGACCGGGCAACAACAACATTTTAGCGGCAGCTGGATGAGAGTGGTCTCTTTTAGTGGCGACCGGAAGACAACAACATTTTAGCAGCAGCTGGATGAGAGTGGTAGTCCCTTTTAGTGGTAGTCCCTTTTAGCTGGAAGGCAACACAACTTTTTAGTGGCAGCTGGATGAAGGTGGACCCTTTTAGCGGTGACCAGGCAACAACAACCTTTTAGCGGCAGTTGGATGAGGGTCGTCGCTTTTAGCTGCGGCCGGAAGACAACAACATTTTAGCGGCAGCTGGATGATGGCGATCCCTTTTAGCGGCGACTGGCGACAGCAACCTTTTAGTGGCAGCTGAATGATGGTGGTCCCTTTTTGCGGCGACCGGGCGACAACAACCCTTTAGCGATGGTTGGATGATAGTTGTCCCTTTTAGCGACAACCTGAAAATCATAAGAAAATAAAGGGTTAGTTTTCCTAAAATGTAAGAGAGAATATTGGTTCAGATTTTTACCTGAGAGGATTATGGGCCTCAGAAATCCTTGCGCCGTCTGTTTGGGCCCTGGACGACGCAAAGGTCAAGCGGCATTTAACCATTTTTTTTCCTTCTTTTCCTAAAAAAGAGAAATCCAAGTGGGCCCGACCCACATGTGGATGTAGCTCGTCCACGTCGCCTTGTCTCCTTCTTGGGTGGCAAGATGATGACCTTTGGATTTCAAACCAATGAAATGCATTTGGAATCTCGAGGCAGGTCTTAGAAATGAACGGTTCACATTCCCCAAGCTTTTCCATAAATTCATTGCATTCTTTATTCATTTCATTCACATATCCTTCATTCTTCCATAGCTTCTTCTTTCCGTTTAAAGAATTTTTCTCCTTTGAAGAAAGAGTTCGCGTTTTCTTAGAATATGCAACCCCGGAGCCAAAGAAATCCTCCTCTTCCCCATGCGGCGGCATGGCTTCATGAACCTCTCGGCATAACTTTGTACCCGGTGTGGAAGCAACTCCTTTTGATCTCACTGTTCGATCTTGGAATCATGCTTTGTACTACCGTTCTCATGGCAAGGTGACTTCTAATCATTCTCTTCATGCTTAGTTTAGTGTAAAAGTAAGCAAGCACGAATTTGTATTTTTTATGTCTTGTCAATTTTTGAACTATTTTAAGCATGCTTATATTGATGCATATTTGTGGCTTAGCATATTGAATAATCCTTTAATTTATGCATCCTGACCGAAAACCCGACTTGTATTTTGTAATGTGGACCAAAATGCCTTCAAACCGACTAGGAAACTCGGCCTGTTTTGGCCCAAAATGACGAGCAGCGGCCCACCTGAATAGACGAAGGTCAAGCGACCTTCATCTATTTTAGTGGGCTTCTGGCGCGTGTTTGGGTTGAAATGTCGGACCGTTTACCCAATGTAGATCAAGTGGCCTACACATACAATAGCAAAGAAAAGCAAACCTTGCTAGATGGTGGATAGATGGAAATGAAGATCGATCCTTTGACTTAGCCTCGGTTTGGATCTTGGATGAAAGGATGAATTTAAGAAGGGGTACAAGGGTGGTGTGTGCATGATAGTATGGTGATAATGATGGTGATTAGAGTAGTAGAATGAATATAATATAGAGAGAAGAGTGAGTGTATGGACGTTTTGGTGGAGTTTTTTTGGATGGAATTCTTTGATGATTGTTAATGAAAATGATTAGGTATTTATAGGTAGAGAGGTGAGTGTTTTGGAGGGAAGGGTGAGAGACACATCCCAAAAATCATGCCTCCCCATGCAAGCTCATAGGTCAAGCGGCCCTTGACAATATCATGGTCAATCCTAGGTCAAAACAAGTGTGCTAGGATCATGGGATTGCTTGGGAAAACTGGCGCCAAAAATCAAATGTATTTGCAAAGGCTAAGCGGCCTACGGGGATTAAGCACACGGATTGCTGACTTGGCAATTGGCAATGGACCGGATGTTTAATCCCAAAGGTTAAGTGGCCTATGCTCAATTTCCATGGGTCGGATTCGCTTGTTGGGCCAAATTATGAATTGTTATAGGCTAAGCGGCCTACATGCTTTCTACGCTGGTTGATTTGGTCTGTTGGGTCCGCTTTGACAATGCTGTGTGCCCAGATGATCCATGTTGGCGTTCAGCCCATGACTAGTTAAGTTTTGACGAATTGGAAATTTGTCGGTGCAAATCCTGGTGTCTACAGAGAGCCCCCACTTTGATCGAGTCCGAATAGGACAAAGGTCAAAGTAGCCTGATATGTAGATGACTTAATACCTGCTGATGAATGTCGGTAAATTCAAAGTGGCAACTGGAAGAGGGTGGTCCCTTTTAGCCGCGTCCTGATGGCCGCAACCTTTTAGCGGCAGCTGGAGGAGAGTGGTAGTCCCTTTAAGCGGGTCTGGGCGACAACAACTTTTTAGCGGCAGTTGGATGAAGGTTGTCCCTTTTAGCGGCGACCGGGCAACAAAAGCCTTTTAGCGGTAGCTGGATGAGGGTGGTCCCTTTTAGTGGAGACCGGAAGACAACAACCTTTTAGCGGTAGCTGGATGAGAGTGGTAGTCCCTTTTAGCGGGTCCGGGCGACAGCAACGTTTTAGCGGCAGCTAGATGAAGGTGGACCCTTTTAACGGTGACCGGGCAATAACAACCTCTTAGCGGCAACTGGATGAGGGTTGTTCCTTTTAGCGGTGACTGGAAGAAACAACCTTTTAGCGGCAGCTGGATGATGGCGTTCCCTTTTAGCGGTGACTGGCGACATCAACCTTTTAGCGGCAACTAGATGATGATGGTCCCTTCTTACGGCGACCGGGCGACAACAACCCTTTAGCGGAGGCTGGATGATAGTGGTCCCTTTTAGCGACGACCTGAAAATCATAAGAAAACAAAGGGTTAGTTTTCCTAAAATGTAAGAGAGAATATTGGTTCAGATATTTACCTGAGAAGATTATGGGCCTTAGAAATCCTTGGGTCGTCTGTTTGGGCCCTGGCCGACGCAAAGGTCAAGCGGCATTTAACCATTTTTTTTCCTTCTTTTCCTCGAAAGAGAAATCCAAGTGGGCCCGACCCACATGTGGATGTAGCTAGTCCACGTCACCTGGTCTCCTTCTTGGGTAGTAAGATGATGACCTTTGGATTTCCAACCAATGAAATGCATTTGGAATCTCGAGGCATGTCCTAGAAATGAACGGTTCACATTCACCAAGCTTTTCTATAAATTCAATGCATTCTTCATTCATTTCATTCACACATCCTTCATTCCTCTATAGCTTCTTCTTTCCTGTTAAAGAACTTTGCTCCTCTGAAGAAAGAGTTCGGGTTTTCTTAGAATATGCAACCCCGGAGCCAAAGCAATCCTTCTCTTCCCCATGCGGCGGCATGGCTTCAAAAACCACTCGGCGTAACTTTGTACCCGGTGGAGAAGCAACTCCTTTTGATCTCACTATTCGATCCTGGAATCATGCTTGGTACTACCACTCATGGTAAGGTGACTTCTAATCCTTCTCTTCATGCTTAGTTTAGTGTAAAAGTGAGCAAGAACGAATTTGTATTTTTCATGTCTTGTCAATTTTTGAACTATTTTAGGCATGCTTATATTGATGCATATTTGTGGCTTAGGATATTGAATAATCCTTTTATTTATGCATCCCAACCGAAAACCCGACTTGTATTTTGTAATGTGGACTAAAATGCTTTCAAACTGACTAGGAAACTCGACCCGTATGCTAAGTGAAGGATAAGCGGCCTACGTTAGTAAACAAGGCCCGTCCCAAGTTTTGGCCCAAAATGACGAGTAGCAGCCCACCTTAATAGACGAAGGTCAAGCAACCTTCATCTATTTTAGTCGGCTTCTGGCGCGTGTTTGGGTTGAAATGTCGGGTCGTTTACCCAATGTAGATCAAGCGGCCTACACATTTTGTTGGGTCGTGGGTGTTGTCTTGTGGTCTGTGGCAGTGAGCCCAGTATTCAAATTTATATTGGGTCTTGCTAGGGTCCAGTAGACTGTAATGCTATATGAGCCCCCATTTTTGATAGCGTTCAAAAATTCTGTTTGTTGCTTTTTAGGAAGATGCCCTTAAAACTTGCGGTAATTTAAAAGATCCCTTGAAAGTTGCGGTATCTATCCTTGAAATTTTGTAGATGAAACACTGACTGCAGCTGGTTTCATGCCTTTTGGAAGTGTTTGGTGGCTGGGAATTGTCGGACCTTTCGTATCATAGGTCGAGCAATCGCCGAGAGGTTTTTGGACACTACCAATACCTTCCACCTACCTGTGGGTGAAATGAAAGTAACCCTAAAGGATTTCGTCATGATCACTGGACTCCCTTGGGGATCGCAAAATGTGATCTTTCATGATGAAATTCCTCCCGCTATCCTAAATATGTTGGGTCCATTGATAGCACGCCTTTGTCACGGACAAGGCCTGGCCAACCTTTCATATGCACATTTTGAAGCGATCTCCATGATGCGAGCTTCCAAAATTTACCTGACGAGTAACGCCGCTTCGTGTTCTTGGCGTACATCCTTTCTCCAACCCTCTTCGCCAATCGTGGGGACAACATTATCCTGTTGTGGTTGTAAAACCTTTTGAATTTTGACAACATTCGAATCTGAATTGGGGCAAGGTGGCATATGCTAACGTTATTCATGGACTTCGCTACAGTGTGAGAGTCTCCAAAAATGACGAGCCCGTCTTTGTTCATCCGGTTCAGACTCGTTTCCAGTATGGCCCTTCTCTGTGGAAGGTGCTCGAGGTACCTACCTGAGACTCTTTTCACTTTGATGTTGATCCTCCTTTTCTTTTCTTTCTGACATCATGTTTGTGTAGACGTGGGCCTATGAATACATTTTGTCTTTAAGCGTACAAACGAAAAGGGGTAGGACAGTGCCAGCCGCTGAGCGTTGGACTGTTGAAGGCATTCATGGGAAGAAATACAAGCTAGGGACTCTTGACCTTGTTCGACGCACGCTGGACAACCTTACTCTGGTATTACTTCATTCTCAACAACTTTCCTTTATTTCCTCTGCATTCTAGTCTTGAATTCTTTTCCCTTTTTGCAGGCTCAGGTGAATTGGCGTTCATGGGTTGGTTTTAATGTGGGAGGGTTGCCAACCCCCTTGCATTTAGTGGAACACGACACACGTCTTCGTCTACTGATTGAGGGGCCTTTAGGCTACGTGTGGTACCTGGGAGAGAGAGCTTCTAAGCAGATCCTGGGCCTTCATCCTGGCCTCATCCCCGTAGATCTTCTTGAGAGGATGTTTGATCCATGGAATATGCATCCAGACAATCTGTGAGAAATGGTTCAACGTCAGGAGTTCCAACAATTTATTAAGGAGGTCCGGCCAGATCAATTTGATGAGGAATTCGATTGCCACCTCAGTCGCTTAGCTTTCAGGGTGGTAAGCATCTTTTCTCTCCCTCATTTTCCTTGTCATGCCTTTGTTGATCACAATTATGAAATTGCCAATTGGGGCCTTACGCCAAGGATGCTGAAATGGAGCTTCCTCCAGAGGACGAGAAAGTCCGCGACATTTTGGACGTGCAGCGAAGCAGCGAGTGTTCTGCACTACATGAGTTTGATCAGAAACCCGTAACTTTCGTTTTGTATTGTCTCTTTATCATTTCTATTTTTTCGTGAATAACTCATTTTTTTTTCTTTCAGCCGAGGTGGCCACACATTCGGCGTATCATCAAAGAATGGAGTGCCATGAAGAAGCATATCCATCGAGTGTTCACCGCTCCGCGGATATCGGGTAACGAGCTGTGGGCATAAATGTGGAGGCGATGCGAGTGTTCCTAGGGAACGGTCTGGCCTTCAAACATGGTTCTTCCTCGTCCGAAGCCCCCACGTCTTCGTCTGTAGTTCTTCTTGAGGTCCATTGTTTAGTCCCATTTTTGGGCCTAAATATCGCCTTTTATCTAGTCCTTTTTGCTCGATTCCGAGTCTTTTACATCGTTTTTATTAGTGTTTTAGTTGTTTTGTAGGTTTTCGCACTTTTGGATCAAAAGCAAGGAAAACATGATATTTTGAGGCTTTTTAGAGATTTCCCGAGCCAAGTCGAACCGGGAGCGGAAGCGGAGAAGACCTGGGAAGCTTTTCCCTAAGTTCGGTGCTGTTCAGTTGTGTAACACCCGCTACAGTCCTTGTAGCGAGCGTTACAGCCCTTGGTAGGGAGGAAGAAAAGGGAAGAAAACCGGGTTGTCGCCCCCGTTACCTCGGTTGTGCCACCCGCTACGCCACAGCAGACGCAGTTCACCAGGATGGCAAGACGGATATCGCGCCCGCGATCATCCCAGGTCGCGCCCGCGGTCCTACGTAACTTTGAATCGCCTGGCTGGTTTTCTATGACCAAGGCCCCTCGCTCCCTGAGAAGAACGATAAAACTCGCGGTATACAAAACCACGTTACACAAAATGGCGCCATTGCCGGGGAGATTGCGCCCCTTGTTTTAGTTTCTTGGTTTTTGGTTAATTGAGATTGCTTTCACGCTAGAAATTAGCTTATGCTAATCCCAATGAATTTGATGCTTCTATTGGTTCTTGTTGGTGCATTTAGGTTCGCCTTAATGCCCTATCGAGCATTGTAGGAGGTTTCGAGTCATAATAGGTGAAGTTCCAGCTGATTCACCCCGTACTCTTCTATCATATGTTGTTCCATATTCGGGTACGGGAGGCAACCCAATCATCTTACTACCATTACCACGCGACGCGGTATTTGAGTTTCAGCCGTGTTTCTTGAAGTTTTTGAAAGCAACCCGTTCCATGGAGATATTTCCGAGAGTCCTATTGCTCGTATGGAGAGATTTGAGATGCGCATCTGTTTCATGTGTATGCCCGGAATATCTTCGGAGTATTTGAAGTTGAAATTCTTTCCTCTGACTCTAAGGGGAAAAGCTGAGATGTGGCTTGATATATGTCCACCTAGATTTTATTCTTTGTGGGAGGCCCTACAGAGAGAACTTCTTCAAAGATTCTTCCCGACTGATAAAACTTGTAGACTCCGGGAAGATATAATGAGTTTCAAGCAAAAAGCCAGAGAGTCTCTTTTCGAAGCATGGGGGAGATTCAAAAGTCTCCAACGTCAATGTCCGCACCATAATATACCCAACTGGATGCTACTTCAGCACTTCTATTGTGGACTCTTTGATTCTCTCAAAGAATCAATCGATTTCACATTCGGAGGGACATTTTTGAAGAAGACTGCGGAGGAGGCTAACTAATTCCTTCATGAGCTCGTTCAATATGCTCCCGATTTGGGAGGTAACCGATCAAGAGGCGGAGATTCATCTTTGGAGTATGATCCCATTATTACACTTCTTTTGGCCTCCGTCTATGAAATGCAAAAAGAAAAGCCGAATGAAGAGACTTCTAATCAATTGAGAATGGCCCAAGAAAAGCAAATCTTCAATTTTCGACAATTAGGGTAAGTGAGTGCCATTCATTCTTCCTACATCGATCAAGATCCTTTTGCCTATGACCATACCACAAACCATTACCCTTTTAACTCTCACCCCCTTGACTACCGTACCACTCATTTATCCAAGAAGAAACCTTCCATCTAACCCAACAAAACATTCCACGACCTCAAATTTCTAGACTACCTCAAGAGTCCTTATTTGGGTTGATGTTGGAGCGAATCATGGAAGACGGACAGGAGGATCAAGCTTATATCCAAAGTCTCGAGCTCGAATTGGCTCAAGCCAACCAATTTCAACTTACACCTATCCAACCCACTCTTATCCAAGGAGTGGAGGTGAATGCTATTACCTTGCGAGGTAGAGAAGAAGTTGAGGTACCCAAGTTGGTGGAGGAGAGACTTTTTGGAGAGAATGAGGGAGATGTTGAGGATAAAGCTGAAGGAGAATGTAAGGAGGTCGAGCAAAAGGTTAATAATGAGAAGGAGGATGTGATTATTGAGGAAGCCAATTTCATAGAAGAGAAGGTGGAGGAAGAACAAGAGGAGGTTTTGAATGAAAATGTTAGTGAATGCCCCGAAGAGCAATTTGATCGCCACCAAATGCAAATTCCTCTACCCGAATGGTTGATTCAACACTTGATTGATGAAGGACATATTGAACCAAAGCTTGATGTTCTGATTGAGAAACTATCTTTCAAGTCACCTTGTGTCGAAGTCAATATAATAGAGGAAGTAGTTCATGAGCGCCAAGAGGAGGTCTACATTCTTGAAGTGGAACCCGACAATGGGAATGAAAACGATCATCCCAAGGCCTTATGTCCCGAACCCGAGGTATTTGAAGATGCATTTCATGGTGATTCCCTCAAGATTGTCCCATTGAGGAGGGAAATCGCGTTGGATGAGGTTTATATTGAGGGCATAGAAATTCAGGAGATTGTTCCCAAGTGTCTGAAACTTGGAGAACTACTTGTGGAAGAGCCCAAGTTACTTCCTTATCCCTATCACCCAATCAAACCACCAGAGGACACTCTTGTTCTATTTGCGGAAGTGATGAGGAGGTGTTGGAAAAGAAGAAGGAAGCAACATTGGAAGAAATTGAAGATGTCATCATCTCTTCCCCGCTCATGGTCAACTACACGACCTGAAGACGACTTGATTTGAGGTTGTCCAAAGACGGTAGGAGTTGGAGAGGTAGGAGAAAGAGGCGAACATGGTGGAAGAAGATGAATATGTACCTCTCATGTGCACCACGTCTCTCTAGGATCAAACGGGTATTTGGGTCGAGCTAGGGACCTTAAACAAGCGCTTTATGGGAGGCACCCCGTAATTTTTGAGGTTTTTCTTTCAATTTTTAATTTTTGTGTTTTTGTAATTTTATTTCTTTTTCTTCTTTTTAATTTTTCTTGTTAGTTTTCTTTAGGTTTTCTATTTTTCTTGTCTACTTTGTTTTTCTTTATTTCTCTCTTTTGTATTTTGAGGTATTAGTTCTAGGTTCAAAAGAAAAAGTTTGAAAAAAAAAGCGAAAATGAGGTGAAAAATAGAAATGGAGTTGAAAAAATAAAGAATTGAAGTTTGGAGTTGAAGAAGTAAGTGTGAGTGAGTGAGATTTTGAAAAGAATATGAGTGCCGAGAGAGTTTGAAAGTTAGAAAATTTTCTGAAATTAAGAGTGAGGGTAGAAGAAAAATTTAAGTGTGGTTTTTGGAGTTAGAATGTTTTTAGAGGAGTTTTGAAGGAAGAACAGTAGAGGGTAGCAGGGGCTACCCAACGTGTAGCACCCCGTACAGCGTGCAAACAGCAGCAACAGGACTCTTCCAGAAGCTGATCGCAACCACGGAAGGAAGGGATAATGCCCGCGAAGCGCACGCCCAGCATTCCTAGTTTTTCTGGAGGTCGCGCCCATGATAATGTTGGTCGCGCCCGCGACCTGACACTGTTTCGTCAACAATTCAGCCCTAAAAATCCTGATTCCCCTTCACTTTTCTCATTTCTTTCTCTCATAAAACTCGACTCTATCTCTCTCTACAACCCTAACACCTGCGACAAACTCACACTCACACCCACACCCTTCCATCCCTCTCAACTCTCAATTCCATCTCTCCTCTCCCTCCATTTTCGAATTCCAAACCCTAATTCCTCTCCTTGCTGCAAAAACCGACTGCTAGAGTTCCTGATTTATGCTCAAATTTATTCCAAGTGTGAGACTCTGCTCAAGCATTTGTTCTTCATAACTAAGTGAGGTATTTCTTGTGTCATTGTGCGAATTTCATTTCCCTTCTCACTTGCATTTGGTTTGTTCGTTATTATAGTTGAGTTAGGGACAGATTTTGTCGATTGTTACACATAATTGCACTTCACATTGTGCTGAAATTGAGTGCTATGTTCTTGCATTAGTGTTGTGTGTAATTAGTTATTGCATTTCATCTGTCAAAGCACATACACACTTGTTGCACCGAAGTTTCTGTCAAGCTACACACACACTCACACTGTGCACTATATTAGTGTGTTATTCTTGTATTCTATGCGTGTGTGCTGTGTTTTGTTGTTCATTTTGACGAGCAAGAACTCATCCTCCTGGCTGATTCGTGTTCAACTTCTCCTATTGCTTCATCATTAGTAAGGCTGGATAGGTGAGTAGTTCCACCCTCAATTCCCGCCTCAAAGAGTAAGATTCGGGGTTGAGGTTAGTCATTGTCAATGTATATATTGTACATATTTTCAGTTTTCTTTAGTTCTTTAGTTAGTGTCTTGTATATATTTTTGTTTTTATCTTTCTTTTGATCATGCATGCGAACACTCATACTTAAGATGTTTTTCTTGATTATTCCTAACCCAAAGTGTGATGTTTTCTTTGGATCGCGGATTGAGCTTGTTCTTTAATTGAAGACCTCGAGGTAACCTCTTTCCGCTCTCTTTGTTGTGTATATATTTTGATCCATGTTGCATGCGTGAGTTTCTTTTGGGTGACGAACCCCTTTGAGTGTCTGTGTTGGGACTACTTTGCTGTTGCAGCCGTGTGGGCTCAGGTCGCCACCATTTGCTTGCTAGTTGTTTTTGTTTGTTTTCTTTTTGTAGGTTCTCTACCCTTTTCCTTGTAAAACCTTCCAACAATGAGGACATTATGGCGTTTTAAGTGGCGGGGGGGGGGGGGGGGGATATTCCGTTTCAAGGGTAGATCACCTAGCATTTTTGTTTTCGTTTTTCTTAGTTTTGCCTAAAATTTGAAAAAAAATTTGTGTGAAAAAGGAGAAAAAAAAGGGAGTGAAAAACCTTAAAAGTTTTCGTTTTGCTTTTGTTTTTGCTTCGTTTCTTGGATAGTGTTGTCAATGTTGGGAAGACTTTCTTAATCTTCTTGAAAGAAGCCGGTTTGATCATTTTCGACCCTAGCTTGGGCGTTGTCATGACTCATTTATCTAGATTCCCTTCGTTGAGTGTCTAGCGAGATCCCTGTTTTATTTCACGTTCTGGTTGAAACTGTGAGACTCTTGATAAGTGCTTCTTGTATATATGAAAACTTGGTTGTTATGATGAGAAATTTGGGGAATATTTGATCTGATTATATTATTTTATACCCGAATTTCCCATATTATGCTTGGTTTGGAGTTTGGTGAGTTTTGTAGGTAATTTGTGAAGAATCGATGTAAACCGAGCTTAAAATCAAGAGTAGATCCAAGTTGTGAGCTTAAAGGACCAAGAAGTGAGATGTTGGATCACCCAAGGCCCAAACAATGGCCCAAAGGACTCCTAGGCCTGAAAAAGCAGCGGCACGGGTGGTGCCAGAAGAGGCACGGGTAGTGCCTATGACCAGAACATGAGAAAAATTGAAGCAGTGCACTGACACGGGTAGTGCCTAGGAGGCACGGTCCGTGTCACCCCTGGCATCGTCCGTGTCGCCTGCGTCTCTTCATTTCCGGCAGTTTTGAGTTGCAATTTGCCTATATTATGCTGTTTTCGGCTGTTTTTGAGAGATCATCATTCCACCATCATCCATTTCATGCCCTAATCATATCATTCATCATCCATATTCCATTCCATCATTGAAGATTGAGAGAAGATCGAAGATCGAAGAGCATTTTGAGTATACTTTGAAGTGGAGGAGCAAAAGTCCTCCATTGTTGATTCCTAGCAAGTTTGTTCCTCACTTGGGTTTATTTCTCAATCTCTCATAGATTTCCATATGCTTTCTAGACTAGATTTCAATTACTTTGTAGTTTTAAACATGAATTGTGAGTAGTTCCTTTTAGTTTAGGGGATGAACCTTTGAAGTTGCTTGATGAATTAACTTTGTTGGATTGAATTATCATGAATTTAGTTTGTTTCAATCTATTTGGTCTTTGAATTGAATTGTTATTGCTTTTGCTTGATCACCAATTGCGTGTTAATAGGTTGTTGAATGAAGTACCGAAATGAGAAGTTTGATTGCCCGAAAACCTAGATTAGACTAGTTAAAATTATCTAGACATAGAAGTTTTAACTAGGGTTCTTGAGATAATTTGATCTTTAACCTTGACTAAATCGAAATAACCACGAAAGTAGGTGCTTGGTTAGTCTTG
This sequence comes from Portulaca oleracea, assembly GCA_029582165.1. Lineage (NCBI taxonomy): Eukaryota > Viridiplantae > Streptophyta > Magnoliopsida > Caryophyllales > Portulacaceae > Portulaca > Portulaca oleracea. The sequence goes on along the minus strand of CM055878.1, from coordinate 9,163,761 downwards.
GCAATTCGCTCTAGTGGCAAAATCTCATTGGGAAGTAATTTATGCGATTATCGACCCTAAAATGTACCAAATTAGTGACATACATGTTCAATCCACTTGTTTGATTCATAAAGTGATTTAGGTTTTATCCCCTGAACGTCTTTCTCATATTGATTTCATCTTGTGAATTGTGTGAATATTTGATTTATTTGACCTTTTTTAGTGACTAGAACTAGAATTAGTTATTCTCAATCTAAAATCCGACCGATTTAGCAATCACCTAGGAGGCTAGTTTGGTGCGTAGTTAGCAAAGTCCCTGTGGGATCGACCTTGATACTTGCTACACGAGCACCCGTGCACTTGCGGCCTATCAAGTTTTTGGCGCCATTGCCGGGGACTTTTTCCCTAGCCTCCACCGAACGAATATCCTTAGATTGACTAGATCATTTTCTTTTTGTTTATCTCAAAAAAAAAAATCCAAAAAAATGGCAATTATCTATCTCCCCCAATTTGAGCAGGAATTGTTTTGGCGTTATTTTGAGCGATTACTTGCTTGTCCTGTTCCATGTGGTGTTGAGCCTGGGAAATCAGATATTCTTGATATTGTTGTTGAGGGGGTGAATAGTGAGACTCGTACTCTATTAGAGTATTTTGGATTTTATGCTAGAACTGTTGATGAAGCTTGAAGTTTGCTAGAGTGGCTTGCACGTGATACACTTTATTTTGAGAATTCTTTTTGTGCATCTAGTTACTCTTACTCTAATCCTTGTGCATCTCATGCTAGATTATATACTCAACCCCATTGTTTGTCTCCTTGTCGTTTATGTTGTTCTCTTGACCATGATGATTCTACATGCCCTGGTTTAGCCAGGCTTGAGATTTTAATGAGGGCAATGCTAGAGCAACAAGAAAAATTAGAAGCTAATCTAGAGGAAATAGTTGACCTTTCTGAGTCATCTTTGCCAATTGTTGCTCCATCATACCCTAGCATACCTAGAGACACTACTGATGGTGTCTCTACATTTCATGATGCATCCTTACCTTTTTCTCAGTCGACGGGGTTTAAGGTGAGTGAGTCCTATGGGTTTGATGCTAGGTATAATGATGATTTTTGTCATGGGTCAGTTGATACTATTGATGAGGAGGCTTGTGAGGGGGTTGTGGGTGAATTAGATCCTTCAAGCAAAGAATTTGATGATGTTGTACTCCCTACTTCCAATGTCTTATTCCATGCTTCTACTCCTTGTTCACCACTTTACTATTCTTCTAAATGTCTAGAAGAACCCACTTTTGTTGAAGGGACCATATGTGTTCACGTTGATGTGGGCTATGTGGTTAATTCTTGTGATATGCTTGAGGGGAACAACAATATTCTTTATTTGTCCATAGGTACAATAAGAGGGTACCATTCCTCTCTTGATCCATATTGTATTTACCTAGAGGACTTGCCTAGAAAACTCATGTGGACAACTTATTTTGATTCTTTTGATTTTTCTAAGGCCTTTGATCTATTTAAGAAAGCGATACTTACATTTTCTGCTATAACTTTTTTGTTGCTTTCTTATTTGCATGCTTGTAAACCGCATGCTGAAGAGTTTGACAAGCTTCTAAGGGCATTGACGGCATCTGAAGTAATGGCTCCATTCTTGAGTTCTTGATGGAGCGGCTGATGCTCCATTCGCCCCATTCTTGAAGAGGCGATAGTTTAGGTGCATCCAGCACCTAACCTGGTGAGATCTTTCCTTATTTCCCCTTTTTCAATTTATTTGAATGTGCTTGCATTGAGGGCAATGCTTTGTCCAAGCATGGGGGGAATTGTATAAATGTGTAGTAGTGTCTTGAGTGTGTTTTTTTTTTTTGTTTGTTTTTCTTAGTTTTTCTAGTTTAGTTTCACCTGTATAAATTGCATCCACCTAGGTGCATTAGTTAGATTTGCTTGTAGTTTTTCTTTTCTTCTTTTCGTAGTTTGTTTTAGTTTCATATTTTCTTGTTTTCATTTTGAGTCTTGTAAAAACTTTCAGAAAAAATTAGAAAATCTGAAAAAAATTTAGAAAATCTAAAAAATAGAGATAGTTTTCTTTTGACTTGATTTGATCTTGTATAGCCCGTTTGTGAAGGACTACGAATTGACAAGAGTTGTGAAGCTAAATGTTGTGAGAATTGTGCTAGGAAAATAAGACCGATTGCCTTTGTTTCTATTGTAAGAGTGAGTTGTGCATATGCATATCTTTTTAAACTAGGTAATGATTGTTGAGCGCTACCCGTGAGTCCACATAAGCCTAAAAGAAAAGACTAATCATTTTTATTGGTCTTATTTCCATGAGTGACTCACCATTGTGGCATCCTCCTTCATTTGCTTTGCATCTCCTTGAAATCGCCATGCATTGTATATTGACAAGATGACAGAGGCATTAGGAATTGAACCCGCAAGCCTTGACCACCCGTTTACATCAGAATATCCTTACTTAGCCCTTTCTAGCCTTGACTTTTTCTTTTCTTGAACCCATATTATGAGCCTTGGCCGATTATATATTTCCTACCCTTAAGCCATTGCTTGAAATGTTTTGAGTTTGAAGTTGGGTTGATTATGGTTACTTTGGTGGTTTGGTTTGTGATGGGGATTGGTTTGAGTTGTAAGTATTGATTTGAATCCCCAAATTCTGTACATTGAGGTTGTTGGGTAGAACTGGAACTTGCCTAGTGAGTTGTATATAAGTGTGATGTTGTTTGTTTGTGTGTGTGTTTGAGTCAAAGGAAAAAAAAAGAAGAAAAAAAATTAGAAAGAAAAAAAACAGAAAAAAAAGAAAGAAAAAAAGTGAAAAAAAGAAAAAAAATCGGAGAATTCCGGAAAAAAGAAGAAAAAGAGAATAAAGTGTTTGATATTGTGTTTCTTTTGTTTTGAGGCAAGTTTCCAATTGTTTGTGGGGTTGAATTGGATTGATTTTAAGTGGTAAGAGTGTATGTATGAATTGGTGCGACATAATTTCAAGCTTTGGCTTTTAGCTCCACAATTCCCAAATATTTTCCACTCCTTACCCTTAACCTTAGCCCCGTTACAACCCGTGAAAGTCCTCTTGATTGTCATTGTTGCTTTGCAAATTGCGGTGGAGAGTTGAGATTCTTAGCAAGTACGTGGTTGGTTGTGGCTTTGGTTTGAGTATTTGAGCGAACTTTCAATGATTTTTCATATTTAAACACATGAGAGGAGTGTTTCCACATTCCCAGAAAGTGAGTTTGCTCTTCATTCTTACCTAGTTTTATATTTAACATGTGCCTTCTTATCTCATTCGGTGATTAAGGGTGATTGGTTGAACTTGATGAGTACCATTCTTGAATAATTTGTCTTCATTTACTTGCGTAAATTGGCTTCTTTTTCACTCTCGGGCTATATTTTAGATTAGATTGGGTTGATTGAATGTTCTATCATTGCCATCCTTAGGAGTTGTAATTAAATAAGATTTTCGTTTTATTATTTTTACTTTTGAGTCTTTTTAATTTTGCTTTGAGTTCTTTGAGTCTTTTTGTCCCGTTTTCTTTTATTTTCTTTCTTGCCTTTTCTTTTGAGTTTGGACTTGCTTAGGGACAAGCAAGGACTAAGCATGGGGGATTTTGATAAGTGCTTCTTGTATATATGAAAACTTGGTTGTTATGATGAGAAATTTGGGGAATATTTGATCTGATTATATTATTTTATACCCGAATTTCCCATATTATGCTTGGTTTGGAGTTTGGTGAGTTTGATAAGTGCTTCTTGTAGGTAATTTGTGAAGAATCGATGTAAACCGAGCTTAAAATCAAGAGTAGATCCAAGTTGTGAGCTTAAAGGACCAAGAAGTGAGATGTTGGATCACCCAAGGCCCAAACAATGGCCCAAAGGACTCCTAGGCCTGAAAAAGCAGCGGCACGGGTGGTGCCAGAAGAGGCACGGGTAGTGCCTATGACCAGAACATGAGAAAAATGGAAACAGTGCACTGACACGGGTAGTGCCTAGGAGGCACGGTCCGTGTCAGCAGGGGCACGGTCCGTGTCACCTCTGGCACGGTCCGTGTCACCTGCGTCTCTTCATTTCCGGCAGTTTTGAGTTGCAATTTGCCTATATTATGCTGTTTTCGGCTGTTTTTGAGAGATCATCATTCCACTATCATCCATTTCATGCCCTAATCATATCATTCATCATCCATATTCCATTCCATCATTGAAGATTGAGAGAAGATCGAAGATCGAAGAGCATTTTGAGTATACTTTGAAGTGGAGGAGCAAAAGTCCTGTATTGTTGATTCCTAGCAAGTTTGTTCCTCACTTGGGTTTATTTCTCAATCTCTCATAGATTTCCATATGCTTTCTAGACTAGATTTCAATTGCTTTGTAGTTTTAAACATGAATTGTGAGTAGTTCCTTTTAGTTTAGGGGATGAACCTTTGAAGTTGCTTGATGAATTAACTTTGTTGGATTGAATTATCATGAATTTAGTTTGTTTCAATCTATTTGGTCTTTGAATTGAATTGTTATTGCTTTTGCTTGATCACCAATTGCGTGCTAATAGGTTGTTGAATGAAGTACCGAAAGGAGAAGTTTGATTGCCCGAAAACCTAGATTAAACTAGTTAAAATTATCTAAACATAGAAGTTTTAACTAGGGTTCTTGAGATAATTTGATCTTTAACCTTGACTAAATCGAAATAACCACGAAAGTAGGTGCTTGGTTAGTCTTGGCAATTCGCTCTAGTGGCAAAATCTCATTGCGAAGTAATTTATGCGATTATCGACCCTAAAATGTACCAAATTAGTGACATACATGTTCAATCCACTTGTTTGATTCATAAAGTGATTTAGGTTTTATCCCCTGAACGTCTTTCTCATATTGATTTCATCTTGTGAATTGTGTGAATATTTGATTTATTTGACCTTTTTTAGTGACTAGAACTAGAATTAGTTATTCTCAATCTAAAACCCGACCGATTTAGCAATCACCTAGGAGGCTAGTTTGGTGCGTAGTTAGCAAAGTCCCTGTGGGATCGACCTTGATACTTGCTACACGAGCACCCGTGCACTTGCGGCCTATCAACTCTAGTTGGCCACATTCGAGCTTGTTGAAAAAGTGAAAGCTAATTAAATTAATCAAATGTGAATCTGTAGTGTTAAGTTAGTCTACCTATATGGGATTGGTATTAGCGGTGCGGCGCTATTACCCCTTAAGCACTTCATTTTCGTAATGATGAGGCATATGGAGTAGCCCATGTTGGGACGGTAAACCCTGTTATGGGCCGTTCAACTCCCGAAAAAAACTAACACCAATCTCGTTGAGCTTTCTAAAGCCAACGCTAATTAATGATTCGTTAATAAAAGTCTCACCTTGCGTTTCCTACGGCCCTCACTAAGCCAAGGGCAACATAAACAAGGGAAAGACATCGCTTAATTAGTCCTTTTCCCTTTAATTCGAGCTTGGATGTGAGTTTTTCGTGTGAATCGATCGGAATCATCCAGCACCCACTAAGCACTTGTGCAGATGGGATTTAGCTTTGCATGAGATGTCGGGAGTCGAAAATCTCTAAGATTGGCAATTGCTTGAGTTAGGTGTTTTCGTGGTGCTCACAACGGTTCCTTTTAGTTGATAAGTATCATTTTCTTGATTGCGATAGCATGATTCCTTGAAGCAAGCTGTTTTCTCTTTTCCTTTTCTTTTCTTTGTTTTGTTTTTCACTTTCCCTATCTCCTTTTTCTTTGGCTATTGTGGGTAGAGTCGCTACAAACCCTCATGAGACCACCTCGTCCACCTGGGCTGCCAGGGGGTTTAAGGGGCTTGGTGCATACGCTAAATGCACTCGTTTCCTCCCACGACAGAGGAGTTGGTGTTTAGTTTTTATTTGTTTTGTTTTGTTTTGCTCGAGACGAGCAAAAGTTCATGTGTGTGTGGGGGGTGTTTAGTCCCATTTTTGGGCCTAAATATCGCCTGTTATCTTGTCATTTTTGCTCGATTCTAAGTCTTTTTCATCATTTTTATTAGTGTTTTAGTTGTTTTGTAGGTTTTCGCACTTTTGGAGCAAAAGCAAGGTAAATGGGCTATTTTGAGGCTTTTTAGAGATTTCCCGAGCCAAGCCGGACCGGGAGCGGAAGCGGAAGCGGAGAAGACCTAGGAAGCTTTTCCCTAAGTTCGGTGTTGTTCAGTGGTGTAACACCCGCTACAGTTGGAAGAGAGCCTTGCTGCCCTAACATATTTCAATTTCGCCCTGTTTTGTCTCTTGAGCAACAAGTTCTTCTCTCCAGACCTTTCTCTAAGAATGACATGAAAGCAGCTCTGTTTAGTATTCCTAATTTCTTGTAAGTCCCCTGGCCCGGATAAGAGCGGAGCCAAATCAGCTCGCTAGTTGCCATAGCCATCGCTCTGTACTCAGCTTCTGCGAAGGATTAGGTACATTGATCCCTTCGGCTCGTCACGACGGTTGCTAGCGAGCGAGCCTGTCTGGCTTAAAGGGGGGTGCCTTCTCAGCAACTCGTGTAATGTCGGCCTATATTATTGCGAAAAGCCATCGACCAATAGTGCCCTAGTTACCTGCGGATCGGGCCGGCCAGCCTTTCGAGGTTTGGCTAAGCTGATTAAGATCGATTTATTAGAGTGAACTTTGATCTCCTTTACTTGATTGATAGGAAAGTTACCCTTGGCTATCTTACAAAGAGCCTAACTCTATCATCTAAAAAGATTTACACTAAGCGAAGCAGACTGGACTAAACCAAGGACACTTCTGGAAAGGTTTGATATTTGATTGATAACCGGTCAAAGAAGTCCTGCTGAACATGAAAACAGCCAATTGCTCTTCTTTCTTTTGGTAAAGCTCAACGGTCCTGTTCAAGGATTTCCGTATAAAGGGAAGCTGACTTAGTCGATTACTATTCTTGATATAGGTTAATTTTATTCGTTGATCAGGAAGGAATTTTTCGTAACAATAGGAGAGAAATCAGATATAGAGCATTAACACAGTCAATCCAGGGTGACATTGTGCATTTACTTCCGCTCATCTAAAGTCCGCCTGAATCAATATCGCCTTTTCCTTTTGCTGCCACGGAGAGCAATGTTCCCCCTCTTTCTTAAACAGCTCTCGCTCATTTATTTCACCGAACCTGAACCCTTCCACCAAGAAAACAAGCAGAGCGATCAGTGTGACCAAGGGAGCTATCATGCTTTTGCTGGCTTCTGGCCTACATTTGAGGGAAGAGTGTCAGAGTAGTTCCTAGGCGCGGAGGAGTTGAGAAGGCCCATCCAATCAAGCCAAGCCCTTCAAATATCACCGAAGTGAGAAGTTTTCATGGTTTGGCATCAAGCTCTTATACCTAAACATAAGAAGGTTCATCAAGAATTTTAGCACTCTTACTGCCCCTATCAACCTGCAACACGGTAGACTTCCTCAGCGGAAGGCTAAGAGAAAGAGAAGATTCCAAGGTCTATAACGAAGTATGAGAACAAGGAAAGCAGAGATTGCAACTCTTTTACCGGCTACTATACAGTATGAGAACAAGTGAAAGTAGCTGAAAATAACTCCTTTGTTTGAAGCACCAGGTCTTACTGTCGCTGACAGAAAGAAATGAAAGAGAGATTGCTTGACTGACATCTGATAAAAATAAAAGACGTGGAAGGGTAAGATCAAAGCTCCCCGGGAAAAAATCTCCTAGGTAGGTGTGGCTAACCATCCTGAAGGTTCCCGTCGGCCAACCGCGGAACAGGAGCATGTTTTTCTTCGTCGTCAGCTAGCGGACGCAAGCAGAGTGGGACCTTCTCCGATAGTCTCTTTCATCATAAGAATTCCGTATAAGATAAATCGATTCCAACCTTGGCTCAGGAGCTTCCTTAAGCCATACTACCAATTGCACTGGATTCTCTAGAAGCTCCCTTTTGGTATCCAAGATATTCCTAAGAGCCTCTCGTTCCTTCTCTTCTTCGAAAAGAATAAGGATTTGAAATGCCTTCTCTTCTTCGAAAAGAATAAGGATTTGAAATGATAATGATACAAATTCCTCGTCGTTCTACTGTGCTCCGTGGAGGAACTGCCTAAGCATACTTTTTCGGATCCAAACTTCTTTGTCCTTTCTAAGTCCCTTGTAGCAGGCGTTACAGCCCTTGGTAGGGAGGAAGAAAAGGGAAGAAAACAGGGTCGTCGCCCCCGTTACCTCAGCCGTGCCACCCGCTACGCCACAACAAGCGCAATTCACCAGGCTGGCCAGACGGACATCGCGCCCGCAATTGTCCCATGTCGTGTTTAGACCCGATTTCGTGTCTAAATACCGTCTAAATCCTTAGGCTTTTGACTTGTTTCATAGCTAGTTTTAACAACTTTTAACGCGTTTAGGTTATTTTTTGTAGTTTCCGAAGTTACTACTCAAAACGATGCTAAATAGGCCAATTGTGCACCAATCTTGGGAATCCCGAGATCCCCTAAGATTCCCCGAGCCCTGGTCGTATCGAAGGCAACGGATTAGAAGGGTCGGTCATGTCGAAAGGCAGCAGAAGCAACTGTTGAAGAGCACCCTGAAGAATCCTGTGGCCGAGAGAGACCGTGGCCACGGTCATATTGACCGTAGCCACGGTGTGATTGAGCTAATGCCTAAGGAAGGGACATTGCCACCCAAGATGGACCGTGGTCACGGTCACTCTGACCGTAGCCACTGTGAGATCACTACCCTGCCCAAGGAAAAATTTGGCTGAACAAGACCGTGGCCACGGTCTCCCATGACCGTAGCCACGGCGGTGCGAAGGAGCGAAAAGTTGTTAGCCCTAATCGCCTAGACCGTGCCCACGGTGCATGGGAACCGTGCCCACGGTGATGCGAAGCGAAGAGAAGAATCGCCTGCCTTACGCAGGACCGTGGCCACGATCACCTTCACCATGCCCACGGTCCCCTGCGGGACACTTTTGTCTATTGTGTAAAATGATGAGTTTTGAGTAACAACCTTGATTACTATTTAATGTATTTAGGTCATTTTAGCTAAAGATGTCTATCAAGCAGCTTTTATCTATCTTTTATGATACTTTAGCATACACTTTATCACAATTTAAGCTTTAGATTAGAGTGATTAGTGAAGATCTTTGCTGAGATTATTGGTTCTTGTATTGGATTCTCTTGAGTTTTATTGGAAGTTTGAAGATTATTCTCAACTTTGGAGCATTGGAGCTTTATTATTCTGAAGTTTTCTTCTTTGTCATCACAATCAATGAGAATTTCTTAACCTTTCTCTCTCTAATTTATTGCTTATTTATTAATCTCTGTTTTTGTTATTATTGGTATTGTTGGTATTATTGAATATTTATTGTCATATTGTCTACTCTTTTAAGCATGAATGAAGTTGTTGATGTTATTATCATGATAGTTAGGATGTTTAGTGGCTAGAACCTTAATGGGTTAGGGAGATATTAAGGGTGTGAATGGGTGATTAGGTTTGGGTTAGCAATATTAGTTAGTAACTAGTTAGGAAATCAACTTCCTAATCCTATCCTTCCCTCAAGTGGGATGTATTTGGGTGCAAAAGCATCCCGAATACATCCAACGCTTGTTGGAAGGTAGGAATTAGGATAGTTAGTATTCTAGTTCGCGAAAGCGCATAGAAACTAACTAGGAAATTCCGTTCCATTAACTCCCCCGGGTCTGTCGATGGACTTTGAGGAAGTTAATCCAGACTATCGTTTAAAGACGAAATCCGGTGGGTATTTTCTAACGGAGTTACCATTTGATTTCCCCTTCTCGTTACTTTCTTGTTGCGAAACCCTTTTCCTCATTTCCGTTTGCATCTCGAAAGTCTCCCAACACCCCCATTGTCTCACCTTTTTAACTGAACCTAGTGTGTTTGTGCTGTTTTTACCCTGAATTCTATCATCCTTTCATGATCGTAAACCCTACCTAGAGTCAATTAGTTACAGCTAAGGCCCCTAGCTCCCTGTGGAAGAACAATACAACCGAGGTCTTACAAACCATGTTACAACAAAATGGCACCGTTGCCGGATAGCAAGCGCACCTAGCTTAGCTCTTTGTCTTTAGGTTGTTTAAGATCATTTCACTGCTAGAGATTTTGTTATCCTTGGTTATTGGAAATTTGATTCTTCTGTTTGTTTCTTTTGTGCATGCGGACTCGATCTCGACGAGGCCAAACTCCTGTAACTCCACCGAACCCGAATCCGGAGAGCATTATTCGCCAAGCTAACGCCGGCTCGAGACGAAGAAGACAACAAAGGGAGCGAGAGATGATCGAAATTCCAATGGCGGAAGGAGAGCAAGTTCCACCCCGTACCTTAGCATCATACTCCTTACCATCGTCGGGTACGGGAGGCGATCCCATCATATTACTAGAATTACCACCGAACGCATCATTCGAGTTCAAGCCATATTTGTCGGAGATATTTGAGAACACTCCGTACCATGGAGGAGAGCATGAAAATCCTATTGACCACATCAACAGGTTCGAGCAACGCATCGGCTTCCTACAAATGAATGGAGTTTCCTCCAAATACATGAAGCTGAAGTTTTTTCCTCTTACTTTGAAAGGGAAAGCACTATTATGGCTCAACACGTGTCCGCCCGGAACCTATTCAACATGGGATGCCCTTAACTGCGACTTTCTTCAAAGGTTTTTCCCCAAAGATGAGACGTGTCCGTTGAGGCAAGCCATCATAAGCTTCAAGCAAGAGTCCGATGAGTCGTTATTCGAAGCATGGGGGAGATTCAAAGGTTTCCAACGGAGGTGTCCCCACCATAATCTTGAGGATTGGTTATTATTGCATCACTTTTATTCCGGACTTAGTAGCTCTTTGCGAGAATCCATCGATCATGCCTCGGGGGGCATGTTCCTCAAGAAAACGGCGGAGGAAGCAAACGTATTTCTTCACGAGCTATCTCAAAACTCTCCTCATTGGGGAGGCGGTCGTGGTCCAAGAGATGGTCCTCCTCTAGAAAGGAATCCTACTATTAAATTTTTCATGAATGTCGTTCTTGAGATGCAACAAAAGGCGGCTTTGGAGGAAACCACGAGGCAAGTAAAGGCAGCTCAAGAAGTACCTATACTTATTCCGGATGCCTGAGTCTTGGTATGTGATTTTTGTGGAGGTCCACACTCTTTGAAGCGATGTGAAGAGTATCAAACCGAGCAAGTCCAAGCCATTTATCCCAACAATAACCTCTCCTATACCAATCAAACCCTCATTCATCCTCGTGGGAATTACGCCTACAACCAACAAGCTCCACTAAACCAAAACCCACCCCCGGGTTTCCCAAATCAAAATCGCCGCCAATACCACCAAAACCACCACCAAAATCCTCACCAAGGTCAATCTTCCAAAGCACCCAAACCACCACAACAAGAAACCCTTGACCAAACCCTTCAAAAGTTGGCCTTATCTCAAGAAAAGATAGCCTTATCTCAAGAAAAGATGGCCTTAGATCGAGAATAAGACCAAACTCGCATTAAGAACCTCGAGTTACTCTTGGCTCAATTGGCACAACAATCTCAATCTATCCAATCTTTGCCTAGCCAACCCCAACCAAACCCGAAGGGACAACTTAATGCTATTACATTGAGGAGTGGCAAGGAGATTGATGGCCCTAGGATGGTGGGAGAGGAAGTCTTGGGTGACAAAGAAGGTGATGTGGTGGATGTCTCGGAGGAGGAAGATTTGATGGAGAAGCGGGAAAGTGAGTTAGTCTTAGGTAAGGAAGTTGAGGGAGTACATGAGGATGAATTGGGAGAATTTAGCAAGGAAAGAGAGGAGGTGGAGAAGTTAAGGAAAGGGAAAGGAAAGATGGTGGAAGAAGAGCCAATCCAACCTATTGAGAAACCAAAGCTACCGTCGGTCCCCTTTTCCCGAGAGGTTAGCAAAGCCAAAATCCGATGCAAAGTTTTCAAAATTCATTGAGATGCTCAAGAAGCTTCAAGTGAACATTCCATTTCTTGATGCCATTTCTGACGTCCCGTCCTTCAAGAAGCATTTGAAGGAGCTTCTCACGAGCAAGAGGAGGATTCAAGAGAAATCTACGATCCATTTGACAGCGGATTATAGTGCAATTATCGATAACAAATCACTGGAGAAGTTAGCTGACCCCGGAAGTTTTTCTATTCCATGCACCATTGGTGATATGCGGATTGGTCGTGCCCTTTGCGATCTAGGAGCAAGTGTAAGCGTCATGCCTTATTCGATTTGCAAGAAGTTGAATCTCGAAGATCTAGTTGCTACAACAATTAACCTCCAATAGGCCGACCGTTCAACGCGAAGACCTTTGGGAATATTGGAAGACATCCCAGTCCAAGTGGGGCGGTTTTTGATTCCTTGTGATTTTGTGATCTTGGAGATAGAGGAAGACAACAACATCCCTATTATTTTGGGAAGGTCGTTCCTTGCTACGGCGGGAGCAATTATTGATGTGAAGAATGGAAGCATGTCGTTGAATGTCGGGAATGAAAGCATCATTTTTCAACTTGAGGGGTCATTGAAAGGTCCTTCGTATGGGGACTCATGCTATGCTATTGATATGATGGAGTTTCTTGTTGATGTGTATATTGAGGACTCCCATTTTCTTGAATCTATTTGCGGCGATCCCTTGGGAGCTTGCTTATTGGAGTCCTTCCAATTTGAGACCGACGGCACCGATATTACTTTCTTCACCAACCTTCTTGACTCTTCACCCGTGCATGAGGAGATTATTATTGATGAGCCTTATATGGAGTGCATGGAGATTCAAGATGCGATCTAGAAAGGTATGTCTTCCTCTCAAATTCAATCTTCTACTCCTTTAGAGCTTAAAGCTTTACCCCCTTCCCTTCAATAAGCTTTCTTGGACGATGAGAAATCTTATCCTGTCATTGTGAATGCAAATTTGAATGATTTTGAATTGTCCAAGTTGCTTGATTTGCTTAGAAAACATAGGGGTGCATTAGATTATAAGATAGAAGATTTGAAAGGTTGTCCCCTTCCATATGCATGCATTCGATTGACTTGCTAGAAGATGCCAAGCCTACTAGGCAACCCCAACGTCGTTTAAATCCCAACATGCACAAAGTGGTTAAAAAGGAAGTAATAAAGTTGCTAGCTGCTGGGATCATCTTCCCTATCGCAAATAGCGAATGGGTAAGCCTGGTTCAGTGTGTACCCAAGAAGGGTGGAATGACCGTAATTGAAAATGACAAGAAAGAACTAGTTAGTACCCGGACCGTCACTGGTTGGCGGATGTGTATCGATTACCGCCAACTAAACAAAGTAACAAAGAAGGACCATTTCCCCCTTCCCTTTATTGACCATATGTTAGAACGGTTGGCGGGTCACTCGCATTTTTGCTTTTTGGATGGGTACTCGGGGTTCTTTCAAATTCCAATCCACCCCTGACACCAAGAAAAAACCACCTTCACTTGCTCATACGGGACATTTGCTTATCGTCGTATGCCGTTTGGTTTATGTAATGCCCCTGGGACTTTCCAACGTTGTATGATGGCTATTTTTAGCGATTTCATTGAAAAATGCATGGAAGTCTTTATGGATGATTTTTCTGTGTACGGTAATTCTTTTGATGACTGTTTGCTAAATCTGGAGAAAGTGTTAACTCGTTGTGAGGAAGTGGATCTAGTTTTGAATTGGGAGAAATGCCACTTCATCGTGGAACAAGGTATCGTTCTGGGTCACTTAATCTCTTCTAAGGGCATCGAAGTGGACAGGGCTAAAGTTGAGGTTATAGAGCGCCTACCACCCCCAGTTTCTTTTGATGACTGTTTGCTAAATCTGGAGAAAGTGTTAACTCGTTGTGAGGAAGTGGATCTAGTTTTGAATTGGGAGAAATGCCACTTCATCGTGGAACAAGGTATCGTTCTGGGTCACTTAATCTCTTCTAAGGGCATCGAAGTGGACAGGGCTAAAGTTGAGGTTATAGAGCGCCTACCACCCCCAGTTTGTTAAGGGGGTGCGTAGTTTCCTTGGCCATGCCGACTTTTGTCGCCGGTTCGTCAAGGATTTTTCCAAAATTGCTCGACCTCTAACTGATCTTTTGTGCAAAGATGCCCCTTTTCATTTTCATTGATGAGTGTCTTGAGTCGTTTTAAAGATTGAAGTAGGCTTTGATTTCCGCTCTGGTAGTTCAACCTCCGGATTGGACTTTACCCTTTGAGATTATGGCCGATGCGAGCGACTTCACCGTAGGAGCGTGTTTGACCCAAACAGTAGACAAGAAGCCAAGGGTCATCTATTACGCGAGCCATGCGCTTGATAGCGCCCAAAGGAACTACACTACCACGGAAAAGGAGCTTTTGCGATTGTTTTTACGCTCAACAAATTCCGGCAATACCTTATGTTCTCTAAGGTGGTAGTCTACACGGATCATGCCGCTATCAAATACTTGATAGGAAAGAAGGAGACAAAACCGAGACTTATACGGTGGGTCTTGCTTATGCAAGAATTTGATTTGGAAATCCGCGACAAGGCAGGCACGAAGAATGTCGTAGCCGATCACCTCTCGAGGATTCTTATCGACTTGGAAGACACCCAACCGATTGTAGATGCTTTCCCGGACGAGCGACTCTTGGTTATCAACTCTCATCCTTCGTATGCGGATATTGTGAATTATTTGGTGAGCGAAGTGATTCCTCAATACTTGAACCATCATCAAAAGAAGAAATTCCTCCACGACATGAAGCATTACTTTTGGGATGACCCTTTCCTTTTCCGTCTTTGCAATAACGGGATGTACCGGCGATGTATTCCCGAGAGTGAAGTGCAATCTGTTTTGATCCATTGTCACGAATTTCCGGTGGGAGGTCACGGTGGCCCCCAAAAGACGGCAGCGAGGGTTTTGCAAACCGGCTATTGGTGGCCGACTCATTTTCGTGACGCGCATTTGCATGTCAAGCAATGTGATAGGTGTCAAAGATCCGGTAAATCTCCCGGAAGAATGAAGCACCATTGAACTATATTCTTGAGGTGGAAGCCTTCGATGTGTGGGGATTGGACTTCATGGGTCCTTTCCCGTCATCAAGGGGTTTTCAATACATCCTAGTGGCGGTGGACTATTTCACAAAGTGGGTCGAAGCCATACCATGTGTAAGGTGCGATGGGAAGTTCGTTTCGAAATTCTTGAAAAAGACCCTATTCCCAAGATTTGGCATTCCACGGGTCATCATTAGTGACAACGGTTCCCATTTTATTGAAAAGAAATTCGAGTCTCTCTTGGCGAAGTAGGGCATCAAGCATAAGAAGGGACTCCCTTACCATCCACAAACACAAGGTCAAGTGGAAATCTCAAACCGTGCCATCAAGGAGATCTTAGAGAAGACGGTTAACTCTTCAAGGAAACATTGGGCAGAAAAATAAGATGAAGTCTTGTGGGCATACCGCATCGCTTTCAAGACACCGATCGGTATTACCCCTTAGCGTCTTGTCTATGGGATGGCGTGTCACTTCCCCGTGGAGCTTGAGCACAAAACCATTTTGGCAATCAAGAAGTTGAATTTCGATCTCATAGCGGCCGGAGGTAGTCGGTTATTTCAATTAGAAGAACTTGAGGAGTTGAGGCGTCATGCATATGAAAACAACAAGATCTACAAGGAGAGAACGAAAGCATGGCATGACAAGAGGTTGAACCGACGTGAGTTTGTGGTAGGCGATAGGGTTCTCATCTTCAACTCAAGGCTGAAGTTATTCTCTGGGAAATTGAGATCAAGATGGCCCGGGCCATTTGAAATTGTGAGAATTCTCCCCGCCGGAGTGGTTGAATTGAAAGATGCACAAGGAAAGTTTTTCAAAGCAAACTCATCGAAGCTCAAACCATACATCATGGGCGAGGAATATGTCGGGACAGTTGTGGCATACCTCGCGGATTTTGAAGATTGAAAAGCATCGGGATAGGTCGAGCTAGGACCTACAAAACAAGCACCCGGGTGAGGTATGAACTACTTCCCCCTCTTTTATTGTTTTCTTTCAATTTTTGTTTCTTTCATTTTATTTCCCTTGTTTTAGCATTTTTCATCTTCCTTTGTTTTATTTTAGAAAAAAATTGAGAAAAAAATTAGAAAAATCAAAAAAGTTTGAAAAGAAGAAAAAAGATCGAGAGCGGTTCTATGAGGGTCGGGGCTTGAAAGTGTTTTTGAGTGTTGGGAGAGTGTCCTTGAATGATAATTGAGCGAGAAAGAAAATGGAGTGGATGACAAGAGGGTAGATTTTAGGACTTAACAATTTTTCTCCAAGTTTTGAGCCTTGTAGGTACTGTGGATGGGCCGAAAGGGATCGTGCCCACGGTCTCCTGGACCGTGACCACGGTCAGAGTATGCAAGTTACTCCCAGTTCCCTCAAGCCGAAGTAGACCGTGACCACGGTGGGTTTCACCACAGCCACGGTCTCATCGCTGCTGATTCTTGAAAGAAAATTCTGTCCCGAAGATTATCGTGACCACGGTGTGTTTACCGCAACCACGGTATCCACCCTGCTTTTTCCCCTCTTTTTCCCCAGCCCGAACCACACCGTGCCCACGGTCTGTAGAAAACAGCGAATATGTCGGGGTTTCACTCTCATTCCCCTTCATTTCTCTTTCATTTTCTTCCATGCCCTCACACTCGAAAACCCTTCCCCAACCCTAAAACCCTAAATCCCTTGCCATTTTTGACAAATCCATCACCAATCTCCTCCATTTCTCTCCAATCTCTCCTGCGAATCTAACCCTAGCTGCGCACACTGTTGTTTTCGCCATTTCCGGTTCTATTCAAGCAAGATTCTGTGCTCCTTGTTCCTTGTGGGGCTTGAAAATAGCAAGAGAAGTTCTCAAAGTCTTCAACCCAGGTATTCCTTGATTGTTGGGGCATAAATTTTTGTTTTCCTTGCTTATTTGGGTTGAATTTGGGGCGAATTTCTTGAGATTTGGTTGAATGAGTGTGGTTGAACTTGGGGTTGAAACTTTCGAGGATATTTTTGTGTTGGGAGTGTTATTGGTGAACTCTTGGTTGAATTTTGTAGTTGGTTGTGAATTTGTGGTTGCTCGGGATTTATGGGTATTGTTTGTGTTGTGTTTCGGTGTATGGTGGTTGCTTGTGTTGCGGTGACTTCAATGGGTCGAGCAAAACGTGCCCGGACCGAGCTGGAATCGACCCGCGCCTCATCAACCTCTGCTGAGCCTGACAAAACCCGGTACAAGGGTCAATCGGCCTCGATTATTCAATGCGACCCGAAGATTAAGGTTAATTTCTCGGACGATATACACAAGGCACGGTCTGAGCGGCTCAAGAAGCGGAAAATCTGTGCTCCGGATCTCTATGATGAGGAGACGGCAAAGGATGTCTTTTGTAAGCCGAGCATGGACTTTTTCATTAAAGTCATGGGATGGGAGGTCTTCGCCACAATCAACGAACCAATCATCGAGCAACCGGTGCTCGAATTCCTTAGCTCTTTGGTGGTAAAGGAAGACCGCACATCCAACACCTTTTTCTCATACATTGTGAACAAAAAGGAGGTCGAATGTACGCTCAAAGATCTATGCAACACTCTAGGCCTTCCCTAAGACGACATCCTCTACGGAGAGTGTGTCAAATTCAATGAACAAGAAGCTATGCAAGCACTCACTTGCTGGAGGAGACGTTACCTGAAGATTCGATCACAACGAGCGAAATACTATTGCCCAAGCAACTCTAAGGCCAGAGATTTCTGTAATCTGAGCGTCCGCATCTTCCACCATATCATATCGAACTCCATTTTTGGTCGTGACGGCGAGCGTTCAAGCATCTGGAAAGACGACCTCTTCGTCCTCTACAATGCAATCAACAATCCCGGGTCAACACTGGCTCATGCATCCTCCATTGCCTTCGGGAAATAAGCCTCGAAACCCGGAACATGACTATTGGTATGGGTCACATCATCACCCATTTTCTAAGGAAGCAAGGGTTCGAGTCCTATCTAAGTAAGTGGACTCCCCGCTATTTCCCTGATCCTATCGACGGTGTTTGTTTAAGAAAGATGGAATTCTTGGAGAAACTCAAGACGCGAACATTATACCGTCACGGGAACGACCCTCATAGCGTCGTGATTCATTTGGGCGACGACAATGCCGAGCAACGTCTAGATGTCACCGACCAACGCAATTGGTCGTGTGGCCAAACTTTTCGGGATCGTTTTGTGTGGGTGGTCCCAGGGATCGCGAGGAGGAGGGTGAAGGAGAAGAAGAAGATAAGGAAGAAGAAGATGAGGAGGAAGAAGGGGGTAAACAAGTACAAGGAGACGAAACTGAGCCGAGTCAACTACGGGACGCCGCTCTTGAGCATATCAGCGAGCAACTCCAGGAGCTTCATGATGTGTTTCAAGTACAACGGGAGCTTATCTAAAACCAGCAGCTCTTGATCGAAAACTTGCAAGGATTGATCGAGATCCAACAGGAGACGCTGGCTAGCATCCAATCGTAACTCCAACCCCGTTCTCCGCCGGGAGGGTCCGCTTGAGGACCATTTGTAAGCACTCCACGCCCCACCTGAGCTTTATCACTGTTTCTATTTACTTTATTTTGTGAAGTATAAGTGTGGGGGAGTGCTTTTTCGGGGTTTTGGATGCGATGTCTGGTGGTTTTGGGTTGTTGATCTCTCGGTTTCATTTGGCATGAGTTAGCATATGTTGGGGATTGTTCAGTTAGGATGCTCGGATTTGCCTTGTCTTGTTTGTCTTTCATGTATTGTCGGGTTGTCTCATGGTTGTTTGTCGGTTGTTTTTGTGGGTTGGACTGTTTATTTAAGCATGTCTCGTTTCTCTACCCTTTTTATGTGACACGTTCCCACAATGAGGACATTATGGAGTTTTAAGTGTGGGGGGGTGGGGAGATATTCTGTTTCAAGGTAGATCACCTAGTCGTTTTGTTCTTTGTCTCTCTAGTTTTTGCTTAAAATTTTAAAAAATTTTGTGTGAAAAAGGAGAAAAAAGGGAGTGAAAACCTTTTTGGTCTTTCTTTTCGTTTTTGATTTTGTTTTGCTTTGTTTCCTGGATCTCGTTATCGAAGTTGAGAAGCCGTTCTTAAACTTCTTTTTAAAAAGTAATCGGTTGGAGCATTTTCGACCCTAACTCGGGTTCTAGTCCAGACTTACCCTTAATAGACCCCCTTCATTAAGTGTCTTGTGAGACCCCCGTTCCTTTCTTGTTTTGTTGGGAACCCGGAGATTCTAGGGGCTTGTGTCTGAGTTTGTTTCGTTTCTCGTTTAGCAAAAGCAAAAAGTGCAAAAAGAAAAGAAAAGAAAAGAATGAAAAAGGAAAAAGAAAGAAGAAAGCTTTCATAAGATATAATAACCTGAATAAGTGGAGCGTGTCGTTGAAGACATTAACCACCATACACTTAGCCAACCTACACGGGCCCGGTATTCGTGGTACGGCACTGGATACCCCTTAACCCTCCTCCTATATCGCTTTGCGACGGAGAGGCGTATGGAAAAGACCGTGTTGGGAGGGTATACCCCTTATATGGGCCGTCCAATTCCCGAAAGTAAGGCTAATACCGACTTTTAAAAACCAAAAAGAAAAAAAAAAGGAGAAGAAAGAAAAGAAAAGTTTTGCTTCTAAAATGAGTGGGGCCTCCCCTTGCATCACCTACGGCCCTCACGAAGCCAAGGGAGACCAAATGCGAGGGAGGGCAACACTCCTCTCGGTTGTTTCGTTGTTTTCAAATTCGGACGCGAGTTTTTAAAGTCTTTTGGTTCCCGTTAAAACCCTTGTTGTGCTTTTGCTATTGGGTTTCACTCGTTACAAGGTGTAGGGAGTTGAAAATCTTCAAGATCGACCTTTTTCTGAGTTTGGTGTTTGTGAGATGCTCCTAACGGTTACTTTAGGAGGTTTAATCACGTTTTCTTAGTTTGGATTGCGAGATCTTGTGAATCAAAGCCTTTGCTTTTCGTTCCTTTTTGTTTTCTTCGGTTTTGTTTTCACTTTCCCTCTCTCCTTTTTCTTTGGCTTTTGTGGGTACAGCCGCTACAAACCCTCACGAGTCCATCTCGTCCACCCGGGCTGCCGGGGGGTTCAAAGGGCTTGGTGCATACGCTAAATGCACCCGTTTCTTTCCCACGACAGAGGAGTTAGTGTTAGTTAGTAGGTTTTTTTTTTTTGCTTTGCTCAGGACGAGAAAAAGTTTAAGTGTGGGGGGTGTTTAGACCCGATTTCGTGTCTAAATACCGTCTAAATCCTTAGGCTTTTGACTTGTTCCGTAGCTAGTTTTAACAACTTTTGACGCGTTTTGGTTATTTTTTGTAGTTTCCGAAGTTGTTACTCAAAATGATGCTAAATGGGCCAATATTGCACCAATCTTGGGAATCCCGAGATCCCCTAAGATTCCCCGAGCCCTGGTCGTATCGAAGGCAGCGGATTAGAAAGGTCGGTCATGTCGAAAGGCAGCGGAAGCGGAAGCAACTGTTGAAGAGCACCCTGGAGAATCTTGTGGCCGAGAGAGACCATGGCCACGGTCATATTGACCGTAGCCACGGTGTGATTGACCCAATGCCTAAGGAAGGGACATTGCCACCCGAGATGGACCGTGATCACGGTCACTCTGACCGTAGCCACGGTGAGATCACTACCCTGCCCAAGGAAGAATATGGCCGAACAAGACCGTGGCCAGGGTCTCCCATGACCGTAGCCACGGCAGTGCGAAGGAGCGAAAAGTTGTCATCCCTAATCACCTAGACTGTGCCCACGGTGCATGGGAACCGTGCCCACGGTGATGCGAAGCGAAGAGAAGAATCGCCTGCCTTACGCAGGACCGTGGCCACGGTCACCTTGACCGTGCCCACGGTCCCCTGCGGGACACTTTTGTCTGTTGTGTAAAATGATGAGTTTTGAGTAACAACCTTGATTACTATTTAATGTATTTAGGTCATTTTAGCTAAAGACATCAATCAAGCAGCTTTTATCTATCTTTTATGATACTTTAGCATACAGTTTATAACAATTTAAGCTTTAGATTAGAGTGATTAGTGAAGATCTTTGCTGAGATTATTGGTTCTTGTATTGGATTCTCTTGAGTTTTATTGGAAGTTTGAAGATTATTTTCAACTTTGGAGCATTGGAGCTTTATTATTCTGAAGTTTTCTTCTTTGTCATCACAATCAATGAGCATTTCTTAACCTTTCTCTCTCTAATTTATTGCTTATTTATTAATCTCTATTTTTGTTATTATTGGTATTGTTGGTATTGTTGAATATTTATTGTCATCTTGTCTACTCTTTTAAGCATGAATGACGTTGTTGATGTTATTATCATGATAGTTAGCATGTTTAGTGGCTAGAACCTTAATGGGTTAGGGAGATATTAAGGGTGTGAATGGGTGATTAGGTTTGGGTTAGCAATATTAGTGAGTAACTATTTAGGAAATCAACTTCCTAATCCTATCCTTCCCTCAAGTGGGATGTATTTGGGTGCGAAAGCATCCCGAATACATCCAACGCTTGTTGGAAAGTAGGATTAGGATAGTTAGTATTCTAGTTTGCGAAAGCGAATTGAAACTAACTAGGAAATTTCGTTCCATTAACTCCCCCGGGTCTGTCGATGGACTTTGAGGAAGTTAATCCGGACTATCCTTGAAAGAGGAAGCCCGGTGGGTTTTTTCTAACGGAGTTACCATTTGATTTCCCCTTCTCGTTACTCTCTTGTTGCGAAACCCATTTCCTCAATTCCGTTTGCATCCCGAAAGTCTCCCAACACCCATTGTCTCACCTTTTTGACTGAACCTAGTGTGTTTGTGCTGTTTTTACCCTGAATTCTATCATCCTTTCATGATCGTAAACCCTACCTAGAGTCAATTAGTTGCAGCTAATGCCCCTAGCTCCCTGTGGAAGAACGATAAAACCGAGGTCTTACAAACCACGTTACAACAGGTCGCGCCCGCAGTCCTGTGTAATTCTGAATACCCTGGCTGGTTTTCTCACCCTTCGCGCCCGTCATCTCCGAGGTCGCACCCGGACCTCCTGCATTTCAACGCGCTTGTTTTAGCCAAAACGACGGTGTTTTGGGCAACTTCCTTGCATTGTATATAAACTCCAAGTAAACGATTATCTTGGGGGGATTAGATTTTAGTTTTAGAGACTACTTTTCAGCTTTGTATTAGTGATTTTTGGAGAGAGATTAGTGAGAGATTAGCCTTAATTATTCTAGGGTTTTGGTGGATTTTTGGTGTTGTTCATTGATTGAGGATTCAATCAATTGAAAGATTTTTGGATTATCATTTCCTTTGTTTCCTTTGTTCATTTCCAGCATTTTGATGAGTATTCTCTTCCCTTAACTCCTTTATTAATTGCTTTGCTAATTACTTTCATTGTTTTGCTTGTTCTTGATTGTTTGTTGTTAGAAATCATGCTTAGGGTTGGTTTGGATGTTGTTATCTTAGTTAGTATCATGATTAGTGGCTAGAAATCCTATGGGTTAGGGGGTAATTAAGGGTGTGAATGGGTGGTTAGGTTTGGGTTAGCAATATTAGTGAATAATTAGTTGGGAAATCAATTTCTCACTCCTATCCTTTCCTCAAGTGGGATGTATTTGGGTCCGAAATTTCCCGACATCCAAAGCTTGTGTCAGAAGGTAGGAGTAGGGACAGTTAATCCTCACTCACGAAAGTGGAAGGAGGTTACCTAGGGAATTCCGTTTCAGTAACCCTCCGGGTCCATGGTAGACTTTGGGGAAGTTAATCCAGACTATCCTCAAGAGAGGAAGCTCGGTGGGTATTTTATAACGGGATTGCCACTTGATTCTCCCTCCTTATTATTCTCTTGTTGCAAAACCCATTTCCTCATCCCCGTTTGTATCCCGAAAAGCCTCCGAAGCCCATTTCCTTTCCTTGACCTACCTTAGATTTCTTTCTCGCGTTGTGACCCCTTTTCAACCAATTCCCTTACCCTAGCAATCTTGACCCGACCTTAGACCTAGTTTCTATGACCAAGGCCCCTCGGTCCCTGAGAAGAACGATAAAAACTGCGGTCTACAAAACCACGTTACACCCATCTGGGGAAGAGGTTGGTGGGTCTTCACGTCCTCCTCTGGTACCTCTATCTGAAGGTCGTGGAAAAGGCATTCTGCTTGAAGGTCAGAGTTCCACAGGGTCTCATCGCAGCAGATCTGTCTCTAGAGATCCTCATCCTCTAAGCATGAAAGAAGACATGATCACTCAAATGTCATTAGAGGACCCTTTCAACCAGGGAGATTCTTATCATCGTGGGGGAGGCTCTTACCACAGAGAGGGGTATGGCGAAGATACACGGGTACCTTCCTTTTGGGATGAGGATGCCTCAGAGTCCAGCGTTACCAACCGACCCTCTCGTTCTCATAGGACTCCTGCTTCGGTACGCTCTAGTCATCAGGGTCGAGAGATAGTGGTAAGAGATCGCGATTCAGGTGCATCTGTAGGGTATCCTGGCGGTCATGCCCTAGCAGACGACGCTACCTAGTGTCTTGTGTAGACACCGGATTTTGGCACATAAATATATAGCATAACTATATATAACGAAGAAAAATAAAGAAGGAAAAGTCGGTCTTTACACTAGATTTTAGCATAGTTTTATATACACTTTTAATGTAATTTTTATTATTTCTTTTTATGTATTTTTAGTTAGAAGTTAGCAAATTAGAAAATAAGGGAAGCCATCCAAGTCACATCCCAGAAGGTCCCGAGATCGAATCCTCACAAAAACACTCAAAACAACTCTCAAAAGCTAAATAGCACATGCCATCTCCGTCCAATGTGAACCTCCTTTTCCCTAAGCAGGTTGACTCCACACACCACCGTCCATGCATGCGTGGACGAGAGGAAATCCATCCCCCCTGCCTGAAGGCCGGTTGGCCTTGGTGGTTCCGCCCACACGTGGTCAATTGACCACGTGCCACCGTCCATCTCCATACACTCCCTCTACTGCCTAGAAACTTGCATTGTTGACTGCCACAACCGAGGTGAATGAATGTGTATATATATACATGTATTATCCACCCTCTACTCCTCCTATAAATGCCATCCTTCTCCAAGTCATTTTCACTCAATCATTCACCCATCCTTCTCCCTAAACTCTCATTCATCCATTCTCTCATTCCTCTCATCTCTCCCTACTAATCTCTATTCTAATATCATCATTCCACCAATCTTATCCTATCACCTTTCCACTATTCTCTTACTATCCTAATCTCCTTATACTGGTCCTCTTAAACCGCTTAATCCATACTCTCATACTATCCCCACCATTCTTACCTAAAACCCTCACAAAAGCATCCTAAAACACCACTAAAAACTCTCAAAAAAACCCTTTCTTCCTACACCTTTTCTATCATCTTTCCACCATATTCTTACCATTATTATCTCCTTTCGCCACTTCTTTAAGCCCTCTTATCTCCATTTTCATCTTCCTTCCATTATCCTTCCATAAAACCCTAAAAACTTCACAAAAAGCCTAACCTTTCTACTACCCAAAACACCACAAAAAGAGTTTTTCCTACCCCTTTTCTTATCCCTTTTCCATACTTTTCTCCATCCACTTTTGGCACCATTTTGGCATATTCAAGAGGAGTATTCAAGGCGTCCAAAGGGTACTATAACTAAGGCTAGGCAAGGCTTCCCTAAAGAAAGGTCACAATGTAAGCAAAAAATTACTCGGAGGTACCCCGATATTTGAGGAAACTACTTTTCGGTACCCCAACTTTTCAAAACGCATTTTGAGGTACCCTTAATTTTTGGGTTAATAATTATTTGGTGCTTTTCCGGCCATCAATTTTATTAAGTGGCCGAAATACCCTTATTCTTCTTCTTCAAGGGTATTTCTTCAAAAATGGAAGAACAAGGGTATTTCGGTCACTTAACCAAATTGATGACCGGAAAAGCACCTAATAATTTCTAACCCAAAAATTAAGGGTACCCCAAAATGAGTTTTGAAAAGTTGGGTTACCTGAAAAACATTTCACCAAAAGTTAGGGTACCTCCGAGTAATTTTTTGCAATGTAAGCTTCTAAGTGTTTCCCTTTTATGTAAATAAATTCTTGTATATGATGTATCTTTCTTTCTTTTATTCTTTTGCATGTTCAATGAAGTAATTCTATAAAGTTATTATTTATTTCCCTTCCAAACTTTATCAAAAACACGTCTTTAAACTTTTAGTAGTCTTTCCTTTTGTGAGAGGCGAACTCTTAAAGTTTACTTTTCTTGTTCGTAGCCTTACCCCCGAATTCATTCTTGGGTTTCGCAGCCGGAGTCTTTCTTTCTTTTCTTTTTGGTTTTGTCTTGGCTTTTCCCTTAAAAAGTCAGGTGGCGACTCCCATTTCGAACCAAAACACTTCGGAGATTGCATAAACTATGGTTAACATGGTTTTACAATGTACCGATGCAACTTTAAGGCATTCTTTGTATATTTCTAAATAATATTTGCATAAATCGCTTTCTTCCGAGCCTAACATTTCAATGAGCAAATTGGTTAACTTTAAAAGAATTTGGAACAAGTGGATGTTCACTCTTAAAGGTTTAATTCAAAGACTCATAAAATGCATAAGTAAAGGGAAAGTGATTTTACAAGATATTATTGATGAAGTGTACGATTAATTCCTTAAAGAGTTTTTAAAGGTTAAACCCCAGTACAAATCACCGAATCACACCCCAATCCAAACGTGGACGTTCGGAAGCCCGAACGACGAGGAAAAATGTCCACATAATTTTGGCGACTCCACTGGGGAGTTTTTCTTAAAGTGGGTAAAACTTGAAAAAAGTTTGTGTGCTTTAAATCTTTTGGAAGGAAAATGAATTTTACTTTATATTATTAGGTCATTCCTTTTAGGCATAATGTATTGCATATACCGGGGCACTCCTTTGACATGTAATATGTCGTAGGAGCACATAAATCGGCGGTATTAGGCTTTTTTCTTTAAACCACAAAAATAACCCATGGGATGCCGGATCGGCTATACTCAATTGGTGCACTTACACCGAGAGAGCATTAGTCACCACATCCACTCATGCATCACTCTACGAGGTCTCCACTCGAGCCTCCAAGAGCAATACCCCACAAATTCAAGTTGCCTTTACAACAAGAATACACCGGGGCGAGCACATGAGCCGCTAAGCTTTATCCAGCCAATAAACCCCTTTTGTACATAGAGCCTTAGTTTAGGATACCCCTGGTTCATATGTATGTTATGTGCTATGTGTTTAAATTTTGTTGTAAAGAGTCGACCCATGTTTAGGAATGTTGTTCTTGTCCATATAGTAGTCATTGGGCTGAGAAGAGTCTTGTTCACCAACTAAATTAATTAACCTCAAAAATTATGGTTAACCTAGTGGTTGGTCCCATTATCTATAAAGGTTAATATCTTAGTCTATAAAGTAAACTCAACTTGCCTTTGATGATTCTATATGGCCCTTTATGAAATCTCCTTAGCAAAGGTCCAATAAACCTAATTAAAGTCAAAACAAAGCTAGTGGGTAAAGTCTAAGACTGCATAACAATCATCGGGCTAGGGTAAATTAATTTATGGAGTTAATTATCGAATCTGTCACACTTATGGCCGGCCCGTGGTTAGGCCCAACTATATCAGATTTGATAATTAAGTCCATAAATCAATTATAACTCGCCCGTTGTTGGTTTTATCCTTTATGATACCTGCTTTCTAGTAATTAAATTAAAAAAAAAAGTAGAAAGAAGGGTTGTCAGTCCTGTTATCGTTATTTTAGTCTGCGTGGCAGTTAACATGGCTCGAATTAAGTCTGAGTCAGTAGCCCAAATTACGGATTCTCCTTAAAACGGTTGGCCTGTGGATGGGGCCCATCCAAATTGAGAAACCCTGATTTGTGCTCCTTGACTTAGGCTTTATTCGCCATGCTTGACTTTATTCGGCCTCTTGTAATGATTAGTTGGCCTTAGGTCCAATAAACCTGATTTAAAGTCCAAACCAAGTTGGTGGATTAAGTTTCAAACTGCATAATAACCACCGGGCTTGATTAAATTAATTTATTGAATTAATTGTCAAATCCATCATACTTATGGCCAGCCTTTAGTTAGGCCCAACCATATTGGATTCGGTAATTAAGTCCATAAACTAATTACAACTTGCCTGTTGTTGGTTTTATGTGAACAACAAAATTCTCCCTTTGACCCCCATATTTCATATTTTGCACCACCCTCTGAGACTTTAGCCATTCCGTATCATGAGAACCCCCAAAATCTGAATGATCAATCTAATGGTGGGGAATATATGGGAACTTTTTCGAAGACCTTAACTGATCAATCATGTGATTATCCCTTGCATTTTTATGATCAACCTTATGGTAAGGATTAAGTAGAAAACTCTTATGATCTTCCCCCATGTGATGTTGTTGAGTCCTATCCTTTGTGCTCACATTGTGATTCTCCATACCATGATTCTGATTCTTGTTTTCAACCTAAAGTGGATGAATTCTGTGCGAAAATGACTGAGTGCATGCGTGAATTTTTACATGAGACTAGTTCTAGGGTAGAAACTTCATCTTCACCAGTGGTTGATTCGATAGTTGAAGTAGAATATTCATCATCATTGAGTCTTGAATTGCATGATAATTCTCTTTTGTATGATTCTGATGAGGATGATGCCTATTTTAGCAGACCTAGTTTTGCATGTATTGAGCTTAGCAATTCCTTAGCTCTAGCTACATCTAGAAAGCATGAGAGAATTGATGATTTTGTGTGTGATGATGTAGAATTTGATGAAATCATGTTAGATGATGAACCATTGTCCACACCATTGTCCATGCCTTTGTGTGAAGAAAAGGTTGAGTCTAATGAATGCCCTAGTGATTCTGATATACTTGAACATGAACTTGTTGAGAGTGAAATCGAATCTTTTGTGATTGAATGTGTGCTTGATACTGAACTATTCACTTTCATTAAGGATCATTGTATTAATGAGACATTATCTACCCTTTCCTGTGAATCCATAGAAAATAATGTGAAATCTCGTAATGATGAACTTGAGTCTTTGGGGATTGATCCTGTGTGTTTGAACTTGGTTTGTGAAAATGATATTTTTGATGGTGATATGCTTTATGAATTGTTGTTTGCATCCAAGTCTTTACATGAGAAGGTTAAGGAGTGTGTTGTATTGCCCCCTCCCGTTGATTTGCATACTCAATCTCCATTTACAAGTCAATAGGAGGATTCATTTGTCATATCTCCATTTATAGTTCCTAGGAAAGTTGTATGCATTCCTGTAATCCGTCATTTCTCTGACTTTTCTAAGGCTTTTGATAAACTATTGTGAGCACTAACGTTTGCTGATGAAATTTTGAGATTGTGCTCTTATGTTCACCATTTTGAGATGCATGCGAGAATGCATGACTTGTTACTACGGGCGTTGAATGGTTCTGACATGGTTGCTAGCATCTTGAGGTGAGACAGATTGGCTGAGGATCCATAGATGGTTTAATTATTCTGAGACTTCATTGTTTGGGCATATTCAGTACCCAACCAGGTAATATCCTTCCTTATCTTTCTTTTCTTCTTTTGTTTTCTTTTGGTGTGTTTCTTGTTCTTTTCTTTTGGGGTGCTTGCTTACCTTTACTTCTATTTCCAATGAGGACACTGTTGGCCTTTTTCTGTGGGAGTAGGGGTGGCATACATGCCAGCTTATGTTTTTCTTTTCTTTTTTGTGTGGTGTCACCTTATTCACAATGAGGAAATTGTAGAGTTTTTGTGTGGGAGTGGGGTGGCACAAGTGCCTTACCAGTTTTTGGAAGAGAAACAACTATTGTTAACATTGAAATTAGGTGAAATTTTTTTAAAAAAAAATTCGGCTAGAGGTAGTTTGTATATGGTTGTGTCGTTGATTGCTAGAATAGTGCAATTGCTTAGTTAGGAATAGTTAGTGAATATTAGATAGGCTTTAGGCTTGATTGTTGCTTTTCCTAAACATAATAACCTCACATATATTCGCAACCATGTGGTCTCCTTACAAATTCACTTCTTGGTTGGTTAATGTGATGATCTTGGTTTAGGAGGAAAGTTTTAGCTTCTTGAATATCCATGTTCTAAATAAAGAAAAACTAAAAAATTGGAAAAATAAAAAAAGTTAGTACACCTAAACGGGTTGGTATGAGTGGCACAACGCTCTTACCTCTTAAGCACTTCGTATGTGTATGGAGTAGCCTGTGTTGGGAGGGTAAACCCCATTTATAGGCCTTTTAATTCCCGAAAATGCTAACACGAAAATAGTGATCTAAGAAATTCTGAAAAATTCACTACTAGAAAATGGCCCAAATTATGACCCTTTATGCTTGACCCTTTGTAATAGGGTCAACAAAATTTGGAGCTGAAAAGGGTCGGGCGTCGCTTTTTAAAGCGAAAAACTGGCGGACTATTAAAAGGGTCAATAAAGCCTATAAATCAGGCGCCGAATTGTCCATTTTAATTGGGCCTATGTGCGACCTCATAAATTTAGGGTCTGAAGACCTAATTAATTAGTTGATATAGCTAGCACTAGGTGTAGGCGCGCGACAATTGAAATATTGTTGGTTCACCTACATAGATTGGTGTAAATGGTGCAGCACTCACGCCCCTTAAACACCTTGTATGTGTATGGAAAGGATCTATGTAGGAAGATTTGACCCCTTTCAGGGCCGTTCAATTCTCGAAAAACCCAACACTAAAAAGATTAATGGCAATAATTGTGGAACCTTAATCTATGTAACCTGCGGCCCTCACCAAGCCAAGGGCAACACTAAATAGAGAGGGGAACCACCAATAATTCATTAAATAAGAGCATGGGTGTTTGAGTAATTATTTCTAACCAGTTGAACTTGACTTGAACAAAAACAAGCTGGAAACACTACACTTGAGCACGAGGAACCCATCAAGCTTATGCATGAGTAAGGTGAAAAATGTGAAGTTTAGTAATAGTTTTGCAAGTTGCCTTGATAGTTCTTGTTAACTATTCTGAGTTGAGTGAATGCATTATTTGAGTAGTTAGCTTCGCGATCGTGTGTGTGAACCTCCTTTATGCTGATCTTTTTCTTGATTTCGTCTCTTATCTTTACAAAGTGTTTCTCATCCCTTTTTTCCTTATTTTTTGAGTCTTCTTTTCTTTTCCTTTCTTTCTTTTTCTTTTATTTTCTTTTCTTTTTCTTTGCTTTTGTGGGTATAGCGTCTACAAACCCTCACGAGATCTTCCTCGTTGGCTTGGGCTGCCAAGGGGTTTAAAGGGCTTGATGCATTTGCTAAATGCATCCATGATTCCTGTGAAAGTGAGTTAGGGTAGTTTAGTTTTATTTTCTTTCTTTGTTTTAGTTTGCTCGGGGCGAGCAAACCTTTGTGTGGGAGTGTTGTTCGGTCTCATTTTGAGCCAAATTAAGATCGTAAATTAAGTATATTTGGTTGTGAATTCTTCACTTGATTGGAAAATTAGGGTGATTTACAAGTCTTTGTCAAAGAAAGGGTGAAGAAGAGCAGCTCGCACTAAGCGCTGCCAGCGCCCATCAAGCGCTCCCAACGCCTGAAACAAAAAGGGCTGGAAGACAAGGCGCTACCAGTGCCGATCCGAACGCTCCTAGCGTCTCACTCCGGAAAATCAATGACGGAACAGCGACAAGCGCTGCCAGCGTCTATCCTCCACTGCCAGCGTTTGAGAGTCCTATCTATTTTAGCGCCGCTAGGGTTTCGCTTTTCTTATTCTTTTTCTACTCTCATTATAAATAGCCTCCGTGTATATGAGGGAGAATAACTTAGTGTTTATCTTAGTTTTTCCTTAGTTTTAGTTTAGTTTTAGTTTTATTTTTATTTTTAGTTTTAGTTTTAGTTTTATTCTCTAGTCCTTTCATTGTAATTTACTTTTTCTGCAGTTTAATTCAAAGCAATCTTACCTTTCAATTTCTCGTTTCCTTCTCGTTTTTATTCACAATTATTTACAGTTCTCATTATTTCAGTCTTTTTAATTTTCGTTTCAACCCAAAAATCCAATTTTTAATGAAGAGGAGGATTAAGGTTCGTCGAATTCTCGTGACAGGAGGGTTCAGGCAGTCTTAGTAATCCAAATCACGCCTTTTTTGTTTGTTCGGGAGGAAGTTCGTGATTCAAGTTCAACGCGGAGTGAAAGAATTCAGGTTAATGTTTTCATTCTTTAAATTCAGTATTAGATTCAGTTTTTATATTCATCGCTATAATTTACTTTCTTGAATATGCATGCGTTTTCTAGTTCAGTTTCTTGTTCTTGTTCCATTAGGTTAAGTTTTATTTTTCAATTCATGTTTTCTTTAGTAATTATTAGGTCTTTCTTGAATATCCCTGTTTCTCATCTATTTCACGTGACCAGACCCGCAGTTGCCGCCAAGGCCGCTGCAAGTGACCTATGTTGACCAACGTCCAAACCCACGACAACCAAACATCGCACCTGACGTCGTTCCTCCTTCTCTCTCCTTGTTTGCTTGATATTAGGTCTTGATGTGTTGAGTTAAGACCCAAAAACAAAAAACAGATTGAGAAATTGACATGCTAATGGAATGAAGAGAGGGATTTGTGCTTGGTTGTGTCAAACTTAGATTGTTGTTTAATTTAAAATAGTCGTGGTGATTCTCAGTGGTGGTTGAGTGCCGAATTAAGTGATGGTGGTGTTGTTGGCGATTGGACTGGTAGATGTGCTGGTGATCGAGTGGTGGATGAATGAAGAAGGAGGAGAAGAAATGAGTTTGTTTATGGTTTTGATGGGTTGAGTTTTATAGATATTTGGGGGAGGAGAGAGTGCAGAGAAAAGATATGAAAAAACTGGTCCCCGTCCAGTCAGTTTTTAAAAATGTATGACACCTACCAGTAATTATTTGATTAAACATAGGGGTATTTCTGTCTTTTCATATATACATCACCGGAATTCAGTCAAAATGGTCGGAAAATCACCCAACAACCAATTCTTTGAAGATGTGGTCCCTTCGAGTGCATTAAAAAAATGTTGTCCCCTTCTAGTTGGATTGGATTGGATAAGTTATAAAACTTTTTGGGAAATTGTGTTTTTAGATAAGATGTTTTTTGGGAAATTGTGTAAGATTTGGATAAGTTTTGCTTGTATTGGATTGGATTGGATTGGATTGGATTGGATAGGTTAGTGTAACCTATCCAAATAACATGACCATACTCTAACTTCATAAGTTAAAAATAATTTAATATGTTATTTTAAATAATTTGCGCTTGAATTATAAAAAGATTTTGATGAAATTATATCGTATATATAATTATCATAGAAAGGTATTAAAAATAAAATAATAAAGATAATGTGAAACAACATTAAATTATCGAAGCAAAAGATGAAAGAGAATCCAATATAAAAGTCTCTGATTTTGTTTATAAAAGTAAAAAAAAAAAACAATGCAAATTGTAGCATCAAGATTTGAACATGGGACCTCAAGGTTCATGGATGTAACACCCCGCATTTCTTTTTAACTGACTAACTGTGATGTTGTTGTTTATTTTAAGTGTTTAAATTATATCTGTGTGATATTTTAATGTGTTATTTTATTTTTAATTTGTGTTAGTTCTTGTAGTATTAATTAGTTTACTGGTTACTAATTAGATGTTGAGAAAAGAAAAAAAAGAGTGAATAAGAAAAAGGAATAAGAAAATGAAGGGAAAAGGAGAAAAGAAAAGAAAATAAAAACATTAGGGGAGGGGGGGTATCACGTTAAACACATAGAAAAAGAGAGGGGTTGAGAGAGAATAAGAACAAGAAGAAGAGGAAGAAGAAGAAGATCTGACAGTCCGATTTTTGGTTCCGATCGACGCCCAAATGACCTCCGATCGACTTCAAATTTTAGTATGTTGTTCCTGACACATTCCTCTTCATATCCAACGGTGTGATTGTCGTTTTGACCTCTCTAGCTCGAGTTATAGCCCAGAATCAGAGACTTACGGATTGTGTTGTTTCACTAATTTTGGTGAGTAATTTCTTATCTTTCTTTGATAAAATTGATAGGGAAAGATTTTGATTATGATTTATACTCGAATTTGGAATTGAATTGCATGAATTTGAGTTGTTTTTAGGGTTTAAAAGATTAGAAAACCCTAATTGGAGTTGTTAGAAACCAACCTTTGGTTTGCATGTGTTGGATTGTTAAAGTATATGATTTTGATGAGACTTGATGTTTTGGTTGTGAATCTGAGTTTGTATGTATTAGATTGTGGTTGTTGCTTGAATTTTAGGGTTTGAAGAACAAGAATTATGGATGAAAACTATTAGAAAATTCGTATGCACTGGGATTGGGTTACTGTTTGATTTATTGTGAATTATTGGCATACCCAAATTGAACAAAATGTTTACTGTAGGTTCGAGATGCTATTAGACAGCTTGTGGTAAATTTTCATGAATTTTGGAGTTGTATTCTGTGAGATATAATTTTTAGAGTGAAACTGCCCTGTTTTTCAGTTCAAATTTGATGAAATTGTGTGAATTTTCGTGAATTATGTGTTTAGCTTTCATGTCTATAAATTTTACTGTAAATTCTTTATGGTATATATCATGTGTTTTTAAGATTTCAAGAATTTAGGATGTTTATTTTGAGAGTTATGGAGTTTTGTATATATATGTTTAATTGGTGTAAATTGGGCTTGTTCGTGTGCTAAGTGGAGTTGTCAATTGTGAAAATAATGTGTATTAGGTCTTGAAATCAGTAAGTATGGAAAATATTATGATGTATGACATATATTGTGCCTTGTTGGATGTTTATCTTGTTGACTTGTATGATTTACTTAGCTTCAAGAGATGGAATGACTTGTGTTTGTTCGTGTTAATGGCGTAATTAAGCTAAAGTTGGGGAATGAGATTTGTGTCTTACTTTGGGCTATTGCTTATGTGTCGTTCTAGCACTATGGCCATAGTAGTAGCGTCTTTGTGTCAGGTCGCCTGGTAGGTACCAGGATGTGATTTTCGGCCTGTTTGTTTTGGATCTATGTGAGTCCCTAGTTGGTACCTTGAGTGGGCTCTGCCCGGTCCGCTAGGATGTGAATGTGACCACATAGTTTGTGAATTAAGAATATTTGCGCTCTAGAACGATGTGTCCCTGGTTCACCATGATGTGTTTGTGACCCTTGTGATATATAGGTGCTAGTCCAGTGAGTTATAAGTTGAGTTCCCCTACAACAAGTTACTTTGATTAATTGAGAAAACTGTGTTATGTTGTGATTTGTGTTAAGCCTTCTGAAATTGGAAGATTGTTACTAGGTGTGACTTTGATTACGAAGTATGGTGTGACTTTGATAAGAATGTGATATTTTAGTTAAATTATGTGATATGTATGTATGAGTTATATGAGCTTATGGTGATTCTTTGATATAGATCCCTTTGTCACTTCCCTATGTTGTTATTTTTTTAGAAAGTAATGGTATGTGTATAGGATAATATTCTTATGTGCTAACCTGTTAATGTGCAAAGTGTAACACGGGGGAGATAAGGATTATTCGCTGGGCTCAGGGAGCTCATGACCTCACCTCTTTTACAGGTTTTCAAAGCGGAAAGGCAGGAAGGTACCTTAAGCAACTAGGTCTTAAAGTCTTTTGAAGTTAGGCCTAAGAAGGAGGCTTAGAGTTATATGTTTGATTCCGAATATGTTGTTAAGTTTAATATGGATGTATTTGGTGTGTACACTTTGTTGATGTAAGTATGTATGGATTTGCATGTGCTAGTTTGACTCCAATGACCTAAGTTGAGTTTTGTTATGGGGAAAAGCTTCCGCTGCGCTACGATTTTTGGGAATAACTATGGTTTGGAGTTTAGGTAGCCTTGTGCGTGTCCAAGGAGGACCCCACGGCAGTGACGTGCCTAGCCACCCTAGGTTGGGGCGTTACAATGGAGATATAGAATAACCAATTATGACAATAACAAGTCATGCAATAATATACCGCCAAAGAACATAATTAATATGTAATTTTCTCTAGGGTTGGGGGGGGGGCAATTGCCCCCTTTGCCCCCAATGATCCTCCTTCCCTGATCTTACATCAATCAAGAATTGCTCTAATCTTCAAGATTGTCTTCCTTTAATGATTAGAAAAGAACAAGGAAGTTTGGTGTTTTGTTAATGAATGACGTATTATTTGTGTTGGATTATGATTTATTACTTTGTGTGGATTCATGGTTGTCATTTTGCTTTTATCATATCTTTTTACATGTTTATCACTTATTCCTCTATATTATTGGTATGTACATTAATCCATTCAAATTAACATGGATTCAGAAGAATGGGTTAAACACTAATGGTTCAAAATTCAAGTGGTGTTTACTTATGCAAAAGCTCCTACCCACAAGTTGTGAGTGAAACATTGGCATTTTGGACTACAATAAGAATCCCAAAATTTGATACATACATATACACATGATTAAATTATTGTTTTCCATAAATTTTCGCAAGAAAAATATGATTCTATGTGTTAGAAAAATAAAATAATTGTAGAAGTGAAGAATGATATGTCATTGGTGCCAGTTCAACATTACGTAACTTCTACATACATTTTTCCTTTCACATAATTATTTCCTGTTGCATTTTTTTAAAATTAAATAGAACAACTTAATGAGTTATCCTTTTATTTTGTGATAGTCTTTACTATCAAAAATTTGTATCAACATTTTTATTTTAGTTGTTTTTAAATTGAAATATTTATTTTTTATTAGTCTTTGCACGACACATGTTTTGCGATAGGTTAGTGTCGAATGGCAGTCGATAACAATAGTATGGTGGGTTCAAGGCTTCAAGGTAGTTTGACTACGATTTTGGTCCCTCTACCTTTAGGCTATGAGATAGAGTGACATTTATTGTTTGTTTTAATATTGGTATATATATCATTTTATGGTTTGCTTTAGGCATCAAGGTAGTTTGTTTTATAATGAAACATATACTTTTAAATAGATCCATGCATCACACGGGTTTAAGACTAGTAATAATAATATTAATAATGATAATAATAATAATAATAATAATAATAATAATATTAAGAATAACAACGACGGCGACGATGACGGCCTCGACGACAACGAAGATGACGCTGACAACAACACAATCTAGCAAGGTATTATAGGAAATTGTAACACCCCCGAAACTCAGTTGTGAAAAAAATCAAACGTTGACTAACATTAATGTTCGGTCTCGTTCCGAGCCGAATTTTATATCTTTTATAGGGAGTCTTGCTTGTTTTAGCCCCGTTATTATATGTTAGATATGATGTTTTCTTATTTTTGTAGGTTAATAAGGTGTTAAAGCCAAATACCGAGCGAAAGAGGCAAAAAAAGCGAGAATTTTTCACAAAGTATGGATGGCAGCAGTAGTAGTGTCGAACAGCAGAGTATCACGCCCGAGTTAGCCTTGGTCGCGGGGGTAACCTGATCTTGTGACTTATGTGGCATGTTGATTTCAGCCAAGGAGGAGAAAGGACAGGAAGCCGTCACGCTCGAGTCATGTTGGCTCGCGCCCGTGAAGTGCCCCTGTGATGTCAAGGAAATTGCCAAGGCAAAGGAAGTCCAACAAGAGGTCGCGCCCATGACAAAATATGGCTCGCCCGTGACCGGCTCCTGTGAGATCGAGAAAATTGCCGAAGCTAGGAAGTCACCTGCAAACAGAGGGCTGTCAAGCCCGCGAAGAGATCGACACGCCTGCGACCCTCTGTTTTTCGGCCCTATTTTTCTGGGTGAAACGTTGAGTTTTGTGTAACCAACTGGCTTTGTATATATACTGTAAGCTGCGGATTTGGCTGGACAATTAGGTTTTTTATTAGTTTTCATCTACTTTTAGCATTATGTTTTCTCTTAACTTAGGGTTTCAAGTTGCTTGTTCTCCAAGTTCTCAAGTTTTTGATTGTAATCAACATTTCTTTGAAGTTTAATTTCACCAAATTCTCCTTCATTTCTCTTGTTTTCCTTTGATTTCATTGAGATTGTTATTGAAAGCTTTCTAGGTTACCCACAAACACAATCCATTTTAGTGAAAAGGGGGATTAAGGATCACAAATCCTACTTAAAAGTGAGAATTTGAGGGTTCTTAATAATCTAATTCACACTTTCTTGCTTGTTCGAGGGAAGTTCCAAAATGAAGATCAAAGATGGAGGTTGAAGATTAGAAAATATGTTGAGGCTTCAAGGGTATGGACTTAGTACCTAATTTCATTATTAGTTAGTTTATTGCTTTATTACTTGCTATTGAATGCATTTCTTGATAGTGTCATAGTTTTACTTGATATTGATTGCTTTTGATTGCTTTTGACTAGTTTTCGTGATAGATTCTTGTGTGGATTAGGATAGTTTACTTGCTTTCGTTACATATTTTACTGTTTTCTGCACTTGGACACCTTACCAAACTGATAGCCTAAACAAGCCTAAAAACCCATCCTTGTCATTCGACAACCCTACTAAAAACCACAAAAACATCAACCGAACAATGGCGTCGTTGTTGGGGATGGCGTTATTTGGTAATTTAGCGGCTTGGTTTGTTTGTGAATAGTTTTGTGAATAGTTTATTGCTTGCTAGGCTAGAACTTAAGCTTAAAATCACTAAAAATTGAAAAAATAGAAAAACCAACAAAAAGAGAAAAAGCGCAACAATCTGTAGGATGGGTTCATGATCTGGATACCAATAGACTAATTAGAGGAGAGATACCCTTAGTTGAACCACCCAGGATGGCTGGAGGGGAAGAACATAGGGTGACCTTGAATGATCAGTTATATCCTTCATATGACCCACCGCCTTCGTGCTTTGTGTTACCAGCCTTACCTCAAGGAGTGACCTTCTATCCAAGACAGTACCATACCCAAAACCTTCCATTGTTTACGGGGACTGGGTTAGCTTTGATATGGACTGCTGAATATAAGGAGTATCTTAGCATGGTTACCCCATCGGGAGTTCCTTTAGACTATGTGTTGTTGAAATACCTGCTATTTGCTTTACGGGACGCCGCTAAGCAGTGGATGTACAACATCAAGCCCAGATCCATAGACTCGTGGGATAGCTTTCTTTAGTTGTTCATGAAGAGATATTTCTCTAATTCATTAGCTGTCCAATTAAGGAATTCCATTTTGAAGTTTAGGGAAGATAAGGGAGAGCCTTACTGGAAGGCTTTTGAGCGTTTCAAGAACTTGTTGTCCCATATTCCCCATCACGGGTTTCACTTGGTTAGGTTGTGCCAAATAGTTTACGAGGGAGTTGACCAAGAGACCAGAGTTACATTAGAATCAATGTGCCAAGGGGGGGGTTTATGGACAAAACTACAGAAGAAGCTTGGGATTTCTTGGGAGAGTATGTCGGAGAGGGCCATGTAGTGGGGTACCACTAGGGACGAGTTATAGGTGCCCAGTTGTCTAAGGCTAAGGGGAGAGTACATGTGGTTAGTGAAAACACGGGTTATGAGGCTAGGTTTGCGTCTTTAGAGAACATGATTAAGACCCTAGCTCAGCAACAACTAGCAGCTTCTAAGCCCCAAACTTGTGTGCAGGTGAACTCTTGGGAACAACCTGTTTCCCCGACCCCCCCAATCTCAATTGTCGTGTGCATGGTGTCAAGGTGTTGATCATGTGTATTCTACATGTCCTCCTTTCATGCAACATATGTCTTCTAGCACTGAGAATGTAAATGCGTTGTACCATAATTACCGGCCTGACCATTACCAGCATTACCAACACCCAGGTATGCGGAAGTACCCTCTTTTTTCTTTTGGGCCGGATAATCAAAATGTGTTGAGACCGCCGCTTCATCAAGGAGGAGGTTTCCAAGGAAACCAACCTCCTCATCCTCAACCTTAACCCCAACCTTGATCACCACCCTAGGTAGCTTACCAAGCACCTAGAGGGCCGCTCACAACCCCAAATTGCCCAAACCCGACCACCACCGAGGTATACGAGTGAGGATAGGCATGATAAGGAGATTAGGGAGTTGAAAAGTGGTCTAAAGGATGTCCAAGATTCTATTAAGGATTCTATTAAGAGTGAAGTGGAGAAAATGCAAGAAAAGATGATGAAGCAGTTTAATGAAAATTTCTCTCAGTTGTTGATGGCCAATAGGGATATAGGTACCTTCCCTGTACAACCCGAGCCAATAGGCATGCCTCAGACTCGTCATCTTGTGACCCTAGCCAGATTAGAGGCCTTAATGTTTTGATTACCCTTCTATCTGGAAAAGAAATAGACAATAGGGTCCATATGCCACCTTCTGATGTGTGTGGTAAGCCAAATGTGCATGATGAGCCTGTTGATGAGTTGGTATCTGTAGAGGATGAACCATATGAGGAGAGGCCAACTACCATAGTTGAGCCTCCTAGTGCAAAGACCTTACCTAGAGTGACTCCTATGCCTAGTCACCATCTCCAGTGGCTTACAAGCCACCTCCACCCTTTCCTCAAAGGTTAAGGGGGAGTAAGGATCAGAAATTCTTGGACAAGATTAAGGAGACTTTTTCCCAGGTAAAGGTAAACATCCCTCTCTTAGAGATCGTCTAGTAGTGTCCTCCATATGCTAGATTCCTTAAAGAGTTGTGCACCATAAAAAGAGCCACCCAAGTACCAAAGAAGGCCTTCTTGGCCTCAAATGTGAGCTCGATCCTTTCAAACCAAGTGCCCATCAAGTATAAAGACCAAGGATGTGCTACCATTTCCATCACAATAGGAGATAGCCTGATTGAGAGAGCTTTACTTGACTTAGGAGCTAGTGTCAACCTTTTGCCCTTGCATGTGTACGAGATGCTAGGCCTAGGAGAGCTCAAACCCACTAGGATGGTGTTGCAGTTAGCTGATAGGTCCACTAGGGTGCCTAAAGGAGTGGTTGAGGACGTCCTAATCGAAGTTGGGGACATTGTGTTTCCGGCGGATTTTGTAGTGTTGGAGACCGCTAGAGTCCATAGTGTTAGGGATGAGATTCCAATTATCCTAGGCCGACCTTTTCTAGCTTCCTCAAATGCCTGGATAAACTGTAAGGATGGACGGATGAAGTTGACTTTTGGGAACCTCACCATGTAGTTGAATATTTTCGATTTGCAAAAGTCACCATCGGGATTTGATGATCATGAGCAAGGTACGTTGAACTGGGTTAGTGACTTTGTGGATTCTAGTGATGACCATGACCTTGTTGATATGTCTTGTGTTGATCAGTTGACTGAACTAGGCATAGATCCTGATTTTGTGAATTCTTTATGTGACTCCGATGTTTTTTATGGTGATTTGTTACATGTGTCCTTGTTTGCATCACAAACTGTGTCTGAGATAGTGCAACCTGAACCACCTTCTTCTACCTCTTTAGAGTTGAAGCCCCTTCCCTTTGAGCCAAAGTATGTTTACCTTGGACCGAGTGAGACCTATCCTGTGATTATTGCCTCGGATTTAGGTGAAGACCAAGAGAATCAGTTGATTGAGGTCCTTAGGTTTAACAAGGGTGCTTTGGGGTGGACAATAGGAGATATCAAAAAGATTAGTCCATCTATTGTCCAACATAGGATCTTTTTGGAGGATGATAGTGTTGCCCATAGGGATTCCCTTAGTCGGTTAAACCCTCAAATGAAAGAAGTGGAGAAAAAGAAGATTTTGAAGTGGTTAGGCCACGACATCATTTACCAGATATCTGACAGTAAATGGGTGAGTCCCATCCATATGGTTCTAAAGAAAGCGGGTTTGACGGTTGTGGAGAACGAGCAAGGGGAGTTAGTACCCACCCGCGTACCATCCGATTGGAGAGTCTGTATTGACTATAGGAAACTCAATAAAGCAACTAGGAAGGATCATTTCCCTTTACCGTTTATGGACCAAATGCTAGAAACGTTAGCGGGGCATGAGTATTTTTGCTTTTTAGATGGGTATACCGGTTACACCCAAATTTCCATAGCTCCGTGTGACTAAGAGAAAACCACATTCACCTGTCCATTTGGCACATTTTCCTTCCGTAGGATGCCTTTCGGTCTGTGCAACGCTCTCGCGACTTTCCAACGATGTATGGTTTCCATATTCTCGGACTTAGTTGAGGACTGTGTAGAAATATTCATGGATGACTTTTCAGTGTTTGGCATGTCCTTTGATGCATGCTTGGCTAATTTGAGTCGTGTGTTGAATCGTTGTCAAGAAAAGAATTTGACCTTGAATTGGGAGAAGTGCCATTTTATGGTACAAAAGGGGATTGTTTTAGGCCATGTGATCTCAAAAGAGGGAATTGAGGTAGATAAGGCAAAAATTGGCCTAGATAGGAATTTGACTCCCCCAACTTGTGTGAAGGAAGTTAGATCTTTTCTAGGGCATGTCGAGTTCTACCGTAGATTCATTAAGGATTTTAGCAAGATAGCTAAACCATTGTCTGCTTTGTTGGCCAAGGAGGTGGCCTTTAATTTTTCCGATGAATGTTTGAGGGCTTTTAACATGCTTAAAGAAGCCCTCACATCTCCTCCTATCCTCAAAACTCCTAGTTGGAGAGAACCATTTGAGCTTATGTGCGATGCCTCTGAATTTGCTATTGGTGTGGTCTTAGGTCAAAGAATTGATAAAAAGCCAGTAGTGATCCATTATGCGAGTCATACTCTGAATGAGGCCCAGTTGAACTACACCGTGGCTGGAAAAGAATTCCTTGTTGTGGTATATGCTTTCGAGAAGTTTAGGTCCTATTTGCTTGGTGCGAAAGTCATAGTGTATACCGATCATTCGGCCATTAGATACTTGATGGAGAAAAAGGATTCTAAGCCCTGATTGGTTAGATGGGTCTTGTTGCTTCAAGAATTCGATTGTGAGATTCATGATAGGAAGGGAGCCGAAAACCTTGTTCCGGACCATCTTTCTAGGATAGTGACTGAAAATGTGAGAGCCACTCCGATTGACGCTCAATTTCCGGATGAGCATATCCTTAATGTGGGAGTTGAGCTGTGGTTTGCAGATATAGTGAACTTCAAGATAACCAGTGAGATGCCAAGCGATTAGGATAGACATGATAGAGACCAGTTCCTTCATATTGTCAAAAACTTTGTGTGGGATGATCCATATTTGTTCAAATATTTCCCAGATCAAATCCTTAAGAGGTGCGTACCCGACAAATCCATCATGGATGTTCTTTCATTCTGTCACGACCAACCGTGCGGGGGGCATTTTAGTGGCAAGAAGACAGCGTATAAGGTTTTACAAAACGGGTTTTATTGGCCGACCATTTTCAATGACGCTCACAAGTATGCAAAGAGGTGTTTGAGGTGTCAAAGCTTAGGGAATATCATTAGGAGAGATATGATGCCCATTCAACCTGAAATATTTGTCGATGTATTTGATGTTTGCGGTATAGACTTTATGGGACCATTTCCTAACTCCTTTGGAAATGAGTACATCCTCCTAGCAGTCGATTAGGTGTATAAGTGGGTAGAGCAATGTGATGCCAAGGTTGTGACCAAATTTCTTAGGGAGAACATTTTCTCTAGGTTCGGGATGCCTCGGGCAATAATTAATGATCAAGGCACCCACTTCAAGAATAGATCTTTCGAGGCTTTGTTTAAGAGATACTCGGTTGAGCATAGGTTAACAACCGCTTACCACCCCCAATCCAACGGTCAAGCGGAGGTGTCAAATAGGCAAATCAAGCAGATTTTAGAAAAGACCATGTCTAAGAATAGAAAAGATTGGTCAGTCAAGTTGATAGATGCCTTGTGGGCTTATAGGACAGCATACAAAACTCCAACAGGGATGTCACCATATAGAGCCGTATTTGGGAAACCATGTCACCTTCCAGTTTAGCTAGAACATAGAGCCTGGTGGGCCTTGAAAGCCCTGAACCTAAACCTTTCGGTAGCGGGCGAGGTAAGGAAACTTACTTTGTGTGAATTGGAGGAGTTAAGGAGAGAAGCGTACGAGAATGGTAGACTGAGCAAGGAGAGGTATAAGATTCTTCATGATAGAATTATACATAGGAAGACCTTTGCTCCAGGCCAAAAAAATCTTCTATATGACTCCCGTTTGCATCTTTTCGCCGGCAAGTTAAAATCTAGGTGGACCGGACTTTTTGTGGTGACTCATGTGTTTCCTTCTGGCGTGGTTGAAATTAAAGATCCATCTAACAACTCGGTTTAGAAAATTAATGGCAACAGGTTGAAGCCCTTCCTGGAGTTTCCCGAGAAAGTTGGTGTGGAATGCTTGACATTCCATGACCCCTCAGTTGGTTGAAGGAAGGTAGTTTATCACTCTTGTATATATTATATAACTAATTTTCTTTACTTGATTTTTCTGATTTGCTTCTCATAACTATGCGCTATCAAGAAGGAAGGAATGATTCTTTGCATACATTTACATCTTCGAATGATTTGTATACTCAATCTCTATTTTCAAATCATGAGGGGATTCAATTGTGACATAGTCAGGTACTATCCTTCCTTATCCTTTGAATTTAGTTAGTGAGTAGTAGTTTTTTTTTTATTTCTCTTAGTATAATTCTTCTTTATGGGTGCCTGTCTACCTCTATTTCTAGTCACAATGAGGACATAGTGTGACCTTTTTGTGTGGAAGTGGGGAGGCATGCATGCCAACTTTATTTTCCTTTCTCTTAGTAAGTTTTATT
Source organism: Portulaca oleracea (assembly GCA_029582165.1). Classification (NCBI taxonomy): domain Eukaryota; kingdom Viridiplantae; phylum Streptophyta; class Magnoliopsida; order Caryophyllales; family Portulacaceae; genus Portulaca; species Portulaca oleracea. The sequence continues at coordinate 9,120,318 of CM055878.1, read as the reverse complement.
TTGTGGGTTGATTTTTCTTTTGTGTGAATTTTTAGTTCTTTTTTGTGTGTTTCTTAGTTAGGATAAGTTTTTAATAGAAGTTATGCTTAGAAGGTAAGTGTCTTGAGTTTTAGGGTGTTAGGGAGGTTTGTGAGTGTTTGAGAGTGTGAAAGAAATTTTTTGGTGGAAGTAAGAGTTGGGGACTTGGCCAAAATTTTGAAAACTGAATTTTCAAAGGCTATAGTCGCGGGTGAGTCAAAAACGTCACACCCGAGTCTACCGACTGTCTAAATTTCAAAGGCTGAAATCTGAAGTTCTTGAGAAGCTTGTCGCGCCCGAGTCAAATTCGTCGCGCCCGAGTTGTCCTGCTGGGGCTTAAGGAACTTTTCAACTCAAGAGAATTGCTCAGGTTTCCAGAAGAAAGTCGCGGGCGAGTCGCAAAGTGTCAGGGTCGTGGCACCGACTGGAACCCAAAAAGTTCAATTCAAAAAAAGCAAAGGCTGAGTTCCATCCAGAAGAAAGTCACGGGTGAGTCACATTTTGTCAAGCCCGCGACCAAGCGTTTTCCAGATTTCTGTCGGGGCTTAAGTCTCGATTTCTCTCCCTTCCTTTTTCATTTTACACTTTCCTTCTCTCTCAAACACTCGATTCTCTTCACTAAACCCTAGTTTGGTGCCCTAACTCTCAATTTCTCACCAAATTCCTCAAATTTCTTCCCCATTGCACGAAATTTGCCCTAATTTGTGCTCATCACGTCTGTATTTGCGCGCAGCTACCTGTGGGTGTTCAAGTGCGAGGGAGTCGTCTCACCTTTCTTGGTTGGGGTTCGACAACATCAACCCAACTGTTTGTGGTGTTTCAAAGTCAAGTAACACTCGTTGTTGGTGTTTCAAGTTCGATTTCGAGACTGAGTTGCATGTTACTTATGTTGATTCTTCTTTTGGAGATTAGGGTTTGTGTTGTTCGAATTTTCTTGGGGTGTTGTCTAGCTTTTACATGCTGAAGAGTCCCGGGTTCCGTTCTCGTCCCTCGTGACGTTTGCCAAACGAGCCGCCTCTACTACGGTAAATCTCGAAGTGCAATTCCCGGTGAAACCCGGAAACACAAGGGTACTCTCGGCCATCCATTGGATGGTACCCGAGACCTTCTAAGGTGGCCATTTGCACCCCGATACCGGAGGCCCGAGGCCGTACCGAACCGTCCTGAGAGGTTGAACAATCTGATGATGGGGTTCAGGTTACTTTTGGAAGCTAAGTGGGCATGCATAAATTGTTTGGGGCAGGTTACAGTCGCGCCCGAGTCATGTCAGGTCGCGCCCGCGACACCCGCCTGTTGTCTCAGCTGATTTTTGGGCAGAACCCTGACTCGCCCGAGTCAAAGCCTGACTCACCCGAGTCACCCATCTGGTCGTGCTCGTTGCGCCCGCGACACTGCCGATGTTGCTGCCGCTGTCGCCGCCTAGTGGCCTGTCGCACCCGAGTTAGTGATTTACTCGCCTGAGTCGGTCCCGTTTTCTGCCGATTTTTTCCTGCCAAAACGACTGTGTTTTGGCTTTGACAAATTTGTATAAATACTTCTTGGCCTTCATTTTCTGGATAGTTTTTGAATGATATTGAATGTCATTGCTTGAGAGCTCTCTAAGCCTCTCCCCCAAACTCTTGTTTACTTTATCCAATCTTTGTTTGGTGGTGTTCAAGTCATTTCTTTAGTGATTAATGGTGGTTTAGCCTAATTAGTCATGGTGGAATGTTAGGCCAAGGTTGTGGACTCTCCTAGCCAAGGTCATATGCAAACCCTATCATGCCCTAGCTTTGTTTTCCTTGATTTTCTTCTGAAAACTCAAGCATCATTCACCCCACCATGACGGTAACGCTCCATCTGGTATCAGAGCTTTTATTTTTCATTTGCTTGAGTTGTTCTTCATTGTTGTGCTAGTAGTGTTCTCTAGTATTGAGTTTTGTGATTCGTATGCAAATATTGGTGACCCCCAACCCCATTGCTATCAAAGTGTGTTGGAAAATATTGTATTGTGTTTGAATTTGTTGGGTTTGTAGATATTTTGTGCATTGAAAAGAAGTTGGAAAATAGTGCACGCAAGGTGTTCGATGAAATGTCTGAGTGAAAAAAAACACAAAGAACCCTTAGCCAAACACTTGCCAACTACAAAAGAACCCTCAAACTCCACAAAATACCCCAAACATAAACCGTCCCTCACCTTTTTTCCCGGTATGGCCGAAGAAGCTCGCTCCGGACGAGAGGAATCGAGCCACCGGGGTAGCCCTCAAGTTCAAGCTCTCGAGAGCCGACTCACCACCTATGACGAACGCTTCTCCACCGTTGAGCGCACCCTTAATGCCATTATGGCGCGATTAGACAACCTCACCCAAGAGCCTAGGTCTACCCCGAGATGAACGTTAGAGGCGTGCCCAAAGCCCTATTCGTCCTCCTTCTACATTCGAGTAGAGTGACGATGATAGAGGCTCCCTACGTCGCCGTTTACGACGAGAGGTGCATGATAGGCCCCCTCGTGTCGACTTCCAGGACGTCAAAATCGACATTCCCGAATTCAATGGTTCCAGTGATCCTGACGAGTACCTTGAATGGATCCAAATGATGGATAGGATCTTTGAGACCAAAGAGTACAACGATGAGAAGGGCTTTAAGGTCGCTAGCCTTAAGATCACCAAAGTCGCATCGCTTTGGTTTGAGAATGTGAAGGCGCAAAGGGCTCGGGAGGGTCGAACGCGAATCACCACTTGGGCACAGCTTAAGCAGTTGATGAACCGTCGATTCTCACCCGCCACATTCAAACAATATGTTTTGAGGAAGCTCTATGCCCTAACCCAGGGCAAGCGGTCTGTGAGCGACTACATTCAAGAGTTCGAGCAACTCATCAAAAGCGACCTTCAAGAACCCGAGGAGCAAACCATGATGCGTTTCTTGAATGGATTGGACCCCTCGAATGCCAAGAAAGTTGAGGTCCAACCATATTACTCCATGGATGACTTGTGCAGCTTGGCCCTACGGGTTCATCCACGAAAGAAAGAAAAGGCTACTCCCAAACCGGCACCAAGAACTTTCTTTCCACCACCTAACTGGCCTCTTCCTTATTCGGGCACCCCGAAACCCAGTAAGACACCCAAGTTTCCTTCAACACCTCGCACGGATAAGGGAAAGGGACTTGTTGTGGCGTCTCCAACGGATCCTTCTCGTCGAATGGAGGGTAGGAAATGCTTTAAATGCCACGGTTATGGTCACTATCAAGCAGATTGTCCGAACCGACGAGCCTTGACTCTCAAGGAGGTTTAGGATATTGATGACGAACTAGAACCACCCCGAGATGATTCCGAAGTGATTGTTGAGGATGCGGTCACTAGTGACGATGATGATACCGCCCCCACACCACATGGAGCGTGGCGCGGTGGGATTGATGAATTTAGCTTGAGTTTGAACCTTGAAACAACAATCGATCAAAGCTTGAACACCAAGTGAAGGATATGACCTTGAGCTAGGTAATCCACAACTCTAGGCCTCACACCCCACCATGACTATCATAAGTAATCCACTAGATAATCAATAAAGGAATGACTTGCTAACACCACCATTAACAAATGGATAAAGTAAGAACAAGATTTTGGGAGAGAAAAGGAAGAAACCCTAACATTGCATTAGCAAATCATTCATCAACATAAACTGCCTAAAAAAAGTGCAAGGGAAGGGGTATTTATACTAATGGAGAATTAAAACATTAAACATAACGTTTTAACACAAACATCACGCGCAAAACAGTTTCGTCACGGACGTGACGCCTGTTGGTCACGGGCGTGACAACCTGGGCGAGCAGGGTCATGGGCGTGACCATTGGTTGTCGCGGGCATGACGGAGCTTCCAAAACAAAAAATGAAACTGCCGTGAGTCGTCACGGGAGTGACACCTGTTGGTCACGGGCGTGACGATCTGGGCAGTTTTTCTGCCAACTTCAAACGCGCATAACTTCTTCATCCGAACTTCATTTTAGGCCCGTAAGATATCGATGGAAAGCTATCGGTGTGTACTTTAAGCTCCCAAACTTTGTGACCCATCGAAGTTATATTGAAGTAGTTATGATCTAAAAGGTGAAGGCGCGTCCATTCCGACAACCCACGTTGACCCGTTTGCACTTATTCTTGCCGAAGGACTTCGAACCATTTTAAAGGCCTGAAGTTGGTCCCGATGAGGACCCGTAGCTCCACTCCCGTGGTCCGGGGTCCCATTTGAAGTGGATGCCACACCCATCAATGATCCGAATACGGATCCAATTAGGTCCCCAGTCCACCTTGAAATGGACTCCACACCCAACCTTGAAGTTGATTTCATCATGCCCTATGGAGGGACTGCGGAAAAACTCTGAATCCATGATTCTCGGGGCTTAGCCCAGTACGGTCCATACTCCCCTTCTTGAAAAAGAGTTGCCCTCAACTCTTGGGAGTTAAAAGGAAAGCACGCTCTAAAGCTTGGCCACCCATTGCTTGAACCCTCCAACAAACCAATCATGATCACGCTATGAACTCCACCTTGCTTGAAGAAACAAGAGTTCTTGAAGAGGTTTGGGGGAGAAGGACAAAGGACGGAAGTAGGAAAATTTTGTGGAGTTAGGGAATGCTCAACCTTACTAAGCTTGCTACTCGATATAGACAAACCTATGGATCGCTTGTCCTCACTACGAGCACACTCACCCCGTGTTTCGCTCGAAAGCAGAAGGTTCCTCAACTCACTTCCCACCCAAGGTTTGATTTGATGTGGGGCTAAGGGATTCATGCAATCAAAGTTAAACAAATGTTTTTCATCCAACATACTCTCCCAAAAACAACGCATGCCAAATTTCCAATAGCACTCAATCAACGACAAATCCTTGAACAACCAGTGTCGACCAAACAGTTGAGAAAGTGCCCAAACCCCGCTTCCACTATGGTAGATCTATAAAAGGCACCAATGTGTAGATCTCTAGCAAGGTCAAACATTCCCTAAAAACTCCCATAGGTTTTGAGGGGTCATCTTATGGTCAAGCAGTTAAGATTCAGAAAAGTTCAAGTTTTCCCCAGTGGAGTTCTAAACTTATGCAATAATAATAAGCAAGGAAATCAACACGCTTAAAGGAAAATTTCAAGTATCATTTACTTTAAATTTAACTTAAAGTGCTAAAACAATCAAAAGCATGCAAATTAATTTGAACAAAGATAACATGCATATAAGGAAGAAGCATGCCGACACATGTAAACGGAAAAACCAAGCATGTTCCTCTTGACGAAAGACCAATTGGGTCGGTGTAAACTCCCTATTCAGGTACTCCCGTTACACCATCCTTGCATACAGATGCTCTTGCACATCCGGTTGGGTAGCTCAACGGCAACCTCTCCACCAAGAAGCCATCTTTCTTTAATGAAAGAACAAAAGCACAAACTAAAGGAAGAATCATATAGAGAGAAAAAAGATAGCTAGAAGGAGCTAACTACTCGAACGTGAATGAAGAAGCAGCAACTATTGTCGATATTTATAAGCCAAATAAGCAAGACCCACATAGTCGTGTGACATGTAGCCAGTGGAGGCATTTAAAGGTCGATCACCCCACCAGCAAAGCATGCAATAATTGCATTCAATGGTCTCCTACATGACCTATAAAAGCTGCATCAAAAGGGCAAAAAAAAGATTCCTTCTTCGTGAAGGTCGATCGACCTTAAATGTTGTTTGTCCTCTTCCTCATGCATGTCGCCAAAACCAATAAGCATAGTTTCTAGGTTGATGGCACGGTCATTAGAGTTATTTGTCCTCTTCGTTTGGCCATGCATGGTTCCAATAAGCATGATGATACTTTACGAATTTGAGGATCAAACCTCAAGACATGCAAATCTCAAAACCCGATATGAGATCGAAACCCGAGGCAAGTTTTTGAAACCAAAAATTAATTCTTTCACAACTAACAAAATGCTTATGATTTGCAGGAAATAAAATCAAAGCCCTAAACGGCATCAGAGCCATCGACATTGCACTCGGTGAAGTCTCTCGACATTACATTGTCATGATCAAAACCAAAGCCCTAAACGGCATCAGAGTCATCAACATTGCACTCAGTGAAGTCTCTCGACATTGAATTGTCATCATCAAAACCAAAGCCCTAAACGGCATAAGAGCCATTGACATCGCGCTCGGTAAAGTCTCTCGACATTGAATTGTCATCACTAAAACCAAATCCCTAAACGACGTCAGAGCCATCAGCATCGCGTTCAGTGAAGTCTCTCGGCATTGAATTGCCATCATCAAAACCAAAGCCCTAAACAGCGTCAGAGACATCGACGTCGGTTTTGTCAAGTCTCTCGGAATTGAATTGTCATCATAAAATCCATCTTCAGTCAAGTAGTGTAACAACCCGACTTTTTAAATATGTTTTAAGCTAGATGTACTACCAATATAATATAAAATACCAATAATAGTAATTGAGCTATTCTGTCGCGTTGTAAAAGACTACGCATGGTTAATTTCAATATCAATATAAAAATAGCAATTATTATTTTTTAACAAACTTCCAAAATAAAATAATTGTCTACTCAAATGTAGCAAGTTCACAAAGAAGTTAAAACTCTAGACTGTGAATCCCTAAGACCTATTTTTATTTAGGCCAAATTCTAGGTGAGCGCTCCATGACATTTAGAATTCCCACAAGCTAATGATCACCTGAAAATAGAAAATCTTTAAAAATATGATAATAGAATCTCAATATGATAATCACAATTATGTAGAAACTAATTTATGAGATCATTTTATTTTTGAAATAAGGAGAGGGAACAATAAGTGGATAGTCCAATGATAAAGGATAATTCCCTTAAACAGGATAGTGAACGATAACTCCCTTTAAGGGACAATGAACAATGATTATCTGTAAGGGACAATGAACAATTAGTGAGGGTACGATGGCCAAGGTGATCACCCAAATGATAACAATGAAAAATGAAAAATGAACAATGAACAATGAATAGGGCATCCGATAAAATCATTTTAAAACAATTAAAAATACTTTTCTTTCAATATTTGATCAATAAGCAATTTGTAGGAATTGACATTTATTGTACCTTAATAGATAAAGTCTTGAACACAACTTCAGTAACTATTTATTTAACCAAGGTAATGATATTTTTGTCAACTACACGTTAACTTCTCTGACAAGTTTAATGTGGTATTATAATATAATGGTTATTTTGAATGTGCAATACAAATACAATTTAGGAGGGTTGAAATTATTACTCTTAATTTTATTTTTTTTTTGTCCATGGTTGTAACATCAACGGATAGTTATAGATGATTGAGACTTAAACTTTGTTAATGTGAAAAGTTCATATGATTTACGTTGTAACATTAAAATGATTTAACCCATTGGAATATGAAAACGTGAAAAAAAACAAGGACGATTAACATAAGAGCGACATATAATGTTGATATTTAAAATCAAGCATTCCCTCTAACTCTACTTATTACTTATAACAAGTTACAACTAAAATAGAACTCTCACACCATTAACTTTGATTCTAACAATAACGCAAGTAACAATTAGATAAAGTAAATCTTGTGGTACTCTAAACAAAACTCACCGATCAAAGATGTTAATATCGTATATGTATACTGCGTATATTACTCCATTTTTTAGAGCAATAATAATAATAATAATAATAATAATATCATAGTAATAAAATAATACTAATTAAATCATAACAATATTAGTATTAAAAATAACAATAATTATATATTATAATAGAAATCTTTGTGGGTCCCACGAAATAGAGCCACGGGAGTGATTATAGGGGAATTGGCCAATCACAACATAGAAAATTATATTTTTTTCTATTTTCAATGTTTTTTATTTTCAATCTAGATTTTATTTTAAAATTAAAAAAAAAATTAGAAAGTATCAATAATCCTTGACTGCTTGGGACTCTAAGTTAGTTTGAAATAATAATAATAATAATAATAATAATAATAATAATAATAATAATAATAATAATAATAATCTATATATTATAATAGAAATCATTGAGGGTCCCATGAAATAGAGCCACGGGAGTGATTACAGGGCAATTGGTCAATCACAACATAGAAAATTATATATTTTTTCTATTTTCAATTTTTTTATTTTCAATCCGGATTTTATTTGAAAATTATAAAAAACTAGAAAGTATCAATAATCCTTGACTGCTTTGGACTCTTGGTGTAAAACCCCGAAAAATCCAAAGATGTTGACCGTGACGTCGTTAGTAAATTAGGTTTGACTTCGGTTTTTTATTATTATTCGTTTGTGTTTATTTATGCTAACGCTTGAGCTCGTAGGACCGTTGAGGGGCTAACAAGGGTAGAATAGTAATTTCCGCTGGTTGATATTATTATGTGATTAATTACATGAATATTATTTGCTATGTGATTATATGATTATTAGTATTAATATTATTATTACTATTATTAGAATTATTAGGTTTTTAGAAAAATCAGTTTTTAATTGTTAAATGGGTTGGATTAGGATTAGTTTTTGGGCCTAAATTGGGTATTAGTATAAAACCCCTAAACCCTCCTCTCAAACCCTAATCTCTATCAAACCTCAAACCCTAGCCTCTCCTCTCCACCTCTCTCTCTCCCTCTGCTGCCGCTCAGCCACCACGCCAACCGACGACCACCGGCCACCAACCGACGACCACCGCAACCACCGTCGCTAAAGAAACCCCCCCGCAACCCTCTCTCTTTCTCTTTCTCTTCTTTTTCTCACTTCCTCGGCGTCGACGTTGCTCCGCCACCAGAACAAACACCGCCGCCGCCCCTCTGCAGCCGTCGCGCCGTCACAACCGTCGTCCCGCCCCGTCGCCGACTGCCGCACGCTGCCCAGACGAGGAGTACGACCCCTGACGTTGGTTTGCTAGTCGAAGCCGAGCCCCACGACCACCGGTGACTCCGCCATTGTCCGTCGGCTTTCCGTTCGACCCCGCCGTCGCCTTGGACGCCATCGCCCAGTCGCCCGACCTCCGTCCACCCCTGCCGACCGCCGCCCAGGACCAACCGAGAAACACCCTGCGTAAACCCTAACCCTAACCCTAACCCTAACCCTAAACTGATTCTATTTCTTTTCTGTTTCTTTTCTTTTTCCTTTTTCTTTCTTGTTTTATTATTAAAAATCTGATTTATATATTTATAATTTTTATGTTTATAATTTCTGTAATTTTGTAATTAGGGAAAATTATTTGTAATTGTAATTCTTGTTGTAATTAGGTGTATTTTATTAATTGTTATGTGTAAATTCTTAATTGTTATGTGTAATTTTATGTTATAAATTGTAATTAGATTAGGTTGTAATAGTTGATTATTAGGTTTAAAAGTAGTTCTTTAATATTGTTTATATTCTTTACATGAATCGTTTAGACCACAATATTATTGTATGTACGAATTTGGAAATTTATCTACCTAGGATAATTCTTGAATTTTAGTTTTATAAATCGTTATGTTCGTTATTGTTCTTTAAAAGTAAATCTTGTTAAGGTTGTTAAATAAATTAGTTAACCTACTAGAAGTTGAAATCTTGTTAATAAAATCTTGAATTCTTGAATAGTAGTTAACAAATTTACATATTGATCTCTTTTAAAAGTTATCCATGATTAAGTTGTTAAGTGAATTAAATTTGTTTAACTATTAAAAGTTCATTTTTTTGTTAGTAATTCACGTTTCTTGTTAAATCTTGATTCTTGAAAATTAATTAGGTTTCTTGTTTCATTAAGTTAAATATTGTATGTTCTTTTATTTTTAGGACTCATTCATGTTAGGGTTTAGATAACATTATTATTGTATGCACGAATCTTTAAAGTATAATTATCTAGATTAATTCTTGAATCGTTAGTTAAATATTCATATGTTCTTTAAATTCTCTTAGGGTTCATTCATGTTAATTTCATGTGTAATCTTGATTAAATAAGTGAGTTGGTTAAATTACTAAAAAGGAATTTGATTCTTGTTATTAATTCTTGATTCTTGATTATTTTCCCTTGTTATAACTTATTTGTAAATAATCCATGCTTTAATCTTTAAAATCTTGGTCAAGTAATTTATGTTTTAAGTAATTTTTTATTTCTTTTATGACTTTAGGGTTGATTAAATTTATTAAAGTGTCTTTTATGTTTTCTAAATTGAGTTTACTTCTACAAGTTTAATTTTTTGGACCTAAGTTAAGTTGGACTTCATATCTTAGACCCTAGCTACTGTTTCGAGTCCAGATTAGAACCCCGAGACCGTTTGGTAAAAGTTAGAACCGAAATAACAAATTAATTGATAACCGTTAACGGGACAGTTTTGTTAGTGTCTAAAGATCGGGTTGTCACGGCTAGTGTAGTTGTCTTTTGATCAAACCCTTTGAACTGGAGGTTCCCTTAGATGTTAGGAACCATAGGAATTTTACGGATCGAACGTTTGATTTGTATAGCCCGAGTTATAACCGTTTTACCGGAACCTGTCAGATCTGGACCAATGGGAAAGACGGGTGTTTTTGAGGTCCTTCGGGACTGAGTTGGGCTTAACCATCAACATAGAAGTTTTAGTAGACATCCCGAGGTTTCCGAAAAGTCCAGAACCAGCCCCATAGAATGTCGGGAAGTCGAGTTGTGACCCGTTTTATGTGAATGTTATAATCTGTCCTCTGTTTGCGTTTATTTATAAAGAATTGTTGAGTGAAATTAATGTGTGATCATGTTATGTGTTATCTTAGAGATGTTAAGTGTAATTTCGTAAATGTTAGGAACCTAAGTGTTCCTAGGGGATGGGTTAGGTAGTTAATAGATAATTCTAACTTCGTTAGAACGCGTTTTGATTAGATAATTACTTTTATTCTAGGCCCGAGTTAGTGCGAGACGTTAGTGAGCTCAAGTGTGTTCTTCTCTTGCTGTGCTGTGAAGTATATCAGGTAATTGTCTATGCTCTAATCCCCACCGGGATGCTCTTTAAATGTGTTTTGATGTTTTATAATTTATTTTGAGAATTGCATCCCGAAAGGAGACTTTTGTGGAAATACGACCATCTGTTTTGATAATCTTTTTGATTCGATTGTGATCTTGGTTAATTTGAGTTGAGAAATTGGATGGTCTTTTATTCAAAGTTTGTTAATGGTTTTGATACCTTGGGATGGTTGACTTGAGAGTCGTGAGTTGAGTTTGAATATTGTTAAATAATTCAAGTGGAAACGTTAAGCGGGTTTCGGGGGATAACCTGTTGTGCAGGTGTAACAACCTGCAGGGTTATGGACCAGGAGATCAGGGCTTCCTTCCCTGATATAGGATAGTATTTTGATACTATCGGTAGGCGATGTTCTTGATGCCTTTGGTAGGCGATGTTTATGCCTTTGGTAGGCGATGTTTTTGATGCCTTTGGTAGGCGATGTTTATGCCTTTGGTAGGCGATGTTCTTGATGCCTTTGGTAGGCGATGTTTATGCCTTTGGTAGGCGATGTTCTTGATGCCTTTGGTAGGCGATGTTACATTAAGGGATTTGGTATCCCGCCCGCAAATTAAAATATGGATTGGATGGGTTGAGGAAAACAGTTAAGGGTTAAAGGTTTGTAAAACGTTTGATTTGATCCCTCTCCCCAAAATGAATTGAAATGAACCTAAACTGTTTTAAACGTTAGGGGTAGACATTATTGAGATTTCCCCCTCATTTTCTGAAATGTTTTGATTTCAGGTGAAGATCTAAATGCTGGGGACGGGAATTAGAAGTGAGGACGACGAGTCTAGAAGTCCTTGAACCTTTTATATTGTTTTCGTTATGAATTCTTAAAGTTTGTTGAGTTGTTAGTAGTTGCCAAGAGCAGTTGTGTTTTCCTTTCTCGCCTTGTATTCCTTCGGGGATACGGCAGTGACGCCCAAACTAAATTTGAAGTCTTCCGCTAAATTTTGTCTGTTAACGTTAGTTTGACTTTGACTTTCTATAATTGAATTTCCGGGGCGTCACAGAATGGTATCAGAGCTCTGGGTTGCGACCTGGTAGCTCCTAAGTGTCCCTTAGGTTTAGTTAGACCTTAGGATGCTACGTTCGGAGTGATGAGTGTAGGATGGGGGTATGGAATGTTTGTCTGTTTCTTGGATTTCTTATATATTGCAAGTGCGTGCTTGATTATTTTATTTTTCATATGTTGGGTTGTATACCGTCGTCGTTGCAATGAGTACCTGACCCAAGCTTCTGTTAAAGACCTGAAAATCTGAGGTGGGTATGGAATATAGCCCCGAGGAGGGCCTAAAACCAGAAGAAGACCTCCAATGAGAATTCGGAGGCTGAGAGAAGACCTCCGATGAGAATTCGGAGGCTAAGTGGACCAGACTTACAAGGAGCAGCTACAGGAGCTTCTAGATTGCTGAGAGAAGCCGCTTCGCAAAAAGTCCGTCCTTCTAAGTAAAATGGTATATGCGACAACTGAAACCATCTATGAAGCCGTGGAGGATAAAGGATCGAGGCATCCACACCTTTTCAACACATAAGATGCGTCGAGTTTCGAGGACGAAACTCTTTTGAAGAGGGTAATGATGTAAAACCCCGAATTTTTGGTTAGCGCCAGTGTTAGTTCCGTTTGGGAGACCGTTGCTGTTGAGTTTAAGTTTCGAGGACGAAACTTCTTTTAAGAAGGTAATGATGTAAAACCTCGAGTTTTAGGAGAAATGAAACCGTTAGTTTCCTTACCGGACCGTTAGGGTTAAGTTTAAGTTTCGAGGACGAAACTTCTTTTAAGAAGGTAATGATGTAAAACCCCGAAAAATCCAAAGATGTTGACCGTGACGTCGTTAGTAAATTAGGTTTGACTTCGGTTTTTTATTATTATTCGTTTGTGTTTATTTATAGCCACTTCCTTAGGAAACCCATGTAATATAGCCACTTCCTTAATGTACAACATATCTAACTTTTCGACCTTCCATGTTTCTTTAATGGCCAACAAGTGACCTGACTTCTTTAATCAATCAACAATCACCCATTTTGAGTTTGGGGCAACCCCATAACAAAATCCATAATCCCATTTCCACACTGGAACTTCCAATGACCTCATCTCCCCTGTTGGTCATCAATGGTCAAACTTGACTTGCTGACAGGTTAAGAACTTGGACACAAAGTCTACCACTTCTCTTTCCATATTGCTCCACCAAAATCTTTGTCGAAGATCCTAATACATTTTATTCCCTCCTGGATGGACTGAATATGGAGTTTGGCACGCTTCAGTTAAGATTTTTCATTTAAATCGTTGTCGTTAGGAAAAAATGCCCTTGAAATATCAACAAGCCATCCTCATGTACCACAAAGCCTGGAGATTTTCCATCTTTAACATCCTCCTTTAACTTTACTAGCATAAAGTCCGAGTCTTGAGCTTGAACAATATCATCTAGTACTTCCATTACCATGAGTGTTGCTTTAACATTGCTCATCAGCAATTTCACTTCTAGCCTTTCAAGATCCTTTTGAACGATTATAGGGACACTAGTGAGGGCATTTATGCCATGGAAAGATTTTTTACTTAACGCATCAGCTACTACAATAGCCTTTCCAGGATGATATTGATTATCCAAATCATAGTCTTTAATGAGTTCCAACCACCGACTTTGCCTCATATTCAATTCACGTTGGCTGAAAGATATTTCAAGCTTTTATGGTCGGTATAAATCATACATGGGACACCATACAAACAATGTCTCCATATTTTAAGAGCAACACAATAGCAGCCAGTTCAAGGTCATGGGTCGGGTAGTTGACCTCATAAGGCTTTAATTGTCGTGAGGCGTATGTTATGACTCAATCATTCTGCATGAGTACACAACCCATACCCTTCTCTGAAACATCACTGTATATAATGAAACCCTCACCACTACAAGGTAAGGCCAAAATAGGAGCAATCGTAAGGCATTTCTTAAATTCAGAGAAAGCTTATTCACAAACTGGGCTCCACTCGAATTTGGTGGTTTTCTTCATTAGGTTAGTGAGTAGGCTTGCTATGCGCGAGAAATTTTCCATAAACCTACGGTAGTATCCAACTAAACCCAAAAAATTTCGAACTTCTGTAACAGTGGTGGGTGTGGGCCAATCTATAATTGCCTTAATCTTTTGAGGGTCTATTATAGCCCCCTCCTTAGAATCACATGCCCAAAAATGTCACCTCTTTCAACCAAAATTCACACTTCTTAAGCTTACCATACAACTTATGGTCCTTTAATAATCCCAAAACCTTTCTTAAGTGATCTTCATGCTCTTCCACATTCTTCAAGTACACTAGGATATCATCTATAAACACAATCACAAAGTGGTCAAGATATGGTTTGAGAACCCACAGCATTAGGTCTATAAACTTGGCTGGAGCATTTTTTTCCCAAAAGGCATAACCACAAATTTAAAATGATCGTAAAGAGTGCGAAAAGCTGTTTTAGGAATGGCTTTAGTCTTAATTCGCAACTGATGATATTCAGACCTTAGATCGATCTTTGAAAACACCGAGGAACCTCGAAGTTGATCAAAAAGATCATCGAACCTTAAAAGAGGATACTTATTCTTAACAGTAGTCTTATTTATTCCCTATAATCGATACATAATATCATACTTCCATCCTTCTTCTTTACAAATAGTACCGGAGCTCCCCAGGGTGACACACTAGGTCTAATGAAACCTTTATCTAAGAGTTCTTCTAACTAAATTTTCAACTCCTTTAACTCCGCAAGATCCATGCGATATGGAGCTTGGTAATTGGGTGGCTCCAAGAACCAACTCTATCTCAAACTCTTCCTCGCGCCTAGGATGCAACCCAAGTAAATCTTCAAGGAAAACTTATGGAAATTCCTTGGTCACATGTATATCTATATGGAAGGTCGTTGCTTCGTGGTATCTACTACTCCACATAAGAACCCTTCATATCCTTTCCCTAACATCTTTTTTTCCTTAAGCATGGATATTATAGAGACTTTACTTTAAGCTCCATCTCCACAAATAACCATATTCCCCCTGGTAGGACTCTTAAGGGTAACCTTTCTTTCACTATAGTATATTTTAGCCCTATGTTTCGATAACCAATCCATGCATACTATCACATCAAATTTAATCAATCCAAACCCAATTAAGGCTCTGCTTGGAAGGAGAGTTAAAAATGGGGAGTAGGAGTTCATAAGAGTAAAGGAGAGTGAGAGTATAAGAGGGTTCATAAGAGTAAAATATTACCCCTGTTTGGGAGAATATTTGGAGAGTTCATAAGAGTAAAATGTTAAATGACATATTTACCCTTTCATATTATATGTTATGTATGATATAATTGAAATTAAGGTTAGGGGTATAATGATCATTTTCTATGTTATGTATGATATAATTATATTGAACACCACTTTACACCCCAAATTGGGGTGTTAAAAACCCAAGAGTAAAGAGGTGTAAAGGAGAGTAAACCCTACTCCCCTTTACTCTCCCTTACCCTCCCTCACCCTCTTTCCAAGCAGGAGTAAGAAGGAGTAGGTACCCTCCTTAACCCCTCCTAACTCCCATTTACCCCTCTCCCAAGCAGACCCTAAGTCTCCCTTAAGGGTCTCTCTTCCATCCTCTATGGAATAATTTTGGTAAAGTTTGGGATACAACACCTTTCCACCATTAGGTAAACTAATATATAATCCATGAAAATCTTCCTTAGGAGAAATGCATAAAGGGACGGCTAGCTTATTTGAATCGAATGAATGAGTAGCACCAAAATCAAATAAAACAAGTATAGGGATATTACTAAAAGATAAGGTGCTAATGACTGTGATACTAGAAGATTCAGCTACTTAACGGGTTAAAGCATACACCCTTGCATTAGTGTTAATGGTGGTGGTGTTTTGCTTATAATGATTCGCTTGAGTACTTTCATTCTTAGGAGCAAACTTCCTAGCTGTTGGACAATTTGCTACAGGATGTTCAAGACTTCCACACCATAAACATAACCCTAGCTTTTTGCGACAGTTCTCCACTGAATGGTTCTTAAGTCCACAAAAGCTGCATGGAGGTCTTGAAGGGAAGTTCAGAATTTCCCCCAAGTAAGGCATGTTATTCTTATTAGAATAAAGGACTGACTTTTGTTCAAACTTTTGGTTTCTCCATTCCACTTTGAATATCTCTTTGCTGGGTCTATTTCTTTATTCTTGTACTTATGGGAGTACGGTTGTCGTATCCATAGAGTGTTGTGTTCCTGACACTCAAAACTAACTCAAGTGTTTCAGGCTAAGTAAATAAACCAAGAATGGTGGTGCTGATCATGATCAAACTACAAACTACGGAAACAATAAAACATGTTCAGGTTGCGATATCAATAATCAACAACTAATCAATCTGAATAGCCCAATCTACCAATTCTAAACAAGTAATCAAGAGGGATCGATTGCAACATATTGAACATCAAAGCCCTCTCTTGAGGGTTAGCAACTTCACCCAAGCCCTCTCTCGAGGGTCAGAGGATAGGTTAAATATTCTAACTGCCTATACTCATAGAGTTAGTCCAATTAAATTATAGGAATAACAACCTAGACCTAGTCAGAATTCAGCACTCTCGTGCCAAAACCCTATCCATTTTCTCTACCCACACTTGCAAATTGACACACACCTCTCAACATAAATCAATTGCCTAAGAAATACACATGAACACTCTCTCGAGCATTTCATCGAACATGTTGTGGGCAAAGAGAAACCTCACATTACAAGCATGAATTTGGTAGATTAAGCCTAAACAGATTAATTCATCGTCGAATACATCAATCACAAGCGAACCAACACTAAATTAACAACAAATTAACATATTCAAGTAATTAAAAAGAAAGAGAGCAATCTAACAAGAAAGTAAACAAACATAAATGTAAAGAGACAAAGAAAGAGAACTTAGTCTTGAATTGAGATGCAAAATCTAAAGTGCAATCCATGAACAAGAGACGAATTAAACCTAGAATCTACCCTAAAAGCCTCTAGAGAGGCTTGAGAGAAAACTCTTCAAAACCTAGAATGAGAAACTCACATAAATTGAAAAACTATAGTTTATTTCTAATTTAGATGATTAAAAAACTGTAAAATGTAGTTGGCACAAGCAGTGCCAAATGTGGCACAACCGGTACTGTCATTCTAGGCTTCAATAATTAGCATAGCCTTTGCTAGATTCTGGCATAGCCTCTGCTAAACTCTTTTTTCCCTTCTTTTCTTCAACACAACATGTGTTGTCGCTTGTGCTTGTTTGACTTGGCTACTTTCTTTACTCTTCAACCTTCTATTCTTTCCCGCACTTTTCCATAACATACAAAAAGCATATTCTTCATTGTAAAGGGTGGAATTACCTAAATACATATAAATTCACACACTTTAGTCACTAATGGGCAAAGTAAGTGAAATTAAATATTAAATCTAAGTAAAAGGACCTTAGAAGGTGAAAATGAGCCTAGTAAAGATGGCAAAAAACTCGTAAAATTATGGTTTACAACCCTCCCTCCCCCCTCATGCTTAGCCCTTGCTTGTCCTCAAGCAAGATAATCATGAAGAACTGAAGAAATAGGGGAGGATTAAAAACTAATGTCTTTCTCCAAAGGTGAAGGAGTGCACTAGACAACCAAAAAAAATATACACAAAAGGACTCCTAAGAAAGATCAAGAATCAAATTGAGACAAAAATTGGGCCAAAACCGTAACCATTTTCTCTACCCGCACTAGAAAATTAACATCACCTCTCAGCATAAATCAATTGCCTAAGAAATATACATAAACACTCTCTCGAGTATTTCATCGAACATGTTGTGGGCAAAGAGAAAACCTCACATTACAAGCATGAATTTGGTAGATTAAGCCTAAACAAATTAATTCATCGTCAAATACATAAATCACAACCCAAACAACACTAAATTAACAAGAAATTAACATATTAAAGTAATTAAAAAGAATGAGAGCAATCTAACAAGAAAGTAAATAAACATAGTTATAAAGAGACAAAGAAAGAGAACTTAGTCTTGAATCGAGATGCAAAATTTAAAGTACAATCTATGAACAAGAGAAGAATTAAACCTAGAATCTACCCTAAAAGCCTCTAGAGAGGCTTGAGAGAAAACTCTCCAAAACTTAGAATGAGAAACTCACGTAAAATTGAAAAACTATAGTTTATTTCTGATTTAGATGATGAAAAAACCGTAAAGTGTAGTTGGCACAGGCAGTGCCAAATGTGGCACAACCTGTGTTGTCCTTCTAGGCTTTAACAATTAGCACAACTTGTGCTGGATTCTGGCACAACTTGTGCTAAACTGTTTTTTCCCTTATTTTCTTCAACACAATATGTTTTGTCGCTTGTGCTTGTTTGGCTTAGCTTCTTTCTTTACTCTTCAACCTTCTATTGTTTCCCGCACTTTTCCATAACATACAAAAAGCATATTCTTCATGTAAAGGGTGGGATTACCTAAAAACATATAAATTCACACACTTTAATCACTAATGAGCAAAGTAAGTGAAATTAAATACTAAATATAAGTAAAAGAGCCTTAGAAGGTGAAAATGAGTCAAGTAAAGAAGGCAAAAAAACTCGTAAAATTATGGTTTACAACCCCCCCATGCTTACCCCTTGTTTGTTGTCCTCAAGAAAGATAATCATGAAGAACTCAAGAAATAGGGGAGGAAGAAAACCAATATCTTTCTCCAGAGGTGAAGGAGTGGACTAGAGAACCAAAACAAATGTACACAAAAGGACTCCTTAGCGAGATCGAGAATCAAATTGAGACAAAAATTTTGCCAAAACCCTAACTGTTTTCTCTACCCACACTAACAAATTGACATCACCTCTCTGCATAAATCAATTGCATAAGAAATACACATGAACACTCTCTTGAGCATTTCGTCGAACATGTGGGCAAAGAGAAAACCTTACATTACAAGCATGAATTTGGTAGATAAAGCCTAAACAAATTAATTCATCGTCAAATACATCAATCACAACCCAAACAACACTAAATTAACAACAAATAACATATTAAAGTAATTAAAAAGAAAGAGAACAATCTAACAAGAAAGTAAATAAACATAAATGTAAAGAGACAAAGAAAGAGAACTTAGTCTTAAATCGAGATGCAAAATCTAAAGTGCAATCCATGAACAAGAGACGAATTAAACCTAGAATCTACCCTAAAAGCCTCTACTAGAGAGGCTTGAGAGAAACTCTCCAAAATCTAGAATGAGAAACTCACGTAAAATTGAAAAACTATAGTTTATTTCTGATTTAGATGATTAAAAAACTGTAAACTGTAGTTGGCACAAGCAGTGCCGAATTTGGCACAAACTGTGCTGTCTTTCTAGGCTTCAACAATTAGTACAGCATGTGCTAGATTCTGGCATAGCCTGTGCTAAACTGTTTATTGCCTTCTTTTCTTCAACACAAGATGTATTATCGCCTGTGCTTGTTTGGCTTAGCTTCTTTCTTTACTCTTCAACCTTCTATTTTTTCCCGCACTTTTTCATAACATACAAAAAGCATATTCTTCATCATAAAGGGTGGGATTACCTAAAAACATATAAATTCACACACTTTAATCATTAATGAGCAAAGTAAGAGAAATTAAATATTAAATCTAAGTAAAAGAGCCTTAGAAGGTGAAAATGAGCCAAGTAAAGGAGAAAAAAAAAACCCGTAAAATTATGGTTTATCATTCTTCTTTACATCAACCATACGATTCACACTCTTGACATGTGCTGCTACATTATATATAACTCTTGAAATAACTTAGCAGGAAAGATAGCCAGTTGCCTTTCAATTCAAGGTGAAGGTCATCCTCTAACCGCTCCATGCGCTTTTGGTCATTATGTACTAGGTATGGTGCAAACCTAGCCAACTCCATGAATTTCGCTGCACACTCCACCACAGTCATTTTTCCCTATTTTAAAGACATAAATTAACGTTTTTTTTCTTTTCTTAGGAAATCGGGATAAAACTTGGCCCTAAGCAATTCTTTAAGTTGCTCCCAACCAAAGCCTTCCTCGTCCAAGCGACGTTTTTGGGTGTCCCACCAAAGATCAGCTGGATCAGTCAGGTAATAACTTACAGTGTCTGCTTGTTGCTCACTTGGACACTTCACAGCTATAAAGAGCTCATCAAATGTCTTGATCCAATTCTTTAATGTGACAGGATTTACCGCTCCATTGTATGTTAGAGATTGATGGGACCCAGTTCTTTAGAATACCTTAGAATAAGGATCTTCTTCCCTCTCTCTGCATTCCTACTAGCAAGTAATTTTTCCATCATAAAAGCCACAGTTCTTGGATCCAACTCAGTAAATTGGTCATTGGTAGGATCTCCTTAAAATCTAGGGTTTCCTTTGCTAGAGATTGGGGTGTCTACATTAAGTGGCTGATCACTAGACATCCTGGAACATTTAAGGGAATAATTCTCTCAAGATATAAGTCGCAACATTCAAACATATATATGAGTGAGCAAAATAATTTTTTTCTATAAGAATCAATAATATTTGGCGAGTTTAAAACCCCTCCATATATCAAAAACCAATTCAAGTGCATGAACCATCAATCACATATCATATAAGAAGAAGAAGAAGAAGAAGAAGAAGAAGAAGAAGAAGAAGAAGAAGAAGAAGAAGAAGAAGAAGAAGAAGAAGAAGAAGAAGAAGAAGAAGAAGAAGAAGAAGAAGAAGAAGAAGAAGAAGAAGAAGAAGAAGAAGAAGAAATATTAGCCTAACACCAAGAAAATATTTCAAAAAACACATATATCAATAAAAAGTTCCCTTCCCCCACGTATATTTATCCTTTTTAACCTATTTTTTTTCTTTTATAACCTGGCTCTGATACCAACTGTAACGCTCCGATCCTTCCCGATCCACGGACATTATCAATAACTGCTTCAAGGATCGTTGGCTGACCCCACAAATCACCACGAGTCTATCCAGCGCGCTTCGTCCTTGCTCACACGCTGCTTGGGAAAACCTCCCATGAGGTCACTCATCCTGAGACTACTCCCAGCCAAGCACACTTAACTGAGGAGTTCCCAACGGATGAGCTACCTTAAAAGAAGGCGCACCTTTGGTAGTCTGAATGTTTGTGGTGTATATGAGTCATGTCCATACGACCAACAAATTATGTGCATATTATCTGACCATGTTGATATGTATGTAATGAACTTAATGACATATGTATTAAGTGGAATGATCAGCTGTTATACTCATAATGATCATCTTTGGTAGTCTGAATGTATATAACTGATTTTGTTGCTTTTTTGAAAAATATTTCTAGTGTTGTCCCTGACGAGGTGTGTGGAGAGGATACTATTACATTACATCCACCACCAGTGCCATTGAGCTACGAGTTAAATAATTTGTGAAGATGTCTCATGTTAAGTAACATGATTACAAAGCGATGAGTGTTTGCTCCCTCGTTGATATTGGTCGATGCTCATTTTATGTTGTTTGTATGATGCTCATTTTATGTTGTTTGTATGATGTCATTCTCATTCCTAAATAATCCGTGAAATGTTCATGACCAACTTGAGGATCATTAGTTGATCCACTAGTGATATTAGCAGCAAGTGTGTAATTTTTTTTATAAGTGTTCAATGTTCGCCCTGCCATGACACTATGTCCATATAAATAACAATTAATGAACATACGATGTTCACTGGATGTTGGTTTCAAACGAGGGCTCATTACTTGATGTCGTAGTTATCATTATTCAGGGTTCTTATCGAGCTATCAAAATATGTCTATATAAACACATCCTGATGCATATATCGTACAACTTTATCATGTTTCACCCCCTACAATCAATAAAATGTTCATGATCAACTTGAGGATCATTAGTTGATTCACTAGTGATATTAGCAGCAAGTGTTTATTTATTTTTTGATGAGTGTTCAATGTTCGCCCTGCCATGACACTATGTCCATATAAATAACAATTAATGAACCTACAATGTTCATTGGATGGTTCCAAACAGGGGCTCATTACTTGATGTCGTAGTTATATTAGTAGTTGTTGATGAGGTTACATATACGTCCAAATAAAAGCAACTTGATGATTGAATTGTCCGATAATTACTTGCTGGCATCTTTAACACAACTCGATCATTGAATTGTTTTATCATTATTCAGGGTTCATACCGGGCTATCAAAATATGTCCATATAAACACATCCCGATGCACATATCGTATAACTTTATCATGTTTCACCCCCTATAATCAGTAAAATGTTCATGATGCCTTTGAGGATCATTAGTTGATCCACTATTGATATTAACAGCAAGTGTTTTTTTTTTTTTTGACAAGTGTTCAATATCGTCTAACCATGACACTATGTCCATATAAATAACAATTAATGAACATACAATGTTCACTTGATGTTCATTTTAAAGGCGTCAATATAGGCATCAATACAATGTTCATTATACACTTGAGGATCATTAGTTGATCGACAAAGGATATTAGCAGCAAGTGTAATTTTTTTGATAAGTCTTCAATATTCGCCTTACCATGACGCTATGTCCATATAAATAACAATTGATGAACATACAAAATGTTCATTGAATGTTCATTTAAAAAGCTTTAATATAAGTCTTAAATTCAAGTGGGGGAAGAAGAAATAAAGTCTAACAAGTATAACGTCACTACTACAATTTCGACACTAACAAGCACGTGGTCGTAGTAGTAGTAAATTTTAACCGGGACTGCAAGCAAAGAAATCAAAAATGGCGCCCCCTATCCTATCTAAACAAAACATTGCATCCCATTACAAAATGTGTTGGACACAAAACAAAACTACGGGCGCGGTAGCTCTTTCTTCCTATCCCAGTGGACGACTTTTGTGTATACTTCTTGCTTCAGATTGTTGTCTTCATACATGACAATGTCATGGCAGTAACGCCTCCTTAGTGACACGAGCCAGTCATCCTGTCAAAAAGAACGTTACATTGGAGTCAATGTAGCATATAATGATGTTCAGTGGATAACCAAATCAACAGTAGCATATAAGGGGACGGATGTAATTCCAATAGACATTACATATTCTGCTAATTTATATAATGATGATCCGGACATCTCTATATAATTAACTGCTCATTACGGTATACTCTAATGGACATTACGTATAGCACAAAAATGCAGATCATTGTTAAATCCGAATGTAAACCACTACATACCCAATTGACAAACAAAATATAAAGAACAGAACATTATTATTGACTTTGATCCATCACTTAATAACGATTATACAATGAACATTATTACGTATATCACAAATACAGACAATCACGTATCCCAATGTACATGTCAACCATCAGGCACATGTTCATGACAGATATTTTTTTTTACTGTAATTCCTTTTCACATATGATGAGCATCACATCGCTAACCCATGGGCACTAAGTGCATATACAATGTACATCGACCATAATATCCCTCATTTCGGATGTGTATAGTGAAGTGCATGTTTTGTACATCAAATATGTACATCATTCACTACCATTATGTACATGCCATAAAAATACCATAAAACAATTGTTCATGTCACCATCAGTCACATGTTCATCACAAAATATTTTTATTGTACACCTTTTTTACTTAAGATGAGCCTCACATCACTGAAACTTGTGCACTAAGCACAGAAACAATGTACATTAAATCGGACATATCGTCCCTTTCCACGTGTATAACCAGCTGTATGTATTGTGTATCCGAGATGGACATCATACACTACGTCAATGTGCATGCTCATATAAATGCCCTAATTTATAATTGTCATATGTATTGGTCACTACCACAATGTACATGCCCTAATGCACCAAACAGAAGACCACAAGAATGTCTCGATCATGTACGATGCACATCACATCAAGCAAACTTGGGCATGTTGGTAGTCGAGTGGTTTGTAAGACCACGGTTTTATCGTTCTTCCACAGGGAGCTAGGGGCCTTAGCTACAGCTAGTTGACTCTAGGTATGGTTTACGATCATGAAAGGATGATAGAATTTAGGGTAAAAACAACACAAACACACTATGTTCAGTCAAAAAGGTGAAACAATGGGTGTCGGGAGACTTTCGGGATGCAAACGGGAATGAGGAAATGGGTTTCGCAACAAGAGAGTAACGAGAAAGGGAAATCAAATGGTAATTCTGTTAGAAAATACCCACCGGACTTCCTCTTTCAAGGATAGTCCGGATTAACTTCCCCAAAATCCATCGACAGACCCAGGAAAGTTAATAGAACGGAATTTCCTAGTTAGTTTCTATTCGCTTTCGCGAACTAGAATACTAACTATCCTAATTCTTACCGTCCAACAAGCGTTGGATGTATTCGGGATGCTTTCACACCCAATTACATCCCACTTGAGGGAAGGATAGGATTAGGAAGTTGATTTCCTAATAGTTACTAATATTGCTAACCCAAACCTAATCACCCATTCACACCCTTAATATCTCCCTAACCCATTAAAGTTCTAGCCACTAAACATCCTAACTATCATGATAATAACATCAACAACTTCATTCATGCTTAATCGAGTAAACAAGATAACAATAAACACTCAACAACAACAACAATATCAAAAACAGAGATTAATAAATAAGCAATAAATTAGAGAGAGGGATTAAGAAATGCTCATGGATTGTGATGACAAGGGAGAAAACTTCAGAATAATAAAGCTCCAACGCTCCAAAGTTGAGAATAATCTTCAAACTTCCAATAATAATCAAGAGAATCCAATACAAGAACCAATAATCTCAGCAAAGATCTTCCTAAATCTCCCTAATCTAAGACTTAAAAATGTGATAAAGAGTGCTAAAGTATCATAAAAGATAGATAAAAATTGTTGTCTCATCTCTCTTAATCTAAAATGACCTAAATACATTAAATAGTAATCAAGGTTGTTACTCAAAACTCATCATTTTACACAACAGACAAAACTAGCCCGCAAGGGACCGTGGGCACGGTCAGGGTGACCGTGGCCACGGTCCTACGTAAGGCAGGCGATTTCTCCTCTTCGCTTCGCACCGTCGTGGGTACGATCCCCAAGCACCGTGGTCACGGTCTAGGCAATTAGGGCTGACAACTTTTCGCTCCTTCGCACCTCCGTGGCTACGGTCATGGGAGACCGTGGCCACGGTCTAGTTCGGCCAGCTTCTTCCTTGGGCAGGGTAGGATCCCACCGTGGCTACGGTCAGAGTGACCGTGACCACGGTCTATCTCAGGTGCAAGGCTTCTTCCTTAGGTCATGGCTCAATCATACCGTGGCTATGGTCAAGGTGACCGTGGCCACGGTGTCTCTCGGCCACAGTTTTCTTCAGGAGGCTCTTCAACCATTGCTTCCGTTTCCGCTGCCTTTGACACATCCAGGGCTCGTGGAATCTTAAGGAATCTCGGGATTCCCAAGATTGGTGCAAAATTGGCCCATTTAGAATCGTTTTGAGTGAAACCCTTCGGAAACTACAAAAGTAACTAAAACGCATTAAAAGTTATTAAAGCAACTACGAAACAAGTCAAAATCCTAAGGATTTAGGCGGTATTTAGACACGAAATCGGGTCTAAACACCCCCCCCCCCCCCACACACACTTAAACCTTTGCTCGTCCCGAGTAAAACGGAACAAAACAAAACTAGCTAACACAAACTCCTCTGTCGTGGGAGAGAAACGAGTGCATTTAGCGTATGCACCAAGCCCTTTGAACCCCCCGGCAGCCCGGGTGGACGAGATGGACTCGTGAGGGTTTGTAGCGGCTATACCCACAAAAGCCAAAGGAAAAGGAGCGAAGGAAAGTGAAAACAAAACCGAAGAAGACAAAAAGAACGAAAAACAAGGGTTTTGATTCACAAGATCTCGCAATCCAAACTAAGAAAATGCGATTAAACCTCCCAAAGTAACCGTTAGGAGCATCTCACAAACACCAAACGCAGAAAAAGGTCGATCTTGAAGGTTTTTAACTCCCTACACCTTGTAACAGGCGAAACCCCGCAGCAAAAATATAACAAGGGTTTAACGGGAACCAAAAGACTTTAAAAACTTGCGTCCGAATTTGAAAACAACGAGCAACCGAGAGGAGTGTTGCCCTCCCTCGCATTTGGTCGCCCTTGGCTTTGTGAGGGCCGTAGGTGATGCAAGGAGGCCAGCTCTTTTAGAAGCAAAATTTTCTTTTCTTTCTTCCTTTTCTCATTTTCTTTCTTTTTGGTTTTTAAAAAATCGGTATTAGCCTTACTTTCGGAATGGGCGCCCATATAAGGGGTATACCCTCCCAACACGGTCTTTTCCATACGCCTCTCCGTCGCAAAGCGATATAGGAGGAGGGTTAAGGGGTATCCAGTGTCGTACCACGAATACCGGGCCCGTGTAGGTTGGCTAAGTGTATGATGGTTAATGTCTTCAGCGACACGCTCCACTTATTCAGGTTATTATATCTTAAGAAAGCTTTCTTCTTTCTTTTTCCTTTTTTCTTTCTTTTCTTTTTCTTTTTCCTTTTCTTTTCTTTTTGCACTTTTTGCTCTTGCTAAACGAGACACAAAAACAAACTCAGACACAAGCCCTCAGAATCTCCGGGTTCCCAACAAAACGAGAAAGGAACGGGAGTCTCACAAGACACTTAATGAAGGGAGTCTATTTAGGATAAGTCTCGACTAGAACCCGAGTTAGGATTGAAAATGCTCCAACCGATTACTTTTAGAAGGAAATTTAAGAACGGCTTCTCAACTTCGAACACGAGATCTAGGAAACAAAGCAAAACAAAAACAAAAAGAAAAACGAAAAGGTTTTCACTCCCTTTTTTTTTCTCCATTTTCACACAAAAATTTTTAAAATTTAAGCAAAAACTAGTAAAACTAGGAAACAAAAAACGAAACGACTAGGTGATCTACCCTTAAAATAGAATATCTCCCCCCCCCCCCACACACACACACTTAAAACTCCACAATATCCTCATTGTGGGAAGATGTCACATGAAAAGGGTAGAGAACCTACAAAACACAAACAAACAAAAAACAACTAGCAGGTAGAAATGGTGGCGACCCGAGCCCACACGGCTCCAACAGCAATAGATATCCCAACACAGACACTCATAGGGGTTCGCCCCCCAAAAGAAAATCAAGCATGCGACGGATCATGATAAGGAATCAGATACAAAGAGTAAGGTGGAAAGATATTACCTCAATCTCTTCATAAGCGTTGAAAATAGCGATCCGAAGTCGTCGTTCAAGAGAGTCGGAACAATGTTAGAGTAAAAGACAACTTTATAACTATAGAATTCGCATGCGAGACCAAAAGCAAAAGAAAGGAAAATCTAACTTAAAAGATTATGAAAAGAAATTGAAAAGATGAAAAACAAAAAAATATGAACAATATATACATTGCCAATAACTTACCTTATCCCCGAATCTCACTCATTGAGGCGGGAAATAAGGGTGAAACTCGATACGCACTAACCGAAATAACTACATCATTGCATTCATCACAAAAAACATTCAGTTACATTCATCAATGCCCAAAATACAAACAAGAAACGCTTAAACAACAGTCCAACCCACAAAAAAAAAAACCGACAAACAGCCATCAAACAACCATCCAACAACCCGATCATGCATGACAAACACACAAGACAAGGAAGAACCCGAGCAACCTAACCGAACAATCCCCAAAATATGCGAGCTCATGCCAAAAGAAATCGAGAGACCAACAATCCAAAACCACCAGACATCGCAACTCCAAAACCCCGAAGAAGCACTCCCCCACACTTATACTTCACAAAATAAAGTAAATAATCAATGATAAAGGTCGGGTGGGGGTGGGGTGCTTACAAACGGTCCTCAAGCGGACCCTCCTGGCGGAGGACGGGGTTGTGGTGGAAAGAAGGATGGGTAATAGGGATTCTCATAGTCAGGAGGTGCTGGGAAACGGCCCTCAAAAGTGTAATGATGGAAACTCCAATCACGTATGAAGCGGTTTTGTTGGCGGAGGTACTCTTCGTGGTGCTGCAGGTGTCGTTGGATGTTCGCAAGCTGCTTTTGTTGATCCTCTAGCAACTTCACCTGGGAACGGAGAAGTTTGTTCTGCTCACGAATCTCGATACTCAAGCCTTTGATTTCAGAAGTGATTTGGTCCAGATCGCCATGCTGTGCCGAATTCTCTGGCATCTTCTCATGGGTATTCTCCTCAAACTCTTGCAATAAACTAGAAATAGGGATAGGTGCACCGCCAATTATCCGCGGCCAACAATAAAATTGCCCGCACGACCAATTTTCATTATTTGCAATATCGAGCCATTCTTCGACATGAGTTGGGTCGAGAGGAATGCGGATTTTCCTATCGCTGTAACCATGATGGTAGACGGTGCGTGAATGACGCTCAGAGATTATCTCCATTTCGATCAACAGCTCCTTATCAATGGCGATAGGGACATACCGTGGCTTCCATAATCCCAGGTAATCACCAAACCTGCTCCGAGGAAGTGACATATTATATGGCCCATTCCAAGGTTGGTGAAGTTATCAGATATACTCATCTCCCCTAACC
Organism: Portulaca oleracea; assembly: GCA_029582165.1. Lineage (NCBI taxonomy): Eukaryota > Viridiplantae > Streptophyta > Magnoliopsida > Caryophyllales > Portulacaceae > Portulaca > Portulaca oleracea. The sequence continues at coordinate 9,091,802 of CM055878.1, read as the reverse complement.
AATGTAGGATGCAAGAGCCTAAGTTCACTCGTTTCCCCTTCAAAGTATTGTAAATTATGAAGAGATCGTCCGGACGAACATGTGATCGTTCCTCATCTCGCCCAAACACTGAATTAGCAATCACCAAATGGAATAACCGGACAGCAGGATTACAAAAATCCTGTGCTCGAGATTCCTGAGGGCAGTAAAACTTCGCCTGACCTTCTTCGGAGTCGACAGGTGCTCTTCTCCAACAAGTTAACCGTTTCCACGCTTCTTGTACATCGAATTCCTCACACTCCCAGAAGTATACCCCATCCTCTGGTAGTTCCAAAGCTTGGCAAAACTCTTGAACAGAACATTCTAGCTCCCTATCACCCACTCTATAGCTAAAAATGGCCTCAGGGTACCCATCACTAAAGACTTGAAGTGAACTCATGAATTTGAGTACGGGCTGGTCTATAATTGGTTCCTTGATATTGAGAAGTGCTTTCCAGCCAAGTACCTGAGCGAGAGTGTCGAAACTGGACCGACAATAAAGAGTGTTGATTGTCTCATCACCGAGAATCTCTGGAGCGTAGATGTGTCGCTCCTGGAGTTCAGCATAGCGAGTCTTGTGCAGTTCATCATGGAAATTAACCTTGGCACGGGGACAACTTTTGATGAACGAAGCTGGTTTAGTCCGTCTCAATCCGAGAGAAGATGGTAGCTGTGGTGGTGATGGAGGGAGCTTCCTAGGTCGACCCCTTTTTGGTTTCATCATTCTAATGTCTAGGTAGAGAAAAACGCACACAACAACCAAAATCAACTAGTAAATCGAACATGGATGCATCAACATACAAGGAATACCTGAGTTGAGGGGATGGGGAACTCCTCTTGTTAATTTCGAGCCCCACAAGGAACAAAGAGCCAAGAACCTTGCTTTAATTGAGCCGGAAATGGCGAACACAACAGCTAGGGCACGAATCGCAGGAGAAATGTGGGAGAAATGGAGGAATTGGTGAGAGATTTGGCAAATTTTGGAAGAGAATTCGAGTTTTAGGGTTTGGGGAGGGTTTTCGAAGGTGAGAGTGAGGAAGTTACTGAGAGAGAAATGAGGGGGAAATGATATGGAACCCCCGACATATCGCAGGTTTTCGACAGACCGTGGCCACGGTAAATTGGACCGTGGGCACGGTGTGATTCGGGTGAGGGAAAAAGAAGGGAAAAAGCAGGGCGGAGACCGTGGCTGCGGTAAACTTCACCGTGGTCACGGTCATGGTCGGGACCAAAATTTCCAAGAGTCATGCTGTGATGAGACCGTGGCTGCGGTGACTTCGACCGTGGTCACGGTGATCTTCGGCTTGGCTAAACTGGGAGCAACTTTGAGTATGCTGGTCGTGGCTGCGGTGACTCCCACCGTGGGCACGGTACCTTTCGGTTCATCTCCAGCATCTACAAGGCTCAAAAACTTGGAGAAAAATTGTTAAGTCCTAAAATCTACCCTCTTGTCATCCACTCCCTTTTCTTTCTCGGTCAATTTCCATTCAAGGACTCTCTCCAATTGCTCAAAAACACTTTCAAACCCCGACTCTCGTAGAACCACTCACGATTTCTTTTTTTTTTTTAAGAATAAGATAAAACAAAGGAAGAAGAAAGGCACTAAAATAAAGGAAATAAAAATGAAAGAACTAAAAATTGAAAGAAAACACTAAAAGAGGGGAAGTAGTTCATACCTCTCCCGGGTGCTTGTTTTGTAGGTCCTAGCTCGACCTTTTCCAATGCTTTTCAATTTCCAAAATCCGCGAGGTATGTCACAACTGTCCCGACATATTCCTCGCCCATGATGTATGGTTTGAGTTTCGATGAGTTTGCTTTGAAACACTTCCCTTGGGCATCTTTCAACTCAACTACTCCGGCGGAAAGAATTCTCACTATTTCGAATGGTCCGGACCACCGTGATCTCAATTTCCCAGAGAACAACTTCAGCCTTGAATTGAAAATGAGAACCCTATCGCCTACCACAAACTCACGTCGGTTCAACCTCTTGTCATGCCATGCCTTCGTTCTCTCCTTGTAGATCTTGTTGTTCTCATATGCATGACGCCTCAACTCCTCAAGTTCTTCTAATTGAAATAACCGACTACCTCCAGCCGCCTTGAGATCGAAGTTCAACTTCTTAATTGCCCACATGGTTTTGTGCTCAAGTTCTACGGGGAAGTGACATGCCTTCCCGTAGACAAGACGGTAAGGAGTAGTGCCGATCGGTGTCTTGAAAGCGGTGCGGTATGCCTACAAAACTTCATCCAATTTTTCTGCCCAATCTTTCCTTGAAGAGTTAACCGTCTTCTCTAAGATCTCCTTGATGGCACGGTTGGAGATTTCCACTTGACCTTGTGTTTGTGGGTGGTAAGGAAGTCCCTTCTTATGCTTGATGCCATACTTCTCCAAGAGAGACTCGAATCTCTTTTCGATGAAATGGGAACCGTTGTCACTAATGATAACCCGTGGAATGCCAAATCTTGGGAATAGGGTCTTTTTCAAGAATTTTGAAACGGATTTCCCATCACATCTTACACATGGTATGGCCTCGACCCACTTTGTGACATAGTCTACCGCCACCAGGATGTGTTGGAAACCCCTTGAAGACGGGAAAGGACCCATGAAGTCCAATCCCCATACATCGAAAGCTTCCACCTCGAGAATATAGTTCAACGGCGCTTCATTCTTCCGGGAGATGTTACCGGACCTTTGACACTTGTCACATTGCTTGACATGCAGATGGACGTCACGAAAAAGAGTCGGCCACCAATAGCCGGTTTGCAAAACCCTTGCCGCCGTCTTTTGGGGGCCACCGTGACCTCCCACCGGAAATTCATGACAATGGGTCAAAATAGATTGCACTTCACTCTCGGGAATACATCGTCGGTACATCCCGTCATTTCCAAGACGGAAGAGGAAAGGATCATCCCAAAAGTAATGCTTCATGTCGTGGAGGAATTTCTTCCTTTGATGATGGTTCAAATGTTGACGGATCACTTCGCTTGCCAAATAGTTCACAATATCCGCATACCAAGGATACGAGTTGATAGCCAAGAGTTGCTCATCCGGGAAAGCGTCTACAATCGGTTGGGTGTCTTCCGAGTTGACAAGAATCCTCGAAAGGTGATCGGCTACGACATTCTTTGTGCCCGCCTTATCGCGGATTTCCAAATCAAATTCTTGCATAAGCAAGACCCACCGTATAAGCCTCGGTTTTGTCTCCTTCTTTCCCATCAAGTATTTGATAGCGGCATGATCCGTGTAGACTACCACCTTAGAGAACATGAGGTATTGTCGGAATTTGTTGAGCGCAAAAACAATCGCCAAAAGCTCCTTTTCCGTGGTAGTATAGTTCCTTTGGGCGCTATCAAGCGCATGGCTTGTGTAATAGATGACCCTTGGCTTCTTATCTACTGTTTGGGTCAAACACGCTCCTACGGCGAAGTCGCTCGCGTCGGCCATAATCTCAAAGGGTAGCGTCCAATCCGGAGGTTGAACTACCGGAGTGGAAATCAAAGCCTGCTTCAACCTATAAAACGACTCAAGGCACTCATCAGTGAAAATGAAAGGGGCATCTTTGCACAAGAGGTCAGTTAGAGGTCGAGCAATTTTTGAAAAATCTTTGACGAACCGGCGATAAAAGCTGGCATGGCCAAGGAAACTACGCACCCCCTTAACGGAAACTGGGGGTGGTAGGCGCTCTATAACCTCAACTTTGGCCTTATCTACTTCGATGCCCTTAGAAGAAATTAAATGACCCAGAACGATACCTTGTTCCACCATAAAGTGCCATTTCTCCCAATTCAGAACTAGATCCACTTCCTCACAACGAGTTAACACTTTCTTCAAATTTAGCAAACAGTCATCGAAAGAATTACCGTACACAGAAAAATCATCCATAAAGACTTCCATGCATTTTTCAATAAAATCACTAAAAATAACCATCATACAACGTTGAAAAGTCCTAGGGGCATTACATAAACCAAATGGAATGCGACGATAAGCAAATGTCCCATATGGGCAAGTGAAGGTGGTTTTTTCTTGATGTGAGGGGTGGATTGGAATTTGAAAGAAACCCGAGTACCCATCCAAAAAGCAAAAATGCGAATGACCCGCCAACCGTTCTAACATCTGGTCAATAAAGGGAAGGGGGAAATGGTCCTTCTTTGTTACTTTGTTTAATTGGCGGTAATCGATACACATCCGCCAACCGGTGATGGTCCGGGTACTAACTAGTTCTTTCTTGTCATTTTCAATTATGGTCAATCCACCCTTCTTGGGCACACACTGAACCGGGCTTACCCATTCGCTATTTGCGATGGGGAAGATGATCCCAGCAGCTAGCAACTTTACTACCTCCTTTTTAACCACTTCTTGCATGTTGGGATTTAAGCGACGTTGGGGTTGCCTGGTAGGCTTGGCATCTTCTAGCAAATCAATCGAATGCATGCATATGGAAGGGGATAAACCTTTCAAGTCTTCTATCATATAACCCAATGCACCCCTATGTTTCCTAAGCAAATCAAGCAACTTAGACAATTCAAAATCATTCAAATTCGCATTCACAATAACAGGATAAGATTTCTCATCATCCAAGAAAGCATATTGGAGGGAAGGGGGTAAGGCTTTAAGCTCTAAAGGGGTAGAAGATTGAATTTGAGAGGAAGACATACCTTTAAAGATCGCATCTTTGAATCTCCATACACTCCATATAAGGCTCATCAATAATAATCTCCTTATGCATGGGTGAAGAGTCAAGAAGGTTGGTGAAGAAAGTAATATCGGTGTCGTCGGTCTCAAATTGGAAGGACTCCAATAAGCAAGCTCCCAAGGGATCATCACAAATAGATTCAAGAAGATGGGAGTCTTCAATATACTCATCAACAAGGAACCCCATCATATCAATGGCATAGCATGAGTCCCCATATGAAGGACCTTTCAATGACCCCTCAAGTTGAAAAATTATGCTTTCATTCCCGACGTTCAACGACATGCTTCCATTCTTCACATCAATAATGGCTCCCGCCGTAGCAAGGAATGGCCTTCCCAAAATAATAGGGATGTTGTTATCTTCCTCTATCTCCAAAATAACAAAATCACAAGGAATTAAAAATCGCCCCACTTGGACCGGGATGTCTTCCAATATTCCCAACGGTCTTCGTACGGAACGGTCGGCCAATTGAAGATTAATTGTTGTAGGAGCAAGATCGTCGAGATTTAACTTCTTGCAAATCGAATAAGGCATGACGCTTACACTTGCTCCTAGATCACAAAGGGCACGACCAATCCGCATATCACCAATGGTGCATGGAATAGAAAAACTTCCTGGGTCGGCTAATTTCTTCGGTGATTTGTTATCGATAATTGCACTACAATCCGCCGTCAAATGGATCGTAGATTTCTCTTGAATTCTTCTCTTGCTCGTGAGAAGCTCCTTCAAATGCTTCTTGAAGGACGGAACTTCAGAGATGGCATCAAGAAATGGAATGTTCACTTGAAGCTTCTTGAGCATCTCAATGAATTTTGAAAACTTTGCATAAGATTCTGGTTTTGCTAACTGATCGGGAAAAGGGACCGGTGGTAGCTTTGGCTTCTCAATAATCTGGATTGGTTTTTCTTCCACCATTTTTCCTTTCCCTTTCCTTAACTTCTCTATCTCCTCTTGTTCTTTACTAGACTCTCCCAATTCATCCTCATGTGCTCTCTCAACTTCCTCACCTAATACTAACTCACTTTCCCGCTTCTCCAATAAATCTTCCTCATCCGAGATATCCACCACGTCACCTTCTTTGTCACCCAAAACCTCCTCTCCCACCATTCTAGGTCCAACAATCTCCTTGCCACTCCTCAAAGTAATCGCATTAAGTTGCCCTTTTGGGTTAGGTTGGGATTGGCTAGGCAAAGATTGGATAGGTTGAGATTGTTGTGCCAATTGGGCCAATAGTAACTCGAGGTTCTTAATGCGAGTTTGGTCTTTTTCTCGGTCTAAGGCCATCTTTTCTTGAGATAAGGCTATCTTCTCTTGAGTTAAGGCCAACTTTTGGAGGGTTTGGTCAACGGTTTCTTGTTGTGATGGTTTGGGCATTTGGGAAGATTGACCTTGGTGAGGATTTTGGTGGTATTGGCGGCGATTTTGATTTGGGAAACCGGGGGGTGGGTTTTGGTTTAGGGGAGCTTGTTGGTTGTAGGCGTAATTCCTACGGGGACGAATGGGGGTTTGATTGGTATAGGAGAGGTTATTGTTGGGATAGATGGCTTGGACTTGCTCGGTTTGATACTCTTCACATCGCTTCGAAGAATGTGACCCTCCACAAAAATCACATACCAAGACTCGGAATAAGCATAGGTACTTCTTGGGCCGCCTTTACTTGCCTTGTGGTTTCCTCCAAAGCTGCCTTTTGTTGCATCTTAAGAACGGCATTCATGAGAAATTTAATGGTAGGGTTGCTTTCTAGAGGAGGACCATCTCTTGGACTACAGCCGCCTCCCTAATGAGGAGAGTTTTGAGATAGCTCGTGAAGAAATACGTTTGCTTCCTCCGCCATCTTCTTGAGGAACATGCCCCCCGAGGCATGATCGATGGATTCTCGCAAAGAGCTACTCAATCCGAAATAGAAGTGATGCAATAATAACCAATCCTTAAGATTATGATGTGGACACCTCCGTTGGAGACCTTTGAATCTCCCCCATGCTTCGAATAACGACTCATCGGGCTCTTGCTTGAAGCTCATGATGGCTTGCCTCAACCGACACGTCTCATCATTGGGGAAAAACCTTTGAAGAAAGTCACGGCTAAGGGCATCCCATGTTGAATAAGTTCCGGGCGGACACGTGTTGAGCCATAATAATGCTTTCCCCTTCAAGGTAAGAGGGAAGAACTTCAACTTCATGTATTCGGCGGAAACTCCATTCATTTGTACGAAGCCGATGCGTTGCTCGAATCTGTTGATGTGGTCAATAGGATTTTCATGCTCTCCTCCATAGTACGGGGTGTTCTCAAATATTTCCAATAAATATGGCTTGAACTCGAACGATGCATTCGGTGGTAATTCTGGTAATGTGATGGGATCGCCTCCGCATGCAGGCGATGGTAAGGAATATGATGCTAAGGTACGGGGTGGAATTTGCTCTCCGTCAGCCATTGGAATTTCGATCGTCCCTTGCTCCCTTTGTTGTCTAGCTCGTCTCGAACCGGCGTTAGCTTGTCGAATAATACTCTCCGGATTCGGGTTCGGTGGAGTTACAGGAGTTTGGCCTCGTCGAGAGCGAGTCCGCATGCACAAAAGGAACAAACGGAAGAATCAAATTTCCAGTAACCAAGGATAACAAAATCTCTAGCAGTGAAATGATCTTAAACAACCTAAAGACAAAGAGCTAAGCTAGATGCGCTTGCTCCCCGGCAACGGCGCCATTTTGTTAGTCGAGTGGTTTGTAAGACCACGGTTTTATCGTTCTTCCACAGGGAGCTAGGGGTCTTAGCTGCAGCTAGTTGACTCTAGGTATGGTTTACGATCATGAAAGGATGATAGAATTTAGGGTAAAAACAGCACAAACACACTATGTTCAGTCAAAAAGGTGAAACAATGGGTGTTGGGAGACTTTCGGGATGCAAACGGGAATAAGGAAATGGGTTTCGCAACAAGAGAGTAACGAAATCAAATGGTAATTCCGTTAGAAAATACCTATCGGGCTTCATCTTTCAAAGATAGTCCGGATTAACTTCCCCAAAATCCATCGACAGACCTAGGAAAGTTAATAGAATGGATTTTCCTAGTTAGTTTCTATTCGCTTTCGCGAACTAGAATACTAACTATCCTAATTCTTACCGTCCAACAAGCGTTGGATGTATTCGGGATGCTTTCACACCCAATTACATCCCACTTGAGGGAAGGATAGGATTAGGAAGTTGATTTCCTAACTAGTTACTCACTAATATTGCTAACCCAAACCTAATCACCCATTCACACCCTTAATATCTCCCTAACCCATTAAAGTTCTAGCCACTAAACATCCTAACTATCATGATCATAACATCAACAACTTCATTCATGCTTAATCGAGTAAACAAGATAACAATAAACACTCAACAACAACAACAATATCGAAAACAGAGATTAATAAATAAGCAATAAATTAGAGAGAGGGATTAAGAAATGCTCATGGATTGTGATGACAAGGGAGAAAACTTCAGAATAATAAAGCTCCAATGCTCCAAAGTTAAGAATAATCTTCAAACTTCCAATAATAATCAAGAGAATCCAATACAAGAACCAATAATCTCAGCAAAGATCTTCCTAAATCTCCCTAATCTAAGACTTAAAAATGTGATAAAGAGTGCTAAAGTATCATAAAAGATAGATAAAAATTGTTGTCTCCTCTCTCTTAATCTAAAATGACCTAAATACATTAAATAGTAATCAAGGTTATTACTCAAAACTCATCATTTTACACAACAGACAAAACTGGCCCGCAGGGGACCGTGGGCACGGTCAGGGTAACCGTGGTCACGGTCCTGCGTAAGGCATGCGATTTCTCCTCTTCGCTTCGCACCGCCGTGGGTACGGTCCCCAAGCACCGTGGTCACGGTCTAGGCGATTAGGGCTGACAACTTTTCGCTCCTTCGCACCTCTGTGGCTACGGTCATGGGAGACCGTGGCCACGGTCTAGTTCGGCCAGCTTCTTCCTTGGGCAGGGTAGGATCCCACCGTGGCTACGGTCAGAGTGACCGTGACCACGGTCTATTTCGGGTGCAAGGCTTCTTCCTTAGGTCATGGCTCAATCACACCGTGGCTATGGTCAAGGTGACCGTGGCCACGGTGTCTCTCGGCCACAGTTTTCTTCAGGAGGCTCTTCAACCATTTCTTCCGCTTCCGCTGCCTTTGACACATCCAGGGCTCGTGGAATCTTAGGGAATCTCGGGATTCCCAAGATTGGTGCAAAATTGGCCCATTTAGAATCGTTTTGAGTGAAACCCTTCGGAAACTACAAAAGTAACTAAAACGCATTAAAAGTTATTAAAGCAACTACGAAACAAGTCAAAAGCCTAAGGATTTAGGCGGTATTTAGACACGAAATCGGGTCTAAACACATGTACATTCCCTAAGGTACCAAACATAAAACTACAATAATGTCTCGATCATATTAGATGCACATCACATTAAGAAAACTTGGGCATTGTCCGACTAAACATATAACATCATCAGAAAAAACTCAGAAAATGGACACGCCCCTAAACCATGAAAACACCGGCATGTTCACACGAAATTGCACACCACATCCGATGATCAATGGACAACATAGCAGAGTTGGGATGAATTTGTTCCAAATTACCGGATTTTTTTGGCAATAAAGGAACCACCTTTTACCGAAAATATTGACTAACTTGGACTAATATTTTGGACCCATTTCACAAACATCCTTCCCGTCAGCATCTATGTTCGTCGCAGCACAAAATCGCCACCGATCGTCCCGATCCCCCTTCCTCTCTACTATCGGCACCGTTTCTCCCTTTTACCGGAAATGTGAACCCTAATTTTTGCTTTCACTTCTTCCCTTCGTTTCTCAGTTGATTTCGCCGGTTGTGTGACTCTTCCTCTTCCGTGTGTTTCTCCACTCAGATACTCAAAGCAACAACTTTCAAAAACTAAAAATGAACCTTCAAATCATCATAGTTGCCTACTACCACGCGCAACATTTCCCCATATCTAATTATGACATTAACGATTTTTCTTTTTTTTTCAGTCTTAATGGTTACGTGATGGGGTTAAATAAAAATGGAAATTGCTCTTTTTTTGCTAGCCATTGATCTAAGATCCAAGGGTCATTGGCCATTCTTCTCACATTTTCACCCTATCTATTCCCTATATATATATATATATATATATATATATATATATATATATATATATATATATATATATTGCAACGGTAAACAGGCTATAATCACATCAAGGTAAAACAGATACAAGACAGCTGGGAGATGGCCCAGGCCGAGTGTTACATACTTAGAACTGGGTCAACAAGTCTATGATATCTAGGATACATTGTTGCCATGACCAAACATCTAGTGCGAATGTCCTCCCTAATGCATCGTACAATGATTTCAGGGGGAGAATCGGCTCTTCCATGGTTTCTTCTGTGTCTCTCTCCCCAAATGTTATAGCACATCGAACCAAACACAACGCTCCTGAAGTGTCTTTGCCATTCTGCGTATGCCCCATGTGTGAGGGCGTCTACCACCTCTATCATAGTGTTTAGATGCGTGTAGTTAAGGCTAAAAGGCCAACTATGAATTTGTTGTTGCACTTCTTTGGCATATGCGCAATTCACCAAAAGGTGATTTATTGTTTCATCCCCAGCTCCACAAATTAAAGGGTGCATTCTAGATTTCCGCCATCCCATCTCGCAGTTCGTGCTTTAACCGGGAGCTTGCCATGGAGTACGACCCAAGCTATGAAAGCATGCCTGGGTACGATGAGCTTGTTCCAAGGTATTTATACCCAGGTTGGCTTGTCCGACCCACCCATTAGCCAATTGTAACCCTATCTTACCGAATACCTGCTTACTCTCCCCCTCCATTCCCTGCGGACGCTGGGGGTTCATCCCCATTTGAGCTCATCCTTTACTCCACAGAGTTTTTTGAAGTAGGGACAAACGTCATATGGGGGGTTATAAGACCACATGAGCCTTTCTTGATATACTTTGCATGTACCCATTTCACCCACTATACCTCCTTGTGCTGCTGGATATCCTATACGAGTTTTGACACTGATGCTTTGTCCCATGCAGATAGGTTTCTCAGACCCGATCCTCCTATTTTCTTGGCCTGGCAGGAAGTCTCCCATGATACGTAAGGTGGGCGAGCGTAGGTATGTTTGGCTCCCCACAGGAAATTTCTGCAATATTTGTTCAGCTCATCTATGGTGTGTTGGGGGATGATGAGTATTCTTGCCTAGAAGCTATAAATCCCCATGAGTACGTTGTTTATCAGTATGACTCTCTCCGCATATGAGATATCTCGGGTGGACCAAAGCCTGATTTTGGCGATGATTTTGTCAACCAGGACATTAAAGTCGTTCTTGGAAAGATTGCAAGCTGAGACCGACATGCCTAGATAATTGAAGGGGAGTGCGCCAGGGGTGAAACCGGTCTCTCTTAGGGGGCTATCATTCAGGTCACTGTCAACCCCACCGCGGACCATCTCTGACTTGTCTTGGTTTGCAACCAAGCCGGTGATGTCGGAGAAATGGTTGAAGGCCTTTATTAGAGTCCTCACCAAGGTTTTTGTGGCCGCCGCGAATAATATGAGGTCGTCTGCAAACATCATGTGGGTGAGTTTCAAACACGAGCAATTCGGATGAAATTTGAACTCAGGTTGGTTGCAAACATAATAATCAAGTGATCTTGATAGATATTCCATCGTCAGTACGAAAAGGAGAGGAGACATGTGATCTCCTTGACGTAATCCACGCCCTCCTTTAAAGCTCTCAGTGGTTATGTCATTCACGCAAATAGAAAAGGACGGGGTAGTGATGCAAGCCATTATGCATTTTATCATCCAATGCGGGAATTTTAGAGCCTCTCCAATGTAATCCCAATGAACAGAGTCGAACGCCTTTTTGAGATCAATTTTCATTATACACCTAGGAGTGATTGATGCTCGAGTGTACCCCCTTGCTACTTCTTGGCGCAACAGCACATTATGCAGTAGCTCCCTACCCGGGATGAAGGCACTCTAACTCAGGTTGATAATCGAGGGGAGCACTTCTCTTATTCTTGCTACAAGTATCTTTGTGATGCATTTATAGAAGGTGTTGCAGCAGGAAATTGGGCGAAATTCTGATGGTTTTGTGGGATTATCTACCTTTGGAATGAGCACCAAGTTGATAGCGTTGAAGCTCTTCAGAAGTTTGCCCTTCCTGAAAAACTCTTCTATAGCTTTACAGATCAGATCCCCTTTGATGGCCCAAGTGTTTTTGTAGAAACCACTCAAATATCCATCCGGCCTCGGAGTTTTATCGTTCGGTATGGAGAACATGGCATCCTAAATTTCTTTCTGAGATATGGGACGACTGATATCAATTTGTTGTTCTACAGTAAGAACATGGCAATTCCTATCACCTGTTTGTTTATGATTGTTCTTGTTGTTTGCTGGGTTCCAAGTTGTTTATGATAGAAGCTGTGTAGCACGGTTTTCACAATGTCAAACCCATGGACCATTTGACCCTCCTCGTTCTCAAGGCGGTAGACAAAGTTTTGGCTCCTTTTTTTGGCGAAGTTTTGCAAAAAATAGTTTAGTTGTGTTATCCCCCAACAAGGACCAACCGAATTTGCTTTGTTTCCTTCTAAGCTGTAATGCCGAGTGTAGGATGTCCATATAGTCTGCTCGTGCTCTCTTTTCTTTGTCCTACAGTGCTGGGTTTCCCGGGTCAGATTGTAGCTTTGTTTGAATCTGGTCCAATTACTCCCTTGCCTGTTCTTCTTGGTCGTGGATGTCCTGGTATCTGTCTTTATGAAGATGCTTGAGTCCCCTCTGAAGCTTTTTGAGCAGATGAGCCAGCTTGAATTGGTAATGTCCAGGGGGTAGCCTATGTAAAGCCTCTTTGATGATGGTATTGAAATGTGGGTGAGAGAACCGCATTAGGCAATATCTGAAAGGACTCTTGTGGGTTGGCCCAGTGGGGAAAGAGATCTCTATGGCCACATGGTCTGAAAGTCCCGCTGTTCTATAATGGACATGAATAAGATCAGAAATGAGGTACCAACTCATGTTTACCAAAAGCCTATCAATCCTTGATCTGGCATGATTGTTGGTTCATGTGTAAAAAGCCCTGTGTATGGGGGTTCATCCAGTTCACAGTCTTCTATGCATTGTGTAAATGGGTGTGTCATGAAAGCCTCCACATCAGCGCCGCCCACTCGTTCTTCAGCTCTCATGATTGCATTGAAGTCCCCTAACCACCCCCATGGCTTTGTCATAGTGGCTGAGATACACCTGAGCTTGCCCCCATAAAACTTCCCTTTCATGCATATTGTTACTGCCATAAACGCAAGTAAGGAAGAAGGTACTTGTATTTTGCACCATGCACACCTTGGTGTGGATATGCTGACACGAACTCTCGAGTTTTTCTACATAGTAGATATTGGGATTTCAAGCAATTAGAATCCTTACTTTGCTGCAATGCTCCATGTTTGCGATGATCATCCATCTCGCGAAAACAATGTTCTTTACTTTCTCCAGATTCTAGGGAAGAAGCTTTGTTTCATATAATGCCACAAACCCTACCCCACTCTACTGCAAGAAGACTCGAAGGTCTTCTTGCTTTACCGGTCCGTTAAGCCCTCGAATGTTCTTCATTGGGATCTTGTTGCGCTGGAGCTGCTTTTGTGGCCACTGAGTCCGTTTCTGCTACCTCTCCCTCCTCCAGATTGTGTAGGATTTGAAATTGATTTTCAGTAGAAGTTCCTTGGTTCTGATCCTTCTTCTTCCAAATATGCTTGGTTCATAGGCTGAATGAAACCCATCGCCCTTGGCTCCTTCCCCTGTTCTTCTTCCTTTTTCTTCCGACAGGCTGAAGCTTCATGTCCCACTTTTTTACAGTGATTACATGGGATTTTCTTCCTGCAATCTTCTTCTTGGTGTCCGTACATCTTACAGTGGTTGTATCGGGTTGGTTTCCATTCATACTTCACCTCCTGTCGTATTAGATTATCTTGGTGATCAAGAAAATCTATATGATCTGGGAAAGGTCCTTTTAATGGCATCTCGACAAGAACCTTGGCAAAACCTAGTTCCGTACGCTCCCTTGTTTGTTTGTCAATCTTAATAGGCTTTCCCACCATACTCGCAATTTTACTGAGCCCTGCAGCACTCCGGTATTTAAACGGAAGGTCATGTATGGTGATCCAAACAGGTAAGGTGGAGATGGATTCAATGTCCATCTCGAGGTTTTCATTCCATTCTTTCACAATGAAGGGTTTATTGTCGAAAAAATGGAATTTTTGGTGAAGTGCCTTTTCTTTGTCTTCACTACTCTGAAACTTTACCAAAAAGATTCATGTTTTCACGTCCGAGATGTGATCAATATTCAGCCCTCTTCATATCCGGTGAATGAAGCCTTTCACGACTTCCAGTGGAGGGTTTGCTCCAAGAGCACAACAAATCACTGATTGGTTCCAGTATTCGATGGTTTCTTCCACATCCTCCATATCCAATTTTGATATTGGCGTTCCATTGATAATCGGAGGTTCCACAAATTGCAAAGTGAATCCATCATCTTCATTGAATAGGTCTGCATATGTACTTCTCTGCGTTTCCTCCGCAATTGCCTCCTTCGTTTGGGTGTTCAGTGTCTTATTCATGCTTTGTTCATCACTTCTTCCATTCTCCACAGCTTCCTCTGTTGACTTTGTGTTTCTCCCATTATTTCTACCTTCCCCAGTAGTTTTCCGGCCACTTTGCGTTTGCTTCCCCGACGTGTTCCGCCGGACAGTTTGTGGTGTAGTGCCCTGCCGTGTAGTCACCATGACGGTAGAGGGCTAGGGCTAGGGCTAGGGCTAGGGCAAATTATATTATATTATATTATATTATATTTTATATATATTCATATTTATTTATTTATTTTAGATGTTGACTCAGAGGTTGTATTTCAGACTATTATTTTTTAAAACACACTTATCACATTCTCATTCTTTGTACCCAATTTTTGATAAATACTATTGTTAGAGTATAATGTTGTAACTTTTTGATAAAATATTATGTGAGAAATTGTCAATAATAGATATAATATTAAATATTGTGAAACAATTAATGTGTAAGAAGTAATAATGTAATATGAAAAGGATGGAGTAATAATAAAAATTTATATTCTATCAAAAAGAATCTATATATAATAATAATAAAATAAAAATAATTCCTTTGTCCTACGAGTCGAGCAAGACTTGAAGTTCGATGAGTTTGATGCTCTGTGTTTCTTCTCCTCCCCCTTAATCCTACGTTGGTTAAACCCTAGCTAAGAGATTCCCCCAACTCATCAATCCCAAATTCCGGACCCCAGTCTGAGTATCACTCAACTGGGGCAGTAAACGTCAATCACCGATCGATCAATTGGAGTTGAGTATCCCCCAGTCTCCTCCATTCAGTCATGAAACTTTCCTGTCTAGTTCCGAAATGCCAATAGCAGAAACCCTACTAATAATAATAATACTCTCTATCCAATCTTATCTTCTTCCAAAACCCTTCAAACCCTAACCCCTAAACTTCATCTGCCATGGATCCTCGCCGTGGGGGGAGGGTCGCTCACGACCCCAAGGTGCGACAGGTTGGCTTCTTCGCACCCGGACCAGACCGCACTCAATCGGCTCCACCCGAAGCATCGTCTTCTCCTCCAGTATCCGATATTTCCCCGTCCGGAAACTCTCTGTCTCCGGTAATGATCCCACCACCGCGCCACGCTTCTGATGCTCACATACTACTTTCCGGCGGGTCCCGGCCAGTCTCCGGCTATCCTCCGCTGGTCTCTTCCCCTCTCCGGCGACCTTCCTCCGATGCCGCTGCACTTGTCACTGTCGGTAGTTATAACCCCTCTGAAATCTTTGCCTCAGAGTCTGCTTCTGAGTTTTTCGATGACGTCTCCGAGGTTGTGGCTTCCCCAGGTGGAATGGGTCGGGTAAAGAAAAGTGGGTCGGGCAAGTTTGCTACTTCCCTCCCAAGTGGGGGCTTCGATTTGATGCAAGCCAAAGGGAAGAATGGGGGAGTGCCAATGGCTAGTAGTAGCTTCACAGCAGTGCCCGGGGCTAATTTACCAGCTGGAGTTTCAGGTATGTTAACAAGACACGTGAAATCTTCAGTAGAGTTGTTGTGGTTTTGCTGTACTGCTGCATCTATTGGTTTACTTTTGTGTTGGTCTGGATTGATTGAAAATTAGGTGCTCCAAGTCTTGTTTAAATCTTGCATTGCTTGCTATATAAAACATGTTGCTTGTTAGGGAAAATCTGGTTGAAGTAATTTGTTTGTTGATAAAATCTATATGAACCATCTGCATCTTGGAAGAGAACACCAGTTGGGTATGGAAATATCTAAGTCTTGAATAGTGACATGATTTTCTGATATGATGACCGCTATTTAAGCCACGCGGTTACAACATATATGTTTTATGATATAGTTTGTGCTTGATCATTAAATTAGAATAAATCTCCCCTTTCTCTGGAGGTTGGAAAATAGTGAGGTTGCTGGTAAGGTCATGCCCTTCAAATTGGATAAATGTTACGTTGGCTGTGGGAATCAGAACTCTGCCCTTTCTGACATGTTGATTTCCATTTTTATTCATGAATGTTCTGAGCTTAGTTTCCCTTATCAGGGGGGTCGCAGCATTCCATTTTTATTCATGAGTGTCTCGGGGACATAACCTCTCCCATAAAGATGTCTTATTAACCATGGATTCCCTTCCCCTTTCAGATGTGGGGATTTCCCTCTTCCCTGTGACATTCTCCCCTACCTGATGCTCTTGTCACAGGTAGACCCCCTGCCTACCCTACTCCATTGAGGCACTTAGCAGCCTGTCAGGACGTCAGAGTTGGGTCTGGGCTCTGATACCACTTGTTATGGGGCCATTATACTTTGCCTAAATGACGTCTTACTTGGATGTGCAGCGCTTATGTTTATAAACATGAGACCCCTCCCTATCCCCTTCCGATGTATAACTTTCCTTTGTCCCATGACACTAGGGAGGACTGCGTTGCTGTCATTGATGTGAATGCCTTGTTTTCTGTCAAGGCATGATATTGTGAAAATAATCATGAGCTGATTACTTAGGAGATATATCCTTAGCGGTTCTTTAACTGCATCTGCCAATGTATTTTTACGGGATGCTGTGAGCAGTAGGCTGATTAGAAGATTGTATTCAATGTCCTGAGCATATTTTGAAGGAAACCGATGCTCTAAATTCCAGCACAGCAATTAGTACCACCCTCCAAAAGAAACAAATGTTGGCATTTTCGATTTTCATGGCTGTAAAGCTTGTCTGCCATGGAACTCCATCCCCGTCAATTGTAATGTTGAAGTGTGTTATGTTTGTCTTGTGTTGGGTTTCTGTGGCATCTGTACTTATGGTTTCTTTATCTAAGAAACTGTAGCATTTACTAAAACAAATGAAAAACTTCTGTAGAAAAAGCGAATGCTTTGGCTGAAGCACACAATGAACTGCTGGGAAATGCAAAGTCAAAGCCATTGAAGGAGAAAACTTCCAAAGCAGAGAGACGTGCCATCCAAGAAGCGCAAAGAGCTGCAAAAGCTGCAGCAAGAGGTACCTATTTCCTCCTTTTCAATATCTACTTCGAAAATGCATGTTATTTATATATGCGAAGATCCCATCTGCTGCTATACAATTTGTTTCAACAGCATGGTTGTGTTATTAGTATGGAGCCTTGTCATGGAATTCTGAATTCACTGACACTGAACCTTAAGTTTGAGACATTTAGAAGGTTTTATCTTGAAGTGGCATAATTCTATAAATTGAATAGGTGTCAGTTGCCAATTAAAGCTAATTCCTTGAGTATATCTCTTTTCATATCAGAATATTGTTCAATTTATTTTTCTTCGATGGACAGTATTTCTAATGCTTCTTGAGTTCTTTTTTGACCATGTTTGATTTCCGTGTCTTATTTGCAACCAGTAGTCAGTTATCGTGACGTCTAGGGTGCATGAGTTGACATGATTTCTATGGTACATAATACTTTTCTTTTTTTTTTTTTTGAAAGGGGGGGGGGGGGGTTTGCAAGTACATGCCATTTTTTTAAATTCCTCCTCAATTACCAAAATTGGAGTTTTCCTTATATCTTTAGAGTTCAGTGGTTCTGTCTGCATGTAGGTAGGTCCTTATTCTTCTTGGTGTGATTCTGTTCTCTTCTATTTGTTGGATGGGAAATACAGCATTGAAGTTCATTCTTCCGCTATTCTTTGGTATCCCCACCATTCTTGTAGGTGGCCAAACTATGACCTTGTTGCTTTGTATATGTCTCTACTTTTGCCTTTGATTTGGGTACTCTTTTGTTATTCTAGATGTTTTTTCTTTTTTTTTTGTTGTTGTGGGGGGGGGGGGGGGTGGGTTATTAGGGTGCTCTTTTGTTATTCTTGAGGTTATTGTATATCATTTAGGTCCTTGATGGGAAAATCACCAATTTCCTACCTCCCAAGCCTTTGTTATTGGTTCGTTGTTAACTTGTTATGCTGATGATAAGTAGGCCACCGATGAATATGATGATAATACCTGGCATTCCGTTTTTTAAAAAAAATCTTCCGTAGGCTGATTTCAAATATTTTGGGTCCATCTAGGCCAGTCTCTCTAATTTTTTAATTCAGGGGGTAAGACTGCTACATTAGACACTCCTACACTTTGTTTTACAGCGGGGTTTTGGTTGCATTGGATTTTTTCCATAGGCAGATAATTATTCTGAAGGCTTCATATACACATTGTGACATAAAATGATGTAGTACGGTGCACACATCTTTGTATTATGGTATTTATTAATTGCAGATTGTTAACTATTGAAGATTATCTTTGCATGATTGTAGTTGTGGCCTTTTAAATTCCAAAGATGACCATGTCTCCTAATTTCGGCTCCTGGTTCATCATGATTCCTGTTCACATTTCATTGGTTGCCTTCCAATGAGAGAACTAGTACTCCAAGAAGTTTCTTGTAATCCGTATTAGAAGACAATGATCTTATCTCTCTAACATCTTATGAAAGTCTGTTTTTCTCTTATTTGTTTCTGCCTTGACACTACTAGCCTTTTGCAAGTTTTTCATCCATTGGCTTTCTGTAGTTTTGCATTGCAGAAGATCTATGTGGGAAACTGGTGTTGAATGTCAACAGAATTCCTAAATTAGTGGACTACTCAGTTAGCATTTTCTTTTGGGTCTTTGTCTGCCTTTGAGTTGTCTCTTTCTGTAGGTGGAGCAACCAAGGGAAATGCTGCTGCGGCCTCAGGTGGGGCTAAACAGGCTAAAGTGGCTAGGGCCCCTTCTCAAAGTAAGGATAATGCTTCTGTTGCTGCTTCTGACAAGAAGGGTGGTGATCGACAGTCAGAGAAGGACCGAAAGAAAGAGGTGCCTCACCCACGTATGCAGTTTGATGATAAAACACGGGTGGAGAAAGCGAAAAAGAGGGCAGTTGTGAAGCAGACAGAAGCCAGGAACAGGGTTGAGCTCTTTAGGCATTTACCTCAATATGAGCATGGCACTCAGCTTCCAGATTTGGAGTCAAAGTTCTTCCAATTAGAACCGATGCATCCTGCTGTTTACAAGGTATCATGCAGATTATTCACTTGTTGCATTGGATGTGCATTTTGTCTGGCTTTCCTGATCTAATTGACCTTAGTATCAGTTTATTTTGTTTATTGTAAGTTGTGGCCTGTTGGTTATTTTATGGCCTTTTTATCTTGGCATAAGATCACAACTTTATGGTTAAACTCTCTCTTAGTCTCTGTTTTTCTCTTTCTAGTTTCTTCTATCTGTTGTGCTCTTTAACTGGATATGAAGCAATATCTTGTTTATGTTGTGAAATTACTGACAATATGCTATCATTTGTACCTTGGTTAGCTCTTGAACTCTTTATTTACTAGGTGCGTTTACTGTTAGGTTCAGTTTGTTTATTGAATTTCAGAGTGGTTAATCAGATTTTTGGGTTTTGTTGGGGGGGGGGGGGGAGCTTGAAACTTTAATACGTGTTTTCTAAACATCTCTGTTCTCTCAAGGCAAGAGATAATTTTGAGGTATATATCTAATTTACGTCATCTTTCTGTTTCATCATCTCTTAATAGATTCTCGTTGACTGGAGTATTTTATCAAATCATACACTGACAAAAAATAATTTTCTTGTTTGTCCCAAAAGCCCCTGTTTCCGTAACCCCATCTTTACTTACGAGTTACGTCCCCAGAATTCACTGCTGCTGGACTAATGTACTTGATAATTCACAACATAAATGCTCCAAAACGATGACATTAACAAAAGGTCCCTCACTCATTTACCGGTGCACGGTGCTTTGATCAAAATATAGTGTAGAACGTATAAAATATTTTTGAGTCGTTAAATTTTAAAATCTCAAGCTGGCATTCAACTAGAAGACTTATTGGTTGTCCAGCTGCAGAGTTTCTGGTGGACTCAATATCTGCCGAATAGGTTTTCACCTGCTTTTCATTTTGAAGAGCCCTGTTTATAATGGATCTAGATAATTTTTCCATCTGCTTAACAAACAGAATCTAATGTTCTAGCAGGAGATAATTTTGTTGATTGAATTTCAGGTTGGTTTGAGATATTTGACTGGAGATATATCTGGTGGGAATGCTCGTTGCATTGCAATGCTTCAAGCATTTCAGGAGGCCATTAAGGACTACAACACACCACCAGAGAAAGTTCTGGGCAGAGACTTGACTGCAAAAATTGGAAGTTATGTTTCATTTCTAATCGAATGCAGGCCTCTTTCAATTAGTATGGGAAACGCCATTAGATTTTTGAAGAACCGGATAGCCAAGTTGCCTTTGACTTTGTTGGAGTCTGAAGCAAAGGCATCTCTACAGTCAGATATCAATCGGTTTATCAATGAGAAGATACTAATTGCTGATAAAGTGATCGTTAAACATGCTGTGACCAAAATCAGGGATGGGGATGTTCTTCTGACGTATGGATCATCATCTGCCGTTGAACTGATATTGTTACATGCACATGAATTGGGAAAGAAATTCCGTGTAGTTATAGTTGACTCCCGTCCAAAGCTTGAAGGTCAACTTTTGCTGCGCAGATTGATAGCCAGGGGTCTAAACTGTACATACACTCATATAAATGCTGTTTCCTATATTATGCATGAAGTAACCCGAGTTTTCCTAGGAGCAGCTTCAATTTTGTCTAATGGAACTGTCTACTCGAGGGTTGGGACTGCATCTGTAGCAATGGTAGCTCATGCGTTCCAGGTTCCAGTGTTGGTATGCTGCGAGGCATATAAGTTTCATGAAAGGGTGCAGCTCGATTCTATATGTTTTAATGAACTTGGTATGTAGTTTTGATTTATTTGATTATCTGTTACTTTTTTTTTCTGCATGTAGTACTTATATCAATGCTGGCGCTCTTAATTCTTTTGTCTGTGCACATGTGTCTCTCTCTCTCTCTCTCTCTCTCTCTCTCTCTCTCTCTGTTAAAATTTTTTTTTTTATCCAGGTGATCCAGATGCCATTTCTAAGGTCCATGGGAGAAGAGACATCAATTACTTGAGTGATTGGACTAGTAGTGAGAATTTGCAGCTTCTGAATCTGATGTAAGTTTTTATGTGCGAGGCAAGTTGTGTCTTGTAGTTTTATATGTGGCACTGTGGCAGATCTCTTTGGTTATAATATGCTACCTTCATTCTTTGACAGGTATGATACAACTCCTTCGGATTACGTCTCCATCATTATTACAGATTATGGCATGGTAAGTCCATTGTCTGTTGAACCCGATCTTAAGATCTTTGCTGTTATTATCCAGTGTGAGATTAATTGACAACTTACTGGTGGAATTAATGAAATCGGCAATCACTCAACTTTCCATTTTGGTGAAGTATTCAAATGTCATTGAACTAGTAGATTCCTCTCGAGTTATAAGTCTGAAGAGTGGTGATTTTCCTTCCATTAATCGGTATATTTGAAGGGTAATTCACTGCATGGACCTGTTCAACATCCCTTGGACGTGAGCAGAAGGAAAAAGACAAAAGAACATACTTCAATACTTGAATATGTAAAATGCGGCGACGCTTAGTGAATACGATTACAATCCTTGAAAAAGTTATAGATAAATTCCACTTATTAGCAGGAATATGAAGTCAACCTTGCATTTTAGAATGCTTTTCTGGTTTGGTGAGATAGGATTTTGTAGGCAACTAGCTGCTTCAGATATATGAATGTGTCAAAATGGCCATTTTCTTAGGATGCTTTTACGTTGGCTGGCTTAATCCGTACCACTTTGTGAAAAGTTAACACAGTGGGTTATGACAAGGGGTCAGTCAATGTTCCACTGCTATGTTTGAATGTTGTGATGTTTTGTTCTAATTTTAGAGCATTGGGTTAATGGTTAAAGCTGACTTGCATGGCAGATTCCACCTACAAGTGTGCCTGTAATTGTGCGAGAGTATAGAAGGGAACACTTATGGACCTAGCCAGCTAAGAAGAGAAGCCATTTGAAGATAACTGTTGTCTCACATTTTTGTACCCGGTGGCAGCAATTGTCATTTGTATTGCCTAACGGAAGACTTGGCAACAAAAACTGGGATCCTTGATGATTAGCTTTCAATTTTGTTCTCATTTTTTCAGGAATAATCTTGTTTGTCTCGTCTCCAATTTTCTCCCTCTGCCCCCGTTTTGTTTCTTAATTTGGTTGGTCTCTGTGAAGAGTGCGACTTTTTCGCCTCTCCGAGCAGTTACATTGTGTCTGATGTTTGTAGTGAAATCCCCCCCCCCCCCCCCGTTCGCCATTTGTTTGGGGACTCAAGTGTACTTTTGGGAATTACAGTTTCACTTTCTTGTAAAAATTTTCAGAGAAATCATTTTTGAAAGTTTAACAGTGAGCAGTTTTGTGTTTTGAAGAGTTTTGCTTTCTAGACAAAGATGAACCGGTGAAGCTATGTATTGATAAGTTTAGCCGTGACTAATAGAAGTCATTGTGTAATGCAAAATTATTCACTCTTAACTCTTAAGTGAAGTTCCTGTCAAATCTTCTAAAAAAAGTTTATTACTTTTAAGAGTTCCACTCCCTAATGAAAGTTTATCTCATCCTAACTCATATGATAGTCTTACCAATGAATTTGTGTATTTCACGGCAAATTAAGTTTTAAAAGGTTAAAAATGAATTGCTTGGTTTGTTGAGGCTTGGTTTGTGAGTTGTTGATGCTTTGGTTTGTGCACTGTTGAGACTCATTTTTGTTAACGTAAACTAGTCTTTGTGCCCATGCAATATATGGGTTAATTTATTTTCATTGTCGTCATTATTAATCAAACACTTTACATAGTTTTTAAACTGATGCACTGTCCAGGAGATTTGAAATTATAGTCTTTGTATTTATCTAATGGAGGTGCAAAAATGTGTATATATATAATGATTTTTCATTTTTTTTATGTCAACAATTTTCCTAAAAAAAAGGTTAATGGAAAAGCTATGTTGACAATCTCAATATAAAGATTAAAGGGTCATTAACAAATTATTACTCACTAAACTATCTTTATTAATAGAATGTAACCTTTAAACTTAATTAATTACTTATTGCATGGATAGTAATTGTCTATATAGTTTGCTTACTAAGAATTAACCGATCCTATAGTGAATTGCCTATTTATTTAGTTTATTTTATTGTAAATTTCAATAAAAGGAATTAAAAGGTCATACATAATATGTTGGAAACCACTAATCTATCAATAATACTCCCTCCGTCCCTTTTTAAGTGGCAAATTACCTAACTCTCTAAACCCAATGCTTATAGGAAAAAGAGTAAAAAATTTGTGGATAGATAAATATACCCTTCCACTAATTTCAATGTAAAGAGAGTAATAAAGTAGTAGTTTAAAAGGTAATAAAACTAAAATTCATTAATTAAGGGTAATTTAGGTATTTTAATTATTGAAATTGTAAAATTGACAAATAAAAAGGGACAAGGTAGTTAGAAAAATTGACACTTATTTAGGGACGGAGGGAGTAAATAATAAGCATTAACAATGATTTTATGTCAATAATATATGGTAGAATTTTCATTAATATATATCTAGTAACCATTCATATAGTGTTATTAAAGTAACTAAAGAGTAATTGTACACTATAATTGTAGTGGATTTTTTTAATGAAATTTTGGGATTTTTTTTTATACGTATGCCACATGATAGCTTCTTCTTTGTTTTGTTTTGTTTTGATATATTTAATTAATAAATTAAAATTATACTCTTAAGGACTCATTTGGTATGAGCCTATGAGGGAATTGAGGGTTGGTAATAGGAATAGAGCCTATGATGGAATTGAGGGTTGGTAATAGGAATAGAAAGTTTCGTATTACAACTCTGATTCTGTTTTATGGTAATTAAAAAGGGTTTTGTTATTCGTCGTCCTCCTCTTACTAACGTCGCCCCCTGAATCATTTTAGCCCTCCTCATTTCTCTCATCACTCTCTCCTCTGTTTCATTCTCTCATTACTCTATCTCTTATAATTGCTGAAATCAGTTATGGTTTTTGAAATTCAAGTTAGAGACACAATGTAAGGCGGTAGATCATCGGACGAAGAAGATGCTAGTTTGTTTGTTTAGTAATTTCGATCGAAGACTTAAAAAAAAAACCTAGCCGTGGCCAGGGTCGCACGCTCAATGCGATAGAGCCGCGCTTGTGTACTGCCCAGCCGTAGCTACAACCGCAATCGGCATGCGGTCTTGCCATGGCTGGTCGCGATCGGCCTACAACTCTAGCCGCGGCTGCGCCGTATGCTTGATGCGACTGTAATTGCGGTTAGACTGGCTGCACCGCACACTTGATGCGGTTGTAGCCACGACTTGACCGCATGCACGGCGCAGTTCGGCTAGCCGATTGTTTAATTTTTTTTGAGTAATTATTATTGTTATTGCTATTACTATATGAACGGTTACGCATCTACACGAGTGTACTCCTTGGTCATATACGACTGTTTATTTTGTTTATTAATGCTAGACCTAGCAAAATTTATCCATAACCCGATCTGATCCCCCCAAATCTGAACCTGAATCCGAACCGCACCCAAATGCGAGGACTCTATCTATACCCGAAACCCGGATCAAAGCGATCTGAATTGCAACCTGAAAGGTTATTGAACACGAAGACATCTGAAATAATTTGAACCAACTGGACTCGGCTCGAATCGAGTCATGCTAAACCCGATTAAACCCGAAACTGAAAATGGTTCGAACCAATTTTTACCCGACTCGAGACACACACGAACAAAATTTTAGTATGAAACATACGCCATAAATTATTTAATTATGCAATTAATATTTGCTCAAAAATTGAAAATTAGCATTTTAGTAATAAATAAATTTTAACATAATACATTAGCAATCTGACGAGAAAGGGATTCGAACTTGGAACAAGCAACCGAATCAACCCGATCTAAAGTTGACGTGATCCAGTTCAACCCAATCCGAGAAAAAATTCAACAGACTCTAACTCGAAAATCCCCATCTGGTTAAACCCGACCTGAATAGACCAAGATCCATCTGGAGTCAAACCGAGCCTGTACCCCATCTTAATCGGAGCACGGTTGATCTAAACAAACTCGAACCCGAAGTCGCCTAATCCGAACCCAATCCGAACTCGATCCGCCGCATTCGATTGCCAGGTCTAATTAATGCTTAATTAAAATTTTAATTATAATAGTGTTTAATATTAATGTATTTATTAATATTAATATTAATATAAATATTAATGTTAATAATATTATTATTATCATTATTATTAATATTGATGTTTATAGTAATAATAGTTGTTATTTATTGTTTTGGTTGTTATTATTGTTATTATTATTATTATTATTATTGTTGTTGTTGTTGTTGTTGTTATTATTAATGTTAATATTATTATTGTTGTTGTTGATGGTAGTAATTGTTGTATTATTATTATTATTATTATTATTATTATTATTTTTTTTATTATTATTGTTTTAAAAATTTGTTATTAATTTTGTTATTGTTATTATTTGTATTATATAAATTGTATTCTATTTATATTTGCTAATGTTTTTAATGTTAGAAAGTAGTATTATATTATATAAAGTGTTTGAATAATTTGAATTTGTTTTTGTAGGTTCAGTTAGAGGAATTTGGCGGTGACGATGTTGATTATTCACCATTTTTCGCTACCGATCACGTGTTTGATACTTTGATTCACTTGCTGCAGTATATGATTGGGTTGACGAAATAGCTCGGTGTATGGGGTTTACATTTGTACGAGCTACCCACAAGAGAAAAGATGCAGATAGTTCGCTTAAGAATTATCTGAAATGTTGGAGGTACGATACGTACTGGGAGATTCGTTGATGAAGTCCTGCCAATGCAAGTTTGTCATTGTAACGTGGACTCATATGGGAGATTCGTGGTGCGTCCGTGTGTGCGAGGGAGATTGGGGGGGGGGGGGAGGGGGAGCACAACCATCAATTCGCCGTTTACGAGGAGGGGCAAAGTCATGGACACCCTTTGACATCCGATATCATATCCGGGAAATGACAAACATCGGGTGTACTCTAGCTACGATACACACATCACTCGAGCAGGAAATTTCTGAATCGTAATGCCAACGTTAGACAAATTTATAATGAGCGGTCAAAGATACGGAATGATGACCTGGACGGTAGGACAGACACCCAACACTGTCTGCACAATTGGCCAAACATAACGGATACCTGTTGTTTATAGATTACGACGAAAAAGGAAATCTACGATAGCTGGTCTTATGCCACCCATACTCGTTGAAGTTTCTTTGTACATACCCACAAGTTATTCTCATTGATAGTACGTACAAGACGAACGAGATGAAGTAACTCTTGTGTGAGCTAGTCGGAGATACTCCGTCAAACAACAACTTCCTCGACGGGTACTCGTTTATGAGGGACGAGAAGATGGACTCGTATGAATGGCTGTTGGGAAGATTGCATGACTTGTTGGGTCCCGAGTGAGTGCAGGTGTGTTCGTGAGGGACCGGGAGGAAGGGTTTTCCGGTGTGATTGGCCGAGTTTTCTCGGGGTGTTCCTCACCTTTTATGCGTCTGGTATATTGAGAATGATGTGGAGAACAAAGTAAATACCCTTCCGGAGGACAGAACACCGAGTGCAGGCTACACTTCAGAAACCATTACTGGAACAACATCGTCTATGCCAAGACAGTCGATGAGTTCAATTTGAAATACATGACACTCAAACATGCATGGATAGGCATAAACGGTCGCGTTGTGGAATATATGAATGGTACCTGGATGAAGTACAAGGAAACATTTGTTTGTGCTTTCACCGATGAGGCCCCCCCACATGGGGAACACCGCAACTTCTAGGTCGAGATCTAGCATTCATCGCTCAAATATTATATCAGTAGCGGTAGAGGCACCTTCGATCGGGTATTCTCGTGGGTTCATCAGCATCTCGAGAACCACCATATTGAGATTCAAAGGGCGCTTGAGAAGTCTAAAAGCACACACAAACTACCGAGGAGCTCACGACTGCTTATGCATCTACACGGGAATGTGTCTCATCACGCCATGAGCCTCATGATCAAGGAGTACACTCGTATGGTAGCGACCAAGAGCGTTGGTTGCGAGTCCATGTGCGAGATTTGGAAAGCTCATAACCTTCCTTGTGCGCGTTTTCTATTCAACATACTTGAGAAGGAAGACGAATTGAATGCGACCACCATTCACAAGTTCTGACGGCAACTCACAATCATTGGGGATGATGACATCTCGGAGAAAGATGTTGACCCGTCATCGCGGGACCTGACAGAATTTGAGTCGCTCGTGCAGCAGGTTCGGGAGAGCGATCCAGCCGTGATACGACACTTAACCCAAGTTATCCACGAGGAGCTGCATCCTGAGAGCACTAATGTACCTGATCCCAAAACAAACCCCCTCACGTAAAGGCAGGCCCAGCACTGGGAAATCCACCAGACTTAACCCTAATGCGTTTGAGTACATCCACAGAAAGAGTCGGGGCAACAGGACAACGACGAACTCAATGAGGGATCGAGCTCTTCATCCGTTGGGATGGAACCAACAGGCATGCTTTCAATTACCTATCTTAATTAATTCTAACACATAGTTTATTTTATACTGACGTTATTGTTGTCGTACTTTTGGGAGTACGGTTGTCATATCCACAGGGAGCTGTGTTCCATGCACTCAAAACTAACTCAAGTGTTTCAAGCTAGGTAAGCAATAGATAGTGGTGGTGATGAAGGAAAACTAATGAAATACGAAAAAAATAAAAATGCTTAGGTTTTTTTTTAGGAAACAAATGCTTAGGTTGCGATATAAATATTCAACAACTAATCAATTTGAATGACCGAACCTACCAATTCTAAACAAGTAATCAAGAGGGGTCGATTGCAACATTAAAAAACGTCAAAGCCCTCACTCGAGGGTCAGAGACTCGCCAAAGCCCTCTCTCGAGGGTCAGAGACTAGATTAACTATTCTAACTACCTATTCTCATATAGTTAGTTTAATTAAACTATAGGAATGACAACCCTAAACCTAGTCAGAATTCGACTATTCTCATGTCAAAAACCCTAACTATTTTCTCGACCCACGCTAGCAAATTTACCTCACCTCTCAGCATAAATCAATTGCCTAAAAAAAATACATATGAACACTCTCTTGAGCATTTCAACGAACACATGGTGGGCATGAGAAAACTTCTAACTACAAGATTGAATTCGAGATGGATTATGCCTAAAACAAGATCAATTCATCATCAAACACATCAATCACAACCCAAACAACACAAAACTAACAACTAATGAACATATTGAAGTAATTAAAGAGAAACGAAACAAATCTAACAAGGAAATAAATAAACATAAAGATATAAAGAGAAGAGAAAGCAAACATGGTCATTAATTAGATGCGAAATCCGAAAACAATGTAGATAAATCGTCGCATAGCATAATCTAAAACCTACAAACTACCCTAAAGCCTCTAGAGAGGGTAGAGAGAAAGCCTCTCAAAAACCTAGAATGAATAACTAGAGAAATCAACGTAATAATCCTTACTGACTGTTTATTTATGATTTAAATGACTAAATGTGTAAACTGCAGATTGACACAGGCAGTGCCGAATTTGGCACAGCCTGTGCTGTCTTTCTGGGTTTCAGCAATGAGCACAACTTGTGCTCGCTTGGCTTTGCTTCCTTTCACTTTCTAACCATCTATTGCTTCCTGCACTCTTCCTTAGCATCGTGAATCCATGTATTCTTCATTATAAAGGGCAAGATTACCTAAAAACATAGAAATTCACACACTTTAGCCACTAATGAAAAAGTGAGCAAAATTAAACATTGAATATAGTTAAAAGGACCTTAGAAGGTAAAAGTAAGCCAAGTAAAGAAGGCTAAACACACGTAAAATTATGGTTTATCAACCCCCCATGCTTATACCTTGTTTATCCTCAAGCAAGATTATCATGAAGTCCTAAAGAAATAGGGGAGGAAGAAAACCAATGCCTCCTTCCTCAGGTGAAGGGGCGCAATAGACAACCAAAGCTAGTGTACACAAAGGTCTCCCTACCAAGATCTAGAATCAAATTGAGTCAAAAATTACTGCTTAAATCAAGAATTTCATAGTCAAGTGGCAACACAACTATTTTATCCCAACCCAAATGCAATCAAGTTCCATTTAAGTGCATGGCGAACCAGATGGGATCGATAGGACCTCACTTTAGAGCATATGGAGCACTCTCTCTCATGTGTTTACAAGGGTTTCTTGTTCCCTCAACACATTTAACCGATGTATGCAAACTACCATAGACTTGACAAGACACTCAATTCTTTACCGCTATAGATAAAATGAAACGTGCTAATCATGAGGACCTTTCAAGAGTTGTAATGGGGCTTAGGCTTAGGGTAAGGAGGGAAATCATTTAGAGAATGTAGAGCTAAATAGCCAAGAACCTAAGAGCAACAATACTTCCATTTCAAACACAACAACTCTTACACATCACATTGGTTAAGCACAAAGCACTCCCCAATGAAGTGAAGTTAGGGGAGAATATAAACAAAAGTTAATCATGCTGATCACCTATTATTCAAGGCCTTTCTTTTTCTTTTCTTTCTTTTTTTCATCTTTCTTCTTTTTTTTCATTTTATGTTTTTCTTTCTTTGTTTTCCCTTTTTTTGGGTATTCTTTTTCTTTTTTTGATTTTTTTTTTGGCAAATAGCATGGATATACAAAGAACAACCTTAATGCCAACAATTACAAGTTACAACCTTTGAGGATAAAAGGGTAGAAAGAATATTCAACAACACACTTCCCTTTATAGCAACAAACCATCAACTCTCAACAATCGACCATAAAATTGTCCTATACAACTGAATTGTTGCTCATTCTATCTTGGCTAAGGGTATGGAATTAAGAAAAGGCCAAGGTGTACACAGCTAGGATAAATAACAAGACATGAATAAGGGTTAATAAAGGGCTAATAAAAAGAGGTCAAAATGCCAGGTGACTTTTTGGCTATGTAGCTACAAAAATGAGCCTCAATCATATCAACACAATGCACAAGTCAGGTGCAATTTTGACGAGAGTCAAACCAAAATGTAGAGATGCACACATGGTGAGGCTACACTCAAAAGGAAATGAGACTATAAAATGATAGTCTTTTAGGCTCAAAAGAAGTGTCACGGGTTAACCTACCATAATCACAACAATCTAGTTCCTTTGATGTACCAAACACAAGAACTTCACAATCATGCACAAGGATATTGTTCAAGACTAGATGAGTCACAAACAAGACAATGAACCTCAACCAAACTAGAAACCAAGTCAAAAATTCCAAAGTACACACTTGGTATGATAATCCAAGCACACACCCCTCAAGCATTCATCATGGGAGGGGTTTTACGACCAAAACCAACTTTTTTTTTCATTTGCAATTTTCCGAAAGCAAAAAACTACCGAAGGAAGCAATAATAAGCTAATTAAAAGCATAAAAAGGAAATTAAAGCAAAGAGGGATTGAATACGTACCTTGAATGCTTAGAAAATCATTTTTCCACTTTATCTTCGCTTTATGCAATGCAAAAATGTGATTCTATCTAAATGCTTAATCATGCTTGCATAGGAGGAAAAAAATGATCTTAATCTAGAACGCAATGTAAAGACTACTTAAAGATGATCCTAAACAAACTAATGTGAGCCTATAATGTAATGCTACTAACCTAAAATGCAAGTAAATGAGCTAAGTGCAACTAATCTATGCATGTCGTCTTGCTCAACACCATGCTCAACATTCATCCAATTAAATCACACCTCACAACAAGCTTGAAACTTACCCTTCCCCGATGCTTGAAGCTTTCATTGTCCTCAATGAAAATATATTCAATGAATTAAGGGGGATAAAGGTGAAGGATACTTACAGTGCATACATATTTACAATCCATTCAGGCCCAAAATAAGCTTTGTAACGTTAGGAGAATTGAATGCAGGCAGTGTCTGCGTTGGCTGCAAATTCTAGCACTATATTTAGACTCACTAGCGCTGGAAGTGACCGCTTGTTGCAGGTACTAGGAGAACTAGCCGCTGAC
The DNA here is from genome assembly GCA_029582165.1 of Portulaca oleracea. Classification (NCBI taxonomy): domain Eukaryota; kingdom Viridiplantae; phylum Streptophyta; class Magnoliopsida; order Caryophyllales; family Portulacaceae; genus Portulaca; species Portulaca oleracea. The sequence goes on along the minus strand of CM055878.1, from coordinate 9,060,492 downwards.
GTTGGTTGAGACCCTAGTGATGGGAATGTGGGTTCTGGGCACCAGAGAGTGAGAGAGAGAGAGAGAGAGAGAGAGAGAGAGAGAGAGAGGGTGCAAGTGGGTGTGGTGGTGCAGGGCGAATTCTGGGCCCTAGATGCCGCGGATGCTGGCTAGCTAAGGGTGCGACTAACGCTAGAAGGCACAGAAGCAGCGATGGTGACAGTGTGGTACTAGTGGTTTCGGGGTGATAAAGGAGAAATCTTAGGTTAGGGTTTGATGGTGGTTTTGAGCGTCGGTCTTCGTGGCGAGGTGGTGGTGGTCCACGAGAGTCGCTCGAGATGGTGGTGGCTGGTGAGTGTGCGGTGGAGAGATGGTGGATGGAGGTTAGGGTTTGAGAGGGGAGTGAGAAACTGAAGGAGAAAGGGGAGTGTGGGGTGTTTGGGCATTGGAATAGAACGCACGGTAGCATTGAGGACGGGGGTGCGGCACAAGCTGTGCTTCAGTCGTGCACTCTCTCGACATTTGAAAAAAAAATTGCTGGAATTTATTTACACGGGTTGTGTCAACTTTGGCACTGACTGTCAAATTACTGATGCTAAATTTCAACAATTTTAATTAACTTTGAGCCTAAAGCACATATTTATCCTTCAATACTCACCATAAAAACATCAAAACACCTTCAATCAACCCACCAACATTTCTCAAACACATTTTCATCAATTCATATTGATTCTAACCCCAACGACCTTTTTATTTCACTCATTTTTTTTCGTTTTTCTGATTTTTTTTTTTCTTTCTTTTGCACTCTTTTTTTTCATTTCTTTTTCCAAAAAAAACAAAACAAATGAAGTAACCTAAAAGTAGAAAGCAAGTAAACTTGGGTTGCCTCCCAAGAAGCGCTAATTTAAGGTCCTTAGCTTAACCTAAGAAACTCAAATATCGTCAAAGTTCTTAAGAGTTTATCAAACACCTGAGAATACAATTCAAATGAATGTAAGGAAGAAAGCACTTGTAAAGATGAGGAAATAATAGCGAGTGTTCTCTTAACCTTGTCTAATGAGTGTGGTAAACAAAAATAAGAAGTTAGGATCTATTTAGGGAGATCATGGGACACAAACTCATCTTGCACCAGATTAGATGGCGCATTCACCGTACATTACTCCCCTAATGAAGTGTCCTCAGAATTATGACCCTCAACAAAAACATTTTGTGACTCATTGGAAGAATTATCATCATGAGCAACATTGGGTTTAGTAAAGGGAGGGTTAATCTCTTCCTCTAGTCCAGACTTTAAAGGAATGAAAGACTCATCATCATCACTCCAATAATCCTTAGCCTTATTAGCTGATGAAATAAGGCTAATATCATGCAATGATTCGAATTCCCTTCTAACCTTTCAAGCTTAACAAGTTGCCCCATTATAGACTACATCCCTATCAAATTTTCAATTCTAGCATAAGACTCAATAGAAATATAATTGGGACATGAGTTACTAGCATGCTCGAAAGAACTGCAAGGTATACAAATAGGAGGGGTATCATAAGGTATGCAAGGGGGTGGGTTGTATGCACAATTAATCTCAAATTCACGAGTATCCCAAACAAACCACTCAATCAAATTCCAAGCTTTATCGACATTAATAGCATGAAAGGCCTAATACTCTAAAAGAGCTCGGGTTTCACTGTTCACACCCATGTAGACAACATCCAAAATTTCTCATTTCTATAAACAATAACCACATTGAGCGAGAAAAACATGTAATCTATCGAAATAATTACAAAACAATTCATGCTCGAACTGAGGGAAATGGAAAGAAGACAATTTTTCAATTTTTGATATTTTTTTAATTTTTATTAGAAACCTAAGCAAGAATCCTCAAGCCAACTCCAAGGCCGGAAAGAAACAACTTCCCGGCAACAATGTCAAAAATTGTTGACGTACCTTTGGGACTACAATTGTCGTATCCACAGGGAGTTGTGTTACATGCACTCAAAACTGACTCAAGTATCTCAAGATACGTAAGCAACAAATAGAGGTGGTGATGAAGGAACACTAATGAACTACGAAAACAATAAAAATGCTCAGGTTGCGATATAAATATTCAGCAACTAATCAATTTGAACGGTCTAACCTACCAATTCTAAACAAGTAATCAAGACTGGTCGATGGCAACATTAAAGAACGTCAAAGCCCTCTCTGGAGGGTTAGAGACTCGCTAAAACCCTCTCTCGAGGGTCAGAGACTAGCTAAAATATTCTAACTGCCTATTCTCATAGAGTTAGTCTAATTAAACTATAGGATTGACAACCCTAAACCTGGTCATAATTCGGCTATTCTCATGTCAAGAACCGTAACTATATTCTCTACCCACGCTAGAAAATTGACCTCACCTCTCAGCATAAATCAATTGCCTAAAAAAATACATATGAACACTCCAACATTTCATCGAATACATGGTGGGCATGAGAAAACTTCTAACTACAAGATTGAACTTGAGATGGATTAGGCCTAAAACAAGATTAATTCATCATCAAACACATCAATCACAACTCAAACAACACAAAACTAACAACTAATGAACATATTGGAATAATTAAAGAGAAGTGAAACAAATCTAACAAGGAAATAAATAAACATAAAGATATAAAGAGAAGACAAAGCAAACTTTGTCATTAATTAGATGCGAAATCTGGAAACGATGTATATGAATCGTCGCATAGCATAATCTAAAACCTACAAACTACCCTAAAGCCTCTAGACTCTAGAGAGAAAGCCTCTAAAAAACATAGAATGAAAAACTAGAGAAATCAACATAACAATGCACACTGATTGTTTTTTAATGATTTAAATTACTATCGCATATTGGCACAGGCAGTGCCGAATTTGGCACAACTTGTGCTGTCTTTTTAGGTTTCAACAATTAGCAAAGCATATGCTGAACTTGAGACAACCTGTGCTCGCTTGGCCTCGCTTCCTTTCTTCATTTTCTAACCTTCTATTACTTCCCGCACTCTTCCTTAGCATCGCGAATCCATGTATTCTTCATAATAAAGGGCGAGATTACTCAAAAAGATTGAAATTCGCACACTTTAGTCACTAATGGACAAAGTGAGCAAAAATTAAACATTGAATATAGATAAAATGAACTTGAGAAGGTAAAAGTAATCCAAGTAAAGAAGGCTAAAAACCTATAAAATTATGGTTTATAAGTTATTTTATGTGCATGCGTTCCACAAATGTATACAGATCCATTCCCATACATCGACGATATGCCAAATTTCATTCTAACTTATATCGTTGGCTGGACGAATGTTATTGTCGATGGCATCAAGTTCGATATTTGTATACCTATTAGGGAGATATGAAATGGATGAACGAAGCGGTGGTACGAATAGGTGGTCACGTGCAAGGACCAGCCGAACCCGATCATTGGCAAGAGAGTATGATGGATTTGTTTGGAGCCGCTACCTAGTTAAACGTCATATGGTTCACCTCGCTACTGTTCCTGGTGAAGCATAGGATACAATGGAGTCGTGCATTTCAGTATTACCTATATGGGCATCCCTTGGAATGAGGGGACCCCAATGCATATATGCGATAGCGCATGCATACTAGGCCCATTACATTCTCATTCATTTACGAGATCAGTGCCCCCTACCAGTGATTGATGTAAGATGGTTCCGTGTGAGGGAACCTACAGTCATTGGTTGGGATGAGTCATTCCATGCTTGGATTTAACAATGGCGTACTCTTAGGCTATTCTTAGAGGTTGATTGTATTTTTGAGAAAATTATATATATTTATTATCGAACGTTATTATAAAATGTTATGTTAAATTACTCAAATAGCATGCAACTACCGATAATAAATTAAACTATAATCCCTAAGTAATGATAAATAACGATAAGTTAATTATGCAGAATGTAACCCATGAGATTTGAACGATTAATAGTCAACAACGGTAAGAAAAAGTAAACTACAATCCCCAAATAACGATAAAATTAGTTCTATCTAAATCATAACAAATAACAACTAATCAAAGTTTAGTACATAATCAAAGTTCACAAGATAACAAAATAACAAATTAAAGTCTACTGTTGCTCATCAGATGGCGGCCCTGGGATCTGATATGTACGGACGTACATCACCAGCGATACATATCCTTTAGATCATCCATCCACTGCCCATCTACTTGCACCATCCGAGCAGTTGGTGGGAGTGGGTACATCCCTGGCTACACAGCTGTAGCTCAATCATAGGCCCACTACAAAATAACAAAATAACAAATCAGTCAGGTTTAACAAGTAATATGTTCTACATAAATAAAGTGCAAATTGATTGAGAAATGTGTTCTCACCTGTTCCAATGATGTATGATTATCGACCATGGACTGCAGTGTTGCGTTGTTGTCTATCAAATGTGGGTGGGACTCACCACAATACCAAGTATTGTAATCATGTACTGTCTCCCATGGCACACGACTAACTCGTGGAAAAGCACTCAGTGATAGCTTGTGTCCCACAGGAAAGGTGATCCACTGTGTGTTGACAAACGCCCCATCAAACTCTAATTTTTACGGCCCTTTTACTGGTCGGGATGCGTTTCTTGGTAAGACAATGGATGTGGGGGATAAGTTGTCAGTGCCCCAACTGACGACCTACACGCTCTGGCATGTACAACTCAGTCACGCCATACGCACGAATGTTGCTCATGTAAAATGTCCATAGACAAATAGTCAATGGACTAGGTCCGTACAAGAACCAAACAATCTGCTCCTCAGTCAGTGTGTCAAGCGCGACCCTCATTTACTGGAGGCGTTCCAACGAACGCGTCTCCCGTCTAGGATGCCACATAGTTTCCCAGGGCCCACGTACAGGTCGCTCGTTGTCTGGCTTAAAGAATGGAAATTTCTCGTAAATCCAAGTCTGCAGCAGTATCAAGCAACCACCCACCTTCGCAGTCCTGGCCATACTCGACGCCCCCGACTGTTGATACAGGTATGCTAATGCCACCGTACCCCACGCAACTCTCTCGACAATCTCAATGCTACCCTATGGATGAGAACGAGCTCTATCCCTCGACTTGTAGATGAGGAGAGTGTGCTCTAGTAAGCTCAACAACCATGCCAAGACCTGCTGGGGCATCGGATAATGAGACGAGGTACATATCTCCCTCCAATCACTATCAAGTATGCCACCCTTGTCATAAGTTCCCCTGGCGCGTAGATCATCGAGACTCTTGAGTAAAATCACATGCACGTAATTGTTCACCTTCTCTTAATCGGGGCAAACAAGCATTTGACCCGCTACAACAATGCCCAAGTGTTCGGTCTTGTTCCGAGCCGAATTTTATATCATTTTCCGAGGTGCTTTGCTTATTTTAGCCCTTGTATATATATTAGATATGATAATTTCGTGTTTTGTAGGAAAATAAGGAGTTAGAAGGAAATCGGGCTTAATTGAGGCTTTTTAGGGAATCCTGAGCGATTTCCCGAGCCAACCCGAGACCCGAGTCGAGAACCGAAGCAAAACAGAGGAAAGTACTGGACAGAAGATGGTCACACCCGAGTCGCACAGGGTCTCGCCCGTTACCATGTTCTGGGCGCCAACACATCGCCAAGGTAGTGGGAAGAAACAACAGAGCCGATCGGCGTGACAAGCCGGGGCAAGAAAGACATAGGCTAGGCTAGCGGGCAGAACCGACTCGCCCGCGACAAGAGTTGACTTCGCCGTGACATCGGCGTTACGAAACTGATGCGGCGTCTTTGCGCGCATAATGTTAGGGTTTGGGTTGTATTTTTCCTTCTTCTATAAATGCCCCAATGTAATTCAGACCTTATATCTTAGTCTTAGCTTAGTTTTATCTTAGTTTTTCATAGCTTAGGAGTAGGATTAGAATAGAATTAGAATTAATTGCTTTTTTTTATTGTTCTTCAAGTCTTCTTCATTGTTCTTCAAGCTTTCTCTATTTCTCTTGCATTTTGTACTCAATCTCTTTCAAGCAAGTTTTCATTGAAGTTTTTACAAGTTTTCTCTCTCTCTCTCTCTCTCTCTCTCTCTCTCTCTCTTTCTCTTTCTCTCTCTCTAATCTCCATTGTTGACTTGATTTCAAAGCTTTCTAGGGTTAATCTCACCACAAATCCACTCTTAGTGAGGAGGAGGGTCAAGGATTACCAATTCTACTTTCTAGTGAGAATTTGAGGATCCTTGGTAATCCAATCCACAATTTCTTGTTTGTTCGGAGGAAATTCAAGTGAAGATTTAGTGCTTTCGTCATCGAAGGTATAATTTCTTGTCCCTAATTTCATTGTTCATTCTAGTTTTCATTCATTGCTTTAATTGCTTATTTGATTTCATGCTCTTAATTGCTTTCTTTGATTCCATGTCTAGATAGCTTTATTGCTTTCCTTTACATAATTTACTGCTTTCCGCATCTGAGAAAACCCCTTCACAAACCGATCCCCTTATCAAGCCTAAACACCCATCCTCATGGACCGACAACCCTACTAAAAGCCACAAAAATTACAACCGAACAATGGCGCCGTTGTCGGGGATGGCGTTATTCGGTAGATTAGGTTATTGGTTTGTGTGTATATAGTTTATCGCTTTCTAGATTGCCCAAGAAAAATGTAGTCGAAAAAAAAATTAAATATCGAAAAAATAAATAAATAAATAAATAAATAAATAAATAAATAAATAAATAAATAAATAAATAAATAAAGAGAGAGTTATAGATAGTCCCCAATTCCCCCAATTGGAGCATGAAATATTTTGGAGGTATTTTGCTAGATTACATGACTATCGTGCTCAATGTGAAATGTATGGTATTCTCTATGGTACATTGGATATGTTGGGAATTGTTAATAAGGGTGTGAATTATGAGACCCGAAACCTCTTAGAATATTACGGGTTTTCTGCTTTAGGTGAAGAAAAAGCATGGGAGTTACTTGAATGGTTGTCTAGGGATTCCTATGAATTTGAGCAACAAAGTGTTAGTCCTAGCTTCCAATCTCCTTATGCACCACCTTCTGGGACCGAACCTGAACAATCATGTGAATACCCCGTGTATGTTGATGATCAAATTTATGGTGGGGGTTATGTCGAAAACTGTTATGATCTTTCCCAAAGTGCTATGGTTGAGTATCATCCTTTGTGCGTGCATTGTGAATCTCCATATCATGCTTCCGAATCTTGTGTGGACGTTAAACTAGATAAAATTCGTGCTGGAATATATGGTTTACAAGATGAGGTGCGTGAGAAATTGAATGAATTCATGTAGGAATTTGAACAAGTGCTTAAAACTAGGGTAGAAACTTTTCTTTCACAAATGGGTGATCCGAGAGTTGAAGTAGATCATTCGTCATCTTTGAGTACTGAAATGAATGTTGATTCTTCTGTGTATGATGAGGATGATGACTACTATAACAGACCATGCCTTGGACTACTTAGCGATTCCTTAGCTCTAGCTGCACCTAGTGAGCATGAGGAACATGATGATTTTGTGTGTGATGATGTAGAACTTGATGAAAGCATGCTTGATGATGAACCATTGTCCACACCGTTACCCATGCTTGTGTGTGAAGAGAAAGTTTAGTTTATTGAATGCCCTGATGCCTGTGATACAATTGAACTTTGAATCTGTTGTGATTGAATGTGCGCTTGATACTGAATTATTCACTTTCATTAAGGATCATTGCATTAGTGAGGAATTAGCTACCCTTCCTTCCAAATCCATTGATGTGCACTCTTGTGATGATGAGCTTGATTCTTTGGGACTGATCATAATTGTTTGAATTTGGTTTGTGACAATGACGTTTTTGATGATGACATCCTTTATGAGTCATTCACGATGAGTTATGATCCTGAGCCTTCCACTTTCACTTTTGATGTTTATTTGAATGATGAACCTTTGTCTTCTGATAATGATAGTTCTTCTGATGAGTCTGATATTGATGAAGATGAAGATATGTCTGTTTGTGATATTGGGAGTGTTATGATGTGGTCTAACCCTATGTTTTCCTTATCACCCATTGATGATTATGATGATTATTTGGATGAAAGTTATGATTTGGAGTCTGTGTTCGATGAAAATTACATGGAAATTGAGTTTGAGTCATTGTTTACATCCAAGTCTGTGCATGAGCATGTTCAGGATTGTGTTGTATTGCCCCCTTCCATTGATTTGCATACTCAATTTCCATTTACAAGTCAATGGGAGGAATCATTTTTCATGTCTCCTTTTAAGGTGCCAAGGAAAGTTGTGTACATTCTTGCATTCAGTAGCGGATCCAATGTGTTGGCAGTGGAGTCAACTGACTCCATTGAAATTTTGGGGGAAAAAAATTCTGTTTCAAAAAAAATAATTATGTAAACCAATTTATACAATGAAATTGTAAAAATTACATGTGTTAGTATGTGTAGCTCGGTGGTAAGTCTCTCACTTTGATGGTGCTAACGTCTTGTAGGTCTTGAGTTCAATATATGTTAGTATAATTGTTTGCTTTTTTTATTCTTTTTTTCTTTTGGGGGAGTTACATTAGAAGTAATGGAGTTAATGGACCACATTAAAAATAATAAAATTAATTTTATTGTAATATAGTGATTAGTTAAATATATATATTTATATTAAATGGACTCTATAAAAATTAATTTTGTCGGTTGATTTTTATAAATTACTACATTTAAACGTTACAATATCAATCATAAGTTTATTAATTTTTTTCTCTTTACTTTCTAAATTACTACATTTGATTTCGGAGATTGTCAATTATTATTTATTAAAATTTGGAATATTTACATGCTAATTAGTAAAAACATTTAATGTCTAATTTACACTTATTAATAACTCAATGTGATTAAATTAGAACTTGGGAGACGGACTTGTTAAGTTTTCATTTATTTAGTTTTGTGATGCTCTCAATTTCTAAAGAAGATATCTTGCAAAAAATATCTGATGATGTTATCATCGCCCGTTTTAGGACTTATGTCTTCCAAAAAGTATCCGATGACGTTATCATTGCCCTTTTTAAGAAGATGCATTTTGTTGTATTTTTGTTAAATAACATTTACATGACTAATACTAAATTTTGTTGTTTTGGTAGCGTTTAAATTTTTCTAGCTACATGGTTATTAAATTTTAATTTTTTTTAATACACATTAATGTTGACTCCACTTATTCTGAATCCTGGATCCGCCCCTGCTTGCATTCCATCATTTTTATGACTTTTCTAAAGCATTCAATAAACTGTTAAGAGCACTAATGTTTGTTGATGTGCTATTGCGAGAGTGCTCTTACCTTCACCATTCTGAGATGCATGAGAGAATGTATGACTTGTTACTCCGGGCGTTGAATGGCTCTGACATGGTGCCCGATATCTTGAGGTGAGAATGAGTGAGCTTATTGATAAAACGCCTTCCAGGTAATATCCTTCCTCACCTTTTCTTGTACAATTAGTGAGTATTCTTCCTTTTCTTCTTTTATTTTCTTTTTGTGTGTTTCTTTTTCTTTTATTTTGGGGTTCTTGCTTACCTACTTCTGTTTCCTTTGAGGACACGACAACCTCTTTGTGTGGGAGTGGGAGGGCAGTTTGCATTCCGGTTTTTAAGTCTAAGAAAAGAAAAAAGAGTGAGATCCTTATTTTGGTTTTTCTTTAGTCCTTTAGTTAGTAGTGTCTTGTATATATTTTTATTTTTCTTTTAATCTTGCATGCCAAGTTCTAAGCATTAGGGAGTTTAAATTGTATATCCTAATCTTATGCTTGGTGCTTTTGGATCGCGGATCGAATTGTATTTAATTGAAGATTTTGAGGAAACCTCGTTCCGCCCTCTCTTTAAGTGTATATATTCTTGTCCATGTTGCATGCTTGATTTTTCCTTTTGGGTGGCGAACCCCTAGAGTGTGATGTTGGGATTATTCTGTTGTTGGAGCCATGTGGGCTCAGGTCGCCACCGCTTTTTATGTGATAAGTGTTTTGTATATATGTTTTTCTTAGGTTTTCTACCTTACTTGTGACACCCTTCTCACGATGGAGACATTGTGATGTTTTGTGTTGGACTGAAGGTGATATCTTCATGATCATGGGTAGACAACCTAGTTTTTTGTTTTCTTAGTTTTGCTAAAATCCAAAAAAATCTGTGTGCAAAAAGGAGAAAAAAGGGAGTGAAAAACCTTTAAAGTTTTCGTTCTTTTGCTTCGTTTCTTGGATAGTGTTGTCAATGTTGGGAAAACTTTTTTAATCTTCTTGAAAGAAACCGGTTTGAGCATTTTCGACCCTAGCTTAGGCGTTTTCATGACTCATCTATCTAGATTCCCTTCATTGAATGCCTAGCGAGATCTCTGTTTTATTTCACGTTCTGGTTGAAACTGTGAGACTCTAGTTAGCCACATCCGAGCTTGTTGAAAAAGTGAAAGCTAATTAAATTAATTAAAAGTGACATGTAAGTTAGTCTACCTACACGGGGCCGGTATTAGCGGTGCGATGCTATTACCCCTTAAGTACTTCGTTTTCGTAACGATGAGGCGTATGGAGTAGCTTGGGAGGGTAAACCTCGTTATGGGCCGTTCAACTCCCGAAAAAACTAACACCAATCTCGTTGAGCTTTCTCAAGCAATGCTAATCAATGAATCTTTAATAATTGTCTCACCATGCGTTTCCTGCGGTCCTCACCAACCCAAAGGCGACGTAAACAAGGGAAAGACCTCGCTTGAATAAACCCCTTTTCACTTTGATTTGAGCTCGAATGTGAGTTTTTCTTGGGAATCAATTGGAATCACTCGGAACCCACTAAGCACTTGAGCACATGAGATTTAGCTTTTCATGAGATGTCGGGAGTCGAAAATCTCTAAGATTGACAATTGCTTGAGTTAGGTTTTTTCATGGTGCTCACAACGGTTCCATTTGGATGATTAGTATCGTTTTCTTGATTGCGATAGAATGATTCCTTGAAGCAAGCTGTTTTCTCTTTTCTTTTTCGTTTCCTTGTTTTGTTTTTCATTTTCCCTCTCTCCTTTTCTTTGGCTTTTGTGGGTATAGCTTATATAAACCCTCACGAGAGCTTCCTCGTCCACTTGGGCTGCCAAGGGGTTTAAAGGGCTTGATGCATGTGCTAAATGCATCCGCGATTCCTGCGAAACTGAGTTAGGGTTTTTAGTTTCTTTTTCTTTGTTTTTATTTTTGGTTTTAGTTTGCTCGGGGCGAGCAAACCCGTGTGTGAGAGTGTTGTTCGGTCTCGTTCTGAGCCGAATTTTATATCATTTTCCGAGGTGTTTTGCTCATTTTAGCCCTTGTATATATATATTAGATATGATAATTTCGTGTTTTGTTGGAAAATAAGGAGTTAGAAGAAAATCAGGCTTAATTGAGGCTTTTTAGGGAATCCTGAGCGATTTCCGAGCCAACCCGAGACCCGAGTCGAGAACCGAAGCAAAACAGAGGAAAGTGCCGGACAGAGGATGGTCACACCCGAGTCGCACAGGGTCTCGCCCATTACCATGTTCTGGGCGCCAACACATCGCCAAGGCAGTGGGAAGAAACAACCGAACAGAGAGTTGACTCGCCCGAGTCGGCAACTGACTCGCCCGTGACAAGCTTTGGGGGCAGCAAAGACATAGGCCAAGGCTAGCAGGACAGACGGATGATTCGCCCGCGACAAGAGCTGACTCGCCCGCGACACTGGCATTCTGCGAAAACTGATGAGCGTGCTACTGTGCGTTTAATGTTAGGGTTTGGGTTGTATTTTTCCTTCTTCTATAAATACCCCTATGTAATTCAGACCTTATATCTTAGTCTTAGCTTAGTTTTATCTTAGTTTTTCATAGTTTAGGAGTAGGATTAGAATAGAATTAGATTTAATTGCTTTCTTTGAAGAACTGTTCTTCAAGTCTTCATCATTGTTCTTCAAGCTTTCTCTATTTCTCTTGCATTTTGTACTCAATCTCTTTCAAGCAAGTTTCCATTGAAGTTTTTACAAGCTTTCTCTCTCTCTCTCTCTCTCTCTCTCTCTCTCTCTCTCTCTCTCTTTTTCTCTCTCTCTCTCTCTCTAATCTCCATTGTTGACTTGATTTCAAAGCTTTCTAGGGTTAATCTCACCATAAATCCACTTTTAGTGAGGAGGAGGGTCAAGGATTACCAATTCTACTTTCTAGTGAGACTTTGGGGATCCTTGGTAATCCAATCCAGAATTTCTTGTTTGTTCGGGGGAAATATATTCAAGTGAAGATTTAGTGCTTTGGTCATCGAAGGTATAATTTCTTGTCCCTAATTTCATTGTTCATTATAGTTTTCATTCATTGCTTTAATTGCTTATTTGATTTCATGCTCTTAATTGCTTTCTTTGATTCCATGTCTAGATAGCTTTATTGCTTTCCTGTACATAATTTACTACTTTCCGCATCTGAGAAAACCCCTTACACAAACCGATCCCCTTATCAAGCCTAAACACCCATCTTCGTGGACCAACAACCCTACTAAAAACCACAATAATTACAACCGAACACCAAGATCTGGTGCACATCGTGCAACGTGATTTTCATTTCACCGAAAGAAAGGTGAAATATGTTCATGTCGGGCTGCCACTTCTCCACGAATGCAGCGACCAGCACAAAATCTATGTGGTGAACATGCGGTCCGCCACACTCAAGAGGGGGTTCCGACCTAGAGCAGCCTGTGCGTTAGGAAGCATCCAAGTCTTGATATGTTGCAATTGCTTCAGGGCTGTCTTCCGCGTCACGCACTCAATCACCACATGAGGCGAACGCTCGCCGCCCTCTGAGATAACCCGAGTAATGTGACCTCTATAGCTCGGTATTACATCTCCAGTCAGGGGACCACCAAGCATGTCACCGACAAACATCCGCTTAGAATCATTAGTTCGACTCCTCTTACTCTACCTATTGCTGCTAGGCTCAGCATCTCCGACCGATGAACCGACACCCTGTCTTCCCTGCCGAATTGGTGCAAATCTCCAAGTAGAATCTCTCAACAACACAAAACCTACTGATGTGTATGCTTGCCCAGAAGTTGGAAATCTTCCTGTAGGGTCCCTTGCCGGCATGATACCTAGTGATCGCTCAGCACCTGATGTCTCCGTATCGTCCGACTGCTCGAGATATTGATCGAGCTTATCAACGTAAGCATCCGTGCTCTAGCTCTCCGTGTCGTCCTCCGCCCTAATTTGGCCTGTACATCTACCCTGAGCACGATGGTATGCATCCGTGGACGCAACTAACAGACAATCAAGACGTGCTACAATCCCACGGCCGCCTGCCTCAGCCTGAGCTCACCGTGTAGACGCTATCACGTGATGACGATGCAGGTTCCTAGAATCACCCGCCCTCAAACCAGTCGGATGCTGCTCCCCAATCTTATTACTCTTACCCTTTCCTACCATTTTACTTCACCTGCAAAAATATAATTAATAATGTCGATGACATTTACAATAATAATAATAAACCCAAAATAATATTAACCATAAACCCTATGATAAGTGCCTTTTGTGACTATGTTTTAGGGGATTTTGATAGTGAATAAGGGATAACTTTGATTGTAAAATCTTGATTTATACCCCCTATTTCTCTATTATGCTCGGTGTTGTTGTTTTTTCTGAAAACTTGCAGATTTGGGAATAAAACACCAGCTTCAGGAACATTTCTGGCAGATTCCAGAGCAACATGGGCCTCCAAATGTCAAGAACAGACTGTGACATGAATTTAGGACGAAACGGAGCAAGACCTGGCCGACCAGTGGCCACCACAGTCAGCCCGTGGTGATCCCCATGGTCCGTTGTTTTCACGAGTAGAAAAGCAAGGCATTAATGATTTTTCATTATTCATTCATCATCTATCATTTTTCCTTTATTCTTTGGCCGTCAAGGAGAGAAAAGAGAGTCCTAATACTTCCATTCTACTCCTCTTCCCCACCATCAAGATTCAAGACCGAATTGATTAAAGAGAAACCAAGATCAAGATTCGCAAAGGAAAGGAGCGCCGTTCACGGAGAAGGTTCCACCCCGGGATTGAAAGACTCGACAGGTTGTATTCTTTGCAATTCTATTCTTTCTTTTTTATTTCCTTCTTAGTTTTGAGATTCGATTATGATGTTTGGAACTTGTTTCGTGTTTTCATTGACAATGAGTGAGTAGTTTCCTTGAATTCTAGGGTTTTGCAACCCGAAACAATGTAATTTGATTTAATATTATTAGTTTGTGCATGAATTCTTGATTAGAATGAATAGAAGGTTGTATTTTCCATGTTTATGAGTATTCTTAAGGCCTTGAATATTTGTAAGTTTGAGATTAACCTGAGAAGTACTGAAAGGTGAATTAGGGTAATCTGACTACCAACCTGTCTACCTAGGCTTGCGAAATTTGAGAAAGGAGTAGTAAACTAGGGAATCAATTAGATAACCTGACTTTTAAGACCGTCAATTCTGTTTAACCTAAAAGGCATATGAAAGTTGTTGATTAGGTTGTTTAGAATAATTCTATTTAGCATCGAAAGGGTGATAGGATTCAGAGGTTGTCGTTCTTGATTCGTTCTTGAATGTATGATTGTGCAGGGTAGGTTTTAATAATTAGACTCGTTGTTAGGTTAGCATCTCCCTAGAAATCTTTCTCTCTTGATTAGATACCTTGATTAATTTCCTTGCTTTCTTTAGTTTTAGTTTGTTTCCTAAACCATACTAAAACCCAAATCATGATTAGCTTAGCAATCGCATTAGAGATTAATTTTCTGTGCTGCTAATTGAGTCCCTGCGGGATCGACCTTGACGTGGTACTACGTACACCGTGCGCTTGCGGCCCTGTCACCCTAAATAACAAATAACCCTAAACCCTAACTGTTCCTTGCTACCTTATTTTAAAAAAATTTAAATTAGCACACCCTTAAATTATTGTATAATTTGGACACAGATTGTCAGTGAGTTAATTGGTTAGCATTATTAAAAGCATGTGTCAAAATGCAAATTCATCCATGTTATTGAGAACGAAGTGTGGAAGTTAGTTGTTTTATTCATTAGGTCAGCGAGAAACAAACTTCCAAGTGAGTTGAACACCAAGGAAACTCCACGGTTGAACGTTACTTATCTTTGTCTAGTGAAGCAAGTACATACATCTTTTGCAGCCCGTAAATACCAGCCAACCGTTCAAGTGTATGTGGTTGACCGATATTTATAGACTGTAAAACATACCCGCGTAGATGCTTCTCTGGACCAAGATAAGTAGAGTTCACCCGTTGAGTTTCCTTGGTATTCGGCTCACTTGAGTTGTTGGTATGTCTAATCCAACACCACATGCAAGCTTGTATATTGCCCACGTGATGAACAAAACATAGAACATTTGCACTTCGTTTTCAATAACATATCTCAATTTGCATTTTGATACATGCTTTGAATAAAGTTAACCAATTACCTCGCTAACTACGTACATCCAAATCATATACTAACTTAAGTCTACGCTAACTCAAAAATTTTAAATTAACACTGTATCAAGGAATGTCTCTAAACCATAAAACCCTAAAACGCTAAATCCCTAAACCCTACAAATTCCTAAACAATAAACCCTAAATTTCAAACACAAAAATATATTTGCTTGCTTTTCTCATAAGTTAACCGTAAACTTTTTTGTATATTTACATGTTGGTAAGAGGAACGTTTGAGTTATACCTGAAAACCCATTACCCACAAACCCAAACCCACAACCCGTCCCTCATACTCGTATGCCCTTTTCCCCTTTATCTTCTCATTTCTTGGATACTGCCCTCAAAATCCCTGATTTCACTCTCATTTACCCTCAACTGTTTCTCTCTCTTCCTCTCATCTCTCTTTACTCCCTCATTCTTTCTCTAACTTCTCTCTGCTCCTAAACGAAACAACGACTCAACCCCAGAAACTCAACCCTCCATTTCTTCTTCTTCCCTACCCATCTCCATCTCTCTTAATCTCTCTAGTTTCCCTCTACTCGGGACCACAGTCCCACATACACCCTTCACCACCTCATCTCACTCCTTTTTCTTTTTCAGATCTCGACGACGTCAGGCCGAAAGTACACTTTCGGAGCGCTCCACCACCATCGAAGCATCCTTCTCCATGCGAAATTCATCTTAATCATCCAAGGCAAGCAGATCGAAGGGCTGTGATTGAAGGACGAGGCTCAGATCGAGTATAAAAGAGAAGAGGAGAGTCGATTTGAAGGTTATGGTTGGTTTTCGGGGGCAAGTGACAACCTCAAGCATTCCATCCATTTTTAGGGTTAGATTTTAGGATTAGGGATTTCGTTCATGTTTTTATCCATGCTTTGGTTTATTCTAGATGTGAATTTTAGGTTTAGATCCGTAGTTTAATCCTTGTTTTTAGTTTCATGCAATTAGATTGGAATCTCTGTAGTTGATGCTTTGGTTGAATACATCGTTCTTTCTGGGTTTATGATAGATATTTAATCTGGTTTTGATTTCGATTTCGATTTGGTGATATTAATGTTCTGGGTTTATCATATTGCCCTGTTTGGTTTTCCAGCTCCTGTCCCATGTCTCTATTCCTTTGTTTCTTTTTGTTTTGTTTTCTTTGCTTTTCTTCGGTCAGTAGTTGTAGACACTAGATTTAGTACTGATATTTTAGTATAATTTGTGGCCCAAAAATAATTACCAAGCAAAGAAGAATCCCAAAAGAGACAACCTACAACCCATTTTCCACAGCCCACTTCGTCCATTTCGTGTTTCAAGCGAAAGAAAAATAGAAAAGCCTGGAAGCTTTTCTAGTTGATCTTACCCATTTCTTCAAATCCAACGGCTGAGAAATACAGATAAATTAGAAAAGCCTCCAAATTTTTCTGGTTTGCCTACACCCATTTTGTCCCCATTTTTAACAAAATAATGGAAATATTTCCTATTTCCATTAGAAAAACCTCCAAGCTTTTCTATTTTATTGCCGAATATTTAAATTTCGGTTGATATAATTTCATCCTCCTTTTCCACGAAATAACCGAAATATTTCATATTTCCATTAGAAAAGCCTCCAGGCTTTTCTATTTTTATTTTATTGCCGAATATTTAAATTTCGGTTAATATTATTTCATCCTCATTTTCCACCGAATAATCGAAATATTTCTTATTTCCATTACAAAAGCCTCAAGGCTTTTCTATTTTATTGTCGAATATTTAAATTTCGGTTGACACTATTCCATCCCCATTTTCAACAAAATCGAAATATTTCGTATTTCCATACGAAAGCCGGGAGGCTTTTCTAGTTGGAAATATGATCTTCCTCCATTTAATTGCAGAAATATTCCTCGTTTCCTCTTGAAAGCCTAGAGGCTTTTCTCTTTAGGAAAATAATATTTTTGCATCATTCAATTGCGGAAAATCATACCATAATCTCAATTATTTTACTTTACGAAATATTATAATTATTCTCACAATCTTCATTTAATCTGCAATCATCTACCTATAAATACAAGCCTCCCCCCCCCCCCCCATTTTCTTCACCTTTGAATTTTGCTGGTGTATTGATACTAGCAATATTCTCTCATTCTCTCTCCCTTTCTTGACTTTCACATTCTGGCTAATCTTTTATTTTCTTTTAATTCGTGTATTATCATGTAACTTAGCTAATCAATAGTTGTACAACTTATAACTGTATATTTTTATAACGCATAACATAATAATTTCTTTGTGAAATCTTTACAAATTCCTCGTCCTTTTATTTATTCACGTAAATTTGATTTTAGTAGAGTCTGTTTTCGAAAATAGGCAAGTCAGATAATTTTCTAATTATCAGAATAGTAACCTTAACCCCGAATCCGGTTTCTGGATTTGTAGGGCGGAGTCAATTTTCTAAAGGTTTGATGTTTTTCCTAAAATGCATCGGGCAACTCTTCACATCATAATTTGCCTGATTTGATCTATTTGAGCTTTGATTATTCGCGCTCTTGATTGAATTTTTCAATTTACGTTTAATAGGGGAAATAACAAAGAAATAGTTGAGCCTACTTCGCTGTAAAGCCGCTTGGCTTTATTGGTTTGATTGGCTCTTATTTCTGATCTATGAACTAACAACCTAATGCTCTGACAAGGGAAAAGCTGTCAGACTTTACTTGTCAGCCTAGTGGGCTGGCCTAATTTGGGCCAGTTATCCCGCGTACTATGGGTGGCTTGGAATTCTTAATCATTAGTTCGAATGTTCAAAACTCGTGGATCCAATTTACAAATTCAAGGTAATTTGGAAATGTTAGGTAATTTGGAAATGTTAGTATTTTAATCAATTTTTTTATTTAACGATTCAGCCACCTCATTCAACTCCCAATTTATGTAGCGCTACGAATTAAATTTCCTGAAGGAGACTTTTAGGGGGTCTACAGATTGACAACTCCACTGGGGACTTAAATTTAAAAAGATGATAAAGCTTGAAAAAATTGAATTTCGGTGTATTTATAAAAAGGGAGGAATTAATTTATTTCACAATTTTACTATTTTAGGCATAATACATACCAGGCTACTCTTGGGCCTTTATGGCAGGGGAGCACAAAAGCGTTGGTTTAGAATTTTAAACCTAGGATTTATCCCAAGAGCAGACGGTCATTACTTGTGTCATGTACTTACATCGCCAAGAATTTGATGTCTCCTCTTACCCATGCTACACTCTAAGGCTTCCTCGAAGTCCAAAGAGCAACAGTCCACACACTTTCCTTATAAATTCCATATAAGGAAAGTGCATCGGGGCTAGAACATGAGGTACCATATCTTCCCCCAAACTCAGTAATCCCACACTTAGAGCCATGGTTGGGTTAACCCTTCATTTTTATGCTGCGTGACTCCATGTACATGTTGTAAAAAATTAAAATAAAAAAAGGGGTAATAATAAGTGTTAAGTTAGTATGTGACCCATCATGGTCGGGTGTTGTTTTAGCCCGCGTAGGAACACGCGAGTGAATAAAAATTGGCCCATGGGATTTGAAAGCCTGGCGGCTTTTCTACTGGCAAGGCCTAAGTTTCCCCCAATAATGGACCCAGACAACTAAGTTGGAAGGATGAGGCCGCCCGACTTTTGGGTTTGGGCTAGCCTAGTTCTCCCACTTTGGGTCGCCTATCTTCGCTTTATTCTTGGCCCAAGTTGCTTGCTGTTGTTCCTATTCGATCCTTTACGATATCGATTGAGTGAACACTTATTGTATCTTTTACTCGGATCTGAGACCGAAAAAAAGTAACATGTATCATAGTTCGTGACTCGATCCAAGTAAGGACCCAATAGGTATTCATGTTTTCAATCATTATTCTAGGTCCATATAGAGTTATGTCACGCACTCCCAAATAAGTTGGTGAGTCATCCTTAGGTCGGCATGTAGACATCGAGTCCATAATAGGATCCATGTAGGTCCACCAGGACATGCATGCATCATGTAGTCACTGTTAGAGGCATCTTTTGAACTTTAATTGATTTCCATACAGACAGGATAAAAGATCCCTGTCAAACCCGCATTCCCAATCCATAATCATGCTGGCTCATTCCAAATCCAAACTACGTTCCACTGCCGATCAAAACCAAGGTTCAAAGTCAACCACGTCGACAACATCGGGCGATCAAACCCCTCCTTAGTTGGAGGACATCCCGGTCCATCATGTGTAGCCCTACAACTTTAAGAAGAGCTTTTGAAGTTGCAAGGCACCATGTTCATGGAAATTATAAGTAGGACCAAAATCTTGAACAAAGGCTCGCGGAGTAGGAAAAGAAAATTAAGGAGATCATTGATACCAGGTTCGATCAAAACCAAAGGGTGATGGATGGAATACTCGAAGCTCTTGGAAAAATTAACAAGAAGATAGGACTGGATTGGAAGAAGAAATGGGTAAAGGGAACCCCAATGACAAAGAAACAACCTTCGACGGAGGACCCTTTAGCACCAGCTCCAAGCCTGAACAAGGCCCGCCAATTCCTAATGCCATCTCCACCAATTCAGATGTAACCAACGACCCACGATTGAAGGTGTTAGAGGCTCAAGTGGATAGCATGAATAAAATTATTCACTCGATGCGTGAATTAGCATCCAAGATTATAGACGTTTCAGGTCCTATCAAACTACCCGTTAGTGTGCCCGACAAGGTGGAAATCCCAAATATCAAGTTCAAGCCTTCTAACAATCCTGTTTATCACGTAAAGGATTTCACCCGCTTAGTAGCACTGGGCCACATTGGTGTAGATCTCTATACTATCACCTTCCCCTCCACTTTCGAGGGAGAAGCTAAGAAATGGTACCATGGACTTCTATCCGAAATTCAAGAGGATTGGGACCAATTGTTGAAAGCCCTTCTTCAACTTTATGACCCACTCCAAAAAAAAAAAAAAAAAAAAGCAACCCTAGAAGATCTGACCTCCATGAAACAAGGGGATGATGAGTCGTTCCTAGATTACGTACTATGCAAAATGGCACAACGCTTTATCGAAAATACCTAGTTCTATCGACCCTAAGATGTAACTCATCACTTTCAAAAAGAGTCTTAAGGATAGTCTTGTTCGCCAGCTTGAATGCCACGTCGTGCCTAGCTTCAAGTACTTAAAGGAAATCTGTACTCAACTTGAGGGTATAGAGAAAAGAAAGGCTGCCAACCAAGGTTGGAAAGGGTCTAGCTTCAAAAGGAGGACCATCAGTTCTCCCAACAACCCACCTAAGGACGTTGAAATTCATGACATCAAGATACGACACTTACACCTTGTACACCCCACTCGATGTCCCGTATGCCCAAGCTCTTGAAAGACTCGTCAAGAAAGGGATCATCAAGTTGCCCCCACCGAGAGGGGAGTCAGAAGACAAACCAAAGGGATGGAATGCTACCCTGTTTTGCAATTACCATCCATGTAGAGGGCACAACACCAAGAATTGTTTTACCCTTAAAAATAGGACCGAAGACATGATCCGACATGGAAAGTTGCCCTTACCTAAGGCGGCCCAGAAATCTAACAATAAGGACAATCCTCTAATTCATGTTACATACTTCAGGGAAGAATCCTTCAATCCCTCATGACTCATTATAGAGGTAGGGTCGGGCCAACCCATCAAGGAAGCACTCCTTCCTTTTGGAAAGTCCGTCCTTAAACACTGAAGGAGAACCAACAACGCGAAAGCCATGAAGTAGCTAGGGTCGTTATCTCTTGAGTAGTTACCTAAAGCTTTTTACTTCCCGAGCCAGTTATGGTTGAGTCAGTCCTTGATGTACGTGTCTTTTGAAATTCAATAAGATGAGTTCACTACATTTTGACTCTTGCGTTCCTTAGTTGCCGAACAAAAAGAGAATCTCGTACTTGCACTCTTAATTCAAGTTGAAAAGCTCCTTCGCCCATTGACTAGCCTTGAAATCTAAGTCTAACATATCCATTTTTCGTATGTTATATATCCTTCCATGTTTCACATTCGTCATCCCATCAGTACAAGATTGAAAAAAAAAATTAAAATAGAATAATAGAGAAAAAGAAAAAGAAAATACAAAAAACTTAAATAATAATATTGAAAATTATTAATAATATTAACAACAATAATATCAACAATCATGTATAAAGTTAATAATAATAACAATAAAAATAACATTCATAATAATAATAATAACAACAACAATAACAATCATCAATATAATATTAATAATAACAATAACAACAACAAGCACGTATTATATTAATAATAATAACAATAAAAATAATATTAATGATAATTGATAATAATAATAATAATAATATCAATCATCAATTATAATATTAATAATAACAATAACAATCACGTATTATATTAATAATGATAACAATAAAAATAACATTAATAATAATAATAATAATAATAACAACAATCATGAATTATAATATTAATAATAACAATAAAAATAACATTAATAATAAGAACAATAATAATATTAATAATTAACAATATTAACATAACACTAATTATTACTAATAATAATATTAACAATAGTATTAATAATTAATAATAATATTAACACTTAAAATAAGAGAATCACTGGAAAAAATTGGGCTGGCCACACATATATGTGGTGTTCCGCTGCATGGCCACACATCGATTGCTGCGGGTCGTGGCATTGGAGCGCCGCACATCGATCGCGGCATTAACCACGATCGACGTCGTTCAGCCGTGGCCCGCCACAATTGAGGTGAGGCCATGCGGCGGAATGCCACATATAACGTGCGGCTAGGGATGACAGTTAGATAGGGATTTCTCATCCCCACTTGGGGCCCTCCCCACTTTAGGGAAAAATCCCCACACCCAATGGGGACGGGGACAGATATGGGGACGGATATTCATGCGGGGACGGGGTGGGTATGAGGACAAAATTTTCCCCATCCCCGTCCCCGTCCCCATTTACTCGTCGGGCAAAATAACCCGTCCACATACCCGCATACCCATACCCACTATACATTAAATTTACATATTTACGCATAAAATTATTACTTTAATATTCATACTTTGAAGGGTATGTTCATATTTAATGGTAGAGTATGTAAAAAGGGTAATAATATGTTTATTCAAATTTGAAATTTATTACTACCGAGTGGTTAAAATGCTTTAATTTTTGATGGAGCTGAAGAACCCAATTTGATTCCGCAGACGTGAGACTTTTGCATACTAACGCTACTGAGTGGACGAGGAGAAGTTATAATCAGTGTTGAATTTAATTTAATTTAAAAACATAACAATAATTTAAATATCCGTTGGGAACGGAGAACCCGTGGGGATGAGGTATGTGCTTCGACTTTCGCTTAGAAACTTTTGTCCAGTGCTTCGACTGTCGCCTAGAAATTTTTGTTAAAAAAAAAAGTTACCTAGCTAGCGACGACTGCGGTTCTGGACTCTTCCCACTGGTCTGTGGTTGCGTTGGCGGTCGCTAGTAATAAGGGAGGGGAGGGATTATTGTAAGAGTTAAGGGAAATATTGGAAATTTTAAGTGTAAGGTGCGCGACGCTAGTAATAAGGGAGGTGACATATAGTAATCGGAAATTTTTATATGCAAATATGTGTATATAGTATGAAGCAAACGCATGTCATAAGCGATTTTATAATGCATCTTTGTTTATTTTTGGTATATCTTTTCTATTAATCATAATACAAATAAAATTGTATTTCTTTTATAATAGTATAATAAATTATAATAGTTCAATGGTAAGAGTATCTAATGATGTATAGTTTAGACTTCAATTCTAATTTATTTTACTTTACAATAGTTTATTTTCCGTCTTTTTGACGCATGTTCAGTTTGTAATATTGTTTTGTGTAATGTATTTTTATTTACTTTATAATGTATCTTTTTTCATTTTGGTAATGTATTTTTGTGAGGTTTTAGTGTATCTTTTCTTTGATGAAGTGTATCTTTTCTGTGTCCAAATGCATCTTTTCTATGTCAGAGTATATCCTTTATTAGTGCAGCAGTGATGATATTGTAGTGTATCTTTTCTTTAACAAAGTGTATTTTTTATGTATCCAAATTCATCTTTTCTATGTTAAAATGCATCATTTATCATCTTTTCTATGTTTTCTTTCCACCCATTTCTACCACTTTCAACTACATAAACCACCTAATGCATTCAATGTACCTAAACTAGATTTTCTTTGTGCCTAACATCTATTTTAGTTTTGACTTTTTAATTTTTTTTAATTTTTTTTCAAATCTCTATTTTTATTTTTATTATTTTATTATTATTTTCTTCTTATATTTTATGTTTATTACTTTTTTATGAAAATAAAAATTAAAGTATTAAAATTAAAATAAAACAAAAATATAAGGTAAAAATTGAAACTAAAAAAGCTAAAAGTAACTTTGGGCTTTTTTTATGCTTTTTTTATTTTTAAAGTTTGAACTTTTTAGTTATACATTTTTTAAAAATTTTCATTTTTAATTTTCTGAAGAGTAAAACTAAAATAATGAAGATATAAAAAGTACTATCATACATAAACCTACCTAACTTCAAGTACTTACATCTACTTACCAACAAATAATCTACTTACCAACAAGTAAAACTAAAAGGATTCAGAAATATGTGAAAGGCATATGTGATACGATATCATATCATTGTTGAAATTTGAGAGCGATTTCTACATTGATTGATGTTGTCACTTACACCTGTAAAATGGCAGTGGCCATAGGTTCAAGGGCTCCAGTCCCAGGAAAATACCCGAAAATGTGACTAAGGATCCAAGGATTGAAATTACTAGCCTATTAACATTGATTAGAAAAGGAGTAGAGGAGAAGAGAGAAAGAAAAGGAACATTATGATGACACAAATAATCTACATTTGACACCCTTCTTGGGGGGGCATGCATATGATGTATGTACAAATTCTAGCCTGAATCCTAAGTACCAACACTGGCAGATCCCCGATGAGTGAACAGTCCCCCTCCTCCCATATACATCGAGAAAAGGGAGGGGGACAGCTTCCTGGGAGGCAGCCATTCCGCTTCGTATATCAAAACCTGCCGGAAAAAAAAGAAGAAAAGAGTGACGTCTGCATCACCTACATTTGGAGCTTTGGACAGAGCAATACTATACAACATTGACTTTACTATTCAACTAGTGAAGGTTCAAATAATCATTTGATTGTGTTACTTGAAGAGAAACAAAGAGTCTGATAACAGTAACACAATCAAATGGATATCAACAGTTAGTATACACTGCAAATGTAACGAAGAAATGCATTGCTGTTGGATCCAACACTCATGGGATTGACAGATACTCGAAACAGGATTCTTACCTGTTTAGTTTCACGACCACAACATGTACACTTCACAATTTATTTGCATCAAGTAGCTTATGGAACCGCAGTACCCTTTTTTCGTTTAGTCTCATGCACAGATCCAACGGAACATTTTTCCTTTTCTTCTTTGCTCGGAAAAAGAAATCTTCAGTATCTAGAACATAGGATATCTGTAAGAAGAGAATTTCATTGTCAGATGAATACACGGTACATCCACTTATATCTATCATCTCCTGCCAGTCAATGTGACAACATGGCAAGCAAACTCGGCACCATATTAGGAGACCGACTGACGTAATATTCAAGAACTAAACAGTGTATTCGGGAAACGGAAAAAGATGTTCAAAAACAGTTAAAGGAAAGAGCAAACAAGATTATAGGAAGCAAATAGTGGGTCTGGACGACAGCCATTCCTTGAATTTGGTTCAGGCAAAGCGATAGACCCAAAAGGGAGGAGTGTGGATGGAAGCCACTCGTCTCCAACTCTAAAGAGGCATATTCATGTTGGGCTTCGTATTTTGGGAACTTTCGTTGAGTTCTACTTGGAACTTTAACCACTGACCCCATCTTTTGACAAACTTATCAAATTTGTACTGTCACTAAAGCACTAAAGGGTAATAAAAAAAAATCTTCCAGACCGACCCTTTCCTGCTGGTCGAGTCACTTCCGTACCTTGTGAAGGCTATTGGGAAGTTGTTTCTAAACAAAGTAAAGTATTCTCTTCTAGCTAACTAGAAATATCATAAGAAAAGAAGGGTGCCTCTTTCACTTTACCCGAAAGTCAGTCTAGAAAGCAAGGCCTAGCACAATATCCAGAGGACGCCAGTTTCATACTTCTGTGGTTTTCTCTTTTTTTTCTTTTTTTTTTTTTGTTGGGGTTTGGCAGTTGGATACAATTGAATAATAACAGGTTCAACAACGAGAGTGACAAGAAATAGAGGTATTCTGTAAGCTCAACAGTGTATTCAGGAGCTGGGAAAAGAGGTTAAAAGTACCTTGGAGGAGCTGCAAGCAATTTTACATTCCAATCCATTAAAGATTTGGACATCTTCCATGGCTTGTGATGTTGCTGAATATTCACTCAGATCAGCATACTTGCGTTTGCTCCTACAGTAAAGGAACAAGTTAACCAGACCAAAGCATCCACCAGTTGCAGCAGACAAAAACTTTGACAAAGACAAACAATAATTCTTTACTATATATAATCCATGAAAGTAATAAACCTCCCCCCCCCCCCCCCAAAACTATGGAATTAAGAATTAGTATATTAAAGCCTACAAATATTTAGTATATTTCATGATATATTATGCTTTCCTATTATAATTAGGAATATTATAGTTCACCAGTTTGATTAAGAATATTGTGCTTATTTCCTATTTCTATTAAGTTTAGTATTAGGAAGGTTGTTTATTGCTATCCTTTGTTAAAAACATATATTGATTATTGAATATGAAGAATTATTGTTTCGAAGAAGAAACCTCAAAATATTTCCAGTACACGGCACCAGTTGCCAGATTATTTACTACTGGTCGGTGTATACTACGGCAATTTTTTCAGGGAAAACAAAACTAGTTTAACTTTCCCAGGCATCACATAAGTACATTCAAATTGATCAAGAACTAGTGACCACACTACAGATGTGTGGTCACATAACAAGCAGACATCTAGGCTCAAGCAACTGCAGAAAGCCGCCGGCAGTCAGCAGATAGAGCATACCTTCATCAAATAACCCCCCCCCCCCCCCCCCCCAAAAAAAAAAAAAAAAGAATCCCAAGGGTCTATTCTTTTGAGGGGTACAGGAAAATTGGATGAAGTAAAGATCGGTAAGTTTAGGTAAAAGCTGAAAAATTGAATGTAAGAAATATGGGAATAATGGGGTAGATTTGAGTTGGGTTAGGTAAAGGGGGCCTTAAACCCTCTAAACAACAGACCCGGGATAGGTCCAAAATGGTTCGGTCAGTCTTGCCCAGTTCCTAATTGGGTCCCTGCGGGTCATGATCAATTATTCCAGCTTATTCTTTGGTTCACAAATTTGACATATCAGTTTGAGTCCAGTCTAGCATAAATAATTTATCCATCAAAAAAATTGCAAAAGTTTGAACATCAAGCATGTGATGCAATGCATACTATAAGGACAAACTTTAGCAATTTCGCACACTGCACAGATGAACAAACTTGAAACTACCTTTGCAGCATTATTCCTGGCAGCTCCTTTCTGCTGGAGGAGACTGAAAGGAAATCATTGTACAGATAAGCAGCAAAGTTAGGTTCTATGGTGACTGCTACCATTTCAGGCTTCTCATTTGCATTATCCATCAGCTGGATTGACATGCTAGCCGGGGAAGAAGACTAGCACAAAGTTAAAAAGTCAGTTACAAAACAGTTGAGAGCAAGGACATCAAATGCTACAAGCCAAAACTGCCAACTGGGGTATAGAATCTTACAAACTCAAACCGATATATGTTCTCCTCATGTAGTAGAACACGGGCATTGTCATAATAAACAGAATCAGCAAACTTGCCAGGCCCCCGTGACGTTTCATATTCGTATAGTTGAAGAAGCTTATTGTCCATCTCATCAGATGCAACAGATTGAAGCTGCAGGGTAGTACAATATAAGAGAAACAGAAACACTCAAACATGACAACTTAAATTCCATATCCAAGACCATTCAGTCAGAAATCTGTACCTGTCTAACAAGTTTATATATCAATTTGTCCAACGTAAACAATACATACGCCTGATTCCCAATAACAGCTCGGCAGTCATCCTCAAACTTGGCATTATCAGACGTACCATCAAGCAAGTAGTAAAGAGCACTCATAAAACTGCAATGACAAATGAACAATATCAACATTGTTAATGGGCCAAAATGGAAACCCAAATAGTCCTACCGATTGTGCTGCCTAGATCCCCCACGTTTTAACTATAGAAATAGACCCTTTGACATTGCCCAGGTAACAGCACGGGGGGAAGAAGTGTTGCAGGACAAGAGTAAAGGATGGGTTAAGATATCAATATCTTTTTATATAGGATTTTTGGACAACAGTAATATGAACTTTGAGGCTACTGGCCAATAATAATACCAACAATTTTGTTGGATACTAGTAGTACCAACCATTAACCTATTTTCCAGTAATAGTACATCACCTAGTTGGTAGGTGTTTGACTTAGTAGAAATATGATGTATCGCCTAGTTGTTTGAGTTAGAGGCTAGAACAAGTTGGAAAAACATCAACGACCACATTTTTAGGCCAACTAAGTAACATTGACCAACTTAGCTAAACAATAATGTACAAATAAAACTTCCAGTGTTTTTTAGCTAAATTGGTTAACACTGCTTAGTTGGTAAAAAAATAAAAAGTGACAACCAACCTTTTCTCCACTTGCATTGGTCTCCAACTCAGACAATTAGGTGACACATCGTCTTTTCGTCAAGTCAACACATATCAACTCGGTTTCGTACTATTGCCGGAAGATAAGTCTATAGTTGGTACTGCTAGTGTCCAATAAAATTGTTGGTACTTATAGTCCAATACTCCCTAAGTTCATATTATTGTTGTCCAATAATCCTTTAGAGATCTTTTGTATTTTATTAACTATATTTTCATAGGTATTTTAGCAATATTTTAGGATTGTCAAAATAACAAGACTTAGTCATATATTAGTGATATTTAATTCCCTAAGTTATTAGGATAATATTAGGTAAGCGTTTTCATTTTATAGTATTTGATGTGATATTCTAGTTTCCTTATTGTAATATTAGGTAAGCGTTCTCTCTCTACCCTCTCTCTCTCTCTCTCTCTCTCAGAGAAGGAGATAGAGACAGAGAGGTCCATGCGTGCGTGTGTGTGTGAGTGTGAGAGAGAGAGAGAGGGAGATGGAGAGAAGTGTGAGTGAGAGAGAGAGAGAGAGAGGTGTGTGTGTGTGTGTGTGTGTGTGTGTGTGTGTGTGTGTGTGTGTGTGTGTGCACGCATGAGAGAGAGAGAGAGAGAGAGAGAGATGGTGACAGGTGAGTGTGTGTGAGTGAGTGAGTGTGAGAGAGAGAGAGAGAGAGAGATGTTTGTGTGTGTGTGAGAGAGATATCTCGTAGCATGACATGGATAAATGGAAGGGTAAAATTGTCAATTTATGTATCTTGTATGTTATGATGTCATTTCCCAAATTGGAGTGTCAGAAAAATAAGAGTTAAAAGGAGTATAGGAGGGTAAATATCACTCCACCTTACTCCTCCCTTCCCCCTCTCACTCCCTTCCCAACCACCCCCTTAACCCTTCTCCCAAGCAGAGCATTAGATTCCTAAGATATTAGGATAATATTAGGTTAGTGTTTTCATTTCATAGTATTTGATATATTCTAGTTTCCTTATTATGTTAGACTCTTAGCTATATAAATCCCTGCATTGGATTGCAAGGGAGTGAGAGGGGAAAAGTGGGAAGGAAGAAGTCTCCAAACTATGATAGACTACTCTTACTTGATAACTTCATCATCACAAGCCAAATGCATTTCCTCATATTTACACTAATAAAACTATACGCTTCCAATACCCATGTGGAAAGCTTCTCTGACATAGATATGTACACTTGTCACTCCATTTTAGGATAAAAGCATGCAAAAATATCAGGAAGGGGCAAATATCATTGCCGGTTCTAAGAAACTAAAAGCCAAGTCCAAGTTAACTAGCTTATGATTCCTCAATGCCTCTGTAAAGTTATGTGTAATTTTAGGGAAGAAACGTGCATCCACAAATTGTCAAGAATTACCATTTGGTTAGGTATACATACTTTATACACTAACAATTTGGGAGAAGTTATGAATACAATACAGGATATGCAGCGCAATTTATTTGCCGAATTTGAAAGAAAATAACTTGCTTTAGTTATGATAAAAAAAGGTTAAGAATGCCAATAGCAAAATCGCCTTAGTTAAGGGGGTGGGCAATTCAGCACACTAACAAAACAACTGCATTACCTCGCATAAGGATCCAAAGGGCTTGCATCTTTTGAATTTCTCCATTTTGTTTCAGAAGAGGTTGAGCTTGTTTTAGCCACAAGTATTCTGTCATATAATGTCTGACAAGACAAAAGCAGAAGATTCAAAAAAAAATTATGCAAAAACCCATAACAATCGCCAATATTTCCGTAAGGAACGCAAAAGAAACAGGAAAATCTCCTTACTTGATGAAGGCGGAATAGGACATAGAAACTGTCATTTCCATAGAAAACACAAGAATCTTTCTTGTTGGTATCTGGTGAAACAGAAGAAGCATACTTTGCGAGTGGCTTAACCGACAAGAGGAAACGTTCTGATGATGGTATTGCAGTTCCATCACTTCCAGAATAGTGCACCTCAGCTTCACCTTCACTCTCAGCCTTACCATCAAGCTCATCACGTTCAACATCTTCCTCTTCTTCATGGTCCTCTCGGGAACACTCGTCACCAGCAGATTCACTGCCTGACACATCATCACCAGCCTCAGAAGCATTTTCACTGTCCTCATCATCTGCATCGGCATCATTCTCTGCCCTAGCTTCCTCACCATTGGTTTCTTGATAATGCTGGTTTCCAGTACTAACTTTTGCTTTGGACCCAGCTTCTGCAGCTGTATCTCCAAAGTGATCATCATCAACATCACCATTAGGTGACAATTCACCCTCTTCTTTTTCAACCTTGGAGTTCCTTTCAGAATATCGATTTGCCTTACAGCTGTGTGCAAAGGCTCCATTTGCCAAAGCTACAGCAGATCCTTCCGGAGCCTAGCACATAATAAGGGGTAATAAAATGATTAGTAAGCTAATCACCATTTAAAGATCATTAGAGGACAAATTATGTATCAGATTTGGCATGACAAAGCAGATACCTCAGATGATGACAGCATAGGATCCATATTTGCCTTGGGCTCGTGACCATGACCAGCACCATTTAGTGGTTGTGCAGTTGATTGAGAACCTTGAAAATTTAGTGCCAGAACAGAGTAAGTAATACAATATGAAGATGAAAAGGAGAATAATCAATCAGATAATAATTAGAAATGGGTATAACTACTCTCTTTCATAAAGTGCAATACGAACCTGATGTCGGTTCTGCATTGCCTAATAATCGCTCTGATACTCTATCAGCATCACCAATGTCATTCTGCATTGGTTGGATCTTAGATGACGGATCTTCTCTATATATTGTATCTGACTCAGAAAAGCTGGCATCTTTAATCATAGTATCACCATTAGTCCTGGAAGTCTTAGAAGCCTCAGCATGTAAGTTTTCATCTCCATTGACAACCAATTTTGAGTGTCTAAGATCCATGGCAGCAGCATCGAGGGAAGGGCTTCCAACCCCTTCTGCTACATATTTCGCAACCCGTTGCCGAGCTTTAACGTCTTCAACCCCACCAGCAGATCGAGATGTCACCCCAAGCATTGGCTCTAAAAAGGTAGACCACAGCTTCATGACTTTGTTCAACTGCTCCTTGGGACAAACCTCCTCACAAGAATATTTTATTAGTTTATACAAGTCCTCATGGATTTCAGTGTCAGGGTATTCATATTCCAAATGAGGAACCAAAGGCCTCTTGTTTCCAGCAGCGACAACTAGAAGCATGTCATCTTCTTTCTGCATATTATCCTTAATTTCTTTCATCTCTGCAACTAAGGCTGCAAGTCCCAAAAAAAGGACCCAAAAAAAAAAAAAAGTGAGACCTGATAGAAAGGGAGAAAGGACAATTAAAGTAACTAGCAGATGTCAAACACTCAAACATTGAATGCCAAAATATTCACCACAGCTTAGCACAATATTATGATCACTTTTGATTCCCTGCTCTTATCCTTCCAATTTTATATGAGTTACCAAAGGAGAGGAACCAAGGGAAGAAGCCAATGATAAAGCAAGGCAAAGCCTGAATATTGTCTTTACCAGCAAGAATTTGATTAGTGAAAGCAGTTACATAAAGCTCTTCTGTGTAGTATGTGACTTTTTTTCTTCACTTGATAACAATTATAAGCCTTTGAAACAGTATGGAAAACATACAATTCTGGAAAAGGGAAGATGATTGCAACTTGTTTGCAAAATCAGCCAATGCAATAGTTGTAGTAACTCAAGATGAGAGAGATCATGGCAGAACCATGACAGGTGAGCCGATATCAATAATAACTTACACTTGGTGCTCAAGTTCTTGGAATCCTGCTGCTTGAAATAGAAGCTGCGATGATCAAGCGACTTGTAGTGGTTCTTTGCATATATTTCAGCCCAAACCTTGTTAAAATCTGCACGACACTTTGTCCACTCTTCTTGTTTCTGTTTAAGGCGAGTGAGTATCACAGGCAATGCAATTGCTGGATTTCTACGCAATATGTCCATAACGTCCAACCCATGGTCCCCATAAAGACGCTCAATGCATCTCAAATTCAGAGCTGCAAAAGGGGGAAAATCAAGGAGGATATGAATATTAATTACAAAGCAGATCTCAGACAATTAGGAGCCGTCCATAGATTCGGAATATGGGTGATGCGGATAACCATACGGCTAAAGTAGTCCTCGATGCAAATAGGCCCATCTGTGCCGATGCAGTTATTGTTTATGCTGTTCAGCAAATCTTCTGCTCGTTTGGCAGTAGAAGTGACGGACTCCAGCAACATGTCCAACTCAAATCTGAAATACCAAGATAAAAATCATCATTCACAGAAAATTGAACACACACACACACGCGCACGCACACACAGACTCACAGACTTACATACACACATACACATTCACACAGACAGACACAGACATGCCCACACATACACAGTGAATAAGGGGGAAAAAAAAGGCATGACTTCATATCACCACACATACACGGGATTTCACTAAATCATCACTGAAATTTGGGGGGGAAATAAGAATTAAATGAAAAGGATTGACTACACTTGTAAATTAAGCTTTAATATAAGCATTCTATTGAAGTGCCTCCTACCGGTCATCTTCACATCGAAAAAGACTTTCCTCATACTGGTTTCTGCGCATGTGTTTAAAGGAGTAGTCCTCACTTCCTGAGGTCACAGAGACCCAATAATCATTGAGCACTTGTGCACCAAGTTCAGTTCTTTGGCTTGCTGTAGGTATTGGATACTGCATGCAAAGAACCGAATTATATTAGAGTAGAGATCGTTGAGACTTTGAAAACAAATAGCAAAGGAAAGCAATAATACATCATCAGGTAAAAGTCGGTAGCTCGGAGTACAGCGTTCACAATTAGAAAGATCAAGTTCTTGAATAGATTTAGAGTTATAATCCTTATTTAGCTTTTCCTTGGCTGGCTCCATTTCACGCTTGGGTGCCTTATCTTTCTCATCTGCCTTCACTGATCGTGGCAAATGCCCATCATTCCAAATAGACTCTGCGGTTGATTGCTCGTTACATCAAGTTCAATTATAGATGAAAAGAATACTCAAAAAGTAACATAAAAAGAATCAGAAATCTATCATGTTATCCCTGTCAATTGATTGATAGTTCTACGATGAAAGCCACTTTTGACAACATTTTTGCCATGGGAGGATCGCCCAATGGCTCAATATCAAAAAAAAAGAAAAAAAAAAGTATGATCATATGCTACATACTTTTACTCATAACCCCAGCAAGGAATCCATCTGCAAGAAAAAAAAAGAAAAAAACATATTTAAAATGCACCCCAACAATATATCCCAAGAACTAATGATCCAATATTTGAATGCGAAATTAATCAGTACCAATATTCTCACAGCGTTCCAAAAATTCATTGAACCCTTCCATGAGATCTGGATGCTTCCCCAATAAATCAGCAACCTAAGATGGGAAAGGGATTATATACATGCACAACAGTGAGGACCCGGTCTAATGAATGCAGCAAACAGGGATTAACACATCAAACAAAACTGAGATTTTACCCCCTAATCTCCAAATGTCACAAGCATATATGAAACATCTTGGGAATAAGACTAATGGCAACAAATCAAGGATTCAAAAAGAAAACAGGCAACAGCAAAGAAAAAATCCCAAGATTTGTTTCCACTTCTGAAGTAAAACTGTACTAAACCATATCCTGACAAAGTTTTAGCAATCCTTTGACAACCAACCAGGACAGTTCATTTATCAAGACGGTTACATGGATATTATGAAAGTCGACAAGGACTTTAAAACTCATTAGGGCACATCATCGATTAGCCACCAAACATATCCCTAATAGCCTGCATAGATGCTTCATTTCCCAAATAAGTGCAACAATAAAGCAGACATAAATGGAAAGAAAATGAAACCAAGAGAAAGGAGGGTCCCTCCCAGTAAACAGATAAAGATACATACCAAGCTTTGTAATTCACTCCTGGTAATTATTTCTGTGCTATATATATGCAGACATTTTAAGAATGTTTGGTAATCATCTGAGTTCCCTAATCTTTCCTTGACCTTCTCGCAGAACATGAATTCTTGGTGATACATGCCTTTGTAAAAGAACAGTTACACATGTCAGTCATTTCAGGAACATTAGGGGTCAATAAAGACAAGGTAAGAAACCAAAAGTCAAGTGGAATTGAACAAATATTAATTCAACAAACTAAAATCCATGATGCAAGCTCAACAAATAATTCAAGTCGTCTTTTTTCGGAGGGGGCAACAGAGGGGGGGAATCTAGGCCTATGTTACTCGGACTTGGGTACGCGTGTCCATATCGGACACAGATATGGGTGTCGGACTCGGCTATTTTTAAAGAAATTTTATCCATTTTCATTGTAATTTGAAGTGTCGAGTGTCGTACCCTTGTCCGGGTATCAAGGGTCCGACACGGGTACAACAAGGAAAATGAAGAGTCGTAGTAACATAGATATAGGCCAGCAGCTCGTGCTTTGCTTAGCAACATCCCCAATCCCAATGAATCAACAAAGCTTCAGAAACAAATCAAATCAACTAATGTTCTCAAACTCTATCAGTCACCAACAAATTATAGTCACACAAAACTGCAACTTGATACAGTTTCCATCATACTATTTGGCACCCTTTGAGAGATTGAATCTTTGAAATTGACACTTGTTTTCACTTTCACGCCAAATTCATAAACTTGACATGCAATCATGTGCGACACTTGTAGCTTAGTGCATACTCTGCCTAATATATAAATTTTGCACTCGATTCCTGGAATTTGACAAAGGGTTAAGATGGCAGGACCATAATGATTTGTCAATCATCTTAGTAACCACTGGGCAGCAAATCGCCATCAATAATTAACAATAAGATCCGTTGCTAAGATATTAATTTCAGAGCGGTAGCTTAGATATTTAAGGATGACAGGGTTCCCTATCAGGCACAATAAACCTAGCCTGATTGAATAGCATGCTTAAACCCATATAAACCATAGATACTGGATGGTTAATAAATATGGACAAATGCATGTAGAGTCGTAGACATAAGAATTAAAAAGGTAACAAGTCGAATCCAACCAATCCCATAACATAGGACATAATTAATGCAAACCAACATGCACGTAGCAGACATACATCTACTGCAATAAAGCTCCCATATCAATAACAATACTTACTTTTTAAGGCAATTTTATCATCAGAAGTTGCCGTAGCAGGACTTGCTCCAGAACCTTCAACCTTTCGGGGAGGCTTCCTTTTGTCGGGAAGACGTTGGCTGTTGAAATCTCTATTGCTGTCATGCACATGTTCCCTATCATCCAGATCATGATTCCTCTTATCATGATTGTCCTTGTCACGCTTCCTTTGATCTTTATGTACTTTAGGCACTCTATCCTCCTCCATTTCAGGCTGCTCAGCACTAAGTTCATGTGTGGTATGGGAAGTACTGACTCTATCTCTGCGCCAACGCTGCAGACAAAATTGATGATCACTAAGAAAATAAGATGGTGATGCAATGCGGTTTAGTCTAAAATGGAACCAGAATACCTTGTCTGCATGCATTTGCCGCGAACAGGGCACCACAGAGCTTCTTTCATCCGGGCGTGGAAAGGTGCTCCGACCATGTTGGGAGTGGTGAGCAGTTGCAGCTGCTGAATTATTATCAGGTAAAAACCGAGTGAACTCATCCAGCAGATCCGGATGGTCCTCAAAAAGCTGTGAAACCTGAGTGAAACATCAAAAATCATCGAGAAATAATGATCAAAATGGCTTTTTTGACAGAAGTGAAGACAAAGTATTTAAAATTAATGTTGCATTATAGTAATACGGCTTTAAATAGATATTACTAATTATAGAAAATAGAAAAAAAGAAAAAGCATGGACTTACCTCATCATACACTTCGGTGATATTTTTATGCTCTTTGCGATACATATTTAATATGTCAAGGAAAGATTTATACACTTGATCATCGTGTTGAAATCGTTTCTGCAGGGGATAAAATATATGATTACTATTATTATTAGATGGACGCTCAGGAATATTTGAAGCCCACCAAAAATTTATATTCATCACCTTAATCTTGTTGACAAAATTAATAGCTTCTTCAAACTCCACTGCCTTTTTCGGTGGTGGTTCCTCGTCATCTATGGTGATTTCATAACCCTTTGGTAGAAAGGTATTGAATCCATAAATAAGGTTATTATGCCCTTTGAATAAGTCCTTCACGCGCTCTATGACACCCTCTGTGTCGATCCTGTATTTGGGATGGAATTATACTTTTCAAACGCCAGAAAAGACTCATGACCCGCATAAAATAATACTAAAAGTGTCTCATTAGACTATCTACTCTCATTATAAGCATCGAGAGTGATGCAGGTGCCGCCAGACTTCAATCAATATTGACTGGGAGGGGGATCAATTCATCTAGCATATGTTGAAAGAAAAATGAAAGCTGCAACCATTGGTTGTAGTTATTGTCAGACTAGATATGCAGAGCATCAAAATGTTAAAGAAGTCACCTTTGAGCCTTAAAATCTTTCATGACCTCGAGGAATTGGTCATATTTTTCTCTTTGATCTTGAAACATCTCCTTAACTTCTTTAAGGTACTGAAGGGCATCATCGGTTGTCAACTTCTGTCCTCCACCACCACCACCACCTGCCCCTGTGTTCTGAGGTTGTCCATACCTTCACATTTAAAACATGCAAATGTTGACCAGATTCATGGGGAGAAGTATTTTTAATTTGAAATAAAATCCACAACCTAAGTCATTCAAACTTAATGTTGTCAAGATCCATGAAGAAGTAAAAAAATTCCCTCACATTATGAAGTAAAGTAAAACCCTTAAGGGTCAGAGTCAAGTACAATTCAAACATTTCCTAAGAAGTAAAACCAAGTATAAGAAGAGTCCACCCCTTCCTTGCCCTAAACTTTTAAGTCTCTATGGTTCTCACTTTTAATTTAAATAACCACCATAAGTGCCTACCAGACAATTGGGGTTTTGCCCCAAAAACAACTGATTCTAGGTCTAATCCTCTTAAAATTGGCACCCAAAAGGACAGAATTAGGAACAAGCCTTGTTTCATTTCTTGCTGTTCCATAACAGGGATACAGAACCAAAGCATGATCAGATAAACATTTCAATAAAAGATTCAATCTTTTTACCAACTGGAGATGACAATCATGAACAGGATACAAAAATAACAATAATTCAACAAAACAGATGACAAACTCACGATTCTCCCCTAGAATTGCCAAAGGGTCGTTTGAATTGAGAGCCAGGATAGGTATCATCTCGTAACCTCTTCATTGCTGCAATCAGAACACAAATTTAATTAGATAGCCAAAATTGTACAAAACCCACATAAGAAAACCTGAATTTTGAAAGGAACAATTAGAAATGAAAAATCAAACCTTTGTAGTAGTGTCCAAGCCTTAGATCTAACTCAAAATGAAGACAACTTCAAAAGAGCTTTGATCACCAACAATTGTTTAACTGGTATTTTTCCTCAGCACCGCCCTCTTTAGTTTTCCTTAATTTTTCTTTTATGCTGGTGCTTTGTTTGCAGTTGTTTCACCAGACTTGGCTTAAAACCAAGTAAAAAATGTTGCAAAATAAACAGTGTATGTGATGAGCAGAGGAGAATAGAATAGAATACATATGGGTTGAGAAATTTTGAGACGAAGAGAGAGAGAGAGAGAAAAAAAAAAAAAAAAAGAGGGTGGTGAATGAGGAGAAGGAACAGCGAAGAAACGCTTTTGAAGAAATTCTTACGTGGGTGGAACACATCCCGGTTTAAATTTCACTGCCTATATAAAATGAAAAAAGAGAAACAAACACTGAAATGCATACCAACTTTCACGTACCATGGGGTGAATTGTTTTTTTTTAGGACAAAAAAAATGGAATAACATTTCAAAATAAAGAAGGGGTTTGAACAACCGAAAATACAACTTTTGCTAGTTTCCAATATTAGCAGAACATTATTAGGGTACCACACATTTTTTGAAACAGATTAACGGACATCACTTTTCTATAATACATTCTCATATGACATTATATTTAAATAAGGATTTTTGGATTATAATATACCGATCTTTGGGGTATTGGATTGTAATATCTCAACCTTTATTATTGGACAACAATATCTTTGACTTTTATATTTAGGTGACATTATTATACCAACAATAACCAAAGGGAAGGTAAACCGATTTCCATGCTGATGTGGCTAGCGAAGGGAAAAAAATTGTCCCAAGCCAACAACCCTGTTAACCCCTCCGTTTTTCTCATTAACCCACATTACAAGACATTGATTAGTTGTGTGTCATGTCCACATGAAGATCGGTTCATCACCCTCTTAGTCACTTGCTAGGGTCGATTTTTTTAATGTGGGGAAGTGAGAAAGACGAAGGGGTTAGCGGGGTTACTGGGCAAGGGCCAGTTATTTTCCCTCTGCTTGTCACGTCAAAACAGAGACCAGTTAACCAGTCACCACTCACCACCCCCCTTAGTCATTGTTGGTATAATAATCTCACTTAAGTATAAAGATCACGGATATTGTTGTCCAATAATAAAGGTCGGTATATTACAATTCAATAACTTCAAAGGTCGCTATATTGTCTTCCAATATCCCTTTAACTAAATGGCTCACGGGTGAAATTCTGACTATTTTGACTGAAATCCGATGAAATAAGTTGAAAAAGACGAAAAATGTCTTTATTTCCTCCGTTTCATATTAATTGACACTTTGACTAAATTTTGATATTTAATTACTCACAAATTACTATGAGTTACAATATGAAATTATCATCACTGGAAAGATATTTTACTAAAAATTACAATGGAGATAATTTCCTATTGTAGTTCATTGTAATTTGTGAGTAATTAATGGTCAAAATTTAGTCAAAGTGTTAATTAATATGGACCAGATGGAGTATTTTTCTCTCTAATCAAACTTAATCTACCCTTCATCTCTCTTTCTTTTTCTTTTCCTCACCCTCTTCCTCTATAATTTGTTCATCTCAAATTCTCACAATTAAGATAATCCGTACATATAAGGAGATAAAATAAACAAGGTTAAAGTTTGTGCTAACTTTATCTAAGATAATCAGTACATATAAGGAGTTTTTGTATGATATGCATTGCAAAAATTCTTCACTAGTAGTTTAAGGTGCATACAATTTTAGAATGGTACTGCTTGTCAATCAAAATGGCATATATCTTGCCTGTCAATCAAAATGGCATATATCTTGCCTATCAATCATAATATAGGCTGGTGGGATTGGTTGAGGGGATGGATTCTGTATTTGTCCAAGGGGAAGGAGGATGGGAGGGCTTTAGTAGGGGACTTCTTTGGAATGATGTGGGTCATTTGGAAGGCAAGGAATGGAGTGTGCATGAATCAAGTGGTAGCGTCAGCTAGAATGCTTGAGGAACAATTAAGGGGAGTTGATCGAGAGTTTTGTTGGTGGAGGACTTTCAAGACAAGCTAAAGCTGAGGCGGAAGAAGACGGGCTTTGAAATCATGGCGTGCTCCTACAAGTGGGAGAGTCTTGAGGTGAATGAAGCTGACAACGTGTTCTTGGTGGATGGGGCTTATAAACAGGATTCTGGGAGGATGGCGGCGGCTTTGGTGTTCATAGGGCCCGGTGGTGGGTGTCAACATGGAGGGTTGGGAATGGGGGAGTCGGCTGTTTTTTGTGAGCTATGGACAATTCTCCTGGCGTTGTAGGAAGGGTGCAGTAGACAACTTCCGTCCATTTTAATATGGACTGATTCAACTCTCGCAGTGGAGGCTTTGTTAAAGGAAAATAGGGCTCATGTTGAATGCAAGGCACTCGCTTGGAGTTGCAAAATTGCAATGACGAAGTTTGAGGGTGGTCAAATTGTTAAGGTTCCAAGGGTCATGGTTAAACCGGCTCATCGAGCGGCCAAACAGGCCATTCGGGGGGTTGGTATCACTTAGTGGTGTAGGTGTTCGTTTTGTTTTTTTTGCGTTTTGTTTGTGTTTTTGTTTGTTGTTGTTGTCTTTGTTTGGGGAAAAAAAATAAAATAAAATCCTAACTTGTAAAAGTGTCGTATTTAATTTAAAAATTATATTTTGTATTGCATGAAAATGGGATGAAATTTGTGCCTCCTCTATACATAAAGATTAGGGCATACAATTTTATCTAGTACCCCGTTGAAAGACAGTAACCAATTTGACCGGTTGGTTAGGTGTTTTGTGTAATCGAATTTAGTTTTCTTCTCTTTTTAGGATCCAAGTAATCTTAACTTTCATTCAGTTCTGAAGTACTTAAATCCCTGAAATACATATTACAGATCTTGATATGTACATCCTAAAACAAAATTGTAGCTTGAGCATCTTCAGTAGTGAGAATGGACAAACAAGAACTTGATTACATTGCAATGGGCGATCATAAAAAAACAATATTCACTATCGTACACCTAAAAAATGTTGTCAGCCCAAAAGTCCAAAATCATAATCTTCATGGACAAACCAGTTAAGTAAATCAAATTCTCACAATTTGAGATGAATGAA